>VDFB02058242.1:46314154-46882311 GCA_007258455.2 Sequoia sempervirens
GTCAAAATTGGCGCATAAATCACAACCAATAGGGTGGCCCAATCATTTAGATTTTATGAATTATCAGTCCAATGCATTTTCATTCACCATCGATTTATTTTATGAGGCATATATAATTAATATTTTCCCCATAAAAAACTATTCGTTTCAAACGGGTTGATTAATATGTTCGCCTAGAATCTCAGAAGCATGTACTAAATCACCTATATATTAATCAATACTATTAAAACAATATTGTGTATCAAGACACATTTAACCAAGATCTTTAAATGTTCACTACGTGTGAGGACCCATTTCACCATTTAAAATTTACAAATGATTGATTATGAGGACCCATTTCGCCAATAACATTAAAAGAATAATTATGTTTAAAGACACATTTTTCCAATTACAATGACACCTCCATGCTAATCGTAGGGCCATAATCACCTTAAATATATCATTGTATAATCACATGAGATTCACCAAATTTTTACTATACCATTTAAAAATCTTGTGGAATTCACCAAATATAGATTGATATAAATACAATCGAAACTCTAATTTATTCTTACACATTTTGTCCAGTTCTGAATTTGTGAGCTCTCGATTCGAAAGTTGAACTTGGAACCTTGATCATAGGCAAGTTACAAACTTACAACACAAACATTCTTGCATTAACAAATAGCAAGTCACTGAAAACCTAAAGGTAAGTGATCATTTCTTCATAGTGTTGTAAAAAAATTTTATCTCTTTTCCATTCTTCAATTTTAAAGATGATATTGAGTAGGGAATGGGATCTATATTCCATGTCCTTAAATAAGAAGACATTTTTACATCTTTTATTCGAAGTGAGAGATCAAGATTTCGAGCAACAAGTGCAACAAGGGTATGACACTTCAGGGTGGTGAAGGGACTGGGAGGCCATCAAAATGCCTAAAACATAGAGTTACCATAAAGTCTTACTTTGAAATTGGAATTGTTTTTGATCCATCAAAACAAGATGGAGCTACATCATCAAATTTTGCACCAAATATTAATGAAGAAGGCATTCACAATACCTCATCAGAAGGTGGGATTGAGTTAATTGAGTCAGATGAGGATGGTGATGCCACATAAGATGTTTCAAGGAATACCTTGGTTAGCTAGAATGAGATAATTAACTTGGACAAAAATTTTGGTGCCATAAATGATGTTGGAAGCAAGGAAAAAAATTCAAACCCAAAATGGGACATGAGTGGGAAATGACAAGGAATTTTCAGATTGATTGGATGTCAAAGTAACCATTCATTGAACCAGTGGAGAATGCAAACAAAGATGGACCTCCAATAGATTGCAAGTGTAAGATTTGTAGTTGGAAATGTAAAAGAGACAGGAAGTTGTAGCTAAAGCTTGACACTTTAGAAACTTAGCATACAGGTAAATTTTATGAAAAACAAATCATAGATGAAAAGGAAAAATCAGTAGTAAGATGGAAATCAAAGGAAGAATGTCTTCATGTTAAGTATGTCATGGAATATGATGGGCATATGCAAAGAATGGTGAAGCTTGTTGCATGTGGAGGTTCAATTGAAGCTCAATCTGGAAAGGTAATGGAAGTAGTGCAACTAGCAAAAACTATTCAAATGAGTTTTATTTTTCATATTTTGTCTAGAGGGCATTCAATAACAGACTACCCATGATATAATAATTTATTATCTTTTTGGGTATTCCTCACTTTCCTAGCACACATTGGTTAATAAATGCTAGATGGGAATGGGAAAGTTGTCTTGTTGAGGTGGAAAAACAAGATTTACAATAGAAAATAAAATAATCAAACTTCACTGCATTATCTTTACATGAAGTTATTGTGCTAGATAATACTTCTTGGGTATGTATGCATGTGTATATTGTACACCAACATGTCTACCAACCTCATCTTCTTTGTGTTTATTAAATGAAGGATAGTTCAACATTGTAAAATCTATTTGAACTTGTTAAAAATTCTTTGAATGAAATTGGAGATAAGAATGACTTGAAAATTTCCAAAAAGTTGGTATGTGTATAAGGAGCTAAGGGAGTTGCAGTAATGCAAGGTCACAAGAGTGCTATTTGCATAAAGTTACAAACTACTTGTTCACCATACATGATTGAAATTTACTGCATGGCCCACAAAATGAATTTAGCATTTAGAATTATAAGTAAGTTTCCTACAATATCAAAAGTTGAAAATATAGTCCGCAAGCTATATGCATACTTTTATCAAAGTTCCAAACATTTTGTAGAATTTCAAAATTTTGTTAAGGGAATATTAGGAGCAAACAAGCTTCTTAAGGATTTAATACTAGAGGGATCTCCTTGCATGGGCTAGTTGAACGAGTTGTTTTAGAATAACAATCCTTGATTGGAGTAATGTACGAACATTGCAACACAATAAAAAAAATCTCTTGACCTCTTACATAGTTTAAGTGATAGAGAGACACTTTTAACTTTAGTTGGTCTTCTCCCCATGTTGGATGAAATGAACAATCTTATGACGAAAGCCTAAGATATAACTATGTATATCTATGAATATACCAATCTATATATAGAATGGCATGTATGACCCTTGATAATCTATATCTAGAGCTAATAGATTTACCATTTCAAAGTTTAAATCTTGTAAACTAGTAATTAATTACAAATTTAAATAATCCTAAAAATTATTTTACTTTAATTCAAGTGGCTAGTTATGTTTCATTTTACTATTATATGATGGTTTGGTGCTCTACCAAAGAAGTACCTATTACAAAGGAAGTTTTTAACAACATTGTTAAATTTGTCAATGTTAATTTAAAGGATATTGCAAGATTTCTTTCTTTAGAGATTTATGAATGATTCTCTCAAGAATAAATACTTGAATCCATTTCTATTGTGTATCCTCAATTTTGGACTCGAGGCAACCAATCGAGCCCAAACTTTTTTCATAAAAATATAATTACCTTGGTTGAACACTTTTTGAAAAGTACATAATATAATTGATGGAATATAGGAGGAATTATAAATGAAACTAAGCTTGCAGAACAAGCTAAGCATTTTGCAGTAAATATGATTGACTAGTTTAAGTCTATGGAGAATCCCATGGAAGCGGGATCAATAACAAGGGTTTGGACAACCTTAGGTTAAAGTGAAATATTGTGTGAATCATCATCAAAATATTTCAAACTTGTTGATTTATGTCAAACAATGATATTGGGTTCAGTGGAGGATGAGAGAGTTTTTAGTGCATTGGGGATTTTGAAATTGTAGACATCCAAATTTTACCACATCCACATAGTCAAACTTGCCTACTTTATTCATTTATTTCATTAAAATTAATTAAACAATTTATTTAATTAATATTTCATCTTTCTACCTAAAGTCTCTAAAGTATTTAATTCAACAATTAAATACTTTACCTTACACAATTTCCTCTCTAAATCAAATAAACATATCAATTTATCTAATTTAGTCATTTAACCTTTCTGAATAAAATCAATTTTAAATTCTTCTTTTTTACTCTCTCCTTGTCACATCCTTCATAATCCTCTTCTAATCTGGATTAAGTTAATTAATCCATGATTAGGATGTGCACTCATTAATCAGGATTAATATCACATCCTCCATAATCTTCCACTTGCTTCTAATCCCTCATTGATTTTCTTAATCGTGTATTTACACAACCTTAATCTAATCCCCTTGCTACATTTAACATACATTTTCTGGTCAACCTTCACATTTTCTACATTTGCAATTGACCCTCTTCCCCATGTGAATTTTTAATTCGCATTTATTCATCCAAGATTCCTCTCTTCCCCATGTGAATTCTTAATTCAAATTTATCCTTCCAAGACTCTCCTTATTCACATGCAAGTTCTAGAACCTTTGACTTGTTACATCACATGTGTCCAAGTCCTCTAGAACCTTTGACTCATCACATCACTCATGTGTCCAAGTCTTCTAGAATATTTGACTTGTCACATCACTCACATGTGTCAAAATCCTACCTTTTTGGGAACCTTCTTTTATGCACAAAATTATTCCAATCACATTTATTTCTTCAACTACTTTCCTCTTCCCAATGGAGATTTTTGAGGAATACTAAAATTCCTCAAATGTCACTTTCATTCCCATTTGAGGACAAGAAGTTCCTTTTTGAGGAAATCTTCTCATCTCCCAAGGTACTTTCAAACTACTTGTCCTTCCTCCACATCACTTGTACCCTTGCCATCTCACCATGTCCTTTTGGACATGTCATTGTCCACATGTCAAGATGTGAGGGCTTGTGAGTCCTCAACTCACCATAACCCTTCATCTTGGCCATGGTGGCTCAATCCTAGCCGTTGAATTCTCTAGAAATTTCAATTTTCTCTATAAATACCCCCTTTTTCATTCATTAACACAACTTAGGCATTCTACACCCTTATGCTCTTGAATTGTCAAGTCATTCCAAGCCATCAGATCTTTTTGCACTTGAATTAGATTTCATCTTCATTGCACCCACTTTACTCGTTACATTCACCCCATCTTGTATCCATTTCTCATCAACCTTGCCATCCAAGGAGCACACATTTATCCAACATCAAGGGCCAACCAAGGAAATCAACACAAAAGGTATAATCTATTTCATCTCTTTATCTTTCTTTTGTGCTTTACTTAGGCTAATCATTTGCGGCAGTCTTGTGTTTTCATTTTGCATTTCTATTTTAGTTTTGCATACTTAGATAGCAAAAACACTTGCACACATTTCTGGCATGCCCAGTGGAACCCACAAATAGGTTCCTATCATTTCACGTTTTTTATTATTTCATTTTTACAAGTTCAGGTTGTAGAGGGGCATACCTACCTTCTGTTCTTTAGTTTTTATCTATTTTCACTAACTATTTTCTATAGAGAGGCATACCTGCCTTCTATTTTTCAGTTTTTAATTGCTTTCGCTAACTGTTTTCTATAGGGGGAGTACCTACCCTCCAAGAGGGGCGTACCTGCCTTTAATTTTTTAGTTTTTACCTATTTTCACTAATCGTTTTCTGTAGAGAGGCATACTTTCCCTCGTATAAGGTTGTACATGCCTTCTATTTTTTAGTTTTTAGCTATTGTCACTAACTATTTTTTGCAGAGGGGCGTACCTTTCCTCCTAGATGGGCATACCTACCCTTGGATAGTCTTTTGTTTTTCAGTTTTCAACTGTTGTCACTAATTTATTTCTATAGAGGGGTGTACCTGCCCTCCTAGAGGAGTGTACCTGCCCTTGGACAAAGACTATTTCAAGCTAAAAACTAGGGGTAAACTTCATTTTTAGATTCTATTTCCAATTGTTTTCTATTAATACTAACCCTAACCTATTTTTTTGGTGTTTTGTGTGAGTTTTTCAAATTTTTGTGCAACTCCAAATGCTTATTGAAGACCAAAATATAAAATTCTCACATATTTGTTGCAGGGTAGACATATATGATAGCTAATTAGTTGGTTATCTTGTTATTTTCTTTACAATCTAGGCACATAGTCTAAGTAGGGGAGTCAAAACATTTTTTTGTTGTGATTGTAGGTAAGCTATTGACCTATCCAATCCCCTTGCGCCATTTGGCGATCCTGGGTGAAGAGAAATCGTAGCTTACCTAAGTCCTTTGTGTTACCCAAGGGGGTGTTATACCAATCAAGATTTCCCCTTGCACTTCGTGTGATCCTGGGGAGTAGCCGAAAATGGTTACCATTCTCTTCTTAGTGGGACCTGCTTAGGGATTTCATCACCCCAAGGGACAATTCCAACCATGTGTACTAACAGGGTATACAAAGGGGGGAGAGTGAAAGTTGTACCTCAATCTAGTCATGTCGTGTCTGGTAGAGTGTTGAAGATAGGGTGATGCTTAGATAAACATGAAGAGTTGGTCTGAGCCCTTCAATATCTCGTTGGGTCCTTGACTCATGCTTGTGACTAGCTGGTGTTCATAGTTTGTGCCTCACATACCGAGAGTATATCAAGGACTCCCTAAACACCTTGTGGATCCTAGATTAAGGACTACATCAACTATACCTTTAACACTAATCATAGGATTGTGTTTCCTAAAGTTTCTTCTTGTGTAAAACCAATGAATTTTTATCAAGTCAACCTTATTGCTTGTTGTTTGTTGTGTTTTGAGTCCTTTCCATAACCAGTCTCACTTAGTTCAAGTCCAAGTTTCTTGCAGAGGGGTGTACCTTTCCTCCAGAGGGGTGTACCTTCCCTCCAAAAGGGGCGTACCTACCCTCTAGAAGGGCATACCTTCCCTCCAGAAGAGTGTACCTAACCTCTAGAGGGGTGTACCTACCCTCTAAAAGGGTGTACCTTCCCTCCATAGGGGTGTACCTTCCCTCCAAAGGGGTGTACCTACCCTCCAAACAATCATTTTCACCACCCGTTCGATCATTCTAAGAACCTATTTTCCTATTCTGAGTGCTTGTTTATCCGGTCCAAGCATTCATTTCCCATTTCAAGTACCCATTTCATCATTTGAGGAACCTGTTTCATCATTTGGGGTACCTGTTTCATCGTTCGGGGAACCTGTTTCATCGTTTGAAGAACCCATTTCATTGTTCAGGGAACCCATTTCATCATTCAATCCATTGGGGACCTAAAACCTTGTCATTTGTTGTGATCTAAAAACTTTCATCCCCTTCCGTTCATTCATAATTTATCATTTGCACTTTCCAAAATTCATTTAGTCATCACCCACATCTCTAAGCTCCATCAGTCATCATCGTTCACTCGATCCAAATCCCCTAAACCTTGTTTTAAAGGTTATTATCTGAATTGACCTAGGTGTCTGAATCTAGGCATTATCTTACATATGTTTTTTTGTCTTTGTCCCAATCAATCCACTTCTATCGTGAGATGGATTTGGTGCCATAAGTCATCATACGCGGCCCAATCAATCCATTTCTGTCTTGAGGTGGATTTGGTGCCATGATCCTCTATCTGTCCTTTAATCTGATTGACCAATGCCTTAGGTCACCTAGGTGATTTTCAAATGGGGTTTAGAATCCCTCACATCATCCATCACCTAATCTTGTCATTCATTTCGTCAAATGATCCTAATCTATCATCATTCAATCATATCCAATCATTCAATCTCAATCCTATCCAATCATCTAATCTGACCCAGTCATCCAATCTCATTCCAATCTAATCATCCAATCAATCCTATCCAATCATCAATCCTTATCCAATCATCCTATCAATCAATACTTTATCCAATCCAATCAATCTTCCAATTGTGATGTACATTAATATCCACCTAGTTGTTTTGAATTTTCATGCCTGTACAGAATAGATTACAAATCAAGAAGCAAATGGCACAACAACAAGGTCAAAGTTCCTAGTTGAACATCTCCCAAGATCCCAACAATGGTGTGAACACCTCTCAAGATCCCAACAATGGTGTGAACACCTCTCAAGATCCTAACAACGGTGTGAACATCCCCCTAGACCCTCATAATGGTGCTTCATCACAATCTAACACCAATAGTCAAAATACTTCACTACCTAGTGATGAAAACATGATCAATCAGCCTAAAGTTATCATCGATGAATACCTAAGCAATCCCACTAACATCCAGATGACGGATTGCCTACTCAACAAGCATGGGGATAAGATCCTCGCTACTCTACTCGTGAATGGAGTCAAAATGCCATCTGATTTTGACATATCATAGTATACCAACACCCTGCCCCCACCAGTACATCAAGACCCACACAATGTTCCCAAAAATTCCTATGTTCCTAAGGGTGCACTCATAGATAACTGGTATCATCTCAAGTTTGGAAACGTTGTGATACTTCAAGTTGTCAATTATCCTCCTCTTCCATCCACACCACCTATAGAACCATCTGATTCCTATGATCCCTATACCTATGGCATGCCACAAAACATCCCATCTGCTCCACCTCTCCCACCTCAGTATCCTAGTCAACCACCTGTCAACATTGGGGGAAATCCTTTTCTGGCATCAAGACCACTATTAGGATGGATGCCCACAGGAAATCTTCTACCACCCCCACATGGTAATATTTTGACATTCCAAGAATCTCATATTAGTCGTCATCAATCCATTGTCTCACATACATCACCGCAACATTCAACTATACCCTCGCAAGCACCACCACAACGTACTACTACCATCTCAGTCCCCGTACAATATCATCAACAACCCCTGCAACAGAATGTTTCAATTCCACAATAGAATATGCCACAACAAAACATTCCAAACCCATAGCAGCATATTTTCGCTCATATACAACTTCCCCATAAGGCCACGCAAACTCTATCACACCCTCAACAACCACCTCATGGTGCTTTTGTTGCAGTCCCACAACAACAACACATCCCATATCGCACTCCTTATCAACAACCACAAGGCCACATTTCCACACAAACACAGCATAATCCTCTCATGTAATATCTCTATCATCCATCTAGCACATACACCACTTATGCTAATTTGAATATCCATGTGACTGCTCAATATCCACCATGAATGCAACCACCTCCTTACGTGAATCCCCTACAATCACACACCAATCCATACCAGTAGTAGCCTAATTTGAAACAACCTCCATACATCACACAACAACCCAATGTCGTGTATAATTACCAAACCAATCCTTATTATACTCAACAACCTTCATACCAACAAGGTGCCTCATCCACGTCCTACATGCAATAACAACCACCTCATCAGTAGGGTACTCGATCTATCTCTTATTATCTACAACAACCACTTTATCAAGGGGTATCTACATCATCATACTATCAAGCTCCACATAATACACCATCCACTTCATACTATCAGAAGCAACCACCTTAGCAACAGGCACCCTCCTCCTCTTATTATCAAAATATGTCATCATCCTATCCACCTTACGCTAATTAGTATCAACCTACACCCTCATACAATCCCAATGCTTTCATCCCATCAACAATATCCTCCCAATCCATCTAATCCAACTCTTCCCACCAATAAAGAGTTGGGGGAACTCAAAGCTACATTGAAAGACCTACAAACAAGTACATCCAAAAAGTCCTTTAAGTTTGAAGAGATTTGTCCATATCCATTTGATTCTTCGATTTCGCTTATCCCCTTTCCAATGAATTTTGAGATACCCAAGTTTGACAAGTATACGGGAACTAAAGATCCAAAGGCACATCTACAAGAGTTCTATGCACAATGTCAGGATTTCCAACATAATGAAAATTATCTCCTACACCTATTCCCTAGAAGCTTAGGAGGGTTGGCCTTAGATTGGTTCATGGGTCTCAAGAAGGGGATGGTTTCTTCCTTTGTTGATCTTTTTGAATAGTTTTTCAAGCGGTTCTCCTTTAATTTGGAAAAATACATTAACACTCTAGACCTCTTGAAGGAGAAGCAACGTGATGGAGAAACTTTCACTAAATACCTACAATGGTGGCGAGTTGTAGCAAGCCGTATGAAATCCCCTCCTAGTGAGAAAGAAATGGTCACCCTCTTTGTGGCTAATGCCCATCCTGAACTAGCACATATTCTTAATCTCCATTGTGTCACTACCTTCACACAGGTTATCAAAAAGGGCCCCATCATTAAGAGAGCGCTTGTTGCTAAAGGGAAAATTAAATTGTATAACTTGGATAAGGATAAGTTATCCAGTGAAAAATCCCATTATTGGAATAAAAGCAAGAATGCAGTCAACGATGGCATCATTGATACTAAACATGTTTAGGTGGCCAATACCTCCCAGATGCAACAACCATCCATGCCCAATGCCATATTTGTACCATAGGGGGCACCTCGACCCCCTCAACAATCCAATCAATACAATCAAGGGAATGGTAAATGTTAGTACACTCAATTAAGAGAACCCTTGAGCATCATGTTCCATAGATTGTTACAACTCAATTACCCAATCACATATCCCATGACTAAGCCACCTGATGAATCCAAGCCTAAAACAACCTAGTTTAAAGAGAACAAATAATGTGAGTTTCACAAGATTAAATGGCATACCTTAAATAAATGTCAAAGTCTAAAAAACATACATCCAAGATCTTATAGATCGAGGAGATATTCATGTGGATTCCAGCCAGACCTCGTTGTCCAATGCTCAATTACAAATAGATCAAAACACTTTCCCCAAGCATAACCAAGGTCCTAGCACATCCAACACAAATCTTGGACCTAATAACAATAACGACCAGGACAGTAGGACTAATAATATCACTTACAAGAATGTCCTGCTTAACTATAAAACCCCCATCATGCATATAGGGTAGGTGGAACCGTGTGTGTCTAAGATCCATGTCAAAGGAAAAGAGCCTCAATGTGTTGTTACCACTCACCGCACTCGCATTATTGTCCCTGGAGCCACAACGCCAACCCTATCACCCCTTGTGATCTCTCAATATAACATCCTTGACCATCTAGGAAAGACCAAAACACAAATATCTATCCTAGATTTGCTAAAGTCTTCTCCTATATACTAGGAAATCTTGACAAAAGCTTTACAAGATGCCCGCATCCCTGAAAACGTTGACCCCACACAATTCCAAGCTCTAGTGGGAAATCTTTCATCAACCTACCAACTAGGTTTCAGTCAAAATGACATGCCTACCATTAACACCAACCACAATTAACCCCTCCACATAGAAGTCCTCATCACTCGAAATAAAGTAAAAAGGGTCTTGATAGATAATGGCTTTGATCTCAATCTCTGTACATTAAAATTCATAAAGCATGTAGGATATACCCATGCTAATTTAAGTAGTCAGATTATCACTATAAAGGCTTATGATAATGCAAAGAGGGATTCTAAAGGGGTTATTGATCTTCCAATTCAAGTTGGCCTTGTTATACAATACACCACCTGTCATGTCCTTGATCTGGACCTCCCCTACAATCTTCTTCTCAGTCGACCATGGATTCACACCATGCAAGACATCACATCTACCTATCATGAATGCTTGAAGTTCCTATTTGGAATGGAATTTACAATACATGCTGACCCCCAACCATTTGAATACTATCATTCACTTGAAGCTTCCTTCCCTCATTCCCATTATTTAGGAGTGGAAATGGGACCACCACTAGCATCCTCATCTAATCCATTATCTAATTCATCACCCATCACCTCATCCACCCCATCCTCTATGTCCAATTCCACTATCACCAAGGTCCAAATCAATGACAAGGGATGTGGTGAGTATGAGATGTGTACTGATTTGAATGTGGAAACCATGCCACCCACACCACACACATATGGTCAACCCTTTGAATTTGCACTGAAGAAAAAACAAAAGACAGTCACCTTCAGCTCCAAAAATTTGGGAACCAACACTTATGTATCTCCCGTGTTACCACAATATATGCCTGAAGAATATATAAGTCAATGGATATATCATGAAGAACCTGAACCTACTCCTACTTTAAAGGACTATTTTCAAGATATGTATCCTTGGCCCTCTAAGTACAATAAGAAACATAATTATCAAGGGGGAGGTCTTGGTCTAGAAGAGCTAGGAAGAAAGCAGTCGATCGACACTTTTGTACGTCTAAAGAATTTAGGCTTAGGCTATGATAAAAATAAAAAGGGTCCCACAATATCGACTAGTACCTCTAACAACGATAGTGTAGATGATGGTCTTTTGGAAGTTATACCAGAAGAAGAATGTAATATACACATGTATGATGATGAAGATCACGTAGACCTTTCCTCCATGTTTGAATGCCTATCTGTTTGCACCATCAGCCTTTCCCTACATCATCCTAAACTCATAGATTGGGACCTACGTGAAAGCACATCTACCAACTCACTTAGCTCAATGGATACCTATGTACACCTCATGGGATTGGGGGAATATGAATGCCATATTTGCAAAAATAAGAAAAAGAAAAATTCAAAAGGGGCACCTAGTGAAAACCTCCTTCAGGCACTTCTTGACTCAGAAAAATTCAAAACAAAGGTTGTATCTGATGGTGAAAACCTCAGTGAGGTGCCAAAAGATGGGGAATTTCATCTTCCCCTTGTAGGAACACAATGGTCTGAATGATCATCAATCCTAATAGAGGAAACACAAGAAATCAATTTGGGAACTAAAGAGAATCCCAAAATCACCTATGTGGCCAAGGCATTATCAGAAGAAGAGTATTCCACCATCTCCAAGCTCCTTAAGGAAAGCAAGACCAATTTCGCATGGACATATTCAAACATGCTTGGGTTAGACCCTACCTTGGTTGTATACCATCTAGATGTACATCCTGATGCAAAAGCAGGTAAGCAGAAGCTTCGTAAAATGCTCCCACAAGTTACCGTATTGGTCAAGAAATAATTGGAGACGTTGTTGGAAGCCAAATTTATAAGACCCATTGATTACTTTGAGTGGATCTCCAACATTGTGCCAATAGCCAAGCCCAATGGGGATGTCATAATATGTACAAACTTCCATGACCTCAACAAGGCATGTCCTAAAGATGACTTTCCTTTGCTGAACATAGATATGTTGGTTGATTTAACTGCAAGACACGAGATCTTGTTCCTCATGGATGGATTTTCTGGATACAATCAGATCAAGATTACACTTGAGGACCAACATAAAAAAATGTTTACTACACCTTGTGGTACATTTTGCTATAATGTCATTCCTTTTGGTCTTAAGAATGCAGGGGCAACCTACCAATGCGTAATGACTATTATCTTTCATGATCTCATCCACATCATCATGGAAGACTATGTTGATGATTTGTTAGGAAAATCAAGAACTATAGCAAAACACCCTACAGTCCTAAGAAAGATCTTTGAATGGTTAGAGCACTACAAGTTGTGCGTGAATATGAAAAAGTGTGTGTTACATTAGGAAATCTCTTGGACTTCATTATCTCCAGGATAGGTATATAAGTGGATCCGGCCAAATTCAAATCAATTATGGATATGCCTCCACCTTGCAATATGAAATAGTTAAGAAGCCTCCAAGGTAAGCTATAATCGATCAAAAGATTCATAACACAGTTAGCTAATAAGTGTCAACCATTCACCCACCTCCTGAAAAAGAATACATCCTTTAAGTGGGATCATGTGTGTTAGCAAGGTTTTGACAAGATTAAGGAATGCCTAGCTCATCCTCATGCCCCCAATTCCAAGGAAGTCACTCTTATTATACATCTCAACTACTACAGTGGCACTAGGGGTGCTACTAGCACAACATGATGAGTCATACAGAGAATGAGAAATCTACTATATTAGTCAAACCTTAATTGGCTATGAGCTCAACTACTCTTCAATCAAGAAGTGCTACCTAGCCATAGTTTTCTATTCACAAAATTTTAGACATTACATGATTAGTTATCATGTCAAATTAATATCAAAAGTTGACCCACTTAATTATTTACTATCCAAAACAACTTTGACTAGTTGAATGGCTAAATGGGTCATGTTGTTGAGCGAATTTGACATAGAATATGTGGACCACAAAGCTATTAAGGGACAGGTGATAGTACATCAGTTATTCAATGCTCCCCTGCTTGATGCACATCCTTTGGTGATGGAATTTCCTGATGAGGAAGTCTTTGCAGTAGAAGAAGCCACCACGTGGACACTATATTTTGATGAGTCATACACACATAATGGATCAAGGGTAGGCATAATTTTTGTCGCCCCCCAAGGTGATTATATCCCGAAGTCATTCAAACTAGCCTTTCCATGCACAAATAACATAACAGAGTATGAAGCTCTTCTCACCGGCCTTAGAATTGTAATCAAATGGAATATCACTTAACTAAGGGTCTTCAAAAATTCACAATTAGTCATCAAATAGGTTAATGATGAGTTCTTAACAAAGGATGAGAAGTTGCTACCTTATAAACGCATGGTCAATGACTTCAAGAAATCTTTCACCTCTATTTAGTTTGACCAGATCCACAGAATACATAACAAAGCTACTGATGCAATGGCTACAATTGGTTCCTTGATTGACATACCTAAAGATCAAACAAAGTGTGAATTCCTAATTGAACAATTTCTAATCCCTACATATGACATCCCTAAGAGTGAGATGGTGTGCAAAATCGTAGGTCCTGCATCCCCATGGTATAATGAGATCTATGCTTATCTTCATGACAACACCCCACCCACTGACCTTACCCACAATCAACACAAATCATTCATCCAATGTACATCCCATTACACTATCGTAGGTGATACTCTTTATCATCGCGAATATGATGGAACTCTTCTTTGGTGTTTAAATGAGGCTAAAGCCCACACTGCATTAACAGAGGTACATAGCGGTGTTTGTGGGGCCCACTCAAATGACATCACCTTAGCAAAGAAGATTCTAAGGGATGGTTACTATTGGCCTACATTGGAGCATGACTCTTGTGACTTCGTGAAGAAATTCTTACCTTGTCAGCAACATGCGGACCTAATACATGCTCTTGCTCAAGATCTACAACTTGTCATGTAGTACCATGGCCCTTTTCTCAGTAGGGTTTTGATTTAGTTAGCAAGATATATCCTCCATCCTCTAATTTCCACACCTTCATTATCATTGCCACTGAGTACATCACTAAGTGAGCGGAAGCCATACCACTCTCCTAGATAATGGGTACTTAGATATCCAAATTCATCCTCTACCATATTATCTGCAGATACGACATCCCCTCCACCATCATTTATGGAAATGGTAAACCATTCAAAAACCAAGCTGTAAAAGAAGTATGTGACACCTTTCATATCCAACATCGATGGTCCATGCCCTATTAGCCTCAAGGTAATGGACAGGAAGAAGCCACTAAAAAAACTTTGATCAAAATCTTGAAAAAGATTGTCAACAATACTAGTCGAGATTGGCATCTCCACATCCACCCCACCCTTTAGGCTTATTGCACATCCATCTACAGTCCCAATGGTGCCACTTCATATTCCCTTGTCTATGGTATTGAATCCATCTTGCCGATTGAAGTTGAGATCCCATCTCTGACAATATCTTTGAGGAATCTCATCACTCAAGAAGATTCATGGGTTTCCCACCTCCCTCAACTGGAGCTCCTAGATGAAAAGAGGATCAAAGCATACAATCACCTTTAGGTATATTAGAATCATCTCAAGAGAACCTACAACAAGAAATTCCATCTCTGCCAATTTAACATTGGAGATCTAGTCCTTAAGGAAAATCAGTGGACCCAACAGGACCAAGACAAGAAGGGGAAGTTTGAACCTAATTGGTTGGGTCCTTATGTTATTACAGCAAAATATGAATCATGGGCTTACCACCTTACCACACCTAAAGGGGAGCCCCTTGAAGAGCCTACCAACATAATGCACCTAAAGAGGTTTTATACCTAAATTAGCTAGGTCCTCCTATCTTGCCAAAATTAGAAAAAATACAATAAAAACTAAAAAATCCAAAAAAAATAATAAAGAGAAATTAATTTTTCCTATGGTGAAAACCACCCCTTGTGGCACCTTGGGAAAGTATGGTTGGTGAAAAAATATTAATAGGTGTCATCCGTAGAGGGATTAATCATTATCTACCTTATGTCCTAGTTGTTGCATGTCTCCATATCCTATCTGATCCTATCAATTCATTTGCGTCCTAACCTTGGCCACTTGGTATATTTTGATTGAGCATTGGATTGTTATCCACTATCATTCATCTTGAGCTTTTATCCTAATTTGATATTATGACATCAGTTTGGTCATCTTTTTGGTCCTTCATCATCATCTAAGACTCCATCATCATGTCGGTCTCCACTTAGTTCTCATTCGGTCACATCGGTCTTTTTGGTCTTTGTCAAACTACATTTCCCCTGCAATTTCATGTAGACAAGGTTGATCATTTGATCCACCCCTAAGGAATTTTGACCATCTTGTTTTGGTCCTCCATCATCTGTCTCCATCGGTCCCTTTCTTACCTTATCCATGGTCAATCATTGTTTGTCCTTTTCTGAACTATGTTGCCCCTGTGCTTTCACATAGGAAAGGTTGATCATTTGATCTTCCCTTGAGGCATTTTTCAGTTGTGTCTTTCATCATTGATCTCCATTGTTCCTCTTTCTTCTTTTATCCATGGTCTTTTCTTGAACTATAATGGCTCTATGATTTCACGTAGGCACTTGAGGCTAATTTTTTATCAGCCCCTGATCCCCTAGGTCATTAGGGTGTGTCATTCATGTGTCAGTATTTTTTCTAGTCTCTTATGTTATGTTGTCAAGTATGCCCTTATCCAACTGGTTCGTCACAAACAAGATCCTATAGTATTGAAAGGTCTGATTAGTGTGAAAAATCATGCGTCATGTGGGTCATCTTAGTTTAGTATCCATCATCGGTCTCAATAGGATGCATCCTTCCTAACATACCTCATCAACCCCATCCATCCTCATGATCCTATGGCAAAGGATGTTTGAACTTGATTGTGATCTTTTAATGCTTTTGGATTTTGTTTATTGTTTGAGCTCACTATTACAACTAATCAAGGTTACCATGATCTATCATATTGTGGTTTGTTTTGATGGGTTAACATAGGGGTATATCATGATCGTTTATTGTTGTTGTCTACCAGGTTGTCCCATGCAATACCCACTAGGCTCTTTGATATCTTGTGTTATGTTGGGACATCCCTTTGTGCTTGTGGTTATCCCAATGCCTAGCCTGACCAAAGTATTTGTCATTTTGGGGTGTTGGGATAACCTTGTTTGTTGTGTTTATTCTATGCATTATATGCTAACTTGCCTTGGTTTTATATACCCTGGAACCTAGTGTCTTATGCTATACCAAAAATTAGTTCTCTAAAGATGGAAAATTTGAATTAGGATTGCATTTCATCAATTTCATTGCCTTCATCCCTATCCATTAACCTATGATTTTGCTTGTACAAATATTCACCTTCTCTCTCTCTCTCATTCTTCTTAGGATATAAATGGTTTTCGATAGGTGTAATTTCATACCATCTACCCACACTCCCATGCAAGTCCTTATTGACTCTTATGTTCATTACATGTTGCATTATAGGTTCATTGCATTTGCATTATGAAGTTGTTTAGATTAATCATGATTGGTTATTCTAAGTATCTTAGATTCATTTTATATCCATAGATTTTTATATTATATCATTAACATGCATCACAAAATGTTAAGTCCATATACATCATACATAAAATCATAAAGCATGCATCACATCCTACATTACACACGTTAGTTGCATCCATATAAGTATCAATATATAACATCGATATGGGTAAAAGCACAAAGTTTGTCACACTTTATAAAGAAAATGCCAATCGATCCAATTTTAAACTTCCATCACTAAAAAGTGGTATGTATGTTTTGAATTTTGAAATGATGTAAACTATGAAATATTTATTTTTTAGTATATTTTATGTTTGTATTTTTTTTTAAAAATATAAAAAATTATTTGAAACTATTTTTTTATGAAATTGAAACTATAATCTAGTTGCTGATAAAATAGTGAAAAATGAAGTTGCATGGGACGTCAAACTTTTATAGTAAATTTTTTTTTTCTTTCAAAATTTTTGTGTGTATTTATAACTTGAAATTTTAGTGCATGGATATATTTTTTTCCCATTTTGATAAATATATATTTTTAAATAAATATTAAAATGTGCGTGAATAAAAAAACAACTGTTTTCATCGGACGTCAACTTTCATATTAAATATTTATCTAAAATGGAAACAAAATTATACCATCTTAAAATAGATTCTTTTATCTAGTGCATCATATTTTTTCAATTTTTTTTAATAAGTTTTAGTATTTTTCCTTGGCATAGTAATCAACCTAATATTTTGTGCTGAAAACCACTTTTAGTAAAAATAAAATATAAAATATAAAAAATAATTAAACTATTAAAATAAATATATTTTTGAAAACTACACTTATGGATCTACAAAAGGGTATTTTTATATTTTTAAAAATGTTATTTACATTAGCAGGAGTTATTGAAACTTCAAGTTTTTCAAATAATTTTATTTTTTTGGTAAATTGGACTCAAAGTGGTGCTCCATACATTTTTAGCCAACAATTTTAGTTGAAAAATTTGTGGAAGTGTCTAACTTAGCTAGAATGAATCTTACTAGATCATATGTTTGACCAAAATTGATTTTCAGTTAGAAATACTTAAATTCAGTTGTGTTGATAAGTTGGTTGAAAGTGTGACACAGCTTTATGCTTTTACCACAAACATAATTACATCATCATGATCACCCATCATAAAATCATAAACATACACATATGCATATACATAACATGGTTTCAAGAAGAATTGTCACACATCATATAAATATCCAAATCAAATACATAGCCCATAATAATGTCCATCAATATCATCAAAATACATATCCATCATATCCATCATAATCATAAAATAAAGTAGGTCAATACAAGGATCAAAATAAATTACTTTATACTGTCC
Source organism: Sequoia sempervirens (assembly GCA_007258455.2). Classification (NCBI taxonomy): domain Eukaryota; kingdom Viridiplantae; phylum Streptophyta; class Pinopsida; order Cupressales; family Cupressaceae; genus Sequoia; species Sequoia sempervirens. The sequence goes on from VDFB02058242.1 coordinate 46,332,560, forward strand.
ACCCTACACCTATCAAACTCTAATATCCTCTCATCTACCAAAAGAGTCATCCACGTCTGACCTCTGTGGAGAGTCAGGCACCAACCCTCTGTGAGGGAGTGTCCCCTGTGACTCATTGTATCCTCAAGTCCCCGTCCCTAATATCTCAGATGGTGTGGGCGTTTGAAAAGCCTGTAGGACATAATGAAATGTTAATTGTGCTAGATCTGGAACCGCATGCTAATAAGCAATCATCTAGTAGGTCACCTCCCTCATGTACTCAGAACTCTCTACAGCTTGATATCTAGCAGCATTACGCTCATGCCTGTATCTGTCTTGATCTCTGCCAATGACTCCCCTCTCCTGTGTCCATGCATCCTGTTCCAACCTAATCTAATCTCTATCTACTCCCACCCATGCCACCTAATCTATGGCCCTATCCCGCTCATCCTACATCTGTGCTTGCATAGCCTATATCTATTCTTGCAATCTCTGCACCTTTAGCTCTTTCTCCCCCCTCACCCTATGCTACTTGTGCTCGACCATGTGCCACCTCTCTCTCTGCGATCTCTACCCAAACCAAGTTGTTGCATCCCTCTCCCCCTATAAGGCATGCATGTGCTTTGTGGCCCTATCCCTCTCCTCCTAGATCACCTATACCTAGTTTTGTGCTCTGTCTCTCTCACCCTGAAGGGCCTGCACCTCTGCATGCACTGTGTCCCTCTCTCATTGCACAATTTCTAATCAAGCCTCTATTGCCTCCGCCCTCGCCCTTGCATCCCCAAGTGTTGTCTCTATCATACACGCCCTATCTTGGATCTCAATCCTCTCCCTCAACAACCCTGTCACATGTACCCTTAAATCCTCCATCTCCCTCTCGGCCTATTGTTGACCCCCTGCTGAGACCTGATCTATTGCCCCTTTAGGTTCTTGTTCTCCCTTGCCTGTGATATAGTCATCACTGCCTATAGTCTATCCCAATATCAGGTCACCCTAGCTAGCTCACAATGTACTCCCTGAACCTCTGGCCACAAGGGTATGTGCAGGATCATCGTGCAAAAAATAGGCCCTTAAGTGGCAAAAAATTCAGAAAAATCAGTGTTAGGCAACTTGACATAAATATTTGAATAAGTTATCTATATTATTTCAAAAATATGTAAGAATAGAATTTGTATAAAATTGAATGTAGTTTCTAAAATACTAGGTTTATTTAAAAATAAATAAAATCTATTTTGGTGAAAATTTGAAATTTCAATGCAGTACTCTTAAATTTCGTGGAAAATAAGTAGCAGGTGTCTGTCTCCACCACCCTAACCATAATAAAATGATAATATTTTTTTGTAATATTTTATATATAAGTAGAGGACTCATGTCCAGATGTGATGCATATTTTTTGTAATTTTTTTCCAAGTAAATACCTTACTATGAATTTTTATTACAACTTTAGAAAAATATAAACTCGTGATGTCTGACCACCTTAACTTGGTCAAAACTTCATGAAATTCTTTTATTTTTTAATCCTATAGTATGTGAAGCATAAAATGTGATGCATGTTTTGGATTCAAAAAATGTGATACCGCTTGAAAGTTATAGATGTTTTTCAATCAACCTATCGATTAGGACTTTAGTCAATTCTAATAGAAAATAAATAATAATTATTTATTAAATTAAAATTAAATCATAATTTATATTTTTGGAAAGCTGAGAATCTCCTCTAAAACCCCTTTTTGTTTCATTAATTTTGGGTGAAAAAAAAATCGTTAGCCACATACCCCCATAATATTGCCACTTTCTGGCATACCATGATCCTGCACATACCCACAACTCATCTCTCTCCCTCTCTGCATCATGTACCTATGAGGTTAGGTGATCCACAATGAAACCATAATCCCTTTTTCCCTCTACCTCAACTCTACACAACTCATCCTTTTCTCTGTCATCCATAGCCTCACCTGGGCTCCCCTCAACAATACGATAGGGTCCTTAGCTGGTACACCTAATACCATCGCCAATGTCTCCACCCTGAGAATGTCAAAATTCATAGCATCCTCTTGAGACACACTCCTACTCAGCCCCAATCCTCACCCGAACTCTCCTTGGTTGTCCCCTCCTCCCCACCCTCATCTGTCATCCTACAAATCTCACCTCCCCCTCAGGCTCATCTCTCTCCTCACCCATCCCCATCTCTAGCTCTTGCTTAGCTTTGATATCTTCCTAGGCCTTGCTCTATTGTCTGCTCCTCCTCACCACCCTCCTTGGATATCTTGCAAACCCTATCCCCTCCCCCCTCACATCCATCCCCACCTGATCCTGCTCCTACTCAACCCTGCTCTCCACACGAGCTCTCCTTGGTTGTCCTCGGCTCCCTACCCTCATCTGCTATCCCACAACTCCTTCCTCCACCTCAGGCACATCCAACATCTACACCTTCAGGACTCTCCCCTTCCCTGGCTACTCTGTTATCCCTACCTCCTCTACATCCATCCTCACTCTATGCCTCCTCCACTATCTCTTCCTCCTCCCCATCCTCTCTGACCATCCCATGGCCCTTATCTCACCCTATCCTCCACCCTCTTTTAACATAGCCCTTGATCCCTTCTATTTCCCCACTACCCTAGTTGCCTCCTATCCTCTCCACTACTATCCCCTTCTCTCTCTTCCCTCACTGGCCAATTGTCACTCATCCTATGATCCAAACCCTAAGGCCCCCACAATAGGCTCCTCTAGTGTAATCCTATCCCATAGATGGTTGCAGAAACATCTAGAATATCAGGTTGTCACCTCTGCATTTATCTCCCCAACATGCCAGGCTCTTGAGCCTGGGGTAGACCCACCCCAAGCTCACCTGGCTCTTGACTGAGCCCGCCCACGTCTAGGGTGGACCCACCCCAATGTGGGGCGGAAGTGCTCCCATTTGGGGCAGACCTTACCTAGTGTGGGGTGGACCCGCCCTTGTCTAGGGCAGACTCTCTCAGCACAGGGCAAACCCACCCTTGCCCAAGACAGACTCGCCTAGCATAGGGCAGACCTGCCCTCATTCGGGGTAGACTTGCCCCAGCCCAGGGACGTGCCTCCCCTCTCTTGTATCCCCTATACCAATTCTGGGAAATATTTTTCATTTCTAAGGTGCATTTACCCTCTAATTGGGCACATTCATCCCCCCTTCCCGTGACTCTAACTACTAGTTTTTCCCACTCATTTGGAAAAATCAAATTTTTTCCCCCGACCCATTTTTCTAAACTACCCCGAAAACAAAACCCAACTTTTCAAATAAGCATAAAATTTAAAAAATACATTAAAAATGCTTAAAATCACCAGAAAGGGTTTTTCCTCTAACCTAGCATGGAACCATGTGCTCATTGTAAAATCATTGCACCTCATTCCCCCAATGGATGATATCTGAGTCGTAATCCTCCAACATCTTATCCCCTCATCTCCTTCCTCTACTACTCTCTCTCTCTCACTCAACTATCACTGTGCAAATGAGGAATGGTAATTTCACAAATTACCTTATATAACTTATCCCTCCCTTTTTACCCCTTTTAAGTGAAGGGTTTTTTTTTCCCCTTTTTTTAAAGTTCTTTTAGTTCAACTAATTCCCTAACTTTTTGGGGTCGCCATTTGCAAACCGTATCTCAAATCATCTTCATTTAAAATCCAAACCTGCTTGCTTTTTTGAGCTCTATCCAATCATACCCTCTATTTTCTCATATTGATAAGTTGCTTGGGACCCCTTTTTCTTCCCCAACCGCCCTCTCGAGGGGGCATACCCTACCATTTCCCTTATTCCTTTGTTGTGGTCATTGCCTTGCAAGATTGTGGCATCTCCTTTCATTCCTCTCCATTTGGGTAGCTCCTACATTTCCTCCCATGCTGGGGCATCATTTCCTAGTCACTTCCTCTTTAGAGTCATCTACATTTTCTTTTCTTTGAAACACTATTATTCTAACAATATTTCAAAGAGGGGAAAAATGTAGACATCCAAATTTGACAACTCCCACATAGTTAAACTCACCTACTTTTTTCATCTATCTCATTAATATTAATTAAATGATTTATTTAATTAATATTTCATCTTTCTACCTAGAGTCCCTAAAGTATTTAATTCAACAATTAAATACTTTACCTTGCACCTTTTCCTCTCTAAATTAAATAAACATTTCAATTTATCTAATCTAGTCATTTAACCTTTTTGAATAAAATCAATTTTAAATTCTTAATTTTTTCTCTCTCCTTGTCACATCCTCCATAATCCTCTTCTAATCTAAATTAAGTTAATTAATCCATGATTAGGATGTGCATTTCTTAATCAATATTAATGTAACATCCTCCATAATCTTCCACTTGCTTCTAATCCCTCATTAATTTTCTTAAACATGTAATTGCACAACCTTAATCTAATCCCCTTGCTACATTTAGCATACCTTTTCTGGTCAACCTTCACATTTTCCACATTTCACATTGACTCTCTTCCCCATGTGAATTTTTAATTCATATTTATTCATCAAAGATTCCTCTCTTCCCCATGTGAATTTTTAATTCACATTTATCCTTCCAAGACTCTCCTTATTCCCATGCAAGTTCTAGAGCCTTTGACTTGTCACATCACATGTGTCCAAGTCCTCTAAAACCTTTAACTTATCACATCACTCACATATGTCCAAGTCTTCTAGAATCTTTGACTTGTCACATCACTCACATGTTTCAAAATCCTACCTTTTTGGGAACCTTGTCTTATCCACATGATTCTTCCAATCATGTGAAATTCCATACTTAGATAGGAATAACACTTGCACATAGAAATCAAAGATAAGAAAAAAACTAGACAAGAAATCACAATTTGGAATTCCATATGTGCAAGAAGAGGTTTATCCGATACTCCATATCTTGGTTGCAGTGGCACAAATGATAGTGACACAATGAATGTTGATCTTGAGATACAATTAAGATTTCTTTCAATCAAGCTTGGAGGACTGAACACCTATAAGGGCCTATTAGACTATGCATAGCCTTTCACATCTAGCCTCCCTCAAGACCAAGCACCTATGACACCTCCTCTATAGGACCAAGTACCTACGAAGCCTTTTGTTCACATTTTGTAGGTTTGAGGGCCTATGGTGCATTTGTTCAAATATCCTCAGGACTGAGTACCTGTGGATCCATCTTCTCTTCCTATGTATTTGAGTGTGTTAGATTGTGGTCTTCTTCCTCAATGGTTTAGGTATACATTTATCATATTTCACTCTACTTTACCATGCATTTTCTAACTCTTATTCTTGTTAAAGTGGGGAAAAAATGTAATGGCATGAATTTGCACCCCTTGAAAATTCTACATTTACATACCTCCTACCTTAGAGATTTAAGATCGATAATGCAAAATTCCACGTCCTTCAATCCTTTCCCATCTACTTGGTAGCTATTTTGTGTGTTGATGGAGGATATTATATTAGGGATGCTAGCATGGAACATGAATGTCTATGCAAAACACTAATTTCTTAATATGATTTATGCCTCTAGAATCCACAAAGACATTACAATTCTCCATTGGTGATAAATTGTAATGTCTCTACTCCCTTGACCGACCTCAAACAACTCCTCTTCCTCCAATTTCACCATTCAAATGCCTATCCCATTCATTCTTTCACACTTATTGATCATTCACACACTTGGGACTACTCTCTTCACTCTTTTCACAACATTCTCAAGCTCTATCACCTCCATTGAAGTTGCAAGTTGATGATTTTCTGGCTCATTCTCTTCATTGTTGTGAAAATGTTAGCTTTCAAAGGCTTGCAAGTTCACTCGTTCTTCCATTTTCCTTGAGTGCACGTGGTTGAAGATGATATCCTTCTATCTTCCATTCACTTAGCATTATTGTATTGCTTTCATACTGTATTTTTGTTCAACATATTGCTTAGTACTTTCCTTTCAACATTTATCTTTGTCATTTCTCCTATCATTTCTATATCAGTTATTTGTGGAGGTGGAAACACCAAAGCAGGGAACTAAATGTGTTATAATCATCTATACACAAACCCAACATTTTATCACTCTTGTGTGTGTAGGTTGTTCATCGAGTGAAGACTTTAAAGATATCAACTCATGGGTCTAGGAAGGTGTGCTTCCCTCACCCTCTTTTGTCAATTCATAGACTAGATCAAGTTAAATTAATCTTCTTGCTATTCTACTATTTAGTTCCATTCTTATTTTTGTTATTGCATCAAAGCATACCCATTAGGTAGTTATTGATTTTCTTTCATTCTTTAATTGTAATTTACGCTTTCTATTTATTTGGATGTGAGGGCACCACTAAGACACTAGTGCATCATGTTGTCTTTTGTGTCTCACTTTTTAGTCCTTTGGTAGTGAGTTCCCTAAGTTACAATATGGACTCTGGAAACTTACTCACCTGACTTCCTGAAATATTTGAGCTTGTTAAAGGATAGTAGCAACCTGGTTACTCTTCCTTTCAGCCTTTAAACATTAAACTCTCCTAAAACATTTTGTTAGCTTGAGGTAGATCAAGGTAGCCTATTATTCTAGACCCTCCCGTGACTTGGGGTCCTGAGTAGTCAATCCCTCTCCTCTACATCTGAATACCTCAATAAGGAAAACTTGTCATTAGCATATTTCAACAATTTTTCTAGGGAAAACCATCAAAACCTCCAAATATTATGTAGTCAAATATTAGAAATTGGATGAAGTAGTTTTTACAACCATTGATTAATTGATCAACTTCCAAATTTATCCTCAGGCTCATACCTCCTTGGATTTCTCTTACTGCCGTCATAGTAAAGGCGTCATTCACTCTTCTGAAACTCTTATGGCTGCAAGTTCCAACTACAGTTGAATATAGTAATCATAAATTTGAGTGGATTCATCTAGTACACCCACCAAACAAAGCCCTCACCAAGGTCATATGCAAAAAATGATATAAAATAGATAATAAGACATGTAGAAAGCTTTGTGCAGTTGAAATTGGGTAATCTCCAAGTGAATTTGATTGCTAATAAGAGAGGCCTAGTCAATGAACTGTTGTCCATGATTTATCATGATGATAAACGAATAAATTCATTCTTTATATTCATGTGCATTCTCATTACCCTTCAACCTATGGAGGAGAACTATGATGTCTAAAATCTCGTCTACAAAATGGATCCTATGCAACCTCTTAGGTAGCTGAGACTTCCCTTTCTTGGATGTCGCTAACCATTGATGGACATTTTTTTTTTTGCATTGAATTTATTTTCAGTAAAATGTTGGTAGGTGATGGTGTAGTCAATGGATGAAAATTCATCTTTTTTAGTTAGCCAAAGACAAGTATTAAAATCTTTATTCTTCAATCTAACCAATAATCTATTGTCACTTATTCTTACTTCCCATGTCTAGGGGTCATAATGATTCATGCATTCTAGGACTAGGCTTGAACACTATAACACCATGGGAAATACAATTTCCTTTAAAAACTCACTTGCAATTAACCTTTGTGTGATGGGAGACCTATCCTCTCCCAAAAATCCTTCAAATTGAAATTCCTAAACTTCATGTCACCAATCTATGAGAGGGTACTAGAAAAGCTTGGCAATTGCTTGTATCCCAAATATTTGAATTTCATCTTGACAGAGAGGGTGTATGATTGAATTGTTGAGAGGTAATTAGGCTTGGCTCTAAATCTTCAAAGTTATTGCTATATTCCTTTATCCCACTTATGTCCCACTAGAATATCACATACACCATAATTTTCCTTCTAATGAATAATGATTTGTAGGAAAATGCAAATAAATTCCTCTAACTTGAAACTATGATGTTTGTTGCAATAATTTTGGTGGTGTTAGCCTTACAATCTCTTTTTCTCCACTCTTTCCAGTTCTTTCTTTGTTTCTCATTGAAATGACCTTTGTTAATGCTCAAGTGTACTTATAAATAATGGAATATAAGTCGAGGATAAAGAATTAATTGCATGCCTCAATAGTAGTATGTGTGAACTTTCTCTTCAACACATACCTCTGTCACTTTTGAAATTTTAAAAAGCAATGGATCCAAAGCTTTACATTAGAGATTTGAATGGTTTTGAAAACCTCATTGGATTCCAACAAGGGTTTTAAAACCTCTAAAATCTCCCAAAAATGATTTCTTTTAAAAATTATCTTTCACCATAAGCTTTGAATGAGGACTCAAAATCACCTCTAAGAGAGACTTATGAAACTATCGGCTTTTCCATGGGTTGTGCAAACCTTGTCTAGTTTTAAAAATGATTTTGAAACCAAGAAGAAATTTTGAAATGTCGTTCCACTACTTTCGATCACTCAAAATACTTCAATGTTGTATTTATGATGATATTTTATGAAACTTCGGACATGAAAAGATCAAGTTATTCATTCCATATTTTCTCTAAACTTTGTTATGAAAACAACACATAAAAAATAAAATAAACTTATTTAAAAAGTAGCATTGGATTTTCACTAGGTTAGGATAACCTTCTCAAAATTCAACAAGTTTCTAATAATCTCATAAAAACATAATAAATTTAGTAATAACCTCATTAAAACCTAATGAAGATTATTAAACTTCTAAAAATTTGGACAAGGCTTAATCAAATTAAGTTGATGATTCAAACTAAGGCAACACATAGTAAGTATATAAATTAGAAACATTAAAATTTGGAGAGATGCCCAAACCTATAGGTAACTCCAACTCATAAGAATTTGGAGAAAAATTCTCAATGATTTTGCATGGTCCGATCATCTTTCACTTGAGCTTGTTATAGGTATGAAATGGAAATATTTCTTCTTTTAGATTTTCAAGAACCAAACATATGGCACATGCAAATGATATAGATGAAATATGCATAAAATATAGATTAATTAAAACCAAATACCTACAAACCATTAAAAGATCAAGTGTAGTATTTTAATAGATTGATAGTTTGGATGTGGTTGCTCGTGATTCCAATGACATGATAGTATGGTCAATATGATTCAATAGAAATTTGGGTAGCATAATAATAGCATAAGAGTGGATTAATGCAAATTGAATGGGAGGCCTCTTATTTATAGAATGTACATGAGAGAAATTATCAGGGGCCAATATGGATTGGTTAATGGATGACTAGAATTGATTGAGGATTAGTGTTTGGATCAAAGTTGTAGTCATGTGATAAGTGCCACATGAGGGATAGATAGGTTTAAGATGTGTAAATTAGGGAAACACATTTATGTAAATGGATAGGATTAAGAGGTGGGATTGAAATGAATGGATGGGATGGAAAGTTAGTTTGAATTTTTGGAAGTGTCTAGGTTGAATGAATCTAGACAAGGTCTTAAAAATGTGAGAGGGAAACTTGTCACATGATGAAAAGTTTAGATTGTGATCAATGTGAATGGAATCAATGAATAGGATTAAAGGGTTAAGGATTGAGGGATAAAGTGGAATTAAATAATGGAGGAAAAGGTAACGGGGATTAATAAACCTAAATAAATTAAGTAATTAGGAATTAATTAATTGATTTAGTTGGAGGATTTTCTGGATAAGGCTAGACTTAATTAAATAAATTTGAAATTTATTTAATTACAAGTGATGGATAAGGGCAATAGAAAAAATTAATTAAAGAAATAAATATTATTTAATTAATTAATGGATTAGAATAGGCTAAAATTAGGTGTGGGTGGGTAAGGTCAAATTTTAGGTTTCTACACCAAATCTCCCACTTCAAAATTATTTTCTCTCCTCTTCAAGTTTTCTTTCTCTTTATATTATTGACTAGTTTTGAACTAATTCTTTACCTTACTTTCTCATGCAAATCTTCATATGTTTGGAAAAATATTCTCCTCCAATAGTTCTCTCATGTCCCTTTGTATCAACAAGCTTCCTTAATTATGAGATAACCCATGATAGTATTCATAAAAAATATTAAAAAAATGGAATTTTACGTATACTTTTGTTGACTGAGTGGTTGTATGCAAATTCAACTTGAGGCAATATCAAATCCCATTGCTTAATTTTATCACCAACCAAACATCTTAGAATAAATTCTAAGCTCTAATTAATAACTTTAGTCTATCCATTCATTTGAGGATGATATCTAGAGATAGACTTTAAAACAGTGCCTAATTTTTTCCTCCAAAAAATTTCCTACAAAATTAATGTCATGGTCTGAAACTATACTATTTGGTAAACCATGTAATCTAACAACTTCTGTGAAAAAATAATTTACAATTTGTGCGTAGAATCATTTTTCTGTAGAATCATTTGTCTTATTGCAAGCTATAAAGTGATCCATTTTTTAAAATGTATTATCAACCACAAAATGGAATCCTTACCTTGCTATGTTTTTGACAGTCCAAGCATAAAATCCATGTTTATATTTTCTCATGCTTTCTCTAGTATAGGTAATGGATAATATAGTACTATATTTTGACTACCTCCTTTGGAATATTGATAAAATTTACTTCCTTGTTTAAATTTTCTATTTTATATCATCGTCCTTGGTCAATAATATATTTCACTAAGTTGCACCATGGTCATATCAGCTCTAAAATTCCTGACTAAACCATGTTATATTCACAAAATTGACATAATCATGTAAATTTTATAATTTTTATCCTCATCCTTGGCCAATAATATCTTTCACTAAGTTGCACCATAGTCTTATCATCTCCAAAATTTCCAGCTAAACCACCATAATGTTTTTCTCTAATTAAATTATACCTCATTGATCTTTGAGGTATGCATACTTGTTGTCCTTTGAATAATAGTTCATCTTGTATGAAGTAATATATATGTAGTATCCTATCCACACTATTAGGTCCATAAATTATGTCCATGCATCCTTAAATTATAAACCATCTTTGTATAACTCTTTTATAGCATCAAATCTAACTACTTCAGCTCTCATTTAAGTCAATAGTGTCAATCTCCTACTCAAAGCATCTGCTATTTTATTTGAAATTCTACTTTGATGTTTAAGAAAAAAAGTATACCCTTGTATGAATTCAAACCACTTCATGTGTCACTATTTAAGCTTGGTTTGATTGTTAGTGAATTGTAAAGCATGATGATCCATGTGAAGCAAAAACGCCTTAGGAAGTAAATAATGTTGCCACTTCTTTAAGGCCTACACTATGGCATAAAACTCTTGATCATACACAAAATATTTTTTCTTAGAATCACTAATATTCTCACTAAAGTATACAATAGGTCTGTCCTCTTGGATAATAATTACTCCTATGGCTATCCCACTTCTATCACAATCCAATTGAAATACTTTTAAAAAATTGGGTTGTACAAACACTAGTTCCTCCATGACCTCTTCAAAAGCTCAAAACTTTTATCTATTGTTGTTATCCACTTAAACTCCTTTTTATCTCCCCTTATGGTTTCAGCTATGGGTGCATATATCCCACTAAAAATTTGAATGAATATGTAATAGAAGCTAGTTAAACCATGGAAACTTTGAACCTCATGCACACTCCTAGGTGTAGGTCATTCAATTATAGCATGTATATTTTATGGTTAGATAATATACCGAAAACAAACCAATATTTCCTTCATAAAAGTGTATTTCTTTAATTTTACCAATAAATTATCCTCCTTGAACCTTTGTCAGACTTTCTTAATGTGCAATAGGTGCTCTTCCTTATAGTTACTAAAAATTAGAATATCATCAAGATAAACAATTACAAATTTTCCTAAAAATAGTTTCAACACTTCATTCACCAACCACACAAATATGCTAGGTGAATTTGTTAATCCAAAGGGAATTACTAACTATTCATACAATCCCTCTGTCTTAAAAGTGGTATTCCACTCATAACCCTCTATTTTCCTAATTTGGTGATACCCACTTTTTAAGTGTTTTTGTAAAATAATTATCCTTCCCCAAGAATTCTATGAGATCATCCATTATTGGTAAATTATAATGATTCCTAATAGTTATTTTATTGATGGCTCTTGAGTTCATGCACATCCTCCATTCACCATCCTTTTTTGGTGCTAACATTGTTGGTACTGTGCATGGGCTAAGGCTTTCTCTAATCACAACCTATAGGACTTCCTTCAACCTAAATCAAAAGTTTCTATCTTCCTTCCTATAGTTGTAGATGTACTCTAATACAAAGTTGATGGAACCCACCCTAGTGTAGGAACCTAAAAACATACCAAAATGGAGCTAGTAGGTGAAGAAGGGAGGTTGTGTTGTTGTAAGAAACACACACAACCTCTTTAGAGTTCTAAAACACTTGTTACAAGTCAAATATTTAAATTATGGATACAAAAATAAGTTACAAGTAAATAGACTTATATTGCAAATAAACAATTTACTAAGTTATAGGTAAACAGTCTATTGTTATAGAAACAAAAACTATGTTGCAAGTGTGCAATCAAATGCTACATAAACAACATAAATATATCTTGTGGGGGTTTGAAAACATAATACCAAATCATAAAATACTCAAATGTTAACACATAAAATAACCCTCTTTTAGAGTATCAAACTCATAAAAATCTATCACTCATAGAAACACACATGGTCTAAGAAAGAAAATTTTCAGTTTTAAAAGAGTAATATTTTATTACATTTAACTAATAAAATGCATTCATTTGTAGTTATTTATACACATTTACTTTCCTCAGAATATTAGGCAAAAACATGGCATTCCTCTCTTTTCCTTTTCCCTTCTATTTTCTAATCATGTGCTTCTTTTCTCCTTTTTGTATTTCTCTTCTAAATTTTCTTGTTTCTTCTTCTTGTTCCTGACAGTTTGCCTCTTCCTCTTCTCTCTATTCTAATCTTCCTTTTTGTCTCTTCTTCCACAAAAAATCCCTCCAAAATCTAAAAAATTCTCCCAAAATTCCACCTAAAATGGGTGTAGCACTTAAAAATCTATCATAAATGTTCACCAACTTGATTATGAATTAAATAAATCTCACACAAACTTATTCCTTTCTAAATTTTTTTTGTTGTTCATTAATGATCCTAAAAGTAGATAGTTACTACTCCAAACAACCAAAATTTTAAAATTATAAAATATAACAACTCATACGTAGTGGTGGGTGAAAGGAGTAAAATAAAATCAAATAAGACCTAGATATTATGCCCTTGCATCAATAGGATAATTCTTTAAGACAATAAAATTATTTATAATAAAAAATTAATGTAAGCATTTTGAAATGAAAGAGGTTAGATTTTTTTTAATCCATCCATCCTAAGCAAATCACATATATTTTAAAAAATTAATTTCATTTAATTTATATAATTTAATGTTAAATGAGAGGTAAAAATTAATTCATAAAATTGAAGAAAATATAATATAAAAGAATAAAATAAATGTACAAACATATTTTTTAAATATAAAATAATATAAATCTATAATGATATTATATTTTAGTTATATTATTTTGGTTAAAACTCCCTAATATATTAAAATAAATAAAATATTTAGTAATGATGTTTATAAATTCATTTATTTATTTATTTGTTTGTTTTTAATTTTTTTTTTTTAAATAATGTCATAAAAAATAGTAAAAAGTAAAATAATTACAAAAAGAAGTCACTAATCTAATGTATAACAATCAAACTTCTAATCCACCTTTTTAAATGACAACATTGTGCATTGTGGTTAAGATTATCCCTTGGAGTTAGTTTGTGTGCCTTGCCTATATTTTTACATGTTCCATATACACTTACAAGGAAAATTGTAGCTACAATATCTAACAAATTCCTATGTACTTTATTCTTTGATGGATGTACAAACATTGTTCCAAAGCTCCATGATTGCAAATGTAAAAGTAACATGTTTATGGGCATCCAAGAAATTTTCACGCTTGACATACACGTAAATAAGCATGAAATATAATAAATTGATAAATGAAATCTATGTGTATATATAGAGAGAGATCATGTAGAGAGGAAGTGGATTTTAAGGTTAATTTTTAATCATCCATTGTAGTCCTAACTAGTTGGAACTACTTGATTTATTAATAAAGTGAGTACAATTCTTCTAACATAATGATAAAAAAATCATAATCATTTGCACATGAGAAAATGAAATGGCTTCTTCCACACAAACTCTACAACTTAATATTTGTGTTAGGATAATTTATCTTAAGCAAACATGATGATTTAGTAATAATTTAAATAAATTCGTTTGATCCCCCAAAAGGTGAATCAAAAGTTTTTTTTTATCAGCATTTTGATAGGTGTAAAGGAGACTCCATTATAGGTATGGTTTAAAACTAGTAGGGTTCCATCTAAGGGGGTTTGATCTAAGGTGGTTTAATCAAACCCTCTTCAATTAGAATCCTTTCAATGGAACTTTTCAAGGCTTAAATCATTATATTCTCTAAAAATATGTGATTTAAAAAAAAATCAAGATCTCCCAAATATTGCAAACCACTATTATGGGATCACTTAGGTGTATTTCTTTAATTTTACCAATAAATTATCCTCCTTGAACCTTTGTAGGAATTTCTTAATGTGCAATAGATTCCCTTACTTATAGTTACTAAAAATTAGAATATCATCAAGATAAACAATCATGAATTTTCCTAAAAATAGTTTCGACACTTCATTCATCAACTCCATAAATATGCTAAGTTAATTTTTTAATCCAAAGGGAATTACTAACCATTCATACAATCCCTCAGTCTTAAAAATGGTATTCCACTCATAACCCTCTATTTTCCTAATTTGGTGATACCCACTTTTTAAATATTTTTGTAAAATACGTATCCTTCCCCAAGAAGACCATGAGATCATCCATTCTTGGTAAATTATAATGATACGTAATAGTTATTTTATTGATGGTTCTTGACTTCATGCACATCCTCCATTCACTATCCTTTTTTGGTGTTAACATTGTTGGTACTATGCATGCACTAAGGCTTTCTCTAATCACAACTTATAGGACTTCATTCACCCTAAATCAAAATTCACTATCTTGCTTCCTAGATTTGTAGATGTGCTCTAATACAAAGTTGATGGGACCCACCCTAGTGTAGGAACCTAAAAATTTACCAAACTGGAGCTAGTAGGTGAAGAAGGTAGGTTATGTTGTTGTAAGAAACACACACAAACTTTGTAGAGGTCTAAAACACTTGTTACAAGTAAAATATTTAAGATTATGGATATATAAATAGGTTGCAAGTAAATAGACTTATATTGCAAACAAACAAAACTAAGTTGTAGGTAAATAGTTTATTGATATAGAAACAAAAACTACGTTGCAAGTGCACAGTCAAATGCACTACAGAAAAAATGGGAAAAAAAATGTTTTGGGGGTTTGACAAGATAAAACCAAATGATAAAATACCCAAATGTTAACAAATAAAATAACTCTCTTTTAAAGTAGTAGATGCATAAAAATCTATCACTCATAGAAACACACATGGTTTAAGAAAGAAAAATTTTAGTTTTAAAAGAGTAATATTTTATTACATTTAACTAAGAAAATACATTCATTTGTAGTTATTTATACATATTTACTTTCCTCCAAGTATTAGGCCAAAATATGGCATTCCTCTATTTTCCTTTTCCCTTCTATTTTCCAATCATGTGCTCCTTTTCTTCTCTATTTTATTTGTTTCTTCTTCTTATTCTTAACATTTTTCCCCTTCCTCTTCTCTCTATTCTTCTCTTCTTTTT
This sequence comes from Sequoia sempervirens, assembly GCA_007258455.2. Classification (NCBI taxonomy): domain Eukaryota; kingdom Viridiplantae; phylum Streptophyta; class Pinopsida; order Cupressales; family Cupressaceae; genus Sequoia; species Sequoia sempervirens. The sequence continues at coordinate 46,348,179 of VDFB02058242.1, forward strand.
TTTTCTTTTCTTCCTAAAAGAAATCCCTCCAAAATCTTAAAAATTATCCCAAAATCCCACCTAGAATGGGTGTAGCACATAAAAACCTATCATAAATGTTCAACATCTTGATTTTGAGGTAAGAAAATCTCACACAAAATTCTTCCTTTCTATTTTTTTTTTCATTAATGAGCCTAACAATAGATAGTTACTGCCTGATAAGGCAATGTCTACAAGGAGGAATATTGAAGTAATCTCTAAAACAGTGGTTGCAGGCTTTCTTTTTCAGGGTAATGGTGCATTGACTTGGCATGATAAGGCAACACAAGTGGAAGAGGGTTGGATTACTATAAAGGGAAAGAATGAAAAGTCCTCTAAGCCTTCTTTTGACATGACTCTTTGCTCCCACAAGAGTAGCTCTAAATGTAAATCTTGATAGTTCTTGGTTGGGGGTTGGTTTTTGGTTGGTTGCTGGCTTTTTTCCTTGTAGCTTAAATGTTTTTGGTTGTGGTTCTTTGGCTTCAGATGCCTCTTGTGTCCTTGGTTGTCTATGCTTTCATGGTCTTTCTATTAGGACAACTTTCTGCTTAAGGGTTCCAAATCCATTCAAAATTTGTTTGTAAATGGTTTTGAAGGGTTTGTTCCTTAATAAAAAACAATAGATAGTTACTGCTCCAAACAACCAAAATTTTAAAATTTTAAAATATAAGTATACAGTGACAGGTGAAAGGAGTAAACTAAAATCAAATAAGACGTAGATATGATGCCCTTGCATCAATAGGATAATTCTTTAAGACAATATAATTATGTGTAATAAAAAATTGATGTAACCATTTTGAAATGAAAGAGGTTAGAATTTTTTTGAAAGCATCCATCATAAACAAATCACATATATTTTAAAAAATTGATTTCATTTAATTTATATAATTTAATGTTAAATGAGAGGTTAAAATTAATTTATAAAATTTAAGAAAATATAATATAAAAGAATAAAATAAATATACAAACATATTTTTTAAATATAAAATTATATAAATCTATAATAATATTAGATTTTAGTTTTATTATTTTGGTTAAATCTCCCTAATATATTAAAATAAATAAAATAAAATAATGATATTTATAAATAAATATATTTTTTTATTTGCTTGTTTTTTAAAAAAAATTTAAAAAATAAAGTAAAAAAAATAGTAAAAAGACAAATAATTACAAAAAGAAGTCACTAAAAATCAAACTACTAAGCCACCTTTTTAAATGGCAACATTGTGCATTGTTGTTAAGATTAGCCCATAGAGTCATAGTCTGTGTGCCTTGCCTATATTTTTACATGTTCTATATGCACCTACAAGGAAAATTGTAGCTACAATATGTAAAAAATTCCCATGTACTTTATTCTTTGATGGATGTACAAATATTTTTCCAAAGCTTGATGATGGAAAATGTAAAAGTAACATGTTTATGGGCATCCAAGAAATTTTCATGCTTGGCATACATGTAAATAAGCACTAAATATAATAAATTGATAAATGAAATCTATGTGTATATATAAAGAGAGCTCGTGTGGAGAGGAAGTGGATTTTAAGGTGAAATTTTAATCATCCATTATAGTCCTAACTAGGGGAGAGGGTCCAATAGTTGTCATAGTACATGTGCATTCAAAGCTCAATATCTTAAAATTATGGAACTAGTAATTGCAAGAGAGGACCCAATAGTTGAACAAAATATGCCCATTACATTCAAAAAGCAACAAATCATATGATGCCACATTGACACACTAAAACACATGACTTAATGCACCACGATTGGTCTAACTTTTTGTAGGGGTCTATTATGACCCCTCAACAAAAAGCATGTTGATGACACTTTTTTTCTTGATCTACGTGGGTGAAATGAAACATTTGAATTGTCTACATCCCTGGCTACTCAGGGATATAATTTTTTAATGTCAATGTTGCATGTCCATTGCTATGTCAACCCATAAAGTTAGGGTGCACCACTATTGGGCCCTCTGCCCTAGTTGGAACTACTTGATTTACAAATAAAGTGAGTAAAATTCTTCTAACACAATGATTAAAAAATCATAATCGTTTGCACATGAGAAAATGAAAGAGCTTCTTTCACACAAACTCTACAACTTAATCTTTCTGCTAGAATAAATTATCTTAAGCAAACATGATAATTTAGTAAGAATTTAATAGAAAAACAGTTGTTATTATTTAAATCTACAAAATGAATATAATTAATTATGAAGTTTACAAGACATTATATAAAATAATTTATAAAATAATATAAATAAATTATACAAAATTTGTTATTACATATCTTACTTTAAATAAAAAAATTAATTAATAAAATATTTTAAAATATTTTTAAAATACTACATATTAATTTTATAAAAAATTAACATTTACTCTGTATTAAAATAATAATAATAATTAATTGATTAACAAATAGAAAAATTAATAACTGAATAAATATTTTTTATTACAATAATATCTAGTTAAAAACATGTACTAGTTATCCTCCACTCTAGCCTTAGCGTTCAATATTTCCAAATAAAACCTTTTTTTTATATTTGAATCGTAAAAACGGCAAGTTAATGGCTGCAGAAGCATTTACTTTATGCTTTCAGCTTGCGGTCAGGGAGAAGAAAATGGAAAAATCTGGCATGAAGGATGTGGCCTGTGGATGCCAAGTTCGAATCTCCGGGCCCCCTGAAAAGGAATGATTTTAATATGCATATGGAGACTCACTATCACTCTAACTTCGTTCTCTTAATAATTCGCTTCTCTCTCATGATTTCTCCTCCGTGAAAGACAATTCATTGTTTGAAAGCGTGGGATTGCAAAGATTTTTGGGCTGCCGACTGTTTCAATTGAGAATATTCAATATTAAGATTTTTTTTTTTTGTCATTTGTTCATTGAGAATATTTGACTTTAAGATTTTTGACGACTTGTTCAATTAAGAATAAATTTTTTGGTGAGCTGTGATGATTTATTCTTTATATAAGACAGTTTTTTGTTTGAAAGTGTGGGCCTGCGATTTATTCAGCTGAAAATAATTCAATAAGATTTTTTGGTAAGTTGTTCAGCGACGAAAGTTCCATATTTTTTAACAAGCTGTGGTGAAAGAAAATTCTTTGTTTGAAAGTGTGAGCCTATGACTTGTTGAGCTGAGAATATTCAATATTAAGATTTTTAACAATTTGCTCAGCTAAGAACATTCAATGTTTCGATTTTTTACAAGTTTTGATGTGTACTTATTTATTATGTTGTAGTTTACTTGTTCAACAAAGATAGAGATGTCAATATTCATGTTTAGATCACTATAATGATTTGTTTGATTTATTTAAATAAATTATTTATATAAATAGATTAAAAAAATTAAAATTTACATATTATTGAAATATATATATATATATATATATATATATATATATATAACCCACACGGGTAGCCAAGTTGGCTTGAGTCTTGGGTTGGCTACCTGCATCCCTAGGGATTAGTCTCACCCTAGCTCGCCCACTAGTTCTTTGATGGGGTCTTGGAGCTAGGTCACAGGGATACCTTGAGTAATCAAATATATATATATATATATATATATAACAATCTATATTCTTGATTACTATATTTCTTTATTTTCAATTTTTTAAATACATCCACATTTTTAAATAATAAAAATGAGATACAATTTTGAACTTTATTGTCTAATTTTAAAATTATATGTAATTTTTCAGAAATTTTTGATATTCTAATTTACCATTCAATTTGATTGGCATTGTAGTAAAGAAAATAAAATAAAAATTTTAACATTTTTATTTTTGTAATGACGAAACTTGTATTCAATGTCATTTATTTTTGTGTTTATTTTGAAGGATTCTCTTTATATATAGATATGACATAAGTTTATGTGAATTTGGGTTCACTCATATAGTTTTACTCATCCTTATACATGTGCCCAACCTTGTCATCCCACATATTTAGCCTCCAACCTATTCTTGTATGCACACATTGTTATGCATTCACCTAAGTCTTGTGTTTATTATACATTTATAAATCTACTTGATATAATTGTTTTTATTAGATAACCATATAAAGGGGGTTTTTGAAAGGATTTCAACAACCTCTTACAGATAATAAAAAAAAAGTTAAAAAAAGGAACCAAAATAGCATTGAAGCATCAAACACAAAGATGAAACAAAACATGAAACAAGAAGGAAAAGGACAATTAGTGACATACCACATCCAAAGGGCCAAAAAGGAACAAGAACAAGGTTACATCAATGAAACATGGCCTTGATAAAATTGTTATCCACCTAGATTTTAATTATTTTCCCATCTCAAATAATTGTTATGGTTGCAAACTTGCAGACTTCTATTTTAATAAAATTCTAATTTAAATCTTAGCTAACTATCACCCTTATTTTCTCATCAAAACCATCTAAGTCAATAGTACATATTTTGTGAAATTTGATGCTATGTGTTAGTTTCTCAAGGAATTCATTTCACATCTTCTCATCTTCAAATCTTATTTGTGTATCATTCATATTAGAACACTTCAATTTGTTGAATAAAATAAATCTAGATCTACACAAGCATATGCATGCCTTAAGAGTGTTACTTACAAACTTGTATACATATTTTTAGGGGTTGATGTAGGGAATGCATCTCCTAGCGACACAATGACAACTCTTCCAAAATATATTTCTAAGTACTACCATTGTATTAATATCTAAAAAAGGAAAAAATAAATGAAGTTCACTAAAGAAAACTACAAAAGAAAAAAATCCACATTACACAAGTCCAAAATCCTGGATTAAACCCAAACTACTAAACTCAACCCATGACAAAACAAAAGATACTTCTAGCCGATAATTTCAAAATGTATTTCTTTACACACTTTTAAAATATAATTTCAAAATTAATTAGTTCTTATATGGTAGTTACTAATACAAGTTAGTTTATGCTTACAGTTTGTACGCATTTTAAATGATTAGCCTAAATCATACTTAGAAAATTTTGTTTTTCTTTCAAATTTAATGTACAAAATATAAATTGTGAAATTTATATATTCCTTCTAAAAATTTGAACTAAATTAATTAAAACATTGAATTCTTATTATGAAAGTATAAAATTCAATTCCTTTTCATAATTAATATATAATATAAATATAATTTTTAAATAAATAGATTTCTAAATTATAAATCTTAATTTTTCATAAAAAATTTCTAAAATGAGTTTAAAAATATATAAAAAAAAAAATCCATGGTACTACTTGAAAGGAAATCTTGTATTATTTATTTTTAAAAATAAAACTATGTTAATCAAATTTATATTTAAAGGAAACAATTCGACCACATATTACAATTTTATCCTCATCCTCGAGCAACACTAATTTAATATAACCAGGTTTTGATTATTCTCGAGTGACTTTTCCTATTAGATATACATTTTGACCAACCACTTATTCTATATTTCTTAAGGCCTTCCCCCGTTATGAGGAAAATATAATACCCATTGCCCCTGAAAACTGAATTAGGGAATTCATCACAAATTTACTGCCAGCGGAAGAAATATTTGATAAACCCGATTTACTTCAAAGTAGTGCTTAATGGCTTTCAGTTTCTCAACACTTGCTATTTATATAGTATTGTAGTGTCTTCTATTAAAAATTTATGTTATAGAAGTAGAAAATATGTTCGTTAGCTTCCAACTAGATGGCCGATGTTAAGAATGAAAATCTAATCCAACTTGTAATCCAACTAATTGGAACTTGTAATCCAACTAATTGGAATGGTGGTGATAGGATTTGTTGATTTTTGTAGCTTGAAAGGTGGGATGTGGATTTTTTTAAAGCAACTTGAGTTGGATATGCTTTAAATCACTTTAAAGCAACTCAAGTTAGATATGCTTTAAAACAATTTGAGTTGGATTTTTAGCAACAGTAGCATTTTTATTCTTTAACACAATGTTTCTGAGTTTGTGAGGATAAGATAAATCCAAGAGTGATTTTATGTGTAATTAAAGCCAAAGAAAGCAAGGAAATATTTTTTTCTTGCACACTAAGTAAAGCAGCTGGGCTCTATATATGTAAGATTTTTGTAGCAAACTCACATTGTTTTTTTTAAAGAAAAGTTTGTTGTTAGGTTGAATAGAAATCCAAGATTTGCAAGTTTTTCCCCACATTGGGATTTCCTAGGTAAATTTGTGTTATTGTCTTTTTGTGATTGGCTTCTTGTTATTTTTGTTTCCGCTGTTATTAGTTGTTAATTAACCCAATTGTATTAATTGTTATAAATCAGATATTTTATTATATTTTGTGAATTTATTGAGCAATTAATCTGTTACTGGGTTATAGAAATTAACATGGTATTAGAGCACTAAACTTTGAATACGAAGCCAAGATTTGTGATGCAGATTTCAAGAAAAAAAATCAGATTTTCATCTCCAGTTCTTTTTGTGGTTATGGCAACCAGTGTTCAATATGAGGATAGGCTTGAGGGTGCATCTAACTTCTTGCAGTGGAAGGTTCAGATTATATTTATTCTCAAGGAGAACAAGTTGTGGATCTATACTAGTAAAGAAGTGACACCACCAACAAATGATCATGTTGCCTTAGATTCACATGAAGTCAAATAGGCCAAGGCTTAGAGGATTATTGTGGATGGAGTAAGAGACCATTTAATTCCTCATTTATCAGGGAAAGACACCACTAAGGAGATGTGGGATACACTCACAAAACTTTATCAGAGTGACTATCAGAGTCATAAGATGGTGCTCAAGGAAAAATTGCATAATACCAAGATGTCCAAAGGCGAGAGTGTGACCTCTTACTTTTCCAAGCTGACACAGGTCAAGGATGAGCTTGTTGTTGTTGGAGAGATGATTAATGAAGATGAGTTGGTGTGTATAGCCTTAAATGGTTTTTTGAAGCACTGGGAAGTATTTTTCAAGTGTGTTGTCGGCAGAGATCAACTACCTGATTGGGCTAGACTTTGGGATGATTTTGTTCAAGAGGAGATATATGAAGGTGCTCATCGAGGAGATCAGATGAAAAAGTGTCAAGATGAAGAAAATCTTGCTCTTACAAGAAAGGGTAAGAAGAATTCCAATAAAGAGCAATTAGAAGGTTCTTCTTCCAAGAGTGGGAAGAAGAAAGATCTAAGCAAGATTAAATGTTTTTGTTGCCATCAAATGGGTCACTATGCCAGTCAATGTTTGAATAAGAAAAATAAGGACAACCAGAAGAAGAATTTGTTGCTACAGTAGAGGTCGGCGAGTTTTCATCACGATTTGAGAATGATTTTTCACTCATTGCATGTCTCTCAAGTTTAATTTCCAATAGGGTGTGGTATATTGATAGTGGGGCTTCTTGCCACATGACAGGAGTTAGATAATGTTTCACCAAGTTGGAGGAGAAGAAGTTGGATTTCTATATTGAGCTTGGAGACAATGCCAAGTACCATGCAACTAGAACTGGCACCCTCAAGTTTCAGAGAGAGTTTGGCAAACCTTTGTTGGTGGAGGATGTGTTGTATGTCCCTGGCATGACAAAGAATTTAATCTTAGTTTATGCTTTGGAAGACAAGGGTTACATCATGAACTTTGAGAGGGGAAAAGTCTATATTTGTCCCAAAGATTCCAAGGTTGCAAAAGTGATTGGAATCAGGCATGGCAACTTGTTTTGGTTACAGTTTGAGCCTGCACATGCATTGGTTAGTAGTTGTAAAGGGATAGGAGAATTGTGGCACAAGAGGATGGCTCACCTTTAGCATGGAGCACTTAATATTCTTAAGGAAATAGTGACGGGGCTGCCTGAGATGAACACAGAAAAGCATGAGGTGTGCAAGGGTTGTGCTCTTGGGAAATATGCCAAGACTAGTTTTCCAAGTAAGGACACTAGATCCGAAGGGATTTTGGATCTTGTACATTCAGATGTGTGTGGGCCCGTTTCAACAACATCCTTGAATGGATATGAGTATTATGTTACCTTCATTGATGATTTCTCCAAGAAGACGTGGATATATTTCATGAAGAATAAAGATGAGGTCTTCAGTAGGTTCAAAGAGTTTAAGGCTCTTGTGGAGAACCAAACTGGGAAGAAGATCAAGATACTGAGATCTGATAATGGAGGCCAGTATACCTCAAATGCCTTCAAATATTTATGTGCTCAGGAAGGTATCAAGAAAGAATTGACAGTTTTGTAGAACCCTCAACAGAATGGGGTTGCTGAACGGAAGAATAGAGCTATAGTTGGAGTAGCCAAGGCCATGCTTCATGATCAGGATCTTCCTTGGTTCTTATGGGTAGAAGCTGGCAACATAGCTGTGTATTTGCAGAATATGATCCCTCACAAAGTGTTGGGAAAGCTAACTCTAGAAGAGGTGTTCTATGGTAAGAAACCAGATTTGGGGCACATTCGCATCTTTGGATGCCTTGTGTATTGTCACATTCCTATTAATAAGAGAACCAAGTTGGAACCTACTACAAAGAGGGGTATCCTTGTTGGGTACAGTGAAACTTATAAGGCTTATCAAGTTTACATTCCTACTCTCAAGAAAATACTGGTTCGCAGAGATGTGAAGTTCGACAAAGTAAGGGCTCTTCAGAAGTCAAGCAACTTGATGAATGAGGAGAAACACTCACCCGTAGTTGAGGTAGCACAAATTCCTCAAACTTCAATCATGCAAGTTGGAGAGCAAAGCGAGCAGGCCGAGTAGGGTAATCAGAAGGAGGAATCAATAATTCCTCAGCCTTAGATTCCTATTACAGGGAAGAGGAGAAACAAGGCAGTTGAGCAGACATTAAGAGAAGCTCAAGAATATGTAGGTGATCCTCAAGATTCATTCAAATAGAGAAGGGCTCCCAGATGTTATTTTGAGTATGTGGCACTTATGAGTGAATTAATTGAAGTAGAGCCTTCTAGCTTTCAAGAGGCATCCAAGCACCAAGTGTGGAGAGATGCCATGGTGAAAGAGTATTCTTCCATCATGAAGAACAGTGTGTAGGAGGTAGTATCAAGACCAAAAGATAAGTCGATGGTGGGCTCAAGATGGTTGTATAAGATTAAGCGTGCTGCAAATGGTAGTGTGGAGAAGTTCAAAGCCCGGTTTGCGGCTGAGAGGTTTTCTCAGAAGGAAGGAGTTGACTATGATGAGACTTTTACTCCAGTAGCCAGGTACTCATCCATAAGAGCTATCATTTCTATAGCAGCACAAATGGGTTGGAGGATTCACCAAATGGATGTAAAAATGACCTTCCTCAATGGAGTGATTGAGGAAGAGATTTACATAGAGTAGCCAGAAGGATTTGAAGCACATGAGATGGATTCTCATGTATGCAAGTTGAAAAGAGCACTTTATGGACTCAAGCAGGATCCTAGGGTGTGCTATTCATGTATCGACAGTTACTTGCAGAGTGTGGACTTCATTAAGAGTGAGGCAGATTCGAACTTGTACTATATTTAGGTGAAGGACAAACTTCTCATATTGTTGTTATATGTTGATGACCTATTTCTCACAAGGTCAGAGGAGCTCATAGCACACTACAAGTGGGATCTTGGAGGAGAGTTTGAGATGAAGAACTTGGGGTTTATGCATTATTTTCTAGGATTGGAGTTGTGGCAGAAAGCGGGAGAGATCTTCCTTGGACAAGGGAAGTTCTTAATTGATATCTTGAAGTGATTCAGGATAGAAAACTGTAAACCTATGTCAAAGCCACTTGTGACCAATTGGAAGAAGATTGATGCTTCTATATTAGAGGTAGTGGACCTGAATTTATACAAACAGTTGATAGGCTCTCTTATGTATTTGGGAAACACTAGGCTAGACATTTGTTTTGCAGTGAACTCACTCATTCAGTTTATGGTGGAACCTAAACGTGTGCACTGGATAGCTGCGAAGCATTGTTTGAGATATCTCTGAGGCACAATTGATTATGGGTTGAAGTATGTTCAGAAATATGGAGTGAAGCTCGAGGGTTTTACCGATGCAGATTGGGTAGGTAGTATAGCTAATCGGAAGAGCACTTCAGGGTGCAGTTTCAATTTTGGATTAGGAGCAGTCTCTTAGTACAATAGGAAACAAAATTTAGTTACATTGATTTTTGTAGAGGCTGAGAGTATGGCAGCTAGTATGGCTACATGTGAGGCTATCTGGCTTCGGAAACTTCTAGTTGGGCTCTTTGATCAGGAGTTGGATCCTATAGTCATTTACTGTGATAATCATAGTTGTATCAAACTCTCTGAGAATCCAGTGTTTCATGACAAGTCAAAGCACATTGAGATCAAGTACCACTTCATTAGAGATTGTGTGGATAAGGGGATAGTGAAGCTCCATTACATTCCTACGGATGAACAAATAGCAGATATCCTAACGAAGGCCTTGATGAAGAGCAAGTTTGAATTCTTCAGGGACAAGTTGGGTGTGGTGTAGAACAACTTCCTCGCTAAGAGGGAGTTTTGATTTTTATAGCTTGAAAGGTGAGATGTGGATTTTTTTTAAAGCAGCTTGAGTTCGATATGCTTTAAATCACTTTAAATTAACTCAAGTTAGATATGCTTTAAAACAATTCGAGTTGGATTTTTAGCAATAGCAGGATTTTTATTCTTTAATAGAATGTTTATGATTTTATGAGGACAAGATAAATCCAAGAGTGATTTTATGTGTAATTTGTTAGCTCTTAAAAAATGAAATTTGAATGCCACAAAGGATAGCCAATCTCTTGATACGCTTTAGGGTAACAAACAAGGTTGGTAGAACTCAACCTTCTACTCTTTAGGTGTTGCAAAACCTGGGTGGGTGTACCTCTTTGAATGGTGCAGACTTAATTTGTGATTATCTTCTTAAAGCAATTTGTTCACAATGGCAATGGGAAGTGAACAAATGAAATCCAACTTGAAAATAGTAACAATATTCTGATTTGAATCCTAAAATAAATGCTCAATTAACATATGTAAAGAAAACTGAATGAGTTCAAATGGTGAAGTGCAGAGACCAATTCCTTGTTGGGTATGTGGAGTCAAATGAGATCAAGATGAGCAACACTTCTTTGAGAAAATTCAAATTATTTGACATATATTATGCTTATGACTTGTATAAACATGCAAGAATGTGATTACTAAGTTCTACTTGAATAATCCAATTGAATCTCTCTGATTACTATGATTAACTAAAAGGATTTAGTCTTTACTTGAAAGAACCAATCAATCGATCACACAAGTACAGCAAATGTGCACTAATAAATTGAATACAAACTTGTCATATCAATTTAAACGACCAAGAAGAATCCATCTTGGAGACAACTTAGCAATTCTTTTATTAAATTCAATAGATAACTGATACCAGACATGTGCAGCAACATCGATTGACATTCATAAATACCTCCATTTTAGAACATGCATCATAGCCTCTTATTTGATAAATTTACTATTTTGTATCCATACAATTTTCCTACTATATCGAATAATTCATAATTGGTCCCTTTTACAATTCCAAAATTCCTATTTATACACAAGCATTTGAAGAAAATATCATATTGAAATCACATGTCGACCTAGCACCAAATTTGGGCTCCAATCGAGCTAGCACGCAACGGCCCTCAAGCATTATACATGTCGACCTCAGTGTTTGAAATTTTGTTATTCACCTGTGAACAGTCGGTGAGACACAATGCAACATCCTACTGAAGGCAATTCAAATGCTATCATCCTGTGTGTATTTTGCTTTTGTCGTGACTATTGACTATCAGGGAGATATCATACTAGATACATTATGTTCACTGAGATCATATTTCTATTATGTTTGTTTCCAATCGGTGAGACATAACGACATCTCTTACTAATGTGCTCCTTTTGTTTTATTCACTGTCGCCGAGACCACTAGATTTTCCCACTGAAAAGGATACTCATCGAGCTATCGGCAAGACAAAACAATGTTGGGGGGACCTCTTGTAGACTATACATTGCTTCACCAAAACGCCTTGAGCACATATCAGTTTGCCAAGACAACATAAAACTCTCACCGATAGCCACATAAGTCATACCGATAGACCAATTCTTCCACCACTAGTCAGCATGACAATGGAAACTCGTTGTAACCATACACTAAAAGCACCCCATCTGTTCAAAGCAAAAACCATATCTCATTCGGTGAGACACCACAAAACTTACACCAACAGATTCCACATATGTCTCATGTATGTTGTTGTATCCTCTAACTATCGAGGAGACCTCTTGTAGACTTCATTTTGTTACACCGAAAGGCCCCATGCATTCTAAGTCACCAAGATAAGGAAATTCTTACGACAACAAGGATCCTCATGTTTTCCATCAGTGAGACCAAAGGTCACTTGCCGAGACCTTATGGCGATCGCCCCAACCTATACCAATATGTACATCCTTCCACCACTGATCGATGAGACAAGAGTGAAATCACGCTGAAAGAAATCCATTCGTTAAACACTGTCGGCAAGACCTGACCTTTTTGCTATGACCATACCTCGATAGGTTTATCTCTCACCGAAATTCATTTGGAAGCAATCCTTTGCATCGTCAGTGAGACAAATGATACTCGCCAAGACCTCCCACCGCAGACCTTAACATACGCCGAAGGGATCCCATAGTGCACCTATCGATGAGACATCTTAATTTCAGTAAGACGTTAGACCGACCATCTAACTCCCGCCAATGAATCCTTCCACAAGCACAAGTCAGGGAGACATACAAAACTCGGTGAGACTACCCCGATAGCCACAACATATGCCGATAGATGACTCCATTGTTGCCAAAACCATATGAACATTATGCCGATAGCCCATAGGAGAAAACCAATCATTGTGACAATACAAAAGTCATGTCGAATGCCACCTTCATAAAAACTTCAATCTTTGTGACATTAAATGACTTTTGCCGATAGGCAATACAGACTCATGCAAGTGGAAAATGCAAAATTGATCGAGGAGACAAGAATGAACCTACACCAACAAGGACCAAAATGAGGAAAATGCAGACATGGATGAATTCCATGAGGAAAAATGGGCAAAATTCAAGTAAAAATACAACGAGATGAAGAAAAACATGCATAAGGAAGGACCAGGGGGTATGAAAAAAATCAAAATTTGATAGTTCCAACATAATTAAAGCCAAAGAAAGCAAGGAAATATTTTTTTCTTGCACGCTAAGTAAAGAAGCTAGGCTCTATATATGTAAGATTGTTTTAGCAAACTCACATTGTATTTTTGAAAGAAAAGTTTGTTGTTAGGCTGAATAGAAGATCCAGCATTTGCAGGTTTTTCCCTACATTGGGATTTCCTAGGTAAATTTGTGTTATTGTCTTTTTGTGATTGGCTTCTTGTTATTTTTGCTTCCGCTGTTATTAGTTGTTAATTAACCCAGTTGTATTAATTGTTATAAAATCAGATATTTAATTATATTCTATGAATTTATTGAGAAATTAATCTGTTGTTGGGTTATTGAAATTAACAGGATTATGGTGCTCTCATCCGGATCCTAGTTCAAGACCCAAAATAAGGCAAGTGCTCCAACTCTTGAACTTTGAAGTGCCTTTGCCTCATCTACCTAGCACACTACCTAAAGCCACATATTTTCCTCTGGAACAAGCTTTCTTTTCTTAGTCCTCAGATTTTGTTGTTTCTACCAATATACTAACCACCCCCACTTAGTTGTTAGCGTCAATGAATTCAAACTTTGGAATATCCCTAGACAAATAGGTTTGCTAGTTGGGTTATTTGTGCATATATATATGAACTTGTATGTTACCCACGTCAAGAATTCCTAATTCTCTGATTAGATTTATAATACCCATAGTAAATAGCCCTAATTTCTAGTTCTTAATTTCCAGTGTTGTTATATTTCTAGTCCTATCATATTCTTGTACTCTCAATCGGTGCTTTTAGCATGATTTGTGTTTTATTGTTGTGTGCATTAATCTTCGATATGATGCTTATATGTACCTTATATGCTTATTTTTCAATCACAAAAGTTTTTAAAATTGTCTTAAGGAGCTTAGTTTTTAGTCTTTCCGTATGGATTATACTTCAGAACTAGTTGGTTTTGAATTTTTTAACCTCCATTTTTAGAAGGAAATGGAAAAGGCTTCTATTTTTAAAAGGAAACTTCTAATGATTCAAATAATTTTACTATTCTTATGATCTTGCCATTCATATTACCTATTATATAAATTGTTGTCTCTAACTAAATATATAGGTATTCTGAACAGTAATAAGCTTTAACAATAGCCAATTTGTAATTGCAGTTTAATTTACAAATCGAAAGTATTTGTATATACATTTGTGAGTGTTATAGTTATTAGCTAACAAAAAGGATAATGGGCTTAAATCTTGAAAGTGTATCTTTGCATAGTATTGTGTTTCCTCATTTTTCTAAGAAGGTTGTGCACTAATAAAAGATGGAGGTCATTAGTTTAAATCTTTTGGTTACTAATTCAAATCTGCCAAGAGTGGCCTTCTCTTCTTTTTTTTTGTCAATGTGAGGTCTGCCATAATTGTAAGGGGTCTCTCAGTTATTTGTAGTGATTGGAATGTGTTCAACAAGAGCTGCGTTGTTATAAATGCATTTGGTTATTTGATATATTATTGTCACTTGAATTGTAGGCAAAATGTGTGAAAATGTTGTTTCTTTGTGAACTACCCATCATTCCCATAGTTTAAGCGTGTAGAGCTCTATGAATATGAGGCAAGAATACTTTTAGTTCAATGGCTGAGTTTGGAGAACATTAGAAGAATTATAGGTTATTTTTTTACTAAATTAGCAACTTCAGTTTCTTTGGGTGAGGATGTGTTTGAGTGCTTTCTTTTGGAGATATGTGGTAGTCATTTTTGTTGATGTTTTCTAGGTCAAATCTTTAGGCAATATACAAAATTATATGTTTGATTTGGTTAAATTTGACGAGTTTATTTATCATCCAATTCCTTTGTCTTTCATTTTCTTTATTTCATATTTACATTGCCTAGTTCATATTATATTTGTATATTTGCATCTGATGTGAATTAAAATTGAAATTGTTTCATTGGTATATATATATATAAATATAAAGTACTGTTTATTATTATAGATAGTCAAAGTAAATATTTTAATAAGTAGTATGATGATTATCAATCAAAATAAAATGGTCAATACCAATAACTAACATATTTTGATAATATCTAAGAATAAAATAGAGTATAAAAAATAAAAAATAAAAATTAAATTATATATTAATATTAAATTGTTTCATATATAAATATAAGAGATGTTGTGGTAATATTTTACTATAAATTTTATAAGAAAACACATATATATTCTTGTTTAATAATAATGACCATTTAGTCCTATTTATGACTTGTTAGCAATTCAACACAAGGTCAACACACTTTAGGGTACAAATTGTATGTTCATAATGTAGAGGTTACTACCTTCTTTATATGTTCATGATATAGAGTAGCTTTGTACAACATTATATTTCTTCTCTTATATTTTGTTAATGTGGGGTGAGACATAATTATAAGTGATCTCTTGACTATTTGAGGTGATTGTAAAATATTCAACAAGAGCCATATTGCTCATATTTTTAGGCATCAACATTCTCAAAGATTATAGAAAAATTCGATAGAAGTTCCATAGAAGCTACCTCAATTGCACTCACAATATCTAATTTTGCAAACTAATGTAGAAAGTAGTGTTGTGTTGATGTTAAGAGAAGATATATGATACGTATTGTTTCCTGTCACATAGCTCCATGTGTTCCTTTAGAGCTATAACTTGAAGCTCATTATTTTTATCGCATTTTTGATAGCTCCCTTTCAAAAACATGTCCACCTTTAAGAAAACTTAACTGTGTTGAGTTGTCACCTTTTAGCCCTATTTTTTGAAGCTATGTCAGGTACCAATTGATTTTCCATGAAACCTTCCTACTCCACTATCTAAAGGTTTTAGTTTAATTTTCAAGTTTTGAAAACATGTTGGGTCCCCAGGTGGTTCTCATAATGTAAGTGTACACCAACTAGAGGGAAGAAAGTTAATAAAAATCAACTTCATTTTGGAGCTCTTATTAGGTTTCAAAACCTTTTTCAATCCCCGAAAGGCTTTCAAAAACCTAACTCATTCTTGTAGTAAATTATTTAAAATGCTAGGTGTTGTCGTAAAAGCTCTTTCTAAGAGGCTTTATCAAAAAAGAGGCTAAAAAGTACTTTGAAGATGTTCTTATGAGAGATTAGTGAAGTGGGTGATGGGTTTGTTTCATGAACTAAAGTAGACTTTGAAAGCATTTTGGAAACCTCGCCCAAAGTTTGACATTTATAAATTTAAGCTATTGTGAAATATCATCCTAGCAATTTGAAGGTTCATTCAAAAAAAAGGAAATAATAGTACCAAAAGAAAATGCATTACAGAGATAATGCTTAATTAAATGCATAACCATTTATACACATTATAGCTATGGAAAATAAAGAAGTGTATTATAGATGAAATGAAAAATTTAGAACTGAAAGTAGAGAATCTCAAAATTTTTGCATCACATAAGATGGATTTAAATGCCAAAAAAATATTATATATTATATATATTCATAATATTTTTTGTATTGCATGCGAATAGGGGGGTTCTAGTACCAGATTTAAAGTACAGAGGGTAAAGATGAGGATGTGAATTCCTTCAACTACCTCCTAGAAGCATTCAATTTGTGTAGGGGAGAAAAGATTCTTGTTAAAATCCACAAAGTGGGAAAACATCTCCAACATGTTTCGCTCCAGCCTAGCATGGAGTAGTGCAACCACTTGCTTTTCTTGCTCATTCTTCAGTGCAGTTGTGATGCAAATGGAGTCTCCTACTAGACCAATGTGTAATTCTTAGTCAAGTTCCTTAGAGCATCCTCAACATAGGGAAAATAAACAACCTCACTAAATGGTCAGTAGCATTAGCTCCCCACTCTAACTTCCCGGAGGTGCGAATGATGTTGTAGAGGAAGCACTCTAATAAATTCAAGTTGTGCATATGCACTTGAGCTAGGAAATTCTCTTTGATTATCTTCCTATTCACTCCCTCCTCCACATCACTATAGATGAGGAAAAGCTCTTTAAGCTGGCCTACGACCAACCTCTTCATCTCACTACATTCCACTCCCTCAATGGAGAGGAAATCACTCTTGTTCTCATAAGCAATGCCACTTGAAGTGGTCGACATGTTTGAAATGGAAATTGTCATTGTGAAGAATGAGAGCACTTTAGTTTGATTTATATAATGAAGGGGTAAGCTAGTGGAGTTCATTTGAGAGATTAATTATACAAGGACACTTGAAAGTTTCCTTGAACTAAATAAATTTGGCAATGATGTGATTTTTTTTTTTAAAACCATGCTTTGGTGTTGGATAAATCCTTTGTATTTAAACTTCCCTCATGAATATGATCTTAAGTGGCATGTAATTAATTCCCAAACTAATAAATTATAGGTTGTTCCCACAAGTTGGAGGACACGAGGCTTATTTACAAAGATTGGTGGTTCATTCCCTTGTCCTAATCAATTGAAAGATGTGATCTATAATCATAACCATCCTCAAATTAGCCATTAATGCTTATGTATCTTCACTGGCCAGAGAAAGGCTAATCTCCCACAAAACGCTTATTTGGTGAAGTAGCGGTTACAACTCTCCCAAGATTTTGTTTTCAAGAGTTGCTGACAGTTACAATGTAAAAATTTAAATATGCTTTGATCAAACTTTAGAAGTGTCTAAATTTTGACCCTCGCACTTTGAGGCATGAGTGAGAATTGATCTAAATGAAGGATCACTTGTTTCAATTTTGATTGTTTTCTTAAGATGTGTGTTGTCTTTGAGCAATAAATTTGAATAAAGTGTTTAACATTTATGAGTGAGTCTTTAAGCTTTGATAAATTTTAGGATATTCCTTCTCTTTATGTATGTGGTATTCATCGATGTTTCATTCATCTATCTTTGGTAAATGTTAAAGTTGCATTGTGTTGAGTTAGCTTGTTGTTGATAATTTGATCTTTGATTCATGACATTGGTAGCTTGCAAATCTTGTTTCCAATTTAGTTAATTGTTCTCAAGTTTATTTTCATCGCATATGTTCCACAACTATGGGAAGGTGTTAGTTTTCCTTTTTTACTTTCTAGTTGAAAGCATACCCCATTTTCTTTAAAATAAAAAAATCTAAAAATCATATCTTATGAGGGAGAAATACCTCTTAAAATTCAAAAGAAGATCACCAATGAAATGGTGATCTCTCCAACTATTGGTTATCGATTTTTCTTCCTTTTGGGCATGATAGAGTTAAATTGAGTTAGTCTTTCGAAAGACAAAAAATTTAACCAACATATTTTTGGCAACTCTATTGGGGATAGTGAAACGAAGTAGTTTCCTTGATATGTATAACAATGGTTTTACCTCATGAAAATGTTTTTCCTATGTTATATCCAAATCTAGATTGCACTAACTCAGAATAGGAAGACATCATCTCCTAGCTAAACACTCTAGCTTGGAGATATTGAAGGAGTGCTATAGAGTATATGCGAGTAAATTTTGTACTTGAAGAAGAAGAACTAGCACAAAAACCAGCTAGAAGAGTGGTCAAAATGTGCCCAAAGATAGAGACCATGTGGAACCATTGTCCTTAATGTAATCCAAATCTAAATCTAAATCCTCTTCTAGATCGTGACACACCAAGAAGTTGATTTTCAAAGTAAGAAGGAGATAACATCTTCTCAAAGGGAGGTTGGCGACTAGGATTTAAAATTTTTTCCACTTTTATAGAAATTTTAAGTATACAAGATGGCTTTAGTCACATCACAACCATGGAGGGCTCATTTTGGGCCCCTAGCTCTATCTCAATTCCTAGCCTTACTTGTGGGATCAAGGGAACATTTTTTGTTCATAAGAGAAGGTACGTAGAATCCAAAAGACCACATTCAAGCTTTCATTGTTGCATGCAAGATTTTAGGAGTCATGAATGAGGATGTGGGTAAGTGCACCAAGATGGTTCCCAAAAAGGGGGCTTAAGTAGCCACTTTTTTTCTAAAATTAGGAAATACTAACTTTGGACGTGAAATTGAGGATAGTTACACTCAAAATTTTGAGATGGAACAAAAACAAGGATCGAAGTGGTCTAAGTCTACTTTCTAAACTACTAATTTATTTTGTAAATGGTTGAGATTAAGAGGTTCAAAAGAGGGACGTACTCAAATTGGTGTTGTTTTTGTTAGAAAAAATATAACATACCAACTCTTGTACGACTCGAGCATGGTGAAATTTTTTTAGTATTTTTAACATTGGTTAGAAGTTAGCGATGTATTTAGCTGATGCATGATTTTTCTTATAATTTTTTAATGAATATTTGATTTTTTACTAATTTTCTAAGTGGACACTTCCTGACAGAATTTTGGTTGTGCTCCACATACACATTTTGGAAATTAATTGATTGGAAAAAAAAAATTGTAGAATGGAGTCTAGTTTCTAAAAATGTTGAAATTTTTGTTAATTTATAAGAACCAAAATATAACATACAAACCAACTCTTGTACGACTCGAGCATGGTGAAATTTTTTGTAGTATTTTTAACATTGCTACAGTTAGAAGTTAGCGAGCTGTATTTAGCTGATGCATGATTTTTCTTATAATTTTTTAATGAATATTTGATTTTTTACTAATTTTCTAAGTGGACACTTCCTGAAAAGCAGAATTTTGGTTGTGCTCCACATACACATTTTGGAAATTAATTGATTGGAAAAAAAAAATTGTAGAATGGAGTCTAGTTTCTAAAAATGTAATTTATTTGAAATTTTGATGAGCGGTTAATTTATAACGAAAAAAACACCAAACACTACTTTTTGGAAAAAAAGAGACATACAAACAAAATAAATTATGGATGAAAGGCTTAACATTGTCAAAAATTAAAAAAAATTACATTGTTGGATAGCTAAGAGAGAACCTAACACTACCCATGTGTTTGATTTTGTTGATATTGAACCAGATGCAATCCTAACGGTGAGCATGAACCTGATTATGTGAAAAATTGTAGAATTTGCAAAAACATGTCTTTGGCCATTGGGAATGCCCTCCAAGCCTTTGGGTTGGTATTCCAAGGAAAATACCAATGTTAAGGCTTGGGAATTCCCAAATCAAAATATAACATGAGCGTGTTATAACGTGCTTGCGTTATGTCTTAGTTTTGACATATTTCTACTTCTTCAAGATGCATGTCAAGCAAGACATAATGCAAGAGCATTATAATGTGCTCGTGTTATGTCTTCCTTCAATGTTTGTTGATATATTTTTATGTTTGTATGTACATGTATGCTGGTGTGTCATGTATGTATGTATGCATGCATGCTTGTATGAATGTATGTATGCCTATATGTATCAGTGCATGTATACTATATGTATGCCTATGTGTATGTATGCTTGTATGGATGTAGGATTGTATGTACATATATATTATGCTTGTATGTATTTATGTGTCTTTAGAGGGAGGGAGAATTTTAAATAAAATTTCAAGGAGTAAGAATCAGATCAGGAGAAACGCGTCGAGAAAATCATCAGATCCAGAAATCAGAGTCAATCAGGATCAATCGGCAATCCCAAAACAATCAAATCAATCAAATCAGCGCATCATCATCAAATCTCGCTTTGCAGATCTCTTTAAAATCGATCAATAAATCCGTCAATGCGTCAATCGCCAAAAATCAGATCGGCGTTTCAAAATCAACGGATCAGGCATCAGAGAAATCAGCGTCAAATCCGCCGTCATCGATCAGGCTCCGTCAAAAATCGGCAAAATCAGAAAATCGATCCAAACATCAAATCAGAAAAATCGAGAAAATCAGGATCCGGCAAATCAAAAACAAAATCGGCAAAAAATCAAACTCAAAAATCAATCAAGATCAATTTTGAAAAATCGGATCATCGATCAAATCAAAATCAAAAATCAAAAATCAAACAAAATCGAAATCGCGCAAAAATCAAAGAACAAAAAATCAAATCAAATCGAACGTTTTGCATCAGGACAAATCAGGCGATCAGGCACGATCTTTGATCAGATAAAGGCAAATCGGAAAAGAAATCGTCCGTCAAATCAATCACTCAAAAAAAATCAAAAGAAATCGAGTCGCATCAAATCAAAAATCAGAAAATCCGGCATCGAAAAAAAAAATCAGGCAATCAATCGGCCGAAAAATCGAGATCGGCATCGGAAAAATCGAAAAGATCGATCAATCGAAAAAATCATCAAATCGAAAAAATCAAAAATCCGCGTCAGAGCACGAAATCCGCGCGCGAAATCAGATCGGCATCAAATCCAAAAAAATCCATCAGGCAAATCGAGCGAAAAATCCGCGGAAAATCAAAATCAATCAAATCATCAAATCCGGCGTCAGGATCACGAAATCAAAATCAAAATCCGTCGAGAATCCGCTCGAGCAGGCATCAGACAGGAGATCAGATCCGAATCAGGTCAGAAATCAGGCAAAATCAAGAAATCAATCAGGCGCATCGAGCGAAATCGAAAATCAACAGAATCGGCGTCAGGCAATCAAAATCCGAATCAAATCCGGGCGATCAAAAGCATCAGAAATCAAAATCAAAATCAAAAAAATATCGGATCGAGAACTCCAGAAATCCATCAAATCGAAAAATCAATCAGGATCGAAACTGAAAATCAGGATCAATCGAAAAAGATCGGCATCAGCATCATCAGAAATCGAGCGAGATCGAGCAGATCGGCATCGGCATCATCAAAATCAGGCAAAAAAGCGCGATCAGCAAAATCATCAAACAAATCGGCATCAGAAAAATCAAATCATCAAATCGAAAAATCAAATCAAAATCAGACAATCGAATCAAAGATCAAAAGATCAATCCGTCGAAAGAAATCAATCGGAAATCAAAATCAAAATTATCGAAATCCCGATCGGACTCAAAGTCGGCGAAAGATCGGAAGAAAGATCCGGAATCGCATCCGAAAAAAGTCCGAAATCTCGGCATCATCCAGATCAAAATCCGGAAAAGTCGAGAGGATCCCGGCATCATTCAGCAAAGATCTCCATCGAAATCTTATAAAATCACTAAACCGCAAAATCACATCAGGCGCATCGACGTCGGCATCAAAAAAGAATATCATCATCAAAATCAAAAAGGCATCATCAAAGAAATCGAAAAAATCGAAAATCGATCAAAATCCGGAAAATCATCCTCAAATCAGCAAGTCATCAAAATCGGCGGATCAAATCGAAAAATCAGGATCAGAAATCATCAGGATCAAAATCCGCATCAAATCAAATCAATCAATCAATCAGCAAAATCAAATCGGCGATCATCACGCATCATCCGGCAATCAGGCAAATCAAATCAGCACGTCCGTTTCCATCAAAGCGATCATCGGCGTCAGCAAATCCGCGCGAAAATCAAAATCAAACGGAAATCAAAAAATCAAGTCGGCAAAATCAATAAAATCAAAACAAAATCAATCAGCATCATCAAAAAACTGCATCAGGCAAGATCAAAAATCAAAATCAAATCAAAGATCGATCAGCAGATCCAGCAAATCAAAATCAGAAATCGTTCGCAAAAACAAAAAGAATCATTTTGCATCACCAAAATCAAACTCGGAAATCAGCATCGAAAAAATCATCAAAATCATCAAAATCAAAATCAGTCAAATCAAATCAAAATCGAAAGATCCGGCATCAAAATCATCAAATCAAAAGAAAGATCAAAATCAACAAAATCATCGCAAAATCAAAAAGAAAATCCAGCATCATCGATCAAAAATCAATCCCGCGTCAAATCAGATCAAAAATCGAGAAAAATCAAAAATCAAACATCAAAAATCAATCAAAATCGAAAAAATCGATCAAAATCAGCGACTCATCAAACGTCTCAAATCAAAAATCAACACAAATCAGGCATCGAAATCGGCAAAATCAAAATCAGAAAATCAAAATCAATCAAAATCCGCGGGATCAAATCCCGGCGCTTTTTAAAATCAAATCAAACAAAATCAGCGCATCAAAATCAAATCAAAATCAAAATCCGCAAAAATCAATCAACAAATCACCGGATCAAAAAATTGAACATCAAATCAATCAAATCAAATCAAAACATCAGCATCCATCAGCAGGCAATCAATCATCCGGCATCATCAATCAGAAATCAAAATCATCAAATCAAATCGCATCAAATCGTCATCAAAAAAAATCGGCGTCATCGGCGTCAAATCGGCATCGGCAAATCGAAAATCAGGCGTAAATCAAATCAAATCCGTCGAAATCTCAAAATCAAAAATCAACAAATCCGGCATCCGTCAAAATCAAATCAATCGAATCGCGTCAGAAACGAAATCAGGATCAAATCAAAATCCATCAAAATCAGGCACAAATCAACGTCGGCGCATCAACAAAAATCAAAGATCCGCAAATCAATTTTGCGCATCAAAATCGAAATCAAATCGAATCAAAAAAGGATCAAAAATCATCAAAATCAGATCCAAAATCAGGCGTCAAAATCAGGCTCAAAAATCAATCAAATCAAAATCAAATCAAAATCAAATCAGCATCGGCATCGAAATCGAAATCGCGCAAAATCGATCAAAATCTCATCGTAAAATCAAAAATCGAAAAAATCGACAAAAGGGATCAAAAATCCATCCATAGACAAAGAGAGTCCATAAATCTAAGAAAAAACCAATTGTATGATAACACAAGCACATTTTTGAGAAGTAGAGACATTGTCGTTTTAGCAAGAAATAATGCACTCGCATGATAATGCAAGCATAGTTTATTTTGCACTAAAAATGGTAAAAAAACACAATATACCCATTATGTCGGCCCACATTCTGCATATTCTCATGGTTTTGTGTGTGCTCTGAAAAAAGTAGTTTTTTGATGATTGAGTGAAGTGTCCATGTATGATTTTTATATTCCACCAACTTTGCATGAAATAGCAGATTTTTCATGTTGAAAGGCATACAATATTAATTCAAGTTTGAATTCTAGTGATAATTGTTATACAATTGAAGTTTGGAGGGGAACAAGCTTTTGAAAAAGTCAAATTGTTGAGGAGTTTGAGGAAAGAAGAAACAAAGGCTACATAATTGGATAGAACTCCTCCATTTGAAACTTTGGATTTTTAGGTATGTGAATTCTTTGTACACTTTATTTCATTCTATTATGGATTGCTTTCATTTTTGTTGTTTTGCATATTCCATGTTTATCAATGTTTGTTTGTTATGTTACAACCTTAGGTTGTCAATGGAAATTTTAAATTACACAATTATATACACTTTACAATTAAATTTTTAAACCACATCTCTTTGAGGAATTTTTTTATTTAACAATTGACTTACTTTGTGTATGCTTCCAAAGCTTTCATTGAGGTATTTTGTCAAATAGTTATACAAACCAGTTGATTTCCTTGTCTATGCTACCAAATTTTCCATACATGTCTCTCAAAAATTGGAATAATCCTAATGCAATAGGGGGAGAATTGCAACACACAAACACACAACTCCTATCTACAAACACAATTTTCAATTTTCAATTTCACTAATACCTCTTCATTCACCAAATTCACACTATTATTTATAGCATATCAAAATTACTCAATTGGGTATAATTCCACTCACACAACCTTTCAACTTGCAAAATAACACACATCAGGGACCCATTACAAAGCCTTTCAACATATCCAACAATCACCAATGTGTGTTTTGTACCAACTTGCACAAATCAGGTTTTCTACGCTTGTAATGGCCTAAATTAGCCCACTTTTACAAAGGTACCACCTTCAAAACTTGCCCAAATCTCCTGAAACCTTGGGGAAGCACATTATATCTATCAAAACTTCAAATTACGGCATTAGATTATATATATTCAATCATTGACCACCCAAACCATAAAACCCTCTCTCCATGCTTAGAAACCCAAGGTTTTGTTGAAAGTAGCACTTGCCAAACACTCTAAAACTTGAAAACTATTTAAGAAAGTCTAAAATACCCTAATCATGCTCAATCTAACATAAAATAACACTGCCCAACTCAGAAACCCAATTTCACTCACTAAAACCTCATTTTTCTTAAGAAAAACTCAACATTTCCTCATTTGGTTTGACACCCAATCCAAGGATCATCCTCCATTCAATTTTCTCATGGCCTTTTATAATGTTTCCCTCCTAAAAAAAGCCATTTCAACTTCCAATTTAACTAACATTTGAAAGAGGCGACCGTTGGTCTCCCTCTTTAATACACTTTTACAATCTTTCACTATTTGTTAATTTCACAACTTAGCACTTTTTGCATATTTTGAAAATTCTACTACCTAGACCCCTAAATACTATTGAAAAAATGACCAATTACATCATCACGTGGTCTTATAGACCTTATTAAGACAAAATACCTCCAAAACTATAATCTAGACCTTATTCAACCTTAAATGGATTAACAACTTTAAATGGTGCTCCTGCACCAACTCCTCTCACATTGATAGCACTGATTTAAACTATTTTGGTTTTCATCTCTATTTCTAAATTAACTCATCATTAAAGCTACCTCATCACCTATTTTTTCTATTTATGAAGCCTTGAATGACATATATTTCATTTATTTTAATGGATGCATTTTTGAGGAACTAATATTTGTCTCATTACCATGCTACAGGTAAAATTGTCTACCATGCGGAAGAAACAAACAAGGAAGAAAATAACAGACAAAGAGTATGAAACCTTAAAAGAATGGGAGAGAGAACAGGAGGTGAAATATCATGAAAATAATAAATTGGAAAATATTGATGAAAACAAGCTAATTGAAGCGAAACCTCAATCGTCAAAAAGAGAAAAGAAATTGGCAGCACAAAGGGAACAGATGCGAAAGCGTCATGCTAGGATAGATGTAGATACAGTAGTTGGAGACACACCCTATACTGAAATTGAATATGAAGGGACATCATTAAGCAAAAGAGAATATGGAGGGACACCATCTACCACAAAGTGAATATGGTTGGACACAATCCACCGCATCTTGAGTTGAGAGTACATCATCACTCAGATTTGACAAAGAAGGTATGCCATTATCCCCACATGAAGATCAAGGTATGTCTTCTACTCCACCCTTGATCAAAGGTATGCAATCTAGCCCACCTCAATTAAATATTGATTAAATTGCTAATATTGAGATGTATGTACCTAGGAGAACACCACCTAGAATTTTGTGTAGAAAGACAAAGTTTTTGATTAATATTGATGAGGATATTTTGCAGCACATGGATGGTAAGATTTTAGAACGTACTTTTAGATAATATGCTAAATTATACCACAAAATTTAAACTATTTGTTCAAATAATGTGAGGTTTAAATTACAAAAATATCATGAAGACTCTTGGGTTGACAACGTCAAATGCATCAAGTGAAAACACTATTGTGAAGAATCTAATGGATGCTTATGAGAGTGTGGGTAAGACCTCACACTCAAAGGATAGTAATGCCACATGACGTGTCATTTCATCAACTTTGGTAAGCTATCAAACAAAGAAATCTTGTCTCATTAAAAAGGCAAGTGAACAAATGGGAATTAGTTGAAAAGCTTTATCAAAAGTCATTCAAAGGCGGCAAAGAATTAAGGGCACCGATTCAAATGAATTATGGATATTCTCGGGGAGACTGCCACATAAAGATAAAAGATTTGTTAAAGAATTGAGAACACTAATTGAAGAGTATTGGAAGAATAATACAAGGCCATCTCTGAATCAAAGGGATGTTGTAAGAAGGAGAATCAGTAGTCAGAACTGTGAGCCACATCCAAAGAATTTTTTGGATACATCTCAAACCCAATTTTTTTGTAAATTTCAAAATGATTATCCTCAAATTATTATTTCTCAAATATTTTTTGAAATGCTTAAACCTTTTTATGTCAAGATAAATCACACACACACTAGTTCTTGTAGACTACATATTGAATTTTCTAACTATTATGATGTTTATTGTTCTATATGTTTAGATTTTCGTACTAAAGATGTTTTGTAGGATTGTGGCATAAAAGCCCCACCAAAATCTTAAAAAGAGTTCTTATCAAAAAAATTATGTGAAATAGAGGATGACCAAATATTCTATAGGACAACATGCTTGGATGGTTCATGTGAGAGTTGTGGTGGCTTGCAACGAATGCCAATATGTCAACATATGGAAAGCACAAATGAGGTGGGATAGAAACTAGTACATTTTGAGAAGTATAAAATAGTGCCATACACTAAAAAAGATGGATCTCAAGCAAAAAGTTATGATTTGGTTATTCAAAAGATTCTAGTGTATCAATTTATATCCATGTTTGATGAGAATCTAGTGTATGAGTATGCAAGGCATACCCATAGAGCCCGATGGCTGGAAACACAATTCAAGCTATACAAGGGCACCTTTCTAGATGGAAACATAGTATTAGTGGTTGAATTTGTAGAGAACTACATTGTAAAGCCACGTTGTAAGGTGTAATCACTGTATTACAACTCCACACAGGTTTTGATATTTGTGAACATAGCATTCATTCATGTAGTTGATAGTACAGAGGACTAAAGGAAGGAATCAAGGAATTATTACTTTTATATTAGTGATGATCACACACATTATCCATAGTTCATGCAAGGTTACTTCTAGATGTTCTAAAGTTATTTGGTTTAGAGGGGAATAGCATACGGTCGACATATAATATGGTTGAATAACTGTGCAACATAGTTCAAGAATGCATGCATGTTCTACTAGTTGTGCAAGATGCATCTCACTATAAGTGTTTAGCATATGTGGAACATTTGTGAGGCTGGGCATGGAAAGGGGGAGAATGATGGTGCAGAAGCATGTGTGAAAAGTGCAAATTAGCACGAGAAGAGTTAAAGTATAAATACAATGCAAAGTTGACAAATGCAAGATCAATCGTTGAGTGGTATAATGCTTTGATGGGTCCAGGTAACGAAGGTACGTCTTCAGTTCATAGATTTTTTGGTTAATGGATGATACTATCATTACACCATATGAGTATTGTTGCACACTAATAGGATCGAGTGAGCTACACTCTTTCCTTAGCTCAAATGCAAGTTCATGAAGTATCGATACAAGTAAGATGGAATGCTTTTGTTCTTCATGTACAATGCAAGCCTGGAATGATTGAGAGTCAGGGGAGTGGGTTGAAAAATGGTTGACAAGTTATCTTTTCCCACTTCACATGTATCGCCCTCTAATGGCATTGGAACTAACACAGATGGAATCATTGGTCGACTTTCACCATGTATCAGATCTAGTTCAACTAGGTAATATATCTACTTGCTTAGTTTTTGAAATTCCATATTGTTATCTTACTTTGTATTGTATTCATAATGTTGACTAATTTCAAGAGATACATGTTGCACATATCAATGTAGGGCATGTTTATACAGTTATTGTAGATGAAGGAAGTGAAGAGGGAACAAACTATTACTTGTGTCATTGTGTTGAGGCCAAAAATAAACTAGAAGGCCTAGTTATAGATGAAGAAAACATCAAATACCCTACATGCTCAGTTGTTGTTACTGGAACATGGCTTAGAAGGTACCCACATACGAGTGTTAAACATTGGTTGTTTTAGGACTTTGACACACATCGTAATATTCTCCATTACTCAAACCTTATCATGGAATCCAATGTTTGTTTGACCAAATATGGGGTTATACTTATGAACAAGACCTTGTGGAAGGTCTGTGAGTCTGACCATGAAGCAATACTTGAAACAATAAAGAGTAGAGCAGACCTGGATGGTTCATTGGATTAATTTGTAAGTATATGCACAATAGTTCTCATTAATTTATATTTGTATCCATGTTAATTTGTTTGATGCTAATGATATCATCTTATTTTACTTTGCATATCTATAAGTAACCTGAAAAACATTGATTGGTGTCCCCTTGCAAAAAATGTAGATTTATAAGCCATCCAAGAGAATCTCAGGCCAAAAAGCAATGCAACATCCCTATTTTGATGATCTTCAAAAATCTCCATTATGATTAAATAAGCCATTACTAAAGTGTGTGTAAAGCTTGGTGAGGGGTTTTCAATTTATTAATTTGAATTTAACCTTATCATGAGCACCTATGATGTGGACATTATAAGAGCATCTCGAATTTCAAGATATTATTTTCGTGAGAGGTGTTGTGTGCAATAGGTATCTTGGAACTCCTAGTGAAGATGTATGACCAGGAATGACTAAGTTGAGGGACTGCCATGCCTATCTGTAAGTGCCTTCAATCTATTATCATAGGTTCTCATTTTGGATGAGTTGTTTCTTTTTATGCTTTTACTTTTTGTATCTATAATTAAACTTGTAAAAATTGATTGGTCTCTCCTTGTAGAAAATGCCAATTTATGAGCCATAAAAGAGAATCTCAACAAAAAAAGCAATGCAACATCCTTACTTTTATGATCTTGAAAAATCTCAATTATGATTTGAAGCCATTATAAAAGAGCATGTGAAGATTTGCAAGGGAATCTCAAGTTACTCATTTGAAGTTAACCTCTAAATGAGAACCTATGATGTATATATTATAAGAGAATCTCAAATGTATGAGTGACATTGTAAAATATCTATGAGAACAGAGTACCTAAGGCATTGTGATGAGATTTACTTGTAATGACATTTATTGAAATATTGAAATTTGGTGTAGGGACACCAAGTTTATTGAACAAATTTTGTTCATGGACTTGTCTTTTAAGTTAGTTTTGTTTTTTGAGTTTTGAGTTTTGAATAAGGTCATATTAGATGGTCAATTGATTTATAATGTAATAAGTCATGTTAGTTACAAAAAAAATAGTTAGGAATGATTGGAAATATGTAGAATCATTTGAAAAGGATATTTAAAGCCTCTTGAAGGCTCAAAGACAATGAGATTTTGGTGCAAGAGCACCTAGTCTCCTAGTTGCAAAATTTCACCTTTTGAAGGTTGATAGGTGCTCAATAGATTATATTAAGGTATTTTGTGTTTATTTATGCTAAATAAGGTCAACCAAGACCATTTAAGGTGTATTAGGGTTATTTTTTGAGTTTTGGTGGTCAAATGTGTAAGAAATTACATTCTTGCTACAAAATTGTCAATATTTGAATTTGGTTGTAAATGTGCAAGAATGAGGTCTAAGAGTTTGATATACCATTTAGAGAGCTTGGTTTTTATGGAGTTCCTTTCAAAGCCTCTGCTTTTATTATTCCTATGGTAAATTATTTGATAGAGTTGGTGGAATTACCTTTCTTAGTAATCACTATTAGTGAGATTGAGATTGTTAACCTTGAGAGAGTATGACTTGGGAAAAAGCTATTTGATATGGCTATTATTTTCAAATACTTCAAGTGGGATGTACTCTGCATTGATATCATTCCTCAATCTTCACTTGATGGCATCAAGGAATGGTAGAACTCCATGGATATAAAGTATTATGAAAGAAGAATGAACTTGAGCTAGTGGCCAATTTTGAAGATTATTACTGATGATCCAGATAAATTTATTGAAGATGGTGGTTGGGAATTTTTGAATATGGAAGCTAGTGATTTTGATTCTGATAATTCAGAAGAGTCCGAACAAGGATATGAACTCTCTAATGTAGAAGAGGAATCTGAATCAGATTTTATGTAGCCACCATCAAGAGTGTTACAAGCTAACAAGATGGAGTGAATTCTTATATAAGGATAATTTTCAATGTTGCAGGTACCAAATTTAATACCAACTACAATGGCAACACTAAAATTCCCTAGCAGTATTTATGTTGAGGAAATTTCCTTTAGATGCAAGGATTCAAAGTACATCAATCATGTGGTACAAATGATTAAATCCTAGAGATAATCTATAGCAATGAAAGAGTCTGAAAAGGAAGAGAGAGCTACACTAGTGACTCAGGAGAAACTGCAACTTTCTAAAACAAATACAATTAGGCTGGCAGATGTGTGGATCAGGCCAACATTTGGTGGAAGAGGAAGAAAGATGACTGGAACTCTGGAGGCCCACCATACTAGATTTTAGTATTCAACCTTGAGGGTAGAAGAGAGCTGATATCATGTATGAAAACATTAAGCATGCATTCTTCCAACCATTGGAGAAGGAGATGATTGCTTTGCTTGATTTTTATTTGCATAACCATATCAAGGCGTGGGAACCAAGAAGACCAAGGATGTCCAGTTTTATGTGGAGGTAATGGATGTGGTCTAAAATTTGGGAGGGGAAAGAAGGTCAATGTATGATCCTAATGAAATAGAGGAAGAACAACAAGAGAGGGATAGGAAAAATAAAATCATACAGAGTTTCAAGGATTTTTCAAGTGAGTAAGAGAGTTATGGGAGTAGTGTCATCTAAAAGATTTTGAACTAGAGTTTGATATACAATTTAGAGAGATTGGATTTCATGGAGTTCCTTTCAAAGCCTATTCTTTTATTGTTCCTATGGTAAACATGTATAATAACCTTCAAGTCCTCTAAGGAGAGGTTGTTGGTTGATTTGTAACCCATTTTTTTAATCAAGAAGTACATTATTTTTTAGAAATTTACTAGTTTTTCTCACTTTTCTTATTGTTGTACAGCCTATACAAATGCCAAGATGATCTAAAACCTATTGGATGTTTTAGATTGATGAGTTAACTTTCATTTTCACCTATTTATAGGTTTTAACTCTTTGTACATTGAAAGTTATCTTTTTTTTACTACTACTACCTACTTTCACAGTGTTCTTGGATTGAAGGGTTTCATTATATAATTCAACCCATTCCACTTTTTGTGCCTATTGTAACTTGTGGAATGGGTCCTATAACTTCTAAAATACATACCTAACCTATTTAGAATGTTTTGGAGTCAAGGTTGGGTGTTTGGGATGATGTTCTAGGGCTGTAGCAGGGTATTTTCATGATGAAAATGAGGGTTTCAAGTGGTGTTTTGAAAAAATGTGGAAAGGACTATCCATGTAATGTATTATTCACCATGTTTAGGGTCTGGTAAGTGTGTTTGGTGGTTTGTTTGGGTCTAGCAGGTTTAGGAGATAAGAGTTTCATTAAAACCCCAAGTATTTTGTTTGAAATCGAGGGTTTGGTGTGTTAGGGGTCTACAAGTCTTGGACTTGGAAAAAAATCATGGAATTGAAGGTTTTGACACATAACATACTACTATTTGAGGAGTTTGAGTGAAGATATAGTGTTTAAAATGTCGTCTCTTTATGAATAGGGCTAATTTAGTAACCTTTGTGCAAGGTGATCTATTGGATATTAATGATGGTACAAAGAAGTTACATGGTATAATCTCTTGGGAATTTGTCTTAGGGTCTTTGTTAAAGCTTGATTGATGTTTGGTTGGCAATTGGATGACCTTTAAAAGATAAGCCCATTTGATGAGATTTGGAGACTATAAGTCTATTGTTGTTAGTTGATATATGGGTGATTATCATTTCAAGGTTTGTGTCTTGTTGAGGTCTGATTAGTTGATGTTGAAAAGAATTCCTCCTCCTTGAATTGAATCAACAACCCCTCTAACATAACAAACCCCAAAACCATCTTCTTTCACAAGTTAGGCAAGGGTTTATTGAAAACCCATACTCGAAACCTTCCCACATCCAACAAAAGTCTAAAAAACCTTCAAAAAGGTCTGAAAAAGCTTAAAATTTCAAGAGATATTGCTGCCCCCAAATATTTCTTCAAACCCTAGCAGTAAACCACCATTTTCCACTCTAAAATGCACCATTTGACATTTACGACATCACCTAAAAACCCTCTATTGAACTCCCTTGTGCAAAAAAATTTGCATACATGTTTTATAACTGTAACTAAGTCTTTCCATCGAGTTATAGAAGCATACAGTGGATGAAATTCTTAATATTACATTTTAATGCACTCAAAACTCTTAAAACAAGGTATACAAACCGACTCTCAGTAATTGGCTTCTAAAATACAAAAAATCACTTGAAATCCAACCAAACCAAAACTAAAAAAAATTTAAGTATGTTTCCCACTGAATTCCATCAAAAAGAGAGAACAATTGGCCTATATGGAACCATACAGTTCAATGAAACATCAAATCCCAAACTGCAAAAGGGTAGCAATCTTTGACGAGGTATTACTCGGATACCATGGCACTTACAAAATCTTCCTCTGAACCTATGGGATCATGTTGGGGCCCTCTACAATAACATCTCTTATTTTTTGTTATCTCAGAGTGGTTTTCCCGTGGTGCCTAGTTTTCAATTGATGGAAAAAGTGTCAAATGTAAGCAGTGGAAAGTTGCAAAGTGATGCTACTTTCATTATGCAACTCATGTGACCAAAAGGACTGTTTCAACACATTTAAATAGGTATTTTTACCCTAGGCATGGTCCTCTTTTGCACCAAAACACATAGAATCGCTCTAAGCTACGTTCAACTGGATCGATCCCTTAAGGGTCCAAAATGCAAAATGGCTACAAAATTCAGCATGTTCTTATTCAGATACCATGATGCTTAGAAACTTAACATTTAATCATATGGGATTGTGTTGGGCCCCTATGCAATAACCTTTTGGTTTTAGTATCTTGGAGTGGTTTTCCTATGGTGTCCAATTTTTAGTTGATGGAAAAAGTGTCAAATGCAAGTAGTGGAAAGTTGCAAAGTGGTGCAACTTTTGTTCTGTAACTCATGTGACCAAATGAACTATTCCAACACGTCTAAATAGGTATGTTCACGCTAGGCATGGTCCTCTTTCACACCCAAATATGTGGAATCACTTTGAGCTATGTTCAACCGGATCGATCCCTTAAGAGTCCAAAGTGCAAAATGGCTGCAAACTTCAACATGTTGTTACTCGGATACCATAACACTTAGAAACTTCTCATCTAATCCAATGGGATTGAGTTGGGGCCCTCTATAATAACCTCTCTCATTTTTTTTATCTCAGAGTATTTTTCATGTGGTGTCTAGTTTTTAGTTGATGGAAAAAGTGTCAAATGCAAGTACTAAAAAGTTGCAAAGTGGTGTAACTTTTTTTCTACAACTCGTGTGACCAAACAAACTATTCCAATGAGTCCAACTATGTATTTTTATGCTATGAATGGTCCTATTTCACACTCAAACATGTGGAATCACTCTAAACTATGTTCAACCGGATCGATCGCTTAAGGGTCCAAAGTGCAAAATGGCTACAGACTTCAACATGTTGTTACTTAGACACTGTGATGCTTATAAATTTTTTGTCTAATCCAATGGAATCAAGTTGGGCCCCTCTACAATAGCCTCTCTCGGTTTTGTTATCTTGGAGTGGTTTTCTTGTGGTGTCAAGTTTTCAATTGATGAAAAAAGTGTCAAATACAAGTAGTGGAAAGTTGCAAAGTGGTACAACTTTCATTCTACAAATCGTGTGACTAAATGAACTATTCCAACACATCTGAATAGGTATATTTACACTAGGCATGGTCCTCATTTTCACCCAAGAACATGAAATCACTCTGAGCTATGTTCAACCAGATTGATCCCTTAAGGGTCTAAAGTGCAAAATGACTACAAATTTTAGCATTGTTTTAATCGAATAGCATGATGCTTAGAAACTTCTCATCTAATCATATAGGATCATGTTGGGCCCTTCTACAATAACCTCTCTCATTTTTTGTTATTTTAGAGTGGTTTTCCCATGGTGTCCAGTTTTCAGTTGATGGAAAAAGTGTCAAATGTAAGCAATGGAAAGTTGCAAAGCAGTTCAACCTTCATTTGGCAACTCGTGTGACCAAAAAAACTATTCCAATGCATTTAAATATGTATGTTTAATCTAGGCATGGTCCTCTTTTGTACCCAAACACACAAAATTGTTTTGAGCTACGTTCAACCGGATTGATCCCTTTAGGGTCCAAAGTGCAAAATGACTACAAACTTCAACATGTTAATCGGATACCATGATGCTTAGAAACTTCTCATCTAATCCTATGGGATTGTGTTGGGTCCCTCTCCAATAACCTCTCTCAATTTTTGTTATCTCACACTAGTTTTCCTGTGGTGTCTAAATTTTAGTTGATGGAAAAAGTGTCAAATGCAAGTAATGGAAAGATGCAAAGTGGTGCAAATTTTGTTCTACAACTCGTGTGTCCAAACGAACTGTTCCAATTCATCTAAATAGGTATTTTTACACTAGGAATGGTCCTCTTTTGTACCCAAACACACGGAATCGCTCTAAGCTACGTTCAATAGGATTGATCCTTTAAGGGTCCAAAATGCAAAATGACTGAAAACTTTAGCATGTTGTTAATTGGATACTGTGACATTTAGAAACTTCTCGTTTGATTCTATAGGATTGTGTTAGGCCTCTCTACAATAACCTCTCTTGGTTTTTGTTATCTCATAGTGGTTTTCTTGTGGTGTCCAATTTTTGGTTGATGGAAAAAGTGTCAAATGCAAGTAGTGGAAAATTGCAAAGTGATTCAACTTTCATTCTACAACTCATATGACCAAACAGACTATTTCAATGCATATGAATATTTATGTTTACACTAGGCATGGTCCTTTTTCATAACCAGACAAACAAAATTGCTCCAAGCTACATTCAACTAGATCGATCTATTAAGGGTTCGAGTGTAATATGTTGAAATAGGCCATTCCACCTATTGTTCAAGCTGTGTCTTCGTAATATGGGCCTTATGTAAGTAGGATAGGGAGTAGGAATAAGAAAATAGCATTGGTAAAGGCATTGGAAGAGATTATTAATGTTGCCCCTGTTGAAAATTCAAAATTGAAGCCCCTTAAAAGCACAGGTAGAAGAGGTCAAAAAGAATTGCTTGAAAATAAGTTAGAATAGGTTGGAAATAGGGTGAGGTTGAGGAGTTTGATGTGTTCAAAAGGTTTGCAAAGATAGGGGAGATCAAAATTATGTTATGGCATGATGCCCTAGTTGGGAAAACATGGGTTTTAAATGAAAAAGAGAGGTTTGAGGGAGTATAAGTGGGTAAAGTCAAGAGGCAGCATAATTTGGTGGCCAATTAAGTTTGTGCAAGTAGAATGAAGAGTGTTGGAATAGGTTTTGAGGTTTGGGTTTGGGTTCAAGTGTTTGATTCACCGGTTAGGCCAATTTTTTTTTGGAGGGGGGTTCGGTTCGTTTTGGGTTTGTTGGTAAAAAAAAATGTAAAAAGATATATATATATATATATATATATATATATATATATATATATATGCAGCCTAGAAGCATGAATTGCAATTAGAATATCACATAACATAAAATAAACAACAAAACCACCATAAAATTCAATGTGATTTAAAACATGCATGATAATATTCAATGTTGAAACTTGAATTGTGGTAGCTTGATATACAGAGTCTATTGATGCTAAGGTTCAATTTGTATGATTTTGAAAAAAGAAGCCAACTGAGTAGAGTTATCAGTGTTGTTCATAAATCATAAGAATTTGTTTTGTACACTAGCCATTTTAATTTCTTCTTGTAGTCTCAAACATTATTTTGTATCATTATTACATTGGTCTTGAGAGTGGTAGCTTAATATAGCTCCACATTACAAAATCTAGTTTACCTTTGTAGTGTAATAATGGCATAGGGAAATTTTTCTTTCAAACAACCAAAGGGTGACTGTACAATTGAAGTGTATAAACACATATCTTTTTGTAATATCAAGGATACTTTTTAAAAATTCCATGCATTGCTAATCTAAAAGGAAAAGTCTTTTCCCTAATTTGTATGCAGCCGTGCTTTTGACATTGTAAAAAAAGAGAAAAACTTCTTGAATGATGCAAAGGCATGGCCAAGTAGTTCTAACTCTTTGCATGAGAGAAGAGAGATGTTGGAGAGTACATCAAGTCAGTGAGAACAAAAGTGTAATGTGTTTTAGTTTGTAGTATTCCTCTATTTCTCAACACATGTGTGATAAATTCTCAATTCAATGATGTAGAAATTTTTTTGAAAAAAGAAAGTTGTGTCACAATCCACTTTCAATCTAGCAAGCAAAAATGAAAGCTCAGCCTCTTGGAATGAAAATGCTTGTTTGAAAAATAAATGAATAAGAATGAGGTAGTTAAGGTGTTTGAAGTGATTTAGAAGTCACTTTTAGGGTTCCCTTGGGTGTGGGTCAAAGTCCTCTTTCTTCCAATATTTTTAACATATTCTGTAGTTTGGATTTTAGCTTGGATGATGGGTAATTTAATTTTAATTTTATTCTACCTTTTCTGCGGTGAGAATTCTTGAACCTTGACATGATAGTGTCTTAGAAGTTAAGAGAAAGGTCCCATACAACTGCTTATTAATTTATTTTGTTTTACAACTACATTCAATTTTTGTATAACTCTTCTGTTAATCTAGTGGTTTTGTGAATTGAACCAATTGTTTGGTACAAGAACGTTAGAAAAGTGTTCAAATGTCTATTATTTTGGTTATAAAGCTTTCACAACACAAAATTTGACACCC
This sequence comes from Sequoia sempervirens, assembly GCA_007258455.2. Lineage (NCBI taxonomy): Eukaryota > Viridiplantae > Streptophyta > Pinopsida > Cupressales > Cupressaceae > Sequoia > Sequoia sempervirens. Next base: position 46,385,575 of record VDFB02058242.1, read on the forward strand.
ACCTTAACTTGAGCCTAAATACACCTTCAATCTATCACTGCAGTTTAAGTCGTTGCTAAATATTTTGATAATTTGGTCTAAGAAACTAGTTCCACAAGTTCACACTCTTAAATATATAGTTGCATTAGTAATCCACATTTTGTAAATATCAGTCCTAGATGACATAACATGTGTTCTTCCACATTTTAAAATCCCACTACTGGGTGTCATTACATGTTCTCAAAATCATTATAAATAAAAATCAGTCGTTACTTAGCTCCCCATCTCATAAACCACACTATTTTATATTAGCCACTAGTATAAGTGAATACCCATTGAATTTTGACCTATCAGATGGGAAAATGTGTATTCCTTTTCATTTGAAACCGTATAATAGTTCGTGACCCTTTTATATTTGGAATGTTTCTTCTAATACTTAAGGGAGTCCAGACTACGTGTCGTCTAAAGTAGTAACCAGTTCCTTCATGCTAGTTACAAGCCATCATAAATGTAAAAAACCCATGAAACAAGTTTTTCACCATGCAATTATTATCAAATTCGTAAGGCCTCAAAATTGAGTAAATTGATAATAGCCATTTTATAGTGTACAGACAGAATACAATTGAGGCCAAAGATTCATACATATCCATTTAAAACAGGGCCATCTAATTTACAAGCATTAATATTATACATGGCAACTTACATTGATTTACTCATGATAAGTCACTCTAACCAGATGTGTAACAAATAAGATGTGTCTATGAAAAAAATTGCGGAGCAAAACTATAGAATTGCCAGACATAACTCTGTTATCTTCAGGGCAATGTCTGAAAGACTGGAGAAAACCTAGAATAGAGCTCTGATTGTCGATCTTGATCAGGAGAAAGCCCAGGAGGAGGAAGCTGGAATCTCTAAACAAACCAGATCAAGCACGAAAAGGAAAGCCCTAACCACCCCAAACATGACTCAGATTTTTATGGAGGGGTTTATGAAATGGCGGACTTGGAAGAGGTTGCGGACGAGCTCATGAATTCTATGAATTAGCTGTGGCTGGGCTCAACTTTTTCTATTTGTTGGCCTTTTTTTTGTTTCTTTAAGGCTTTTTGTTGCTGCCTGCTAATGTTGGTTTTTATCTTTTTGGCAGTTTTTCTATTTTCCGGACCTTTGTTTTGGTCTTTTCCTGTATTGTTACTTCGCGGTTTCGGGTCCCTGTAAAACCCGTTTATCCCCCTTTTATCAAAAACAAATAAGATTTGTCTAAAATATCCCAGTTATCACAAAACTTGTAAGACCCCAATGTTCATTATGACACTGGCTCTAGTAAAATCAAAGACTGAAAAAAATGATTATGCTAAAAAGGTACATCCATAACAAATGCTCAAAAGCAAAATAGTTTCAATTGTTGAACTTGAGTAGAATGCGTCCATGAACAAGGGCAAACTGCGACATGAATTGACTGTGGGAACTACCTCGATTCCATTCACTTTTTATGTTTAATTAAAATATTAGACCATATTCAAACATGGACAAGTGCACTAGATTGGATGTTTGAAGAAGACAATTTTAATCAAAATTTGTTTATAAATCCATACAATAACTAAAATCATATTCCCGTGCTTAAACTTCCTCAATTCCGTTCACTTTTTATGTTTAACTAAAATATTAGACCATATTCAAATGTCGACAAGTGCACTAGATTGGATGTTTGAAGAAGACAATTTTAATCAAAATTTGTTTAATAATCCATACAATAACTAAAATCATATTCCCGTGCTTAAACTTCCTCGATTCCATTCACTTTTTATGTTTAACTAAAATATTAGACCATATTCAAACGTGGACAAGTTCACTAGATTGGATGTTTGAAGAAGACAATTTTAATCAAAATTTGTTTATAAATCCATACAATAACTAAAATCATATTCCCATGCTTAAAATTCCTCGATTCCATTCACTTTTTATGTTTAACTAAAATATTAGACCATATTCAAACGTGGACAAGTGCACTAGATTGGATGTTTGAAGAAGACAATTTTAATCAAAATTTGTTTATAAATCCATACAATAACTAAAATCATATTCCCGTGCTTAAACTTCCTCGATTCCATTCACTTTTTATGTTTAACTAGAATATTAGACCATATTCAAACGTGGACAAGTGCACTAGATTGGATGTTTGAAGAAGACAATTTTAATCAAAATTTGTTTATAAATCCATACAATAACTAAAATCATATTCCCGTGCTTAAACTTCCTCGATTCCATTCACTTTTTATGTTTAACTAGAATATTAGACCATATTCAAACGTGGACAAGTGCACTAGATTGGATGTTTGAAGAAGACAATTTTAATCAAAATTTGTTTATAAATCCATACAATAACTAAAATCATATTCCCGTGCTTAAACTTCCTTGATTCCATTCACTTTTTATGTTTAACTAAAATATTAGACCATATTCAAACATGGACAAGTGCACTAGATTGGATGTTTGAAGAAGACAATTCTAATCAAAATTTGTTTATAAATCCATACAATAACTAAAATCATATTCCCGTACTTAAACTTCTCAAAACTTCTGAATGCCATACAATAACTAAAATCATATTTTCTCTTAAAAAATTAAATTATATTTGAAAAACATAAAATTGTAGTGTTTGATTAGAAACCAACTTACTAATAACTAAATAAATAGTTTTTATTAGAATAATATCTACTTAAAAACATGTAGTTATGGTCCTGGCCTTAAAACTTTCAATAAGGAGGTTCGATATCGAAATACATCCTTTTATATTTGTATCGTGAAAACGGTAATATTAATGGCTACGACTACGAGTCCATCAGAAGCATTGCGATTGGAAAAATCTGGCATGAAGGATGGCAAGTTGAATCTCCGGCCCCCCTGGAAAGGAATGATTTTATTATGTATGTGGAAACGTACTATGACTCTGACTTTGTCCTCTTAATAATTCACTTCTCTTTCATGATTTCTACTCAGTGAAAGACAATTCATTGTTCGAAAGCGTGGGCTTGCGTCAGTTTAGAATATTTAGTATTGAGATTTTTGGGCCGGTGACTTTTTCAATTGAGAATATTGAATATTAAGATTTTTGGTGACTTATTATTAAGATTTTGATGATTTTTCAGTTAAGAACATTGAACATTTAAATTTAAGACTTTTAGTGAGTTGTGATGATTTAGTCTTTATATAAGACAATTTTTTATTTGAAAGTGCAGGTCTGTTATTTTTTTTGTTAAGAATAATTTAATATTAAGATTTTTTTGACGATTTGTTCAATTAAGAAAATTTCATATTAAGATTTTAACGAGCTATGATGAAGAAAATTTTTTGTTTGAAAGTGTGAGCCAATGATTTGTTCATGTGAGAATATTCAATATTAAGATTTTTAACAATTTGCTCACGTGAGAACATTCAATATTTAGATTTTTGACAAGTTTTGAAGGTAGATGGTTGAAGTTTTGTGAACAAGAAATTTATTATATAATTTAATAGTTAAAGGTCAATTTTGATGTGTTTTTATTTATTATGTTGTAATTTACTTGTTCAAAAAAATAGAGATGTCAATATTCATGTTTAAATTACTATAATAATTTGTTTGATTTATTCAAATAAATCATTTATATAAATAAAATATAATACTAGTATATAAATTGATTAAAATTTTCTACATTTATATTTTTTAAAAGTTAATATTTATTTTTCAATCTATATTCTTGATTATTATATTTTTATCATTTCAATTTTTTAAATGCATGGCCTTTTTTTGATAATGATAATGAGGCATTGACTATATGTTTAAAAGCTACATTTAATAAGTACAATTTTGCACTTCAATGTTTAATTTTAAAATAATATATATTTTCTTATAAATTTTCTCATTTACCATCCAATTTAATTAACATTTTAGTAAAGAAAAGAAAACTAAAATTTGAAACATGTTTATTATCGTAATGATGAAACTAGTATATTTATATTATTTTTCATTTATTTTTTTGTTTATTTTGAAAGATTTTCTTTATATGTAGAAATGACCTAATTTTATGTGAATTTGAGTTCATTTCGATAGTTTTTCACATTTTTTACATGTGTCTAAATGTGTTATCCCACATATTTAGCCTCCAACTTATTCTTATATGCTCACATTGCAATACATTCACATAAGCCTTGTGTTTATTATACATTTATATATCTACTTGATATAATAGTTCTTTATTAGATAAACAATTTTGACCAAAGCTATGAACCATATAAAGTGGGGTTTTGAAAGTATTCCAACAACCTTTCACAAAAGAAAAGAGCAAAAATAGGTTTGCAGCATCAAACACAACAATGAAACAAAACATGAAACAAGAAGGAAAATGACAACTAGTGGAAAACCACACACAAAAGGCCAAAAGGAACAAACACAAGGTTGCATCAATGAAATGCGGACTTGATAAAATTATTATCCAACTTGATTTTAATTATTTACCTACCTCAAATTATTTCCATGGTTGCAAACTTGACCTCTATTTTAAAATTTTTTAATTCAAATCTTAGCTAACTATCACCCTTTATTTTCACAAATCAAATCCATTTAAGGTGATGGTACATATTTTGAGAAATTTGATGTTATGTTCTAGCTTTTAAAGGCATTCGATTGCATGCATTTTGTATCTTCTCATCTTTAAATCTTATTTATGTATCGTTCATATTACAACACTTCAATTTTTCCAATTGAAAAGAAATGTATATCTACACAAGCATATCCATGTCTTAAGAGTGTTATTTACAAACTTGTTTACATATTTTCATGGGTTGATCTAGGGAAAGCATCTCCTAGAAATAAAATGACAACTCTTCCATGATATACCTCTAAATACTGCCATTGTATTAATATGCAAAAAAGGGGAAATAAATTAAGATCACTAAATAAAACACAAAAGCAAAAATCCTCATTACACAAGCCCATAATTGTGGATTAAACCCAAACTACTAGACTCAACTCAAGGCAAAAACACAACACTTCTAGCATATAATTTCAAAATACATTTATTTCCACACTTTTAACATATAATTTCAAAATACATTAGTCCTAATATAAGTTAGTTTATTCTTATTTATGGGTCATCCCACAATAATGGGTTACACTTTTTGGCCAAATGTGACATTGAAATCAACATTTTCAAAGAAAACTTCACTTTCTGACACTTATAGTAGGTAAACTATTAGGAATTTGAAAATGATGTAAACTAGTGATTTGTGAGATTTTTTCTGTAGATTTTAAATATATTTTTTAAAAAAAATTGGAATTAAATTGTTTTTTTTTTGCGTCTCCTTTGATAACTAGTTTTTAACAGTAAACAATATTTTTTAAAAGTGATGTGTACTTCGACACGAACTTTTTTTCTACAAAGGATAAAATTTTGATTCTTTTTAATTTAGGTTGCTAACACTGATATCTATTGGTTTCATTTTGTTTCATAACGTTTTGTTGAATAATTTTTTTTTAATTAATTTTGAAGTCAAAACATTTACAATTTAGACATAGGTGCACTTCGGGTATGCATAACTTTTTTGGTATGTATTGAAATTCAATTATTTTTTTTTGTTAGAGCGAGGACATCAATACCTAGAGGATATATATTTTTCAAATTTTTTTCCTCAAATTTACTATTTTTCCACAATGATTTTTCATCAAACTTGAGGTTCGGTGGAAAACCTATGTACAGTAAAACTAAAAAATAAAATATAAAATAAAAACAAAATATATTAAATTTATAGTTATTGGAAAGCACATTTCGATCACTACAATCATCCAACTTGGTTTATCAATTTGACTCCATTTGCACCTCCTTCCGAAGCTTCGATAGTAAAAAAAATACATAAATTTTGAAATGGTGGAGGGGAAGGTGAAAAAAGGGGGAAACCCCTTTGGTTCGAACCCCCCTTATGGTAAAAGAGGGGTTAGAAGGGAGGGTGGTTCATTAAGGGGGGGGGGGGTTCATTAGAAGGGGGGTGGTTCATTCGAACCCCCTTCATTAGAAGGGGTAAACCATTTTAAATTTTTTTATGAGAATTTCTAATTTTTCTTCGTTCGAAAAATTGTAACCCACTATTGTGGGTTTACCCTTATATACATTTTAGATGATTAGCCTAAATCATATTTAGAAATTTGTGTTTTCTTTCATAACTTAATGTACAAAAGATCAATTGTGAGATATATATATTCTTATTCAAAAGATTGAACTAATTAAAGTGTTGAATTGTTATTGTGAAAACATAAAAATCAATTCCTTTTCATAATTGATTTTTAAAATAGATATGATTTTTAAATAAATAAATTTCTAAATTATAACTCTTAATTTTTCATAAATAATTTATAATATAAATTTGTGAAAAAACTTATATTTATTAATTTCATGATAGTCCATAAAAGAAACTCTTGTAATATTTAGTTTCAATAATAAAATAAAAATAAAACCATGTTAGTCAAACTTATATTTAAAGAAACAATTCATAAATAATTTATAATATGAATTTCTGAAAAACTTAGTATTAATTTCATGATATTAACTCTCGTATTATTTAGTTTTAATAATAATAATAATAAAACTACGTTAGTCAAACTTTATTTAAAGGAAAAATTCAACCTATGTTACAATTTTACCGTCATCTTCGAAAGACACTAATTTAACATAACCAGGCTTTGATTTATTCTCGAGCGACATTTCCCATTAGATATACAATTTTGAGTCTTGACCAACGACTTTTTCAATATTTCTAAAGGCCTTCCGCCGTTGCGAGGAAAATATAATATCCATTGCCTTGAAAATTCAATTAGGGAATCCATCGCAAATTTGTTGGCAGCAGAAGAAATATTTGATAAACCCAGTTAGCTTCAAAGTAGTGTTTAATGGCTTTGAGTTTCTCAACAACACTTGCTATTTATATAGTATTGCAGTGTCTTCTATTAAAAATTTATATTATAGAACCAGAAAATATGTTCGTTAGCTTCCAACTAGATGGTGAAAATCTTGTTCGGCTGGATGGCGATGCCGTTGTTGTGGATGAAAATGTAATCCAACTTACAAACAGCGAAAATGGTTTAGGCTATGGAAGTGTAGGCAGAGTAGTTTACAAGAAAACAATTTCGCTATGGAGTGCTTCTAATAAATCATTTGCCAATTTCACCACTCATTTTCAATTCCAAATCAACTGGACTCGTGACAATGAAGATAATTATACTGATCTTGGTGGCGATGGACTTGCTTTCTTCATGGCCTCTGAGGATTCTGGTAAGTACCTCTTGTACGGAACCGATGGGGGATGGCTCGGCCTTTTCAATAAAAATAATAATGGTAACTTATCTAACCATCTTGTAGCTGTGGAATTTGACACATATAACAGTCCTTGTGATGAAAATGACAATCATATTGGAATTGATGTCAATAATATAACGTCTGAAGCCTCTGTTCAACTAGATCAAAGATTGAATAACAGTAAGATATGGAACGCTACGATAGATTACCGCGGCCAAGAAAATATTCTGGAAGTGTCTGCTGGATCAAATGGCCAAGTATCAGGCCATTTGATACATAAGATAAATTTGACAGAGTATCTTCCGGGACAAGTTGTTGTGGGTTTTTCAGCTGCAGCCGTTGAGTCAAGCGAGATTCATCGACTAATTTCTTGGAACTTCACTAGTGTTATTTCTGGTTCGTCAGAAATACAGTCATCTAAAAAGAAGAAAGTTTCATGGAAAGCGAGTATATTAGTCGGCTCTGCCGTATTGGTTGCAGTGATTTTTGTGTCCTTCGCCATTTATAAATGGCGAAACAGAGAGAAAAGTGACGCCATGGAAGAGGATCAGCAGCCGGATGTGGATATGGATATGGAAATAGCAATGGAACACGTTCCGCGGAAATTTACATACGAGGAGCTCACTTCAAGTACCAGTAATTTCAGCGAGCAAAGAAGGCTTGGACAAGGAGGATTTGGGGATGTGTACAAAGGCATTTTGGTGAGATCAGATGAAATAGTTGCAGTGAAGCGCATATCCGCAGGATCAAAGCAAGGGAAAAAGGAATACCTTGCAGAAATAAGCACAATCAATCGTCTGAGGCATCGCAATCTGGTTCAATTGTTGGGATGGTGCCATGAGAAGGCCCAACTGCTGTTGGTCTACGAATACATGCCTAATGGGAGTCTAGACAGTTTCCTTTTTGGTGAAAGGAAAGGAAACCTAGTTTGGAGCAGCAGATATAGAATCGTCATTGACATAGCCAATGCGTTGCTTTATCTGCATGAGTTATGGGATGAATGCGTACGTAGTGCACAGAGACATTAAGTCCAGCAACATTTTGTTGGATGCTGAATTCAATGCAAAACTGGGAGACTTTGGATTGGCACGCCTGGTAAAGCATGATCAATGGCTTCAAACTACCAAGGTCGCAGGGACTTTGGGATACCTAGCACCCGAATGTGCTGTTACAGGAATATCTAGCCCAGAGTCAGATGTGTTCAGTTTTGGCGCAGTTGTTTTGGAAATAGTTTGCGGAAGGCCAGTACTAGATCATAGCCTCCAAAGCCCAAAAGCGCGGCTTGTGCAATGGGTTTGGGACTTATATGGTGAAGGTAGGCTTTTCGATGCAGCAGATAAAAATTTACAAGGAGTGTTTGACAGGGCAGAATTGGAACAGCTGGTGGTGATAGGATTATGGTGCTCTCATCCGGATCCTAGTTCAAGACCCAAAATAAGGCAAGTGCTCCAGCTCTTGAACTTTGAAGTGCCTTTGCCTCGTCTACCCAGCACACTGCCTAAAGCCACATATTCTCCTCTGGAACAAGATTTCTTTTCTCAGTCCTCAGATTTTGCTGTTTCTACCGATATAACAACCACTTCTACTCGGCTGTCAGCGACAACGAATTCAAGCTTTGGAATATCCCCAGGTAGATAGGTTTGCTACATTTGTATATATATATATATATATATGAACTTGTATGTCACCCATGACGTCAAGAATTGCTAATTCTCTAGTTAGATTTATAATAGCCGCAGTACAATAGCCGTGTTTTCTAGTTCTTAATTTCCAGTACTTTTATATTTCTAGTCCTCTCATATTCTTGTACTCTCAGTCGGTGCTATTAGCATGATTTGTGTTTTATGGTTGTGGGTATTAATCTTCCGGTATGATGCTTATATGCACCTTATATGCTTATTTTTTAGTCAAAAGTTTTTAAAATTGTCTTTAAGAGCTTAGTTTTTGGTCTTTCAGTATGGATTAAATTTCAGAACTAGTTGATTCTGAATTTTTTAACCTCCTTTTTTTAAGGAAACGGTAAAAGCCTCTATTTTTAAAAGGAAACGGTTAGTGATTCAAATAATTTTACTGTTCTTATGATCTTGCCATTCATTTTACCTATTATATAAATTGCTGTTTCTGACTAAATATTTAGGTATTCTGAACAGTATTAAGCTTTAACAATTGACAATTTGTAATTTCAGTTTAATTTATAAATCGAAAGTATTTGTATATACATTTGTGAGTGCTATAGTTATTAGCTAACAGAAAGGATAATGGATTTAAATCTTGAAAGAGTATCTTTGCACAGTATTGTATTTCCTCCTTTTGCTAACAAGGTTGTGCACTAATAAAAGATGGAGGTCATCGGGTTTAAATCTCTTGGTTACTAATTCAAATCTGGTCAATGTGAGGTCTGCCATAATTGTAAGGGGTCTCTCAGTTATTTGTGGTGATTGGAATGTGTTCAACAAGAGCTGCGTTGTTATAAATGCATTTGGTTATTTGAAATATTGTCGTCAATTGAATTGTAGGCAAAATGTGTGAAAATGTTGTTTCTTTGTGAACTACCCGTCTTGTGTAGAGCTCTATGAGTATGAGACGAGAATATTTTCAGTTCAATGGCTGAATTTGGAGAACATTAGAAGAATTAAGAGGTCATTTTTTTTTGCTAAATTAGCAGCTTCAGTTTCTTTGAGTGAGGATATGCGTTTGAGTGCTTTCTTTTGGAGATATGTGGTAGTGATTTTTGTTGATGTTTTCTTGCTCAAACCTTTAGGCAGTATACAAATAAATGTTTGATATGATTAAGTTCGGCGAGCTTATTTATCATTCAATTCCTTTGCCTTTCATTTCCTTGATTTCATATTTATTTACAGTTGCTTAGTTCATATTATATTTATATATTTTTATTTAATATGAATTAAAATTGAAATTCTTTCGTGTATATATATAGATATATTGATAATAGTATTTATTATTATATATTGATAATAGTGTTTATTATCATAATATTTAGTTGATTAACGAATAGAAAAATTAATAACTAAACAAATAGTTTTTATTACAATAATATCTACTTAAAAGCATTTAGTTATGCTCCACTCTGGCCTTAAACTTTCAATAAGGAGGTTCGATTTCCAAATACATCCTTTTATATTTGTATCGTAAAAACGGTAAGATTAAATGGCTACGACTACGACTCCAGCACAAGCATTGCGATTGGAAAAATCTGGCATTTAGTTATGCTCCACTCTGGCCTTAAACTTTCAATCAGGAGGTTCGATTTCCAAATACATCCTTTTATATTTGTATCGTAAAAACGGTCAGATTAATGGCTACGACTACGACTCCAGAAGCATTGCTATTGGAAAAATCTGGCATGAAGGATGTGGCCTGTGGATGCCAAGTTGAATCTCCGGCCCCCCTGAAAATGAATGATTTTTATATGCATGTGGAAACTCCTACGACTCTTAATTTGTCCTCTTAATAATTCATTTCTCTTTCATGATTTCTACTCCGTCGTCATTTTAGAATATTTAATATTGAGATTTTTGGGCTGCTGACTTTTTCAATATTAATATTCAATATTAAGATTTTTGGGGATTTATTATTAAGATTTTGATGATTTTTTCAGTTAAGAATATTGAACATTTAAATTTAAGATTTTTAGTGAGTTGTGATGATTTAATGTTTATATAAGACAATTTTTTGTTTGAAAGTGTGGGTCTCTCATTTATTTCCTTGAAAATAATTTAATATTTAGATTTTTTTGTGATTTGTTTTGTTAAGAAAATTTCATATTAAGATTTTAATGAGCTATGATGAAAGATAATTTTGTGTTTGAAAGTGTGAGCCAATGACTTGTTTAAGTGAGAATATTCAATTTTAAGATTTTTAACAATTTGTTTAGTTAAGAACATTCAATATGTAGATTTTTGATAAGTTTTGATGGAAGGTGGTTGATATTTAGTGAACAAGAGATTTATTTATAATTTATTATATATTTATATAGTTAAAGGTCAATTATGTTGTATACTTACTTATTATGTTGTAATTAACTTTTCAAAAAAGATAAAGATGCAAATATTCATGTTTAAATCACTATAATAATTTATTTGATTTATTCAAATAAATTATTTATATAAATAAAATATATTAGTATTATATAAATTGACTAAAATTTTGTACATTAATTTTTTTTAATTTAATATTTATTTTTCAATCTATATTCTTGATTATTATACATTTTCTAATTTCAAAAATTTTAAATACATGCACTTTTTAAACTAACAAAAATGAAACACTAACTATATGTTTAAAGGCTATATTTAATATGTACAATTTTGAAATTAAATGTCTAACTTTAAAACAATATATATTTTTTATAAATTTTCTGATTTATCATTCAATTTAATTGACACTGTAGTAAAGCAAAGAAAATTAAAAATTGAAACATATTTATTCTTGTAATGATGAAACATGTATATTTATACTATTTTTCATTTATTTTTGTGCTTATTTTGAAGGGTTGTTTTTATATAGAGAGATTTCATTCCTATAGTTTTTACTCATTCTTATGCATTAGTCTGTCATTTCACATATTTAACCTCCAATTTATTCTTGTGTGCACACAATGCTATACATTTACCTAAGTCTTGTGTTTATTATACATTTATATATCTACTTGATATAATTATTTTCATTAGATAAACACTTTTGACCATAGCTATGAACCATATGAAGTGGGGTTTTGAAAGGATTCCAACAACCTTTTACAAAAGAAAAGAACAAAATAGCATTGAATCACCAAACACGACAATGAAAAAAAACATGGAACAAGAAGGAAAAGGACAATTAGTGGTAGACCACACCCAAAGGGCCAAAAAGGAACAAGAACAAGGTTACATCAATGAAACACAACCTTTATAACATAAAATTGATTAGGGGTAAAAAATAGGTTTTGAAGGGGTTCAGAACCCTATACAAAAAAAGACAACTGAAACTAAAAAAAACAACACAAAGCATAAATTAGCTGATCAAATTATTAATTATTTTCCAACTAGATTTTAATTATTTTCCCACTAGATTTTAATTATTATCCCACCTCAAATTATTTTCATGGTTGAAAAATTGACCTTTATTTTAATAAAAATTTAATTTGAATCGTAGCTGACTATCACCCTTTATTTTCCCATCAAATTCATCTAGGGTGATGGTACATATTTTGTGAAATTTGATGATATGTGCTAGTTTTTAAAGATGTTCAATTGCATTCATTTCACATCTTCTCATCTTCAAAACTTATTTTTGTATCATTCATATTACAACACTTCAAATTTTCCAATAAAAGAAATCTAGATTATACATGTAACAATATACATGTCTTAAGAGTATTATTTACAAATTTGTATACATATTTTCTTGGGTTGATGCAAGGAAAGTGTCTCCTAACAACATAATGACAACTCTTCTAAGATATATTTCTAAATACTAGCATTGTATTAATATCCAGAAAGGAAAAAATAAATTAAGATCACTAAATAAAACTACAAAAGCAAAAATCCACATTAAACAAGTCCTCAATTGTGAATTAAACCCAAACCGGTAGACTCAAAATAAGAAAAAACACAACACTTCTCTAAGCATATAATTTCAAAATACATTTCTTTCCACACTTTTAACATATAATTTCAAAGTACATTAGTATTTGTACACATTTTAAATGATTAGTCTAAGTTATACTTAGAAAATTTTGTTTTTCTTTAGAATTTTGTTTTGATTCTTCTCGAGCGACTTTTCCTCTTAGATATTCAACTTTGACCAACCACTTATTCAATATTTCTTAAGCCCTTCCACTGTTGCGAAGAAAATATAATATCCATTGCCCCTGAAAATTGAATTAGGGAATCCATCACAACTTTACTTCCAGCGGAAGAAATATTTGATAAACCCAGTTGGCTTCAAAGTAGTGTTTAATGGCTCTGAGTATCTCGACCACACTTGCTATTTATATAGTATTACAGTGTCTTCTGTTAAAAAATTATGCAACAAAATCAAAACATATGGGCGTTAGATTCGAACTAGATGGCGAAAAACTTGTTCGGCTGAATGGTGATGCTGTTGTTAACCATGAAAATGCAATCCAACTTACAAACAACTCAAAGGGTGTAGACTTCGGAAGTGTAGGCAGAGTAGTTTTCCTAGAACAAATTCCGCTACAGAGTGCTTCTAGTAGATCATTTCTCAACTTCACCACTCAGTTTCAATTCCAAATCAACCGGACTCCCAACAGTACGTCTGCTGATTATGGTGGTGATGGACTTGATTTCTTCATGGCGTCTCTAGAGAGTGGTTATCTCTTCGACCCATACAGAGAAGAAGGAGGATATCTTGGCCTTTTCAATCCCTAAACTAATGGTAATTTATCTAACCGACTTGTAGCTGTTGAATTCGACACATATAACAGTTCTTGGGATAAAAATGACAATCATATTGGAATTGATCTTAATAATATTGAGTCTGATGTCTAAATTCCTCTAGACCAAAGATTGAATAACAATAAGATATGGGATGCTAGGATAGAATACCACAGCCAACAAAATATGTTAGAATTGTCTACTGGATCAAATGGAAAAGTATCAGGTCATTTGTCATATAACATAGATTTGACAAAATACCTTCCTGAATAAGTTGTGGTGGGGTTTTTAGCCGCAGCCATTGCGTCAAGCGAGACTCAAAGACTAATTTCTTGGAACTTCACTAGTCATATCTCTGAATCGTCAGAAATACTGTCATCTAAGAAGAGGAAAGTTTCATGGAAAGTAGGTTTTTCAGTCGGCTCTGTCGTTTTGTTTGTAGTGATTTTTTTGGGTGGTGAAGCCTAACAGTTAATCTGCCACTCCATTATTTTCATTAATTAAGATTCTCTTGCTATTCTTGGCTGGTTGTTGAATGAGTGGTGAATAAATATATTTAACTACAAGTAAGCTGGAGGTGTATAAATATGGTGCTATGCATTGTAATATGTATGAGAAAATAGATAATAAAATATATTCCCCGCTTGAGAGTGGATGTAGGCATTTTTCCAAACCACTATAAATCTGTGTCTCTAACTTGTTCTTTTTAATTTCTGTTTTATTTCTTCTTTTGCTCATTTTATAATTAACAATTGGTATCAGAGCCTGAAATTTAGTTTTGGAAATTGATGAAGAATTTTCTAAGCTATGAAGAAGTTTTGAGCAGAGATGGAAGCAGAGGAAGAAGAAGGTGAATTTTGCGAATTGGATAATGGTTTCTTATTTCGTGCCTCTCCTTACTTCCAGTATATTTTAATAGGTATAACTAATTTTGTAGTTCCAAAGGATGAAGTTGATTCTATTATTGAGGAATTTCTTGGTATGACTGAATCAGACATTGACCTAGAGCTTGATGAATCTATGCCAATGGACATAGATGGATCTCCTATTATTGATCCTGATTTTGGTGGTGATTGCAGAAGAGGAGTTGATGGGGCTCCCGAGTACTGGTTTGAAGATAAGGTGTCTCAAGTAAATCATTGGGTGACAAGGAAGAAGAAAGTGTCATTTGTAGAGATTGTTCATATTTTTTATTATGAGTAGGAGTGTGCAAATTTGAATAAGAGAAAAATATGTAGAAATAGGCAGTGATCCAAAAGGAGACAGCAAGCCAAAGATGACGAAGGGGTAGAGGAACTAGATGAGGGAAGGTCTAAAAGTGCTCTGCGGATTATTTTGGAGGAGAGTGAATCCCCATATGATGGGGAATTATCATGGGCTCCAAAAGAAAATCCCATGCCCAAGCTTGTTCATGTACATGAGGATATCTCTAAGGGGGAAGATGAACCCCAAGCATGTGAAAATGATGATGAACCTAAGGAAGAGGCTGAAAATTGAGAGGCAGAATTAATGGTTTATTGTAATCAATTATTCGAGCCCAAAGCATAAATGGTTTATGATAATCCATTATTTGCATCACAGGCAGATGGTGTAGAAGCAGAGTGGAATGCATTGACTGTAGGTAGAGAAAAAGTTACAGCAATGGAGGTAAAATTTAATTTTGATAAATGTTGTTATGAAGATGCATGCGAGTATAATGCAGAGTTAATCTCAAGTGAGATGAAGGATGCAACAAAAGGTGAGGTAAAATCATATTTTGATGTTTGCTTTGATGAAAAATTTGTTGCTACAATCGATCAATTTGATGAAGTTGAGTTTGAAAAATTTTCTAGTGATGATTGGTATGTAGAGAAGGATTTGTACTGGTGGTGTACAATTTTTTTTTTGGATTGGTGTCATGGTGGAGGTTCAAATTTGATTTTGGTTGTACAAGAGGAAATTGAAAGCTTAAAATTGACAGATGTTATTAAATCTGACGTACTTTGGAGAAGACTCATTCTCAGCATACTGGAATAGAGTCTGGTAAAATTAAAATCCTCAATGGGTTTGGATATGATGTAAAGCTACATAAGTACAGGGAATGTTACAGTGCATGGCAGTACTGGTTGGCCTTCAAGGGGGACATTATTGGGTGGTGAAGCTCAACCGTTACTCTGTCACTCCATTATTTTCATTAATTAAGATTCCCTTGCTATTCTTGGCTGGCTATTCTTGGCTGGATGTTGACTGAGTGGTGAATAAATATATGTAACTGACAAGTAAGTTGGAGGTGTATAAATATGGTGTTGTGCATTGTAATATGTATGAGAAAAAAGATAATAAAATATATTCCCTGCTTGAGAGTGGATGTAGGCATTTTTTTGAACCACTATAAATATGTGTCTCTATCTTGTTCTTTTTAATTTTTGTTTTATTTCTTTCTATGCTTGTTTTATAATTAACAATTTTTGCGTCCATCACCATTTATGGATCTAAATAGAAAAAAAAAGAGAAAAATAACGCCATGGAAGAGGAACAACAGCCAGATGTGGATATGGATATGGAAATAGCACTGGATCATGTTCCATGGAAATTTACTTATGAGGAGCTAACTTCATGTACCACTAATTTCAACGAGGAAACAAGACTTGGCCAATGAGGATTTGGGGATGTGTACAAAGGCATTTTGGTGATCAGATGAAATAGTTGCAGTGAAGTGCATATCAGCAAGATCAAAGCAAGAGAAAAAGGAATACCTTGCAGAAATAAGCACAATCAATCATTTTAAGCATCACAATTTGATTAAGCTATTGGGATGGTGCCATGAAAAGGCCCAACTGCTATTGGTCTACGAATACATGCGTAATGGGAGTCTAGATAGTTTCATTTTTGGTGAAAAGATAAAATATATGGGGTGGAACAACAGATATAGGATCACCATTGACATCACCAATGCGCTCCTTTATCTCCATGAGTTATGGGATGAATGTGTAGTGCACAGAGACATTAAGTCTAGCAATGTCTTGCTTGATCCTGATTTTAATGTGAAATTGGGGGACTTTGGATTGGCACACCTCATGAAGCAAGATCAATGGCTTCAAACCACCAAGGTTGCAGTGACTTTGGGGTACCTGGCACCCAAATGTGCAGCTATAGGAATATATAGCCCAAAGTCATATGTGTTCAAATTTGGCGTAGTTGGTTTGGAAATAGCCTGCAGAAGGCTAGAACTAGATCATATCCTCTCAAGCCGAAAAGTATGACTTGTGGAATGGGTTTGGGAGTTGTATGGTGAAGGCAGGTTATTCAATGTAGTAGACAACAATTTACAGGGAGTGCTTGACAAGGCAGAATTGTAACAACTGGTGGTGATAGGATTATGGTGCTCTCATCTGGATCCTTCTTCAAGACCCAGTTGTAAATTTATCGTCCCTGAGCCTCTTCCCATTGCCACCTACCTGTTAGAGCCATTTGTTACATGTAGCTGAAGATTGTTTTGAGGATTTTTTTCCCACTTGCTCCTGACGTGCACTTGAAGACTATGGAGAAATTAATGAAGTTAGGAATTTTTGAATTCCAAATTAATGTTGGTAGGTAATTTCAAAATTTTGAGAGGGAATGGATAAAAGATGAAAGGAATGAAAGTAGATTATTCTACCAGCCAGAAAGTTGGAGAACTTGAATTCCTGAGCAGCAACAGTCTGTAGGGAATATTTTCCTTTGTTCTCTGTGTGATTTAGAGAATGTTTTATGTGTGATCTTCTGAAAGCTCTTGAACAACAACAATAGTTTGTTTTGTGTGTGAGTAGTGATTGCTCCTAAAGAGCTCTGCATAGCTCCTGTCAATTGAGCTCCTAGTAGCTCCTAAAGTTTGTTATCTGTCTAGTTGAAGTAGCTCATGAAGCTCCCAGTAACTTGAAGTCAATAGTTTAGAATTTGTTTTTTAGTAGTTTTAGTTTAATCTTTCATGTATTTCCATTTCTAGCATATTGAATACAAAAAGGAAAATATTGCATGCCCAGATTTGTTGTCTCCTTGCATTTTATTTATTCCACATTTGTATTCCCTTGTTTGTTTTGGGGAAATAGAGTAGAAACTCTATGTTTTTCTATGCAATCTAAAATTTGACATGGTATCAGAGCCATAGACCCCATTTCCTTGTGAGTTAGGGGAAAAAAATTATGGGTATTAAGTTCTTATGCAGGAGACATCGCTGGAGATGAAGGAAAGAGCTGATAGCAGCCACTGTCCTTTAATGGACAAAACTATGATGTTTGGGAAAAGAAAATGAACACCATTATGGTCTCCAATGATTTTTGGGAGTTTGTAGTCACTGTGTTCAATGATGTGATTGACCCAGCAACATATGTTGTGCTCACAAACAACCAGAAGAACCAACTAAAAGAGTTGAGGAGGAAAGATGCTAAGGCATTGAGTTTGATAGAAGCAACCTTGATAGACGCCATTTGTCCTAGAATAGAAATAGCTAACTATGCAAAGGAAGCTTGGAAAATCCTCCAAAAATGCTACAAAGGGTCTGACAAGGTTAGATTGGTGAAGCTCTAGATGCTTCAAAGAGAGTTTGAGACTCTTGAAATGAAGGACAATGAGTCCATCTCATTTTTCCACACAAGACTCTTAGGTTTGATAAACTAGTTGAGAGTGAATGCTAAGATCATTGATGATCAGAGGATTGTGGAGAAAATCCTTAGGATATTACCCATAAAGTTTGATGCAGTGGTGATTGCCATTAAAGAGGGAAACGATTTCACAACGTTGTCTGTTAATGAGCTGATGAGTTCTCTGCAAACCCATGAGTATCACCTAAATAGTTCTGCTACATCTTCCTAAGAGCAAGATTTTAAAGCTGAGTGAAATTCAAGAGGAATGGGGAGAAGAAACAGTTGTGGAAGAAACTCAAGAGGGAGAGGTCATGGAAAATTGGGACAAGGAAATGTTGGAGGAGAAAGCTTGAGTTGAGTAAACAGCCAAGAGGGAGTGAGCAGCTCTCAAACCAGTTCCCAAAGAGGCAAGAAGAACAACAGCTCGTATCAGAAGAATGACAAGAGCAATGTTGAATGATATTAGACTGTCATAAGTTTGGGTCATTATGTGAGTGAATGCTGTACAAAATAACATGATCAGTCAAAACAAAATGCAAATGTGGCTGATTCGAATGTGGTTGAAGGAAACTAGTCCACAGCTTTGATCATGTGCAACATTGGTGAAGAAGGCAGCCCCAATGTCTGCTATTTGGATAGTAGTTGTAGCAATCACATGAGTAGTAATGAATGTCTATTTTCTTTCATTGATAAAAATGTTAAATTAGAAATAAGAATGGGGAACAATGGAGTAGTTCCAGTTGTGGGAAGATGATCTATTATGATCTGTAGCAAGCAAGGTGAGAAGGAGATACAAAATGTATTTCTCGCTCCTGGGTTAAAGCATAACCTCATGAGTGTTAGACAGCTGATCCAAAATGGATATAAAGTGTTGATGGAGAAGGGTCAATGTGTCATGTATGAAAAGAATGAGAGGATAAAGGTGTTTGCAACGGTTCAAATGACAAAGAAATGAATGCTTCCTTTGAAGATTGAGACACGTGTTTCTCATTTCAGTCGGTTGCTGCACCCCTCAAGAATGGAAAATGTACAGTAGTACATCATGTAGCACTCAAGAGCACCATTCAAGACCACTCCAAGTTATGGCATCTCAGGTATGGACATTTAAGTTATGCTAGTTTGAGTCTTTTTTCCAAGAATAAAATGATTGATGGTTTGCCAAGAATAGTAGAGCCTAATGTTAGATGTGAGGCTTGCATTTTGGGTAAGCAACATAGGCTGCCCTTTCAATCAAGCAACTCTTCAAGGGCAAGGAAACCATTGGAGCTGGTGCAAAATGGATTTGGTAGGCCCTACACAAATCATTTCTATTGGTAGAAGTAGATTTTTTATGACCTTTATTGATGATTACAGCCGTAAGATATGGGTCTATTTTTGCAACATAAATATTAAGCTTTTGATAAGTTTTTGCTATTTAAGGCCCAGGTTGAAAGAGACAGTGAAAATGTGATGAAGGTCCTAAGGTTAGATCGTGGAGGAAAGTATACCTCCAATCAATTTATAATTTTTTGCAAGCAAAATTGCATCAAGAAGGAGCTAGCAGCTAGTTATACTCCATAGAAAAATGGAGTGGCTAAAAGGACGAACAGGACCATCATGGAGATGGCAAGGATTATGACGAAAGAAAAGGGCCTACCAATTGAATATTGGGGAGAGGCTGTAGCAACAGCTGTTTATTTGATAATAGAAGTCCAACACAAATGGTCCATGACAAAATCCCTCAAGAGGCATGGAAAAAATGCAAGTGGACAGTTGAGCACTTGAGAGTGTTCGGTTGTGTGGCATATGCACACATTCCTAAGAAAAAGAGGTAGAAATTGGATGACAAGGGTGAAAAGTGTATTTTCATGGGCTATAGTGAAGAATCCAAAGCCTATAGGTTGTACAATCCAGTCACCAAAAAAATTGTCATCAATAGAAACATGGTGTTCTTAGAAGAAGAATCATGGGATGGTCTGATAGCTCTTGACAGCTCCCGACTACTCTCGATAGCTCTTGAAGAAGCAGAAATAGAAAAGGACTTGAAGAGCCTATAGATGCTCCTGAAAGTGTCAGACGAGCTCATCAAAGCTCTAGAAGAGCTACTGAAAGCTCTTGATACCTCCTAATGACTCTTGAAGCCACAAGATAGTTAGGAAAATAGACACAAAAAGCTAGAGGATCGGCTTCTGAAGGCATCGATTGAACTCCTGAAAGGCCCCGACAGCTCCTGAAAGCTCTTGAAGTGAGTAGACAAAAAGGAAAGCAACCAGAGATAGCTAGAAGGTCAGCTCCTAAATAGCTCCTGAGAGCTCCTGAAAGCTTTGGAAGAGCTTCTAAACCTGCCTGTTCAGTAGAGCAGTAGCAGTAGTGAAAGTTCAAACCCCACTCTCGCCTCCCTAATGCCAAAGAAGACCAAGAGTATAAGGGATATCTACCAGAATGAAAGGTATGATGAATAATTTGATGAGAGTGCAAATTTTTCATTGTTTTCTCATAGTGATCAAATTTATTTTGAGGATGTGAAAGAGGAGAAATGGTGTGAGGCCATGGATGAGGAGATAGATGCAATAGAGAGGAACAACACATAGTAGTAAACATACTTTCCTCCCAACAAGAAAGTTATTGGGGTGAAATGGGTCTACAAAACCAAGTGCAATGTCGAAGGAAGGATAAAGCGGCACAAAACACGGTTGGTGGTCAAGGGGTACAAACAACAGTTTGGGAGATATTATAATAATACATTTTCTCCTATTGCAAGGATGGAAACCATGTGGGAAATCATAGCAATCGCAACCCAGCACATGTGGAAGCATAGTTGAAATACTCGGACTCCGCAATAACTCGGCAAACCCAAAAAAATTAAAAACTTGAGACTCGGCAAAAACTCAGGGAAAAACTCAGCAATAACTCGACAAATTTATCGAACATTTGAAAATACACAATTTTTTAAAATATTCTTAAAATTTAAAAAACACACATATAAACTAAATTTTTAGAACATATTACTGATTTTGACATCATATAAGAATAATAAAATAAAAATTTCAAATTTCAATATATAAAATTATAAGTTTTTAAAATAATAAATTATAAGTTTTTAAAATAAAATTATAAGTTTTGTTAATTTATATATTTCAATATATAATATTATAAGTTTTAAAAATAAAAACAATAAATTATAAGTTTTAGAAATAAAATTATAAGTTTTGTTAATTTGTATATTTCAAAATATAATATTATAAATTAACAAAAATAATGATAATGAAATAAAGTTTGAAATTTCAATATACAAAATTATAAGTTTTAAAAAAATGCCTCAAATATAAGTTAATTTATTAAATTAGAAGTTTTAAAAATAAAAAATAAATTAAATTAAAAAAATTCAATGTTATAAATACTTATAGGCTTATAGTCTTATTATTAGATAACATATTACTTATATTTTACAAATATTTGTTAACAAATGAAAATAAATAAATAAAGAAAGAAAAAATTTACCAAACATCGCACTTAGAATGGATTCAAATGTAGAAAAGGTGGATTCAAATGCGGAAAAGGAGAATTCATAGAGGAAAACAAAAGAAAAATTCCCATCATTTTTAGTTGCCCTCATTTTTTGGTTCTGCAACTTTTTCCCTCGTCATTTTTGGTTTTGCCCTCATTTTTTCCAGCCGCCATCGTTTCCTGCATCGAGTAGAATGAAAAACGTGGCGGCTTTCATTTCTTGTCTCAAGTAGAATGAAAAATGTGACTATATTTTTTCCAAAATGCGTCCTTTAGAACTTTTAGCCACAACAAATTTAGGGCATAAAATAACAAAAACACGTGACTTTATTTTTTCCTGCATTATTCTTGTTTCACTAGCGATTATTTGTGATTTTTCTTAGTTTAAATGCCATTCATTTTTTGGGGTTACTCAGCTGCGAGTAATCAGGCAATTAACTCACCTCTCCCTTTCCCACATGGTTACTCGCGAGTAATGTGAGTTCTGAGCGATTTTTTCAACTATGTGTGGAAGGTATTTCAAATGGATGTGAAGTTTGCCTTCCTTAATGGAGAGTTGAAAGAAGAGGTTTATGTGGAGCAGCCATTCAAATATGAAGTTCTAGGTCAAGAACACAAGGTGTATAGGCTGAAGAAAGCTCTTTATTTGCTAAAGCAAGCTCCACAAGCATGGTACAACAGGTTTGACTGATATTTGATAAGCAATGGCTTTAGCAAAAGCGATGGTGAGCCCACTCTTTACATCCAGGAAACAAATGGTAAAATTTTGATTTTTGTCTTGTATGTTAATGATTTAGTTTTCACTAGGGATGATGATTTCCTCATTGTTGATTTTAAAGAGGCCATGAAAAGTGAGTTTGAAATGATAGATTTAGGTTCTTGAGATATTTTCTAGGCATAGAAGTAAAACAAATAAATGATGGTATATTTATCTCTCATGAAAAATATGCAAATGAGATCTTGAAGAGATTTAGGATACTTGAAAGCAAGCCTGCCCCAACACCAACATCCATAGGTCTATAGTTGAGCAAGGAAGATTACAGTAACAATATGGATACAACCATGTTTAAGAGTTTGGTTGGAAGCTTAATGTATTTAACAACTAGGCCTGATATAATGCATAGTGTGAGTCTTATTTCTAGGTTTATGGAGACTCCAAGGGACACCCATTGGCAAGTGGGTAAAAGAATCTTGAGGTATGTGAATGGCACCAAAGGATATGGCATTTTGTACATAGTAGCAAATGAGTTTGGGTTGGTTAGTTACATAGACAGTGATTGGGCAGGAAGTTTGGATGATAGGAAGAGCACATTGGGCTATGTGTTTCACTTGGGTTTGGGAATCATCTCATGGGCTTCCAAGAAATAACCCATCATTTCCCTATCTACAATGGAGGTTGAGTATATAGTAGCAAATGCAGCAGCATGTCAAGTTATTTGGCTAAGAAGAATCTTGGCAGATTTGAAGGAAGAACAAGAAGATTGAACAACAATCTTTTGTGACAATGTTTCATCGATAGCTTTGATAAAAAATCATGTGTTTCATGGAAGAAGAAAGCACATTGAAATCAGGTATCATTTCATCATAGAGTTAGTTGAGAATGGTGAAATTAAAATGGCATTTTGCAGGTCTAAGGAACAACTAGCAGACATATTCACCAAGTCTTTAAGAAAGGACAGTTTCGAGTGCCTGAGGATCAAATTGGGTGTTGGGAACAGAACTATATCCACATGCCATAGAATAGTAGGGGCCACCCCCTTTCTTAGTAGCTTCCCCCCCACCCGGAAATATAATAACCTACAGGCAGGCCCGATATATTAATGTGGGAGGTATATTATAGTTTGATTTGGAACTAAAATTCCTAAGGAAGTAGTGGTATATTAATGTGGGATGGGAGGGAGATAGGGGTTGGTGGGAGGAAAATTTGGGTGGGTGGGAGGCCCAACTATATCTCCCTCCCATCCCGGGTGGGAGGGTGATTGTAGCTAAAATTGAGTTTTCCAGCTTTCTCACTAAAATTTAGTTAGTTTAGTTCCCTAGGATTGACCAAGAAGAGGGGACTGAAGGGAGTAGTAGGTGTATGAGACATGCGAAGACCCAAGGGATCATCTAACCTCCTATGCTTCTTAATGATAACTGGAGCATCTAATCAACCTTCCTATTTCATGAATAAACCTTCCAGCTTAACGGGGAGTGGAGCAGGCAAGAGAAGGAGTGTAGGCTAATGATGCATGCAAGTGATTCCCTAACTAATGACCGAAGGAAGCTAGGGAAGGAAGGAACAAACAGGTAGGTACATGAACCACATCTTCCCCAGTAACTCTCTCTAGACTTTCTCTATCAGATTGGGTAGGAGCTCAACTGAAGTCATGGATCGAAACTGCATGTTGACTGACCTCCTCCTGGTATCATTCCAATGATGCATGCAAGTGAAAACTATCTATAGTCATCCTCACACCACTCCTCATCACTACCATACTTTCCATTATTAAGATCAGTTGTGAATCTTTATGTAATAGATAAGTGGACCAACTTTCCTTTTACCCAATTCTCCTCTCTAGCCCATGGATATGACTTAGGTGAATAGATCCAATCTCCGCCTCTATCTCCGACACAACTAATATATACTGTAACCTACCATAGAATTTAAGGGTCCCTTAGGCATATACCGACTCCCAATGACTATTTGAGCTCGGGAACTAAAGTAGCTTCCCAGGATGGGCGGGAGATAGGGGTGGGTGGGAGGTAGTAAAGTTGGGTGGGTGGGAGGACAAATTCATCTTCCCACCCTGCATGCAGGATGGGGGGAGCTACTATAGTTGATCCTTATTCTAGTAGGTTTCTTAATTAGAAGCTCCTTTAGTTATCGGTAGATTAGCTGGGGTGGGAACTTAGGAGGAGATAGGTTGGGATGGGGGGGAACTTAGTAGTTAACTATTCCCTCAAGCACACATCAATTGCATGGATGATTCGAGAAGTCAGGCTGAATATTGAACTACTGGTTTCTAGATACTAATGTTTCGTTTGCCTAACCTAGCTCCATCCCCAGGGGGTTAGGAGAGGGGTGGATGCTTATTTTTATGCCAATAGCAAGGGCGCCTACCCATATCATCCAACCTAGGCACTTCCATGCATTGCCTTCTCGTATGAACATTGGTGCAGGCGTAAGCCTAGTGGATCGGAGATGGAGGCCCATGGTAGTTGATAGCGGAATGAATAATGTAGATAGCCGAGTCTCAAGTAAGTAGTAGGATTGGAATTCTAAAAAAATCTTGCATGGTTGGGTTGAGAGGGAGATCACCATTTCCTATTGGGATGGGACATCTATATAGATAGTAGGGGTTACTAGTGTGTCATCTATTGGTCACCACCTGACTGCTCCTCCTCATTGAAAGCTCCTTTCTCTCATTGTCATTTCTCCATTTGCAGGGCAAGGCCGTCTATAGTAGGGGACCGATTGATGGAGAAATAAAAGGGAGGGAGCATGGGGAGCTCGACCTTAGCTAGCGTGATCAACGATCTATTCCCCTGGATAGGGAATCGGGACCCCTACTCCTATGTTGAATGGAATGGAATAAAGGAGAGCTACACGTAACAACGTAAGAGATTCGGCCAGGTTCTTACCTCTATAATCCCCCCCACCTAGAAAGAACCCCAAATCCCACCAATTATGGAATTGAAAGCTTCATTCCATTCAATTTCTCCTCCCCCCACCACTACCATAGAATAGTAGGGTAATTAATCAGCTTGCTAGCCCTCCTCTAATTATAGTTGGTGGGAGGGAGATTATAGTTGAGGTATATTCATTTTTCCAAACTCCATTAATGAAGAAGATTCTAGTTGGATAAGGAAGGATAGAAGACAATTATCGAAGGATAGAAGACAAATATAACCCCCCTGCCTAACTATAGTTGCCCCCTCCCCAGAACTAAGATCCCCACCTTCCATGCATACCCAGGCAGGGGGTAGGTGGGAGGCTATAGATTGGGGTGGGTGGGAGGCCCCTACTATTCTAAGCGGAAGGGTGTAACATGCCCCTTGCAACTAAAGGGGCTATATCCCTATCTCCTCCCACCCACCCCTAGGTCAACTGTCCAGATTCTCTACGTAACATGGGTGGGAGGGACCACCCTAACCCACAACAACTAATATACTATAACTGCCTTAGAATAGTAGGGGTTCACCCATGTTATGTAGAGAATATGAATATGGCTAACTTTCTCCTTCTCAATTCTATACGTAACATTCCCACCCCCGCCCAATGAATAGGACAGATAAAGGGGGTATCATCAAAGGCCTAAAATCCTATGGTAGCTCGCAAGTGGAACATGCCTAGGGGAACTACCTGGAGGCTATAAAAAATAGACGGTGTTCAGGGCCTCACCCCCAGTTAGCTGGACTACCATCTCACCCATCCCACAATCAATTACCCACTGGGGCTCCTAGATGGTTGAAAGCCATGGATGGATGGTTAAAAGGTTACCCGGTCGGTTCAATCAGTAGTTCTTAAGGAAGCTTTCTCTCCACTCTCTGCTAAAAAAAGATGCAACCTTGCTAAAATAATAGCTACTGGTTCGGGGAAATCTCGCTGGTGGTAAGGTTAGGACGTCGTGCGTGCTGGGTTTCCGGTAGTCCATCCATTAGAATGACTAGAGACAACCGCTATCATTGATTGATTAGTTGAAATAGGGGTGTATGGGTAGGCCTTTAGTTCAACAAGGGGTGTACGAGTTGGCCCCTCCTATCAGGGGTGTGGGATGGAGAATCGACGTTACTAGACTACTGAGGGACCTAATGTTAGTAGGAAAGAAATCTCATGACTTTCCACCAACTATAGTGACCTGTTGGTTGCTAATTAGAAATGAGTTCCTCCCTTGAACTCGAGATAGAATGTATGGATAGTTGCATTATGGAGTTCCCATCCTCCAGCCACCTCAACTAGTTACCCATCCTCATGCCTCCTAATCAGAGTTGTTGAGGGAGAGCTCTTGTAGGGGATCAGCAGAACATCCTGAAGAAAGAAAGGGGGTGACAGAATCAAAGAAAGTCCATCCTAGTCAAGGTAATGAACTAGTCTCCCTCCCTATAGGCCAAGGTAATGAACTAACAATAAAGTATTCCGACAAGGATGGCGGTGAAGGCTGACACTTCCTTCTAGTTGTCAACTTCCCTGCCTCTAACGAGCTAGTCGAGGTAATGAACCAGCTAATCTCCTTCTGTTTAGAGGGGAGGGCCTTCGAGAAGTGGGAAAGAAAGAACAATCCAATGAAGTTAGGTGTCTGGTGTAAAGGGTGGCAAAGGTAGTTCCGACTAACTTAGTCGGCAAGATCTGGGTAGAAATCAATTTGTTAATTTCTTGATTGGGATCCTTGGCATAGTAGAACCTGATCAGATTAGTTGAGGGAGAAGCCTTGGCTTCCTTCCTCCGTAAACTACTTTATCAACCCCATAGAATTTTAGGGAACTGGACCGATGGACTTGATAAAGTAGCCCATAGAATTTTAGGGGCCATAGCCCTACTATTCTAAGGGTACGGGTTGATGGAAAGAAACCCCCTACAATTCTATGGGGAACTCGCCGATGGATTACTCAATTGTTTGATTGTTCTTTCTTTCCCAAGTTGATCGGAGGCAAGACAGTAATAGAGTTTAGTTTAAACCACCCTCCTTTTCTACTATTACCGGGGAGGCAAGCCGAACAACTATAATACTCATTGAGTTCAAACAAGGGGTCACTGCTAGAGCTAAGGCCTTCACTGTTGGAGCTAAGGAAAATGAAGAGGGTAGAACGGGGCTGGGATGGGATTCTAGTTGTTCCCCCAACCTTCCAATAATACATCCAGCTTTGGAACTGAACACCTGAGTTCACTACCTTCCCACATTTTCTACTCCCTGGTGAACTCCCGGATGGGAACAAACTGTCTTGGTGAACTCTAGGAGGTAGTTTCTCATAGACTACAGTTCCCCGGGGGTGCCATAAGTTATGGGCCTTTATCTTTTATTATCCAATCTCCACGGTCGAATGAGACAATCAACTATAGTTCCTCCCACCCCCAAGAAAGAAAGTTGGGTTAGAGGGGTCCATCTTCACCCCTGGTAGGACTTCACCCCCAGGCAAGAAAAAAGTGGGCTCATTTTCTAGTCATGTCAGCTAGACTTTCTCTAAATTCTGAGCCATCCTTCACCCCTGGTGTGGGAAGGAAATCCAAAGCTAAATTCCCATTGGCTTCAATAATCTACTGATAATTTCCAACCTTGTCTCGCAAGCACATTAATGAACTGATCCCTAGAATTCTATAGGCTCCTATTCGCCACAAGCGACATTAATCCTTACTCTAACAAGCTTATTAATGAAGTGGGAACCTATAGTTCAATCATGTGAGTGAGAAAATTGTGGCCTATCAAGAGCTCCCCAAAGGGGAAAATGAATGAGTCACTTTTGGAGTTATATGCGGAGCACTTTTGATCAGGTTTTAGATGGTCCTAAAGCTAAATTACTATGGGGTTAATTTTCTAGTCATGTGAGCAAGAATTTCTCAGAATTTTGATAGCTCCCCAAAGTGTGTAGACCTATGGCTCAATTTTCCACCCATGTCTGTGAGAAAAAAGAGAAAGCGGGAAAACGGTACTAGTGACAATAAGGACTTGTAATTAAATAGTGCTTTTATTTTATATTGGTTGATAACAGAGATAAATTATAAGTGGCTTGATATATTCCACTGGTTAATTCAACATGTATAGCTCATATATATGTGTATGTAACACCTAGTTCATATGGATATTCTATAGCTTATTCATCAACACTAACATTAAATCAAAAGAAGCAACTAAGTAAATTGTGCTTTCAGAATGAGTTTCTTCTATATATAAATAAATGAAACATGGGAAAGATGGAAGCACATCAAAACAAAGCTCACAAAAAACATGGCATTGGCTTCTACATTTTTTGTGCAAATGCAAACTTATTACTTTTTTGAGGTCCACAAGGACATCTACAACATGCTTCAATGTCCTCACACTTATTCAGTCTCTATCTCTTTACAACTTCAACTTCCAAGGGAACTCAACCAATAATCAATCAATTGATGAATTCTCCCTTTCTTAATTCAATGGAAAGGCCCTTAAAGGGGCCTAGGTGTGCATAATTGAATTAAACATGAATAAACAAAATAGTCAAATCCAAAAGGTCAAATAATATGAAGACATAAGTTCCAATCACTCCCCAGAAATTGATATAGGATAAACGACCATGTACATCAATGGTTCATAGCCACCATAGCACATGAAACCTTAATACCTTAATGACACAAGTGAAATTTGTATAAAAGAAATTGTCATCTTACAGTAGTGGTGTTTGTTACTGTTTTCTATTCTTTGTTTTGTTTCAAGAACTTCCTTCAATTATTTCTTGGTCCCAAGGAATTTTCCCCTTAAACACCATTTGCAACCATTGTAGTTGCTTGGGCTGGGTGAAGTCCTTCTCTGAAGCTGCTAAAGGGGGTGCTCAGCCTCCTGCTCAATCTCTAGTTTGTCCTTTTCCCTGTGCTAGGGATTCCCCTGTTGTGGTTTGTAGACCTAAAGTTGTTGAGAACGAGGATTACTATTTGAAGCAAGGGGTGGTCTACAAGTTTAATGGCCTATGGCCCTCCCTTCCTAATCTCCATAACTGGGTTTCTGCCTCCTAGAAGTCGGTGGTCTCTAGGTAGATTGAGCTCTATCCTAGTGCTATGGGTTTTTTTTAGCAACCTTTGCCTCCTCCATAGAGCGAGACTATGTGCTAGATAGGGGTTGGATGTGGGGGATTCATTCTCTATCCGTCTGACCCTGGTCTCGATCTTTCAATCCCCTCAAGGAGCTGTTGAACACTAGACCTATTTGGGTCCGTCTATCGAATCTCCCTCTCTAGTTTTGGGAGGATTCATGTTATGAAGCTATTAACAACTCCATTGGATGCTTTTTAATGTTGGAATCTATGACTTGGGATCTTGGGCATAGTACGTTAGCATGTATATTAGTTGATTTGGACATCTCCAAACCTCTCCATGGTGATGTAGTCTTATTAGTGGAGGACAAACCTTGGAAGCAACTCTTGGACTATGAGGGTCTCCCCTCTCAGTGTAGGAGATGCTTCTATATGGTTCATTCGGCCTCTACTTTCCCACAAACCTACTGCAAGGGTGATGCTCTCTCGGATCACCTCACAGTGGGTTCTCCTCCTTTAGAAGTTTCTTCTGTGGAGGATGACCCTATTTTTTCTTCTCGGGAACCTGTGTCTACTCCTCTTCTAGCTCTTTCCATAGAACCACTATTGGCTCGATCTACTTACATTGTTCTATCTGACCCTACCCAAACATCATTGATTTCCTCTGATGGTTCTTCGTTCGATCCTGTTTCCTCCCCTGCGCTGTCATCTCCCCCATTGTGTGGTGTCTCTTTTCCCTTGGTGGCTTTGGTTAATCTGATTCTCTCACCTCGCTAGGTGGACTTAAATTTTGAGTCTTCCTGGTCTGTTGTGCTGAGAAAGAAGAAGGGACTCCCTCAATCTGTCGCAACTTCACGACCTAGGGTTAAGGGAGTTAGATTAGTTCCCTCAGATTCTGGGGTTGTCTAGTCCTAGTTTGTGTTTCGACGATTGTCTGTTAGCTATTTTTATGTGTGGTCTATCCTCTTTTCCTAGTTCATTCCTAGTTTGAACTAGCTTCTTTTTTGGCCCTTTGGTCTTTCTATGTAAAGGGTACAACACCCTATAAATGCTACTTATCTTATCAAAAACACCATTTGGTGCTTGAATTTTTTTATCTTTTTTTTTGGGGGGGGCATCTTCTTTCGCTTTATCTTTGTTCATTCATTCTTGTCTGAGAAAATGACTTTGGATTTTTAATTTTTTTCCTTTTAAGTTTCCTTCATTTCTTCAAGGAACATTCACTGATGTTTCCTTGATAAGACTAGAGTGGCCTCTGAATCAGTTATCTTGATGACTTTATTCTCTAGTTGAATTGAAGAGACCTCTAAGATATTTTGTTTAGGAGAAGCCTCTTGCAAAACCCCAATATTTGGGTCTTGGGGAATGTGTGAAGGAGAATTATTTGTCTTTGTAATGGTTTATGAAGGAGCTTGGGAAGATACAAGATTGGTTTGAGCACCTAATGGAACATGAAATAATTATTCTACCCAATCCTTGATCCACCAAGTGGGCCTATAATTTAAGGTGTTTCTTCCCTTGACATGAGCTTGTAACTTTTGACATTGAGGGATAGTATGATTAATTAAAAAATATTTCTTACTTCTAAATATAATTTTTTGAAATCTATTGGTTATTTCTAGTATTTGTTGCCCACCTTCTAAGAGATTTTTGTAGGAAGGCATTTGGAAAGATCGTTTTCCACATATAAGCATGCACAGGTTGAACTTTCATAATTAATTACTTCTTTTTATGTGCAATGATACTTGCATGTTCCATTACCAAAAGCTTGTAGACTCTTCAACTCCTAGAATTACAAAGGGAGGTAAGGTAAACATACCTCAAGGAGCATGCAAGAGAAAGTTTCAATTCGTGGATCAAAGGACAAGAACCAAGGTTTCATGTATAAAAAATCTCCATTAAAGAACCATGGACTGCTTTTAAGCGCTGACTCTTTATCATCAAGATAATCAAATTCAAGGTTTAAAAACCCTCTAGTGTGGGGAAATATATTTATTTTTTCCTCCATACCTCCTTTCCAATATTACACGATCTAAGAATAGAGATCATGGAGTTTCGTCCATGTCTTCGTAAATCTACAAATAAGGGCATGGTTTTGTAAAAATTGCTCCTTCTCCTAGATTAATCTATCCATACAAATCTCAAGGACAAGCGTTCTATGTTGAATAGAAAGAGGATTTCCCAGGTTTCTAGTTTCACAAGATAGTCTGAGGAGAAAGCCACCAACAAGGATTCAAGTGAGCAAGAATATGATTCATCACGACCAAAAATTAAAGTTTCCAAGTTATTCACCACATCCTTAAAACTATGTGTACAAAAGAATTATAGTGTAAAACAAATGAAGAAAAACAATAAGCATAAATAACATAGAATTTATGTAGAAAACATTGTAAAATTATAGTAGGAAAAAGCCACGATCAAAGATCTCTCATATTTTATTTCTTGGGAAAAAAATAAATTACAAAAATCTTCAAAAGTTGCAAAAAACATGTTCAATAGAGTATAAAAAAATTGAGTTGCAGAGTCCCTGTCAAACACAACTTCCAAAAATAACAATTGTGACTCATGCAACTACATGTCAAACATTTGTAAAAATTACTAGAGGTACTCAATGTTGACTATTCATCACTATTGGAATAACAATAAAATTGACTTTGTATTCCAATAATATATAGGTTTGAATCATGAATGGTGGGCATGCTTTCTAAATTTCCATTATCTGATGCCTCCTGTGAGTCACACAACTAAGACTGTATGTTTTTTGAACCATATCTTGGGTGCCATTGCTCAATGCTTTCTTCAAGATTGACATCTTTTCCACCTTCTTTCATAAATCTAGAGACTTTTGTTGTCACATGTTTGGGTTTGGGATTTGAAGTAGACATTAAGGAGCCCTTTTTAACTTCAATGTTTAATTTTAAAATAATATATAATTTTTTTTTCCACCATCTAATATAATTAACATTATAGTAAAAAAATTAAAGAAATATTTTTTCAAAACATGTTTATAATTGTAATGATGAAACTTCTACATTTAAATATTTATCATTTCTTATTGTGTTTATTTTGAAGGAATGTCATTTTGTTACTATTATTATCATTATTATTATTATAGTTCTTATATAGACAGTATTTTCTAATGCAAAATCCATGTAGGAAAATAAGATGACTAATAATAAAAAAATCTATGATAATACATCACACCAATTCCAAACACAAATATGAAAAATATAATGTGCAATAAATAATAGCAAAGAGAAGACAAGACAACCAAGGAAGAATAGGGACATAGATTTGAAAACTATAAAAGAAAAATAATAATTGATATGGCTCTAAAGAAAATTAAAATAAGGGGGGGAAAAAATAGGTATAGGGAAATTTTGGTTGAATTTAAAGAGAAAATAAGAAGGAAACCAAAAAAGGACAAGTGAATGGGAAAATGGCAAGGGAAAAATTCTATGGGAGTGAAGATATTGCAAAAGGGCGTGGAAGTTAGAAAAATAGGAAAAGGTTTGATAAGGTTTTGGAGGAAATGGAGAACATGATAAAACTATTGTTGAAAAGGAAGTTGGAGAGGATCAAAGGTGTGGAAAAGTGGATCAAAATATCTCATGGAATTTGAGAAAAATGAATGAAATAAATGGAGGGAATGAGGAGTGAAACATAGAAAAATAGGTTGGGGTTCAAAACACATAGGGTTTTATACTAAATTTGGAATGTTTCACCAAACTTACTATAAATAGAAAGGGGAAAATGGGGTGTGATGAACCTACCTATTTTCTATTTCATTGAGGAAATGAGATCCATTAGATCAAAATCTACTTTCAACCCTTAGGTGAGTAAATTCTTTGAGGAGTATTGCAATTTCCTTTAAACAACACTTTTGGGAGATGAAAATAAGATTGAAGATCACCTCAAATCTATAACCTAAGACCTGATTCATGTAGACACAACATAAATCTAATAGAAACAATAAACTTTATGCAAATTGGATGAGTGGAAGACAATTAAAATCTACCTCAACATCAGTTGCAGAGTGTCTTTTGACAAACAATGGAAAAAATGACTTAAGAAGGGTTTTGGGAGAAAGATTAAAAATACCAAATGCACTCATTTATGACATGTAAAGGTTGCATTTGATAGATGAAACATAGGTTATCAGAAATAGTAAAACTTTTGGCAGATTTGGGAATGGAAAATGTTTTGTACCTATCACAAAACACTATTTTTGAAAGTTTTCCTAAGACACATTCACCTATAAGTGAATGGGTCTTTGTTCACCTTTTCAAAATTGATTTTTGGGTCCTTTGCTCTTGTGTATGCACTTCTAGATCCTCTAGGTTTCACAGTTGGACAGTCATAAATAAATTTAGGATCTGAGTTTCCGTCAGGTGATGACAAAGGTGGCAACAAATACAACTTTGCAATTTTTCACTTTTGAGATAAATTCAACTTTTCTTCAACCTATAAACTTGGAAATTTGCAACACACAAAGAGGGAGGGGAATTTGTTTTTTGGGTGAATGGAGGTATTTCTTGGTCAAACCTTGTTTTAGCAATTAAACCTTGAAAAGAAAAAATGAAACATAAAGGAATGATGAATGAACAAATGTAATATTGCAATTCAACAAACCCTTGAATAAACCTTGAAAAGAATGAAATATTAATGTTGGTCTTGCATGAAATGAATTCAATGGATGTGGATCTTGATGCTAGAATCTTGCTTTGAAATATTTCAATTGAATGCTTGGATTAGATCTTGAAACCTACATCACAATGTTAGCTCCAAAAACATGCATGAATGAACATATCTTTGACCATGATGCTTGATATCTTGAATGCTACAACAAATGATGAAGAAATCTTCTCTTGAATTCTCTTGACAATAATCTTGGTTCTTGTTAAGTTCACCTCTTGCTAGATGTTTTGAAATGATAAAATAACCTTGTATTTATAGAAATTTATCCTTACTTTCTCAAAAATTAAACATTACAAGCCGACATTTGAATTTTGAATTTGGGATGATAAAAATACTTCCAAAAAATTATTTAAAAATGGGTTCAAAGTCTTAGGGAGGACCCATTCACCCATGGGAAAATGGGTCCCAGGTCCCTGTACCTTGAGCACACATTGCTCAATGTAAAGAGTTATGTATTGGAATTAATTATTGTTGGGTTTCCCCTTTGAAAAATGTAATTTATTAGGCTTGTAGATGCAAAATAGGGCTAATTAAGGCCTAATTAAGCTCAATTTAATTGAGAGGTCCAAAAAAGGTGTGTAAATGTAAGGAGGTACATTTAACAACATGAAATTAAGGCATTATTAAGACCATTTTAACTAGGAGGGCCCAAACAAGTGAGAAAATGTAAAGGGTTACATTTTTCTACACTACAAGGAGGAGTCCACCTAAAAATTATTTATAAAATATATATAAAAACCAAATGAAAATAAAAAAAGGGAACAAGCTCACCTAATTGAAACCCATAAAAACTAGCCACATAGTTATGAAGATATTATTGAGATGTCTACAAACTTTCTAAAAAATATTGTGGAGATTTAGACAAAAGATAATGCATCTCTATTATTATATTAATGTATAAACTTCATCTAATATAAAAAAAAACCCAAATAAAATGAGCAAGTGATATTTTTTCTTTTCATGTGTTGATGTAAGAGAATATATTTTCAAAAGTAATTTGAGGAGGGAAGTAGTAGATTAGAACAATTATAAATGAATGCAATTGTCATTTAATTTTTGAGATATGAAAGTATAAATATATTGTTTCCACCTTGGGTGTACAAAAGTTAAAAACATTTTTAGGCCTTAGAAACCAAAATTTCAAGAAAAGCTTAAGTCCCAAGGGGGCCATCTAATAGTTGGGGGCGTGTGGGGGGTGGTGTTCAGGGTGGGGGTGGAGGAGGTTTCAAGTTGATCGTTAATGAACAATGTTTAGGAAGGGAAGAGGGTGATTGGACAAAGGTGAGATGATAGGAAATAATTTTATTGGTTTGATTAAAGGGGAAATTGAAAAATTAAAGTCACAATGAAGGTAAGGGGAACATGGAGAAGAGGAAGAAACTAGTTGAAAGTAAAAGAAATAAATGGTTTTAAAAATTTAATAAATTAGAGAGGATCAAGAGGGTAAGAGAGGTTTGGGAGAGGAAAAACAAGACCAAAACATAGAAAATAGGAAAGAGGCTACAATGAGAAAATTTCTTTTTCAAAGAATATATATTTTTGTAATTAAACTTTGAACTACTTTCATGCGTGTTTTAAAGGTTATAAATTTTAATGTATTTAAGAATATTCAATTATAACTCAATATATAATGAAAATTATGTTTATATATCTCCTTATTAGCCATGTCAAACTAAAAATGTTGTTGGATTTATCCCACATAATATTGTTGTTACAAGTTATCAATATTTTCCTAATGTTTGCCACCCTCCCACCCCTACCCAGTCTTCTTTTTAGCCTAATTATGATTACAATCAAACTTGAAAAACCTATTTTTCTTTAAATCAACATTATTACCTTCCTTTTCTGCCCCAAAATGTTGACAATATGGACTTTGGTGACATCATAGACATATGTCTAGACTTCAAGAAATAAATGATTCAAATCAAGAGTGAGAATTTAACTTGCAACAAGAAGGGGTTTATTTTCAATCCGATTACCATCAATAGGAGGTGAGAGAAAAAAAGAGGCATGAAGAATAATACGTGTTTAAAAAAATGGTAGCTAAGGAGGGTTAGCTACTAGTCAAGTTCTCTCCCAAGAACAATAATACAAATTTTAGTCAATGTTTTCCATTTCAAGTTTTAATCAAGAAGAGCCATTTGAACCTTCAAGTCAAATTCCTCATTTCACACAAGATCCTACACATGTACAAAATTACTCCATTATTCCCCATGAGAAAGCCCCTCGAAAATTCATTCATTTGCGAGAAACCCAAAAACCCTATCAAATTATCCTAACCTCTGAATCCTCTTGTCTTAGTACCATTTCATTGTTTCAAAGTAGATCCAAAAAATATTGGTTTTATGATTAAGATAAGGTGGAGCTTGAGGGAAATCATGAAGGAACTAATGTTAGTAAGTCTTATTGTGCTTTAAGAGCTAAAGAATTAGACTGATAAAAACACTAATCTAGAACAATAGAACATCAAGTTAGAGAATGTATATCCATTTCAAGGACTATCTACTTTTTTGCATGAGAAAAATCTATTGGAAATGAAAATCAAGTGAAAAGAAGGATAATGATGGTTCTTTGATGACTCTTGAAGTTGAAAGGTACTTGCAAGAAGAATATGAGGATGGGAAGCTAAAATGACAAGATACTTTAAGAAAGGAGGTGATGAAAATGAGGATTCTACAATATGATTTGATGAGCTTCCTTGTTTTGTTGACAAGGATAAAAAAACATGCCAATTTCAACATCAACAACAAGTTTGGAGAAGCAAGAAGGTGTAAATAATCTTGACAAAATATTGGTCTACAAAAAATAAAATGAGGAAAACCTTGTTCTGAAAAATGGAGAGATTCACATACATGAAAAGAGTAAGGAGGAACTTGATAAAAAAAAATTATCCAATATTATAAAGGACTTTTGCTCAAATCTTGATGTCAAATTCTTACCTCCCAAATTAGAAATTGGCCACGTTCTCACTTGATCCACAAGAATCAAATCATTCAAATCAGTAGGATGATGGAAAAGTAGTCCATGATAAAGAAATCAACAATGGTGGTCCAAATTTTTTCCTTTCATGAGGATGTCCTATTTGGCATCTAGCTTGGTTGGAGGTTGACAAAAAATAAAAAATCATGTCTACACCTAAGTATAAAATTGTAGTTTAAAAGGAACCAATTCAACCTACATATCCATTTCAAAATAGAAGCATGCACAATCAAGTTGAATTGGTAAGTGAGTCTAATCCATTCTTCAAGAAAAATTCCAACAACTTATTGAGCATTTATATATGCCTCACCTCTTCTTGGCTACTCATAAGCATGTGAAGCATACTAAGTTGATTAGGAAAGGTATTTATTTTTCTCAACTAGTCAAATATGTTTTTTTAGTAATCTCCTCATTGGCTAGTGTAGGTTAGGTTAGGTTTTCATGTTGAATAAGTATTGTAGCACATTTTTGTAGTTTGTCCCTTCCTCTAATTGTTGATGCACAAGTAGTTTCTATAGTGCTTTCAACAAATCCATTTTGTGTATATCCTGTAATCAATATATTCTAGACTATATTTCCATAAGACACTCTAGTAAATAGTTTGAGTTCCTTTCTACCCTCTTTAATGCAAACCAATATTTTTTATCTTTTTCATTCATGTCTAACAAAGAAGTTAGACCATCACATTTGCTAATGCAATTTAAAGATATTTTTCAATAGTTCCATTCTGTGTATATCATGTAATCCAAGGTATTTATAGCTAAATTTTATAAATTTCCCTAGCTTTTGTGCTTTGATGAATGTGTGTACATTGTTCAATCCCAATAATTGTATGCATGGAGGTTGTGAAGATTGGATACAAATAGTTCATGTGTTTTTATCTA
This sequence comes from Sequoia sempervirens, assembly GCA_007258455.2. Lineage (NCBI taxonomy): Eukaryota > Viridiplantae > Streptophyta > Pinopsida > Cupressales > Cupressaceae > Sequoia > Sequoia sempervirens. The sequence continues at coordinate 46,423,626 of VDFB02058242.1, forward strand.
AGTTTTCACATTTTTTATCATGTCTAATTTAGTGAACCTAAGAGGTTCCTTTGAAGCTAAGATGCTTGACTTTTTGTATTCATTTAAAAGTTTCAAGTTTTGGTACATCTCTAGAGTTTTAATGCTAAGTGTTAAAATGCAAGGTGAGTCTATTTCCCACAAACTCAACATTAAAAATTAGACATTGACATGGAGACTGCAAGTGAAATTTCTTATGGGTTGCATAGTGTTTTTGATAAGATAAGCAACATTTATAGGGTCTCGTACCCTTTACACAGAGGGCCAAAGGAAGATAGTTCAAACCAATTGAACTAGAAACAAACAGAGACAGCAGAATGGGTTGCATAGTGTTGTTGTAAAGGTGAAATATAATTTTTTAATTTGCAAGTTTAAAAATATGCATAGGTGCAACACAAGTCCACCTTCCACTTTTATATTTTCACTTATTATACTCAAATATTACGTCTTAAAAATCATATGAATATTATATATTAAATGTAATATAAATTGAGTGGTTAAAGTTAAACGTAGTAGAAGATAATTCTTTAAAATTATAAAATTATTTATACCAATTTTTTTGAAATTAAAGAGGTTAGATTTTTTTTTTAAACATCCATCATAAATTAATCATATTAAAAATGATAGAAAACTTAATAGAAAATATTATTTATTTCTAAATAAATATATTTTAATTAAATTATTGTATTTATTTTTATATTTTTTGATTGTTTTAAGACAACAAGAATCGGTCGGATATCCAATACCATGGATTTGGGGGGAGACTACACCTTGTGACCTCTTTCTTGCAACATGATGCTTTAGCCAATCGAACTAGGTCCCCACCCCTTTATAATTACTTTTAAAATAAATATATTTTTAAAAATTAATTTCATTTAATGTATATAATTTAATGTTAATGAGAGATCGAGATTAATTCATAAAATTGAAGAAAATATAATATAAAAGAAAAAAGGAATCTACAAACACACTTTTAAAATATAAAATAATATAAATTCATAATAATATTGAATTTCAACTTTTTATTATTTTGATTAAAACTTCTTAATATATTAAAAAATTAAAAAATATATATTTTTATGAATAACATATACTTTTTATAAAAGAAAATAAAGTGATAAAAATATATATTTTAATGATAAAAATAAGTTAATAACCTAATGCATAGTAATCAAACTTCTAAGCCACATCATCAAATGGCAGTGTTGTCCACTGTGGTTAAGGTTAGCCCTTACCATCATAGTGTGTGTGTCATTTGATTTTACATGTTCCATATATATCTACTAGGACAACTACAACTACAATATATAACAAAATTTTATTGTTTAATGATTTGATGGATGTCCAAACATTGTTCTAAAGCTCCCATTTTAGTACATGCTCAAAGTACCTTGACAAATGTAAATTTATCAAGTTAGAGATTTGTTTGTTTATGGGCATTCAATAAAAGTTTTCACTTGACATACATGTAAATAAGCATGAAATATAATAAATTGAGAAATGGAATTTGAATGTATATATATAGAGAGCCCCTATAGAAAAGGTCCATGTAGAGATGAAGTGGGTTTTGAGGTGAATTTTTTCTCAACCATTAGAATCTCAACTAGTTGGAACTACTCAATTTATGAATAAACAGCTCTTCAAACATAATGATAAAAAATCACAACCATTGGTACATATGAAGATGAAAGACCTTCTTTCACACAAAATATAAGGGTAAGTTTTCTTAACCAAACATTATAATTTTATAATAATTTAATGAAAATATAGGTGGGACAATTATTGTTACTTAAATCTAAGAATAAATATATTATTTATAAATTTTGTAAGACATTGTATAGATGGATTTGTGAGATGACATGGATAAATTGTACAAAATTCCTCATTACATATCTTGCAATAAGAATTTCTTTCGTCAATAAGAATATTAATAAATAATTTTCTGAATATTTTTAATTAAATATTTACTTTAAATGAAAATTCATAATATTTAATTAATTAACAAATATAAAAAATTAATAACTGAATAAATATTTTTTATTAAAATAATATTTTCTTAAAAATATGTATGCTCCATTCTAAACCCAGCTTTCAATAAGCAGGTCTCATTTCCAAATAAAAGACTTAGCACACTCAAACTAAAAATAATAATTGAATTTATCATAAAAATCTAAATATTGAATTTATCAATAACCAGTATCTTGCATCTAATTTTTTTATTTTTATGTAAAAACTTCACCTCTTATTTAGATGGAAGCGAAATCGTAGAACCACAATAAAAAAAAATTGTCTTACATGAAAGAAAATTCATAGAAAGAGAGCCGCAGGCGCAAGCTGTCAAACAAAGAATTTTCTTACACGAAGAAGAATTCATGAAAACTTTGTCTTGCGTCTCATTTTTCTATTTTGACGTAGACGCTTCACCTGCTACTTTGATGGAAGCAGAGTCTTGTGTGTAGTCTATCCTTTTGTATTTCTATGGTTACAAACGGCAAGTTAAATGAAAAAATCTGGCATGAAGAATGTGGACTGCGGATGGTAGTTGAATCTCCGGGTCCCCTGAAAAGGAATAATTTTGAAATGTATGTGGAAACTGACTATCACTCTAACTTTGTTCTCTTAATAATTGGCTTCTCTGTCATGACTTCTTCTCCCTGAAAGATAATTCTTTGTTTGAAAGCGTGGGCTTGGACTTGTTCAGTCCAGAATTTTCATTATTAAGATTTTTACAATGATTTAAGTTAAGAATAGTCAATACGGTCAAATGGCCATTTTGAGGGCTGCATAGAAATTTCTCTAAAATAGTACGAGTCGCCCTTTTATGTTCAACTTATCTCTCATTTTTCATGGCTTAAAGCTGCTTTAAAAAGCATTTAAAATTTAGTTATAACTGCCACTTGAGTGGCTTTTAAGCAGTTTAGAGATGCGCTAATGTTAGCTCTCAACCATGGTGACTCAAGGCTTAAATTTGACGGTCGATCTTGCCTATCAACAATTTTTTTAATGACAGTTATCTGTGCCCTTAAAACATTATGATATACCTTAATGTAAGTAAAATTATATATAAATCAAATATATATAGCATTATAATTCTATATAAATTTTGAAGTCTATCCAAAATCTCTCCATTCACCTCATACAATCTTCTTAAAATTTTGATTATATTTTACAGCAAAAATTTCTAAATATGGTCATACAACCATCAAATTTAATCCTTGAAGGTGCTAACTATGACTTTTAATGCCATTCAATAAAGTCTCAAAATAATGACTTATTATATCTTTATTTTTAATTAATTAATAAATACGGTCAAATGACCATTTTGCGGGCTGCATAGACATTGCCTATTTTTAGCATTATGTAATCATGTCAAAATCTCAAGGGAAAGCAATTAGAAATTATAACAATGGCGTGAGTGAATGGATAAGTAAAGAGGTTGCGCCATTATAGTAAGGAAGGCGTTTTTTAATGAGGTGGTTGTAAATTTAATTGCCAACATTATTGGTGGAGAGGGAAGCTTATAGTAAGATAAAGACATTCTTTTTTGGCATTTGATCTTTTTCATGTTGCACAGGGAGAAAAGAGGGACATAGAGCCGTACCTATGGGAAAAAAGATGCAGTAATATGTTTTGATCACTGTGAGGTATTTTGTGTATGCTCAGAAGTTTTCTAAGAGCATCAAGAGCATTGTAAACTCTGTTCTGTATCCATTGGAGAGGAAGGGAGGACAGTGACATGATATTGAAGATTTACATAAGATGTCAACTATGACTTATTCTCTAAACTATCTTAAAAGGGCAGCATACTGAGAGGATAAATTATCATTATCCTTTTGTTTCCTCATTGGTGTTTGAGAGTTAAGGGAGGATTCATAGTTCTAAATATTAAGATTTTCTTTATTATCATTTTATGATTTCGTTGGGTTCTTCTTTGAGTTTGAATCTAGGAAAGAAAAGGGAAACGATAGGGTGTTAGTAACTGAGGAAAGGAAAGATCTTTTTGTTGCAGTTTGTCTCTTTATATACCTACCATATATATTTGGAGAATATTCTCCAATCTTTGAACAGTTTGTAGAGCAAATTTAGCATTGGAGCTAAAGTGCAGAAGCATGGAGAATATCACAGGCATGATTCTTACATATTTTTTGTACAAAATTTCAGCTACATTTTATTATTTTTCCATTTTAAAAGAGAGAGATTTTCTATTTTTCTTGAGAAATAATACCATATAAGTACTTTAAGATTTAGATAATCACAATTTCTTACTGTTAGAGACAGCATAATGGAATAGTAATTTTCTACTATATTATATAGAAGAGTTTAATTTATTTATCTTAGATAGAGATTAGTTTTCAGTTTGGATTATAAATGCATATATTTTTAATTTTTGGATATAAACATATATATATATATATATATATATATATATATATATATATATATATATAAGCACTTGATTTTATAAAGGATAACATGGGATAATTATTTGAAAGACCATGAGAATGGTTGGTTTCTTCTCAACTAAGTTATCTAAGATCATTTATTAGTTGAACATAGTTCACTTTGAATTAAATTTGATGATATTTAATATCATGATTATCCATGTTTGTTAAGATGTTCTTGATAAACAGAACCATAAGATTTAACATTGAAAAGTTTGAAACTATATTAAGAAGAAGTAATATTCTATTTAAGTTTAATATTATATTATTGTACATATATGGTATGTTGTCAGTACTTAAAGACGAGACCAAATGTGTCAAGTTGATGATGTTGTGTCATCAATGTCAACCAAAGGTGCATAAAAATAGGAGAGTAGTTCACTCTCTTGATTTGATTCAAGGGCTGGAACAAGTGGTAGTTGCCAAGACCCAAGTGGTTATGAAAACCTAATATGGGTGTTCAAATTTAAAAATCTTAACCAACCTAGTTGTTTACCGACTTAGTGAGTTGTCACTTTATGAATGAGAGTCTTTTAGAAATTCAAACCAGTTGGTCAAATAGTTAGTTTTAGTTAAACCTTAGGTCATGAAGGTTTCCAAGTTGAATTAGAGGTGGGTGGACATATGACTTCTTTTTAAGGAAGTGGTTGAAGTATGTTCAAACTTTGGCCAAAGTAGTGCAAAAGTCTATGTTTGCACTAGTCGGTTCACTATGATCTAGAATTGCATAACCAACCAGTAGAGTCATACTTAGTTAGAGAAATCTAGAGTTGTATGACTGAATTGGTTATGTAGGATACAACACTAGAGACTCAAATAGCACACTAGGGGTTCATTAGTCTATACTTTTCATTGAAGGGTAGGGCCACTTCTAGTTGGAAGGTGTGTGGGGGACTGTTGGTTTGTGGTTAGAGGTAAAGTGCTTAGGTGATGCTCTCCCTCTTGTAGATAACAAAATTGAGACTTATGAAATAGAATATTTATTCAAATATGGAAGACGTGATCTTGAAACTGAATTGTAATTTGTAAATTTGAATACTTGATTATTTTTCATGTATGAAATTATAATTGGAAATATGTATTTTTGAATTACAATTTGAAATGAAATATTAATTCAAATTCAAAATGTCTTATCTTTTCAATTAGGAATTGTGCAATGAATGATGTTAGAAAAGAAAAAAAAAATCCCTTAAAGAAATGTATTTATTTACTTTAATGGTTAAAACCAAAGTAATTATTGTGTTGTATGAGTTAGATTTTTAACACAAAAAATAACCCTCTTTTAGAGTAGCAAACTCATAAAAATCAATCACTTATAGAAACATGCATTGTCTAAGAAAAAAATGTTCAATTTTAAAAGAGTAATATTTTATTTCATTTAATTATGAAAATATATTCATTTATAATTATTATACACATTTACTTTCCTCAAAGTACTAGGCAAAAATATGGCATTCCTCTATTTTCCTTTTCCCTTCTATTTTCCAATCACATGGTCCTTTTCTCGTCTTTGTCTTTGTCTTCTCTATTTTTTCATTTCTTCTTCTTATTCCCAATAGTGTCCCTCTTCCTCTTCTCTCTATTATTCTTTTTTTTCTTCTCTTCTTCCTCTTCTTGTTCCCAATAGTGTTTTGAAATGAAAGAAGTTAGAATTTATTTTTGAAAGCATCCATCCTAAATGAATCACATGTATTTTAAAAATTATATTTGATTTAATTTATATAATTTAATTTTAATAAGAGGTCAAAATAGGTCAAAATTAATTCATAAAATTGAAAAAAATATAATATAAAAGAATAAAATAAATGTACAAACATATTTTTAGAATATAAAATAATATAAATCTATAATGATATTAAGTTCTAGTTTTTATTATTTTGGTTAAATCTCCCTAATATATTAAAATAAATAAAATAAAATAATGATATTTATAAATAAATATTGTTATTTATTTATTTAAAAAAAAAGTCATAAAAATAGTAAAAAGACAAAAAATTACAAAAAGACGTCACTAACCTAATGGATAACAATCAAACAACTAAGCCACCTTGTTAAATGGCAACATTGTGCATTGTGATTACGATTAGCCCTTAGAGTCATAGTTTGTGTGACGTGCCTATATTTTTACATGTTCCATATTTACCTACAAGGACAATTGTAGCTACAATATCTAACAAATTCCTATGTACTTTATTCTTTGATGGATGTACAAACATTGTTCCAAAGATCCCCTTTTAACAAATGCTAAAAGTATGATGGAAAATGTAAATGTAACATGTTGATGGGCATCCAAGAAACTTTCACGCCTGACATACACGTAAATAAGCATGAAATATAATAAATTAATAAATGAAATATGTTTATATATATATATAGAGAGAGAGAGAGCTCACGTAGAGCGGAAGTGGCTTTTAAGGTGAATTTTTAATTATCCATTATAGTCCCAGTTAGTTGGAACTACTTAATTTACAATTAAAGTGCTCTTACAATTCCTCAAACATAATGATCAAAAAATCATAATTATTGACACATAAAAAAATGAAAAGACTTAATCTTTGTGCTATGATAAATTCTCTTATACAAATATGATGATTTAGTATACAAATTTAAGGAAAAAATAGATAGGACAATTGTTATTACTTAAATCTATATAATAAATATAATTAATTATGAAATTTACAAGACATATATAATAATTTGTAAAAATAACATAAATAAATTATACAAAATTCGTAATTACATATCTTATTTTAAATACAAAAAATTTAGCTAATAAAATATTAATAAATATTTTTTAAATAATACATATTTATTTTTATAAAAATAATAAACATTTACTTTGTATTACAAAATAATAATATTTAGTTGATTAACAAATAGAAAAAATTAATAATAATATTTAATTGATTAACAAATAGAAAAATTAATAACTAAATAAATATTTTTTATTTCTAGCCTTAGCGTTCAATAAGGAGGTTCGATTTCCAAATAAAACCTTTTTTATATTTCGATCATAAAAACGGCAAGTTAATGGCTACAAGTGCAGAAGCATTTACTTTATGCTTCAGCTTGCGGTCAGGGAGAAGAAAATGGAAAAATCTGGCATGAAGGATGTGGCCCGTGGATGCCAAGTTCAATCTCCTGGCCCCCTGAAATTAATGAATGATTTTGATATGCATGTGGAGACTCACTATCACTCTTAACTTTGTCCTCTTAATAATTCGCTTCTCTCTTATGATTTCTCTTCCGTCAAAGACAATTTATTGTTCGAAAGCGTGGGCTTGCGTCGGTTTAGAATATTTAATAATGAGATAGAGATGTTGTAATTTACTTTTCAAAAAAGATAGAGATGTCAATATTGATGTTAAAATCACTATAATAATTTATTTGATTTATTCAAATAAATTATTTATATAAATAAAATATATTAGTATTATATAAATTGACTAAAATTTTGTACATTCATTTTTTGAAAGTTAATATTTATTTTTCAATCTATATTCTTCATTATTATATTTTTTCTAATTTCAAAAAATTTAAATACTTGCATATTTTGAACTAACAAAAATGAAACACTAACTATATGTTTAAAGGCTATATTTAATATGTACAATTTTGAAATTAAATGTCTAATTTTCAAACAATATATATTTTTTATAAATTTTCTAATTTATCATTCAATTTAATTGATATTGTAGTAAAGCAAAGAAAGTTAAAAATTGAAGCATATTTGTTCTTGTAATGATGAAACATGTATATTTATACTATTTGTCTTTTATTTTTTGTTTATTTTGAAGGGTTCTTTTATATAGAGAGATGACATAATTTTATGTGAATTTGGATTCATTCCTATATTTCTTAGTCATTCTTATACATTTGTCTGTCATTTCACATATTTAGCCTCCAATTTATTCTTGTATGCACACAATGCTATACATTCGCCTATGTCTTGTTTTTATTATACATTTATATATCTACTTGATATAATTATTTTTGTTAGATAAACACTTTTGACTAGAGCTATGAACCATACGAAGGGTTTTGAAAGGATTCCAACAACCATTTACAAAAGAAAAGAACAAAATAGCATTGAATCATCAAACACAAAAATAAAACAAGAAGGAAAAGGACAATTAGTGGTAGACCACACCCAAAAGGCCAAAAAGAAACAAGAACAAGGTTACATCAATGAAACACAACCTTTATAAAATTGTTATCCAACTAGATTTTAATTATTTCCCACCTCAAATTATTTTCAGGGTTGCAAACTTGACCTTTATTTTAATAAAAAATTAATTCAAATCGTAGTTAACTGTCACCCTTTATTTTCCCATAAAATCCATCTAGGGTAACGGTACATATTTTGTGAAATTTGATGATATGTGCTAATTTTTAAAGACATTCAATTGCATTCATTTCACATCTTCTCATCTTCAAAACTTATTTTTTTATCATTCATATTACAACAATTCAAATTTTCCAATAAAAGAAATCTAGATTATACATGCAACAATATACATGTCTTAAGAGTATTATTTACAAACTTGTATACATATTTTCCTAGGTTGATGTAGGGAAAGTGTCTCCTAGTGACACAGTGACAACTCTTCTAAGATATATTTCTAAGTACAACAATTGTATTAATATTCAAAAAGGAAAAAATAGATTAAGATCACTAAATAAAACTACAAAAGAAAAAATCCACATTACACAAGTCCACAATTGTGGATTAAACCCAAACTACTAGACTCAAAATAAAACTAAACACAACACTTCTAACATATAATTTCAAAATACATTTCCTCCCACACTTCTAACATATAATTTCAAAGTACATTAGTATTTGTACACATTTTAAATGATTAGCCTAACTCATGCTTAGAAAATTTTGTTTTTCTTTAGAATTTAATATAAAAATTTCAATTTTAAAATCTATATATTCCTATTCAAAAGATTGAGCTAAATTGATTAAAACATTAAATTTTCATTGTGAAAAGATGAATTCAATCTTTGTTCATATTTCATTTCTAATATAAATATAATTTCTAAATAAATAACTCTTAATTTTTCATAGATAATTTTTAATATGAATTTTTTAATACTACCTGAAAGGAACTCTTGTATTATTTAATTTTAAAAATGAAAATAAAAATAAAATTATGTTAGTCAAATTTATATTTGAAGGAAACTATTCGACCTAGGGCTTAAATTTGACGGTCAGCCTTGCCTGTCAACAATTTTTTTAATGACGGTTATCTATTCAAAAGTGCCTTTAAAAAATTATGATATATCTTAGTGTAAGTTAAATTATATAAAAATCAAATATATATATCATTATAATTCTATATAAATTTTGACAATCTATCCAAAATCTCTCCTTTCATTTGATACAATCTTCTTAAAATTTTGATTGTATTTTATGGCAAAAATATCTAAATACGGTCATACGGCCATCAAGCTTAAGCCCTGATTCGACCACGTGTTACAATTTTATCCTCGTCTTCGAGCGAGTTTTCCTCTTAGATATTCAACTTTGACCAACCAATTATTCTATATTTCTTAAGGCCTTCCGCCATTGCCAAGAAGAAAATTGAATTAGGGAATGCATCACAAATTTACTGCCAGCGGAAGAAATATTTCATAAATCCAGTTGGCTTCAAGGTAGTGTTTAATGGCTTTGAGTATCTCAACAACACTTGGTATTTATATAGTATTGCAGTGTCTTCTGTTAAAAATTTATGCTACAAAAACAGAACATATGCTTGTTAGCTTCGAACTAGATGGCATAAAACTTGTTCGGCTGGACGGTGATGCCGTTGTTAACGATGAAAATATAATCCAACTTACAAACAGCTCAAAAGGTGTGGACTACGGAAGTGTAGGCAGAGTAATTTGCCTGAAACCAATTCCGCTACGGAGTGCTTCTAGTAGATCATTTGCCAACTTCACCACTCAGTTTCAATTCCAAATCAATCGGACTCCCAACAATACGTCTACTGATCATGGTGGCGATGGACTTGCTTTCTTCATGGCGTCTCTAGAGAGCGGTTATCCCATCGACCCATACAGAGGAGAAGAAGGATATCTCGGCCTTTTCAATTCCCGAACTAATGGTAATTCATCTAACCAACTTGTAGCTGTTGAATTCGACACATATAACAGTTCTTGGGATAATAATGACAATCATATTGGAATTGATGTCAATAATATAACGTCTGAAGTCTCTGTTCCTCTAGACCAAAGATTGAATAATAGTAAGATATGGGACGCTAGGATAGATTACCGCGGCCAAGAAAATATGTTGGAAGTGTCTGCTGGATCAAATGGCAAAGTATCAGGCCATTTGTCATATAAGATAGATTTGACAAAATACCTTCCTGAACAAGTTGTGGTGGGGTTTTCAGCCGCAGCCATTACGTCAAGCGAGACTCATAGACTAATTTCTTGGAACTTCACTAGTCATATCTCCGAATCGTCAGAAATACATTCATCTAAGAAGAGGAACGTTTCATGGAAAGTAGGTGTTTCAGTCGGCTCTGCCGTTTTGGTTGCAGTGATTTTTGTGTCCTTCGCCATTTATGGATCTAAATGGCGAAACAAAGAGAAAAATAACGCCATCGAAGAGGAACAGCACCTGGATGTGGATATGGATATGGAAATAGCACTGGATCATGTTCCGCGGAAATTCACTTACGAGGAGCTAACTTCATGCACGACTAATTTCAGCGAGGAAAGAAGACTTGGACAAGGAGGATTTGGGGATGTGTACAAAGGCATTTTGGTGAGATCAGATGAAATAGTTGCAGTGAAGCGCATATCCGCAGGATCAAAGCAAGGGAAAAAGGAATACCTTGCAGAAATAAGCACAATCAATCGTTTGAGGCATCGCAATTTGGTTCAGCTGTTGGGATGGTGCCATGAGAAGGCCCAACTGCTGTTGGTCTACGAATACATGCCTAATGGGAGTCTAGACACTTTCCTTTTTGGTGAAAGGAGAAAAGACCTGGGGTGGAACCGCAGATTTAGGATCGCCATTGACATAGCCAATGCGCTCCTTTATCTCCATGAGTTATGGGATGAATGTGTAGTGCACAGAGACATTAAATCCAGCAATGTTTTGCTCGATGCTGAATACAATGCGAAAGTGGGGGACTTTGGATTGGCACGCCTTGTGAAGCATGATCAATGGCTTCAAACCACCAAGGTCGCAGGGACTTTGGGGTACCTGGCACCCGAATGTGCAGTTACAGGAATATCTAGCCCAGAGTCAGATGTGTTTAGCTTTGGCGCAGTTGCTTTGGAAATAGCCTGCGGAAGGCCAGTACTAGATCAGAGCCTCCAAAGCCCAAAAACACGGCTTGTGGAATGGGTTTGGGAGTTGTATGGTGAAGGCAGGTTGTTCGATGCAGCAGACAAAAATTTACATGGAGTGTTTGACAGGGCAGAATTGGAACAGCTGGTGGTGATAGGATTATGGTGCTCTCATCCGGATCCTTCTTCAAGACCCAAAATAAGGCAAGTGCTCCAGCTCTTGAACTTTGAAGTGCCTTTGCCTCGTCTACCCAGCACATTGCCTAAAGCCACATATGCTCCTCTGGAACAAGCTTTCTTTTCTCAGTCCTCAGATTTTGCTGTTTCTACCGATATACCAATTCAGTTGTCAGCGTCAACGAATTCAAGCTTTGGAATATCCCTAAGTAGATAGGTTTGCTAGTTGGGTTATTTGTGCATATATATATATATATGAACTTGTCTGTCACCCACGTCAAGAATTGCTACTTCTCTGATTAGATTTCTAATAGCCGCAGTAAAATAGCTCTGTTTTCTAGTTCTTAATTTCTAGTTTTGTTATATATTCTAGTCCTCTCATATTCTTGTACTCTCAATCGGTGCTTTTAGCATGCTTTGTGTTTTATGGTTGTGGGTATTAATCTTCCGGTATGATGCTTATACGCACCTTATATGCTTATTTTCTAGTCAAAAGTTTTTAAAATGGTCTTTAAGAGCTTAGTTTTTAGTCTTTCAGTATGGATTAAATTTCAGAACCAGTTGGTTCTGAATTTTTTAACCTCCAGTTTTATAAGGAAACAGAAAAGGCTTCTATTTTTAAAAGCAAACGGTTAACGATTCAAATATTTTTACTGTTCTTATGATCTTGCCATTCATTTTACCTATTATATAAATTGCTGTCTCTGACTAAATATTTAGGTATTTTGAACAGTAATAAGCTTTAATAATTGGCAATTTGTAATTTCAATTTTAATTTACAAATCGAAAGCATCCATATATACATTTGTGAGTGTTATAGTTATTATCTAACATAAAAAGATTATGCGTTTAAATCTTGAAAGTGTATCTTTGCACAGTGTTGTGTTTCCTCCTTTTGCTAACAAGGTTGTGCACTAATAAAAGATGGTCATTGGTTTACATCTCTTGGTTGCTAGTTCAAATCTACCAAGAGTAGCTTTGTACAACACTCTTTCTTTTGTCAATTTGAGGTCTGCCATAGTGTAAGGGGTCTCTCAGTTATTTGTGGTGATTGAAATATGTTCAACAAGAGCTGCGTTGTTATAAATGCATTTGGTTATTTGAAATATTGGTGTCACTTGAATTGTAGGCAAAATGTGTGAAAATGTTGTTTCTTTGTGAACTACCCATCATTCCAGTTGTTTGAGTGTGTAGAGCTCTATGAATATGAGACGAGAATATATTCAGTTCAATAGCTGAATTTGGAGAGTATTAGAAGAATTAAAGGTGATTTTTTTGCTAAATTAGCAGCTTTAGTTTCTTTGGGTGAGGATATGTGTGAGTGCTTTCTTTTGGAGATATTTGGTAGTGATTTTTGTTGATGTTTTCTTGCTCAAATCTTTAGGCAGTATACAAAATTATACGTTTGATCTGGTTAAATTTGGCGAGTTTATTTATCATTCAATTCCTTTGTCTTTCATTTTCTTGATTTCATATTTACAATTGCTTGGTTCATATTATATATTTTATTTGATGTGAATTAAAATTGAGATTGAATATATATATATATATATATATATAGTTTTTCTTGCATCAGAGGCCTACCACTACAATCACTAATTTTCGTGTATATAAAAGCATCTGCTGAAATCTAACAAGGAAAATAAATTATAGTCGTTAAAATGATGGGGTAAAAATGATATTTTACTTTTCATTCAATTCAACGATGTCAGTGGTAAGAGAGCATAATTAATATAGTTTCATTTCAGATATTCCTGCAGAAATATAAATGCATGGGTATGCAGAATTGCCCTTATTCGAAGTAGTTACTGTTACCTTCCACCTGCATGCACAACGGTTTTGGTTCATCTGTAGTGAAAAAGCTTTCTTTAAATAGGGGAGTATTATCTTCTGCAAACTCCGTACTGTGTTTACATCTGCAAGAGATTAAGTGGAACCTTCGGGTAGTTGGAGTAAACTTTCGACCAAGCATTTAGCAAAAGAAGAGAAGGCTCAAAAAGTATGTATAATATACTTCTCAATTTGAATTTCATTTCTTTTGATATATTCAATTATGTTATTTGTGCTGTGGATATTCTGCCTCTTCTTTGGTTAGCTCTCATTTTCACCATGTGAGTATTGTCATGAAGTTCAGAATCTCTTAGCTCAAACATTCAGATTTTCTTATCTCTCATTTTCATTGCATAGCTGTTGTATGCAAAACGTGGAATCACGACCGGTTAGTGTGTAAATAGTTTGACATAATTCCTCAAAGAAATAGAGCCACAACCAGATCACGCAAACTGTTTGACATAATGCCTCAAAGAAATGTGGTGTCATGGAACTCCATTAATGGTCGTGGGATGCAAGCTTCTTGGATCTGTTACCATTGCTAACGGTGGCGTACTCCCAAATATTCACAATATCCTCTTGCCCAAGAAGTCCCGTAGCGCCAAGGCTGGAGCCAGTGAGGCCGAGGCTTGAAGAAATATATTCTGACCTTTGTTTTTGGTGTTTATGAACATCGCCATAATTATGAAATCTTGCTGATGTTTTGGAAAATTTAGCTTTGTACAGATGTCACAATGGTTTCTAATCAGTTAGATGCTAGAAGAAATTGTTGTAAATTCTTTACTTTGGAATTTGAAGTTTCAATATAATATATAAAAGCCCTAGGGGTTGATTTTTCAGTAAAATTTGACTGTTCTGGTCGAAAAATTTGTTTTGATTATTTCTTCTTTTGGCTTCTGATGGTGGTGGGTGGCGGATTGTTGTTATCAACAAAGAAATATTTTAATAGTCACTGTGGGATGCTTAAGTGGGGTATTTCCATGGAGCTTTTACGTTGCCTTGTATTTGTGCTGAAGGCTTTAAGGGTGATAGGCATTTCTGTTCTTTAGTTTTTCCGGGGGGGTGGAAAAACAGAAAAGCAAAAGAGCGTTTGGTATTCAGTAAAATGATCCCAGAGGAAGCGAATTTGGCGCTTTAAATGCCTGATTTTTAAACAGAGTGAGTTGCATTTGGAATTTGTTATGTGTGTGACTTCAAATGTTGATTATTTTAAATTAAAACAAATCCATATCGTGTCATTTCCTATTGTGGGATAATTGAAGCTGCAACTGGTACTCTTACAGATAATCTTTTCTTATGTCGAGAGGCGATATTCATCGGGTAGAATTTACAATGGTTGTATTGTATGTACTATGAATACCCTTCATAACCTGTTTGAAACTGTATATGCCCTTGATGGTATGAAAAAATGATATGGTTGAACCTGATTTAAGCAATACTTCTTTTTGAGCTTAGCTTGGGCAAGAGGAAAGGAAAATCATGGGTTTGAAGGGTTTATTTCGTATGAAGTAGAAATTCGTCCGCCCTTTATGAAAAAAATTCAAAATCAGGTTGAGCTATTTTTTGGGATGGCAAATTCAGAAGGGGTATTTTTTGTTATGTAATGTGTTGGCTACATCGTACCATTCTGCTTTCATTGTTCAGACTCGAGTTTGGCTTTAGGGTTTTGAAATTTATGAATTTTAGTTCAATTGTTTTTATGTAGATTTCCTTTTATATGCAGGTTTCAATGATATGAATACCTTCTGTAGGTTTTTTTTTTCGTTTTGCCATCTTGTTCTCCCACTTTTTTGAACCGTTATTTTGTTTTTAATTTTTTTATAAATTTTAAGGAATTTGTTTTAATTTCTTGTTGATAGGAGAGGGACCTATAGTGGGCCACCCTAATTTTGAGAATTTTGTGCTTCTCAAAATCTTATGTGAAAATTTTTAACCACTCTCTAATTTGTACCGCAACTTATTTGGCAAGTCCCCTTGCTTCTAAAAATTGGTTTCAAGGTCACATCATCAAATATGATGCCACACCAGCATGCTTTTTGTTAAGGTATCCAAAAAGGCCCAAAAAAAGGTGAGACTGATAGTGGGTCACTAAGTCATGTATTTTTGGTCCGCTAATGTGGCATCAAATGATTTGTCAATTTGTATACTTTATGGATAAAAGTGTTTTGAAATTGGATATTAAGTGTAAGTTTATTGGATATTAAGCCTACCTGCTATGGGGCCCACTCAGGCCTACTTCTATACCCACCATTGGACCCCTACCCACTATGGGCCCCTTTCCCTTATGTAATGTGTTGGCTACATCATACCATTTTGCTTTCGTTTTGCCATCTTGTTGTAGTTGGATTATATGAATACCTCCTTAGGGTCTTTTTTAAAAAAAAAAAAAAATTGGAATCTTGTTCTCCCACATTGTTGATTTGTTATTTTGTTTTTAATTTTTTTATAAATTTTAAGAACTTTGTTTTATAAATTAACATTTGTATAGATTAAATTAAATTGAAGTAAAAATTCATAATTATAAATATATTTATGAATTAAATACAATTAACATTTGTATAAATTAAATTCATTCTTTTTCATTTGACTATTATTAATTTTTATAATTAACTATTCATTATTCAAAATATTACAATGTTACAAAAAAAACTTACCTTATATTCATATAATAATATAAATAAAATTATATTTATTTACATATCATATAAACATTATAAAAATGATATAAATATAAATTAACATACATTTTGCAATTTGAACTTCTAAATAAATTATTAAATTAAATATTTTGAATCATATTTTTTTAATAATAATTATATTATAGTAAAAAGTCTAATAAATTATTTTCAAATTAAATATTCAATTAATCATATAAGAAAAATACAAAAAAATTATGCACAGACAAAAAATATATTAGATATTAATAATATAAATACTCACAACAATCCATATGCCCAAAAAAGATATCTAGATAGATTATTGAATAAGATAGATAAGCTAGTTGTTACAAATAGTCAAAGTATATATTTTAATGAGTAGTATGATGATTATTGTTTAGTATTTCAAGTATCAATCAAAATAAAATGGTCAATACTATATTTTGATAATATCTTAGAATAAAATAAAGTATAAACAAAGATAATAAGGAATTTAACTAATTTATTTTGATAATATCTTAGAACAAAATAGAGTATGAAAAAAGATAACAAGGAATTTAAATTATATATGAATATTAAATTGTTTCATATATAAATATAAGAGATGTTGTGGCAAAATTTCGCTAAAAATTGTATAAGCAAACACATATATTATTGTTTAATAATAATGATCATTTGGTCCTAGTTATGACTTGTTAGCAATTCAACTCAAGGTGAACACATTTTAGGGTGTGTATTGTGATGGAACCGTAATTCTCGTGTCCCATCTTAAATCCTTGTTGCATTTAGGAGTGTTTTTGAATCTGCTTCCTTAAAGTCAAATTGAACATTCTATTTGGTTGTTGACTTCCTAGTGCCCATTGCTGGTCACTATTTTAATACTTTCTATTAGGTAGCCAGTTTCCTCATCATGGTTCTGAAAAAACTAAGCTATGTTATGACTTTGGAGTCATTGAGCTTTTATTTTATCTATTGTACCATCCTAGAAAGTCCCCTCAATCATAACAACTTATTGAGCATGTGCATAAAAGTTTTCACTTAAGTCCATCCGGCCTTATGTCCTTATTGCTCATTGCCAATCACTTTTGAGATATATGTTTTAAACCAGTGATGAGCGATGAGGTCATATCTCTTTGATATCGTTCATCGCTAATTGTTCTTTGAGTTTCTATTTGTGATTAGCGATGAGTGAGGTTCTTATGGGATTACTTATCGCTAATGTTTTTTGAGTTCTTAAGGTTGTAATAGAGATAAGTGATGACTTCTCACTTCATGATCCCAGTTTCATTGCTCATCGCCAGTATGTTGTAAAGGGATTGTGTACAATTAGCGATGAGCGAGATGACGAGTTCCCAATTGTATCACACCTTGCGGATTCATTTTGAGCGCTAATGTTATGATTAGTGATGAGTGATATGGTCCCTTATGAGGAGTTTTCTCTTGCTAATTTGACTACATCCTAATTGTGATGTATTTTGTATCATTGATTGTTATGCAGGTGTATGTGTCAAACTGTGGTGCTTAAATCTCTTATCACTGATGGGAGTCAAGGTGCAAAGTTGAATTAGTGAGGAGTGATGGAGATGAAGATGATCGAGAAACTGGTCTTAGATCTAAGGATCGAGACTTTGTTGCATAAGGTACTTGCATTGCTAATAAAGATGGAAGAGAACAAAGTGAACCAGTGATTGGCAACAACTACTACATGAAGAGGCAATGTGTCAGAATCTTAAGGATTTCATATAAAGTAGAAAGAAAACTATCGAGGTGGATTATCAACCATTGATACAGTTTTAAAGCTAAAGGATCAATGATCAAGGTTCAAAATTGAATGACTATTTGTTAGTTCGCTCGCATGAGCTTACTATCAAATATTAATGGTGACATGCTCCCCTCTCAGCCGTCACTGAAAGTAGATATCTAGTTTATAGTGCATCATAGTTCACTGGCTAGCAGAAGGAATATGAGAGGCTAAAGAATTTGCAAGGAAAACTCTAGAGGTTATCTGCAACTAGGGTGACACAACTTTCGTCTAGGTAAACAAAACTGATATCTCTTAAGGTAGTAGGATTAACACCCATGAAAGCTGAAAAGAAAATTGATGGAAA
The DNA here is from genome assembly GCA_007258455.2 of Sequoia sempervirens. Classification (NCBI taxonomy): domain Eukaryota; kingdom Viridiplantae; phylum Streptophyta; class Pinopsida; order Cupressales; family Cupressaceae; genus Sequoia; species Sequoia sempervirens. The sequence continues at coordinate 46,442,169 of VDFB02058242.1, forward strand.
ATGAAATTTAGTCTTTTCCTTGTGCTTTCAATTTGATAATTGAGCATTGTCTAAATTTTGAAGAAAGTCGTCCTGTTCAATAGTAGAGTTTTATCTTGTCATAATTGTGAAGGGTTTTGTTTGGCCGTAAGAAATTGTAAACCCTAGTCTCCATTTGCATTACAAACATGAGTGACCGAGAGCCTAGTGAGTCCAATGTTAGACCTGAGAATTAACCAAAACAAAAAATGGTCAAAAGACCTAAAACTCAACATGCTTCAGCTGAAGCCGAGCCTTAACTAGTAGTTGTGTCTAACCCTTTTCCTGGTACCCTTGCAACTTCCAAAAGGTCAAGAAGTGCAAAAAATGAAACAAAAAATTTTATGTAAGAAACTTATGGAGGTATTAGAGAGGGAGGGTCACAAATTGGTAAAAGGCCCACAAGACAAGTTGTTACCACTAGGTTGATTGTTGATGCTAGCAAGATTGGTGAGAAACCCCAGCCCAAGAGTGGATGGAAATTTTTTAAGTATGCTTTTAATAGGTGAAGTTCCAGTAAGCCTGCATGCCTTTTGTGGGGGTTGAACCTGGGAAAGTTAGTAGTTCCAAATGTGTTTGTGGAGTTTGATTTAATGATGGAGCTAGCAAGGCACTATGACCCTACTTATAGGAAAATCAGGAGTGAGAATGGTGATAAAATTTTAGAGGTGACTAAAGAAAAAATGTTGGAAGTGTTTGGGTTCAATCCCAATTACACAACAAAGTTCAGGAATGCTAACTTGTATGTTGAATATCAAGGAAGAAAATTTGCATATAGAGAAGCAATACTTCCACGACATAGAAGGAACAAAAAACATTCACTATTCAAGATGCTGAGCCTTTTGAGTGTGAAAAATTTGAAGACTATTTCAAGAACACTTATTATTGTCTGAACCAGGTGCTACCTCGAGATTTTGAGGTTAGAATAGCCTCTGATTTGTTGGTGATGGTGGCAGATATATAGGAATATAATCAAAACACTAGTTTTGATTATGCTAACTTTGTTGCCCAAAAAATGCATGAGGATTTTCTTAATTTGAAAAGGGAATCGATCCCTCTATCTTTCCCTCATTATTCCTTACTGATGCACATGCTCTTGTGGGAAGGATATTATGAATGGAAAAGAAAGTTGAATGTAAGGATTGTGAATAGTGAAAATGAGGCCATCCTTGTGCAAATGTGGACATATATTTGGGATTAGGATTGCTCCAATTCTAACTACGTCTTGTTTCCCAATGTTGTAAGTCATGGTATCTTAGAGTCATTGGGTGTGGCACCTAGATTTAGAATTTCTTGAGAAATTAGAAATGGCATGCGCCCAATGAATATACAAGGTTCTGCAACCACACATAATTGGCCTGACTGGTCTTTACATTCTAAATATTCTTTGATTAGGGTTTATGGAGGTAAAGTGGCACCCCATTGTTTAACCTTCTATGTCTCAAACAGGTTGGATTTCATGGAGCTTATGGAAAATGGAAGTCATGGATTTTGAAATGTTCAGAAAGGACAGAAAGGGCTTTGTGCTATACCCTCAATGCTCTTTTGCTTATTTTAAGGTACTACCCTTGAAGGGTATGAGAAATTGGGAATTATGGTAAATAATATCAAAATTCCTATAGATGTGGTTAGGGTTTTTGATCTAGAAGGATTTGTGGCTAGAAAGAGAAGACAAAAGAACTTAGGAATAATACATCATGAATTTTTCTATAAAGATGACGTACTAAGGAACCTGACATATGATGAGGCTGTTATGGCTAGAAAAAGGGAATGGACAATTATGAAAAACCTTGAGGAGAAGATTATGAAAAATAATTCCTTCTACATCAGTCCATACAATGAAATTGCAAACGCCTTGGAGAGGGCCTTTACTAGGATAAGGGACTATCAGTCTGGTCAATTTAAAGTAAAAGTAAAGGACGTTGTTGACAGAGCCCAAGTCTTCTTAGAGCAACAATGACAGCAATAGGCCACAGATATCCCAGAAAGGTTTGAAGATGTTCAGGAGGTCAGAGAGGAACAAGTGGAAAAACATGTGCCAGGAAATGAAGAAATTTAGGAAAAATTTCCCCTTCCCCATATTGAAGTGACTCATAGTTTAGATGTTCCTTCTGATAGGATTGTCCAGTGGCATTATGATAGAGAAAATGATGATGATCCTAGAATTAGGTAATGTGATGAGTTCTTGGCTGATGATAAATTTGTGCAGACCAAAGAGTTTCAGGAGTTTATGATCCAACAAAGGAGTAAGGAAATAAAAGGGAGACTAGAAACAACTTGAGTCAATGTTGAACCTTCTCATTAGGAGGAAGCTAAGAAAGCAGAGGAACATAAGATTAAGGCTGAAATTATAGCTATTACTCCTACTGAAGCTTGTAGAATTGTTAAAGATAGTGGAATTATGCTATTACCAGGATGTACTATCACATCTGCCATAGTGTATGATACAATTAGAAGAGATCCCCAAGCTTTGATATCTAAAGATCAGTTTGAGAATAAAATATTTGGTTCCGGGTATAGTCCAAAGCTACATACTCTTGCAATTTGGTCTATGGCACCTAATACTAACACACATGAGGTTGCTAGGCCTATTGAAGAAGTCATGGTTCACTAGCGGTCAAAAGAGCTACTCGCATATAACTTTGATCCAGGCATCTAAATTAATTGCACATGTTGAAATGCTTAGTGTGGACACTGTACATATTTCTCAAAAGAAATATGAATCTTGGGTCAAGGAATATAATAAGGCTTTGAATGAATTGAGTCAAATGAGAGCTACCATTCAAGCTACCCAAAAGGCAGTGACTCAGCCTTCTCCCTCTTCATCATTGAGATATTTCTACACAAGATAGAGAAACTCTGGCCCTTAGAATTGATGATTTAAGGGGAAAGTTAATTGTTGAAGAGGAAAATTTCAAGGAGGCCAAACTAGAGACAGTCAGGGCGGCCAATGAAATTTTTAGAGATGTGCTTAAACACAAAGTAACTAAGTTGGTCAAAAAGGCTAATGAAGTATGGGACACGTATAAAAACATTCATGAGGAAAATGCAACGTATCTGCAAGTATAGGAAGCCTTTAGGAATTATTGGAATAACTGGATTGCTAGAGTAAGTTCTCTAAAAGAGATGATGCCAAAACTAAAGGAGCATCTTGACACACCCATAAATATTCCTGACATCTTGAAGACTATTGACTCAATAAATGAGACCTGTAATCACTTTCCATGGAAAATTGGGAATACAACTCCAAAGCAAGTTGAAAATATTCAAGGAAATAGAGAACCATGGCATGCCTCAAATATTGAATTTCAAGGGTGATTTACATCTATTTGTCACCTGGAAGGAGGATTTGGGAGGATTTCTTGATGCGACTATGATGCATTTATCTGTCACTGATTACGTCTTGCTTAATTCAGACATTGAGATGATGGGTAGAGATTTAGGAAAAAATGATATATTTGTTAAGGAAGCTAGAGTTTTAATTGATGCAAGGTACGAGTTCCTAGTATACTACTAAGGATTTATTGAATGTTAAATGAACCATTGAGGAGGAATATAATGTTTGGTTGGAGAAGTATACAGAGTGAAAAAATAGAATAATGGATAGGAGAAGAATAATACATAGCCTGAAAACAATACAGATTAGGCCTTTAATATAACATGGTAAAATATTATTCTCTCCTCAATGCTCAAAGTGATTAGCATGTGGTGCTAATTTGGATTAAATGATTTTTGACCTTTTACTATTTTCTTTGCCTTGCTTCATAAGTTTTGCTATTTTGATTTCCTTATAGTTTCCATTTCGAACACATGGAGAATATCATTGACTGTTGTAACAAACAAATGATGCCTTTTAAGGTGGGACCTATTTTCCATGAAGATTTGAGGATATTTTTGCCTCATTTTTATTTTCTTCACCTAAAGACTCAAGCGTAACCATGAAGGGAATATTGCTACAAGTTGTCCTATGAGATCATGACAAGTGTGTTATTTGGTCTAAGGCTTGTTTTTCTCCTTCATTTCTATAAGAAGAAATTCAGGACCAAAAGCACAGGAGTTAGAAATTTTTTAGTTGATACTGTTAGCGTTATCAAAAAAAATACAAAGCAATTTTTATGGTTTTTGTTTTAAGTTCATTTTGGAGTTTATACTTATGCATGTAAGACTGATAATGGTATAGAATTTTATGATACATATTAATATTGGTTTCATGGTTATTCTCTCTCCTTGTATGTGTGTTATGAGTTATGATTGAAAGTAGTCAAGGATTTATTTCATTTATCTCTATCATTATCTAATGGATGCTTAGTTTCATTTTTTCCTATAGATTCAATGAATTGGTGTAAATGCTTATATGAGAGTGATAACTTGTGATTACTATACACTAGAATATTTGTAAGAAGTGATAATCCTGAAGTCATAGAGAAATATTGTGATGAAATATTTCTTGGGATTATATGTGTTATTATTTGAATTGCTATCATTTTATGTCAAAAGATATTGGGGTATGTGCAGGATCATGATGGACCAAAAAGTAGCAATATGATGGGTATGTGGCTGACGACTTTTTTTTTACCCAAAATTGATGAAATGAAAAGGGTTTTTAAAGAAGATTCTTAGCTTTCCACCAATATAAATTATGCTTTAATTTGAATTTAAAAAATTATTATCATTCATTTTCTATTTGAATTACAACTAAAGTCCTTATTGATAGGTTGATTGAAAAACATCTATAGCCTTCAAACAGTATCACATTTTTTGAATCCAAAACATGTGTCACACTCTATGCTTTGCATACTATAGGATTAAAAAATAAAGAATTCAATTTCATGAAGTTTTGACCAAGTTAAGGAGGTTAGACATATGAGTTTTCATATTTTTTAAAATTTGTAATAAAAAATTCATAATTAATTATTTACTTGGAAAAAAATAACAAAAAAATATGCATCACATCTGGACATGAGTCCTCTACTTATATCTAAAATATTATAAAAAAATATTATCATTTTATTGTGGTTAGGGTGATCAGACAAACACCTACTTATTTTTCCCTAAAATTTAAGTACTATTGCATTGAAATTTCAAATTTTCACCAAATTGTTCTTTTTTAAATAAACCTAGTATTTTAGAAAATACACTCAATTTTTTATAGATTCTATTCTTACATATTTTTTAAATAATATATATAACTTATTCAAATTTTTATGTCAAGTTTCCTAACTTTGATTTTTTCTAAATTTTTTGCCACTTAAGGTCCTACTTTTTCCATGATGATCCTGCACATACCCATTGACTTCGTGCTCTGGATAAGGACACTGGTTCATGTGGGATATTAGTGTTACATTTGCAATGTTCATTCATTACTACTGAATCTTTTAACCATAAAATATCGAAAGGAACATTGTTGTTACTCGTTCTTTCAAGTGTCTTTCCTCTCATAATCAACTCATATAACATTATCATAATAAGGTGCTAACTTATTTAATGTTACTATTAAGTGGTATCATGAGAGATATTTGTTATTGACAATATATTTGGTTATAGTTGTAAAAGGTTTTTAGGTGTACATTGTTGGATCACCCTCCTGGGTTTCATAGAGCCCAAAGAGTAGGAATAGAAGTTTAGTAGCCTCTATTCGTTCGTTGGCCAATCCCTTTAGTATTAGTGATAATTGGAAATGGAAAAATACATAGGTATGTCTAGAGATAAGTTTGGTTCTTAAAAAAATAACCAACAGATTGGCAACTCTACTAGGGACCAGCTAAGTCCAAAAGTATCTAAGTTCAAATCAGGTACAGTTAGAGTTAGTTGCTCATTGTGAATATTCCTTGTTGTTTGAGGAATAATCAGTTTTAAGTTATTGCATTAGTCCCATCATACTAGGTCTTATGCGTAAGGTATTATTTCATTCTGCCACTATATGTAAGGTAATGTTTAAAATCTTATCTGGAGTAACAAGTACAAAATAAAAGTGTAATCACTTTTTGTTTCTCAATATCCTGGGTGGTGACTTTAAGTTCTCTAGTACCCGTGTGAAGATTAATGCTCCAGAAGAAAACAATAAAAAGTATTTTGTAGTACTTGACATTATGAGGAAGACCAGAAGCTATGTGAAGAAGCATCCTGAGCAGAAGGAAAAATATAAACCTACAAAGGAAAAGCAACCTGAATGGGTCAGGAAGCACTCTGAATCAAGTAAGTCTATTGATTCCCATTCTGATATATCTCCTACTTTTCATTTTGATATAAGTAGTGCAAGTGTCCATGAAGGAAATAACGTTAAAGAATCTAACATAGACTAGGGAAGTTTTCCAATAGAAGAAGTTTTTGATAGTGAGAGAAATGTTTCAAGAGAGGAGGATAGGTGGGAGTTTTGGGGAAAGAATAAGAAATTCTCTTAGTCCTCAACCCCAGGAATCGAGTCCATTTTCAATGCAAATAATTTCAAGCCACAAGGTAAATCCCTTGATGAACCATTCCATTTTTCTCTTGAGGAAGATTTGGATGACCAACCTTACTTTACCCTTGCCCAAAGTGAACATGGAGATATTCTAGAAAATGAGGAAGATATAGACAATGCCATGAAAGCCATTCAAGAAGAAGAGTTAATATTCCAAGAACAAGGAGAAAGAAGAAAGAAAGATTTGGAAGAAAAGGGAGATAGGATTAGAGCTAAGCAACTTGAGAGAGATGCTAGAAGAAAAAAATTGGAGAAAATGAGAGAGGAGGCCGCAAGGTATAGAACCTCTAAGGAAAATCTTTCTAAGATGATTGATGATATTCTTGGAGTAATAGTCACAATGAGAGCTTCAACTATTGATACTTATACTACATCTGTCTCAACCACTAAAGCCTCAAATACTCCTATTATTACTAAGAAAGCATCATTTCTAGATCATGGTAAGAGACCCATTGACCCACCCAAGAAAACTACATTCAAAACCAATCATAAAACCAATACTTCATTTATTGAAATCCCCACAAATAAATCCAAAATTGATCCAGGCCCATGTGACATACCTCCAAATCCTTAGATAATGAGGTTGTAGTTGGAAGGTGAAAAGATGAGAGAAGATTTAAAAAAAGCTAAAATAATAGCCTCTAATGCTGAAGTGGCTAGAAGGATTGCATTCCTTCAAATGAACACTCACATACCAGAAGCATCGAGTTTTGGACATACTGATAGTGAGTTGCAGGAAAGGAAATATGATGGACATATCCCTAGGGGAAGTGGTGGTGGAAATCATGGAAATGGTGGTGGAGGAGGAAATAAGAATGATAAGTCTTACTTCGAAGATGATGAAGGAGATAAGAAAGAAGGAGGTGGTGGTGAAAGTGGTAAGGAAAGAGATGGTAGCCACTCTAATAGTAGGAAAGATGATAAACACAAAGATGATCATAGGGATAGGCATACTAGGAGACTGCTCCAAGTAGACAGATACCAATAGTTATGTTTCACTGGCATACCTAGCTTTCCCAACCCATTCCCTAAATATTTTAGGCTTTCTATAGTAAAATTCTCTAGAAATAATGCTCTAAGTGGTGAAGACCACCTCAAAGCATTTGCTAACATTATGGATGACTTTGAGGTAGAAGAGAAAGATGTCATGATGAAATTATTCATGCAGTCTCTTGTTGAAGATGTAAGAGAGTGGTACAAAAGTTTACCTGCTGAGAGCATTGGCTCTTGGGAAGATTTCACAAGGGTTTTTAGAGAACAATATGGTGATAAGACTGATTCAAGTTTTCTATTGAATCAATTCAATAATATTGTGAAATGGTCTAATGAATTTGTTGCTGAGTTTAATACAAGGTTCCAAAAGGCTAGAAAAAGATTTCCTCCTTATTTACACTTAAATGATCATGTATGCTTGGTAAATTATTGCAATTATTTTGATGCAAAGATGAGTTACCGTCTCCTAGATAAGCATCCTCAATCTTTAAGAGAAGCTTTTAAGATAGTATAACATATTGAAAACATTAGAAAAATAACTGGTAAAGCTGGAAGACGAGATGATACGAGACTTTTCAAAGCTTCAAAAAGGGAAGAATAGAATTCAAGCTCTAAAGTGGGAACCATTGAAGACAAGATTGAAAGCTTCATGAAAACTATCAATGATAAAATTGAAAGGCAAGAGAAGGCCCAACAAATAAATTACCAAAGGAATGAGAGACCCCCTAGGTTGCAAGACCACCCTTACAATACTAATTGGTATAATGGGAAGCCTATATCAAATAGTTAGAGAAATACCCAAATCAAAGTTCCTCTAGACCCTCTACAAAAGAATTCAAGAAATTTTGTTGAAGATACTCCTTGGTGTATGAATTTCCAAATGCCGCATTCCTCGTAGCAATGTGTAGTAGCACAGATAGTGGAGGCAGAAGATAACATGGCTGAGGAGTGTGATTAGCAAGATCAAGAGGAGTATGATGTGCTTATGATTATGGCTGATTCTGATATTGCTTATAGTGAATGTTCTTCTGATGAACATTCTTGTGAAGTAGATGTTGACAATGAAAGGAAAATTGCTAATACATATCATCAATAGGTTCTTTCTAATGAGGATGACACTAGTAATGATGAGGCCTACAATTTGGAGGTGATTAAAGATGGTGTCTCATTAAGAAGACCTTTTGCGAACGAGATTGCAAAGTATACAATAGTCTTAGCTACTAAAGCTAGAGGTTCTTATCATTTGAGAAATAGAACCATCGAAGGTGAACAAGGTAATCTTGCCAGTCTGTTCATCAAAGAAAAAAAGGATAAGGGCAAGGAACATGAACTTGATAAAAAAAATAGAAGCTATCAAAGATAAAGAAGGCAAGGGAGATAAAATTTGGGCCAAGATATCAGGCAAGTTAAAAGCTACTCCTAGACACAAATCTTCTACTGAAAAATCAAAGACACAAAAGCAAGTTCCAGAAGCTGAAAAGAAGGATACTAAACATAAGGTTGAAGCAACCAGAAATCAATAGAAAGAAAATAGTCACGAACAAGGTATGCCTTCAACTAAATTTCCCAAATATACTCCTGTTGACATGTTTCAGTTACTTAGCCAAGTTAAAGTGTTTGTACCTTTACTTGAAATGATGAGGATAGAAGAACACAAACAAAAGGAAGTGGCCCTTATTACCGACATTGCTCTAACCAATAATAATGCAATAAAACCCACTCCTTCCAAACCAAGTGATAAGGATAAAAAGGGTAAGGAAGTTGAAGGAGTAATTGTTGATATTCCCCACATTTTTCTTGGAAATTCTGTGAATACTTGTGCAGATAAGATATCTAGATCCATATTTTCTTACCTTAATAGTTGGAGGGAATTTCATAAAGAATTGTATTACTGACTCCAGCACATCAAACAATATCATGCCAATTCAAATCATGGATGCCTTAGGGTTAAAAGTTGAAAACACTCAGGGAAAATGTTATGCTATGGATGCCAGAGAGGTCCATGTGGTAGGTGTGATAAATGAGCTTCCATATAGGTGAGCAACTTTCCCTGATAAGGATTTTAAAATGAGTGTGATAGTAGTTGATATCCCACCTAATTATGGAATGTTGTTATCACAAAAATGGAGTGCATTTATGGGAGGCAGTATGTAGTGTGATGTCTTATGCCACCTTTCCCATTGATGGAAGGAATATCTAAGTAATGAGAGAATCTAGGGTCCCACATATGTTGGAACATGTCCCTAAAGATGACAATTCTTTTCAGACACTGACATTGGTGGATTTAGGGTAGAGGAAGTACCAAAGGAGATTGAAAGATGTCCTACACCTATAGTAAATGAAGTATCAAGGATGTACGATAAAGAAGGACTATGGAAAATGTAATTTGATGGTGCGAGCTCTAAAGATGGATCTGGTGTAGGGATTTTACTATTATCACCAACTGGAAGTACTTATAAGTTTTCTTTTACACTATCTTTTGTCTGTACAAATAACGTAAAAAAATATGAAGCCTTGTTATTGGGATTGAGACTTACTGAAAAACATGGAATTAGAAAACTTATGGTAATTGGTGATTATGAGTTAGTAATATCCCAAGTAAGAGCTTAATATGCCTGCAAAAATAACAAACTGAGGCAATACTAGAATGTTGTTTGGGACTCCATTGAATAGTTTGATGCTTTTGGAATAGACTGGATGGAGAGAGGACATAACAGAGTTGCTGATTTACTGGCTAATATTGCATTAAGACCTAATGATATAACTTTCATAGGGATTTCAAAGGTTGAGATAAAAAAAAGGCCCTCTATCCCTGACAATGTGTACAATTGGCAAATTTTTAATGATGATGAGGATATCCTCAGATTCCTAAAATGTGATGATAAATATGAAGGCCAAGAGATTGATTTTAGTGGATTTGTAGAAAATATTGATGGACAAGACACAATGTTCGAAAAATAGGTTATCCAATTGAAAACAAACAAAATCCTCAAAGGCCTTGTAGCGCTTGAAAGAGTCTTTGATAATCAAGAAACCAGTAAGGCCAAAGCGACTATTGCCCACCTAGAAGACTTAGAAGAAGTGAACTTGGGAACTGAAAATACCCCAAAGAAGGTTTATATAGGAAAAAGGATGAAACCAAAGGTGAAGACCATGCTAATTGCCTTGCTGAGAAAATATAGGCATGTCTTTGCTTGGTCGTATGATGACTTGAAAGCTTACAAAGAGGAGTTGTTTCAACATGAAATCCCTTTGAAAGAGGATGAAAAACCCTTCAGACAGAAGCAAAGACCAATTAATCCTATGATAGCTCCCAAGATGTAGGAGGAGTTGATAAAGTTAAGGGAGGCTAGTATTATAAAACCCATTAGACATTCTTCATGGGTATCCAATTTAGTACCAATGAGAAAAAAGAATGGGGATATAAGACTATGTGTTGATTTCATGAACCTGAATGTATCCTCATTAAAGGATAATTATCCCTTGCTGAACATGGATGCCATGTTACAGAAGGTAACTGGTTATGAGCTATTGTCAATGATGGATGGTTTCTTAGGGTATAATCAAGTAAAAGTGAAGGATTCTGAGCAATACAAGACTGTATTTACTACTCCTTGGGGTACTAATGTGTATGTAAGGATTCCTTTTGGCTTAACAAATGTTGGTGCTACTTTTTAGAGGGCTATGGATGTAGCCTTCTCATATTTTATTGGTCTATTTATGGTTGTATATCAAGATGACTTGACCACTTATTCTAAGAAAGAAGAGGATCATTGCATGCATTTACAAAAGGTTTTTGTCAGGTCACTAGAATATGGAATATGTTTGAATCTAAAGAAATGTGCCTTTGGGGTCACCAAGGGAAAACTGCTAGGACATATTATGTCTAAGGAAGGAGTAAGCATAGATCCTAAAAGAGTAGCAGCAATTGACAAGATTCCCAAGCCAAGAAATGTTAAGGGTATCCAGTCTTTTTTGGGAAAATAATTTTTTTGAGAATATTTGTAACCAACTTTGCAAAAATTACAAGACCTATTTCCAAAATGTTGAAGAAGGGTGAAAAGGTACCTTGGAGTGAAGAGCCCAGTCAAAGCTTTTAAGAATATAAAAAAAGCTATTAAAGAGGCTCCGATTTTGAAGTCTCTCGACTTCTCTAAACCAATGCACATTTTCTCTTTTACTTCTTTTCATACTATTGTCGTTGTTTTACTACGAAAAAATGAGCAAGGTTTTGAATATCAATTGCATTTTTTAGCAAATCTCTATAGGCTGCAGAATTGAAGTATGTCACTACTAAGAAACAAGCCTATGCTTTGGTAAAGGTTGTAAAGAATTTCAGGACTTATCTACAAGGGGCTACAGTTATTGCTTTTGTACCAAGTGCAGCTGTGAAGGACATTTTTACTCAACAGGAGACAATAGGTAGAAGGTGTAGATGGATCAATAGGATCCAAGAATTCAACATTGAGGTTCACATTACCAAATTAGTAAGAGGTCGATGCCTGCCCAAGTTAATGGCAGATGCTAATTTAGAAGCCAATCAAGTCAATCACATTGAAGTAGTTGATGTAGCACCTCTCTGTGATATGCAAACATGTGGATGGTACATAAGAATTATCCAGTATTTGTAAACTTTGCAATGTCCTGTTGATATGGCTGATAATGAAAAAACAATGTTGAAATTACATGCTATTAAGTATGTGATTATTGATAAGGAGTTATGGTGGAGAAGCTTGGATGGAGTACTTCTAAAATATGTTGATGGAAAATAAGCATTGGAGCTTCTGCAAGAAATGCACAATGGGGTGTGTGGTGGTCATTATATGGCGAAGACCACATCAAACAAGATTTTAAGAGCTAGATTCTGGTGGTCTACAGTTTTTAAAGATGCCCACAAATTTGTTAAAACTTGTTATGCTTGTCAATGATTTTTCAGGAAAAATGAAGTTTTCAGGGAATTTTCCACTCAGACCTATGACCGTTGAAGCCCCTTTCCAACAGTGGGGAATTGATTTCATTGGGGAGATACCAGAAAAATCTAGTGGAGATCACTCATGGATTCTTGTTGCTATTGACTACTTTACAAAAATGGGTGGAAGCCATACCTATAAAGAAGGCAACAAGCAAGGTGGTAGTTGATTTTTTGTTGAATAATATTCTTATTAGAATTGGAGTCCCACAGGGGATTATCTCAAACAATGCTATTTTTTTTAGATTAGATGAATTCAAGGACTTTTGTGAGAAACACAACATACAAGTCACTTATTCTTCACCTTACCATCCCCAAGGAAATGGTCAAGCTAAGTCTAGTAATAAGAACTTGATGAAAATAATCTTGAAGAGAATTATGGAGAAGAACAAAAAGGCCTGGGATTCAAAATTAAATTGGCACTCTAGGTAGATAGAGTGACTATGAAAAAGGCCACTAGTTATTCACCATTTGGTTTAGTGTATGGTCTGGAGGCAAGATTGCCACAAAATAACCTACTCAAGATGTAAAATTTTGTGCAGGAATATGATGAAGAAATTTGTGATGATATGCAACACACAAGATAAATAATTCAATGTAGTTGGATGAATCTAGGAGGGAGGCTCAAGATAAAAACTTGAAGATGCAGTTGCGGATTAAGCACTTATATAGAAAAGCTTCCCCTAGGAAATTTGAAGTTAACAACATGGTGTTAGCTTGGAATACAAGAGTCTAGGATAAGGGAAAACTTGGAAAATTTGAAGCATTATGGATTGGCCCTTACTTGATAGCTAGCACTCATGGAGAAGATTCATATTTTCTTCAGAGCCTGACAGGTGAACTTTTTGAACTACTAGTACATTGATAGTTCTTAAAGCAATACTTCTCCTAAGTATGTTATCTTCCATGTGCATTATTTTTGTATATTATGTATATAGGTGTGTTTTGTTTTGTTTTATTTTGGGGCTTACTATCTCATCTGGGTAGTTCCCTGGTTTGGGTCGTTTGGTTTTAATCCACATTTTTGTTTGCTTCAACCTAAGATTCTAGTGATCTCGCCATGCCTGTGGGAGGCATATGTCCCCAATCAGAGCCACTGATGGAACCATAATTCTTATGTCCCATCTTAAACCCTTGTTGCATTTAGGAGGGTTTTTCAATTTTCTTCCATAAATTTAAATTGAATGTTCTATTTAGTTGTTAACTTCCTAGTGCCTATTGTCAATCACTATTTTAATACTTTTTATTAGGTAGGCTTCCTCATCATGAGTTTTAAAAAAATTAAGCTATGTTATGACTTTAGGGTCCTTGATCTTTTATTTTATCTATCGTATCATCCTAGGAAGTCCCCTCTGTCATAACAACTTATTGAGCACGTGCATAATTTTTTTTACTTAAGTTCAGTTGGCCTTGTGTCCTTATGGCTCATCGCCAATCAGTTTTGAGATATATATTTTAAACCAGTGATGAGCGATGAGGTGATGTATCTTTGATATCGCTCATCATTAATTGTTCTTTGAGTTTCTATTTGTGATTACTGATGAGTGAGGTTCTTATACAATCACTTATCGCTAATGTTTTATGAGTGCTTAAGGTTGTAATAGAGATAACCGATGACTTCTCACTTCATGATCCCAGTTTCATTGCTCATCGCCAGTATGTTGTAAAGGGATTGTTTACAATTAGTGATGAGCAAGATGATGAGTTCCCAATTGTATCACACCTCATGGATTTGTTATGAGCGCTAAGGTTATGATTAGCGATGAGCGATATGGTCCCTTATGAGGAGTTTTCTATTGCTAATTTGACTACATCCTATTTGCGATGTCTTTTGTATCATTGATTGTTATGCAGGTGTACGTGTCGAACTGTGGTGTTTACATCTCTTATCATTGATGGGATTCAAGGTGCAAAGTTGAATTAGCGAGGAGTGATGGAGATGAAGATGATCAAGAAACCAGCCTTAGATCCAAGGATCGAGACTTTGTCACATAATGTACTTGCATCATTGATAAAGATGGAAGTGAACAAAGTGAACCAACGATTGGTGAAAACTGCTACATCAAGAGGCAACGTGTCAGAAGCTTAAGGATTTCGTATAAAGAAGAAAGAAAAATAGCAAGGTGGATTATCAACCATTGATATAGTTTTAAAGCTGAAGGATCAACGATCAAGGTTCAAAATTGAACAACTACTTTTTAGTTTGCTCATGTGAGCTTACTATCAAATATTAATGGTGACATCCTCCCCTCTTAGCCATAACTGAAAGTAGATATCTGGTTTATTGTGCATCCTAGTTCACTGGCTAGTGGGAGGAATACTAGAGGCCAAAGAATTTGCAAGGAAAACTTCAGAGATTATCTACAACTAGGGTGACACAACTTTTGTTTGGGTAACCAAAATTGATACCCCCTATTAATTAAGGTAGTAGGATGAACACCAATGAAAGATGATAAGGAAAATGATGGAAAATGCAATTTAGTCTTTTCTTTGTGCTTTCAATTTGATAATTGAGCATTGTCTAAATTGTGAAGAAAGTTGTCTTGTTTAGTAGTAGAGTTTTATCTTGTCATAATTATGAAGGGTTTTGTTTGGTCGTAAGAAATTGTAAACCCTAGTCTCCATTTACATTACAAACATGAGTGACCTAGAGCCTAGTGAGTCCAGTGTAAGACTTTAGAGGAAACCAAAACAAAAAAGTGTCAAAAGACCTAAAACTCAACATGCTTAAGCTAAAGCCAAGACCAAACTAGTAGTTGTGTCTAACACTTTGCCTAGTACCCCTGTGGCTTCCACAAGGTAAACAAGTGAAAAAAAGTAAATAGAAAAGTTTATGCAAGAAACTTCTAGAGGTATTAGAGAGGGAGGTCACGAATTGGTAAAATACCCATAAGGCAAGTTGATGTTACGACTAGGTTCATTGATAATGCGAGCAAAATTGTTGAGAAACCCCAACCCTAGAGTGGATGGGAATTGTTTAACTATGCTTTTAAAAGGAGAAATTTCAGTAAGCCTGCATGCTTTTTGTGGCGGTTGAACCTGGGAAAGTTAGTAGTTAAAAATTTGTTTGTGGAGGTTGATTTAATGATGAGCCAGCAAGGCACTATGACCCTACTGACAGGAAAATAAGGAGTGATAATGGAGATATAATTGTGGAGGTGACTAAGGAAAAAATGTTGGAAGTGTTTTGGTTGAGTCCCAATTACACTACAAAGTTCAGGCATGCTAACTTGTATGTTGAATATCAAGGAAGAAAATTTGCATATAGAGAAGCAATACTTGTGCAACACAAAAGGAACAGAAGAAATTTCAGTGTTCAAGATGCTGAGCCTTTTGAGTGTGAAGAATTTGAAGACTATTTCAAGAACACTTATTATTGTCTTAACCAAATGCTAGCTCAGGATTTTGAGGTTAGAATATAGCCCCTAATTTGTTGGTGATGGTGGAGGATATACAAGAATATAATCAAAACACTGGTTTTGATTATGCTAGCTTTATTGCCCAACAAATGCATGAGGATTTTCTTAATTTGAAAAGGGAATTGATCCCTCTATCTTTCCCTCGATATTCCTTACTAATGCACATGCTCTTGTGGGAAGGAGATTATGAGTGGAAAAGAAAGTTGAATTTGAGGATTGTGAATAGTGAAAATGAGGCCATCCTTGTGCAAATGTGGACATATATTTTAGATCAGGATTGCTCCAATTCTAACTACATCTTGTTTTCCAATGTTGTAAGAAATGGTATCTTAGAGTCATTGGGTGTGGCAACTAGACTCAGAATTTCTCCAAAAATTAGAAATGTCATGCCTCCAATGGATATACCAGGTTCTGCAGCCACACATAATTGGGTTGACTGGTTTTTACATTATGAATATTGTTTGATCAGGGTTTTTGGATCTAAATTGGCACCCCATTGTTTACCCTTGTATGTCTTAGACAAGTTGGCTTTCATGGAGCTCATGTGGAAAATGGAAGTCATGGATTTTGAAGTGTTCAAAAAGGAAAAAAATGGCTCTATGGTATACACCCAATGCTCTTTTGCTTATTTTAAGGTGACTACCCTTGAAGGGTATGAGAAATTGTGCATTATGGTAAATAATCTCAGAATTCCTATATATGTGGTTAGGGTTTTTGATCCAGAAGGATTTGTGGCTAGAAAGAGAAGACAAAAGAACTTAGGCATAATACATCATGAATTTTTCTATAAAATGATGTACTAAGGAACCTGACAAATGATGAAGTTGTCATGGCTAGAAAAATGGAATGGACAACTATGAAAAACCTAGAGGAGAAGATTATGAAAAAGAATGCCTTCTACATCAGTCCATACAATGAAATTGCAAACCCCTTGGAGAGGGCCTTTACTATTACAAGGGACTATCAGTCTAGTCAATTTAAAGTAAAATTAAAGGAGGTTGTTGACAGAGCCCAGGTCCTCTTAGAGAAACAATGACAACAACAGGCCATGGATATCCCAGAAAGGTTTCAAGATGTTCAAGAGGTTAGAGAGGAATAGGTGGCAAAACATGTCCCAGGAAATGAAGAAATTGAGCAAAAATTTCCCCTTCCCCATATTGAAGCGGCTCATAGTTTAGATGTTCCTCCTGATGGGATTATCCAATGGCATTATGATAGAAAAAATTATGATGATCCCAGAATTAGGCAATGTGACGAGTTCTTGGCTGATGATAAATTTGTGCAGACCAAAGAGTTTCAAGAGTTTATGATCCAAGAAAGGAGTAAGGAAATAAAAGAGAGACTAGAAACAACTTGAGTCAATGTTGAACCTTCTCATTAGGAGGAAGCTGAGAAAGCAGAGGAAGAGAATATTAAGGCTGAAATTGCAACCATTACTCCTACAAAAGCTCATAGAATTGTTAAAGATAGTGGAATCATGCTATTACCAAGATATACTGTCATAGTTGTCATAGCCTATGATGCAATTAGAAGAGATCCCCAAGCTCTGATACCTAAAGATTAGTTTGAGAATAAAGTATTTGGTTTCAGGTATAGTCCAAAGCTGCATACTCTTGCAATTTGGTCTATGACACCGAATACTAAAAAGAATGAGTTTTCTAGGCCTATTGAAGAATTCATGGGTTCACTAGTGGTCAAAAGAGCTACTCACATAACTCTGATCTAGGCAGTTGAATTAAATCCACATGTTGCAATGCTTAGTGTGGACATCGTACATATTTCTCAAAAGAAATATGAATCTTGGGTCAAGGAATATAATAAGGCTTTGAATGAAATGAGTCAAATGAGAGCTACCATTCAAGCTACCAAAAATAAAGTGACTCATCCTTCTCCCTCTTCCTGATTTGATATGTCTACACAAGATAGAGAAACTTTGGCCCTTAGAATTGATAATTTAAGGGGAAAGTTAACTACTGAAGAGGAAAATGTCAAGCAGGCCAAACTAGAGACAGTCGGGGTGGGCAATGAATTTTTTAGAGATGTGCTTAAACATAGAGTAACTAAGTTGGTCCACAAGGCTAATGAAGTATGGGCCACGTATGAAAACATTCATGAGGAAAATACAAAGTATTTGCAAGTATAGGAAGCATTTAAGAATGAGTGGAATAACTGGATTGCTAGAGTAAGTGCTCTGAAAGAGATGATGCCAAAAAAAAAGGAGGATCCCGAGGAACTTGCAAATTTTCCAAATATCTTGAAGACTATTCACTCAACAAATGAGGTAACCACTTTGCATGGAAAATTGGGAATACAACTCCAAAGAAAGTTGAAAATATTCAAGGAAATGGAGAACCATGGCATGCCTCAAATATTGAATTTCAAGGGTGAATTACATCTGTTTGACACCTAGAAAGAGGATTTGGGAGGATTGTTTGATGCTTCTATGATGCATTTATCTACCACTGATGACCTCTTGCTCAATTCAGACATTGATATGATGGTAGAGATTGAGGAAAAAATGGATATATTTGTTAAGGGAGCCAAAGTTTTAATTGATGCAAGGTACTCCTAGTATACTACTAAGGTGCATGATTTATTGAATGTTAAATGGACCACTGAGGAGGAGTACAATGTTTGGTTGGAGAATTATATATAGTGAATAAGGAGAATAATGGATAGGAGAAGAATAATACATAGCCTGAAAATAGTACAGATTAGGCTTTTACTATAACATGGTAAAATATTTTTCTCTCCTCAATGCTCAAAGTGATTAGCATGTGGTGCTAATGTGGATTAAATGGTTTTTGACATTTTTCTATTTTCTTTTCCTTAATTCGTAAGTTTTGTTATTTTGATTTCCTTACAGTTGGAATTTGGAACACACGGAGAATATCTTGTGACTGTTGTAATAAACTAATGATGTCCTTTAAGGTGGGACCTATTTTCCATGAGGATTTGAGGATATTTCTGCCTCATGTTTATTTACTTCACGTAAAGACTCAAGTGTAACCATGAAGGGAATATTGCTGCAAGTGATCCTATGAGATCATGACATGTGTGCTATCTCGTATGAGGCTTGTTTTTCTCCTTCATCTCTATAAGAAGTAATTCAAGACTAGAAGCATAGGAGTTAGAATTTTTTTAGTTGATATTGTTAGTGTTATCAAGAAAATACGAAGCAAGTTTTAGGGTTTTTGTTTTAAGTTCATTTTGGAGGTTATACTTATGCATGTAAGACTGATAATGGTATAGCATTTTATGATACATATTAATATTGGTTTCATGGTTATTCTCTCTCCCTATATGTGTGTTATGAGTTATGATTGAAAGTAGTTAAGGATTTCTTTCATTTGTCTTTGTCATTATCTGATGGATGTTCAGTTTTAGTTTTTCCTATCAATTCAATGAATTGATGTAAATGCTTATATGAGAGTGATAACTTGTGATTACTATGTGCTAGGATATTTGTAAGAAGTGATAATCCTGAAGTCATAGAGAAATATTGTAATGTCAGATTTCTTTGGATTATATGTGTTATTATTTGAATTGTTATTAGTTTAAGTCAAAGGATATTGACTCTGTGCTTTGGATAAAGACACTAGTTTATGCGGGATATTAGTGTTACATTTATAGTTTTGATTCATTACTACTCAATCTTTAAAACCATAATATTTCAAAAGGAACACTGTTGTTACTCATTCTTTCAGGTGTCTTTTCTCTCATAATAAACTCATATAACATTAGCATTTAATAAGATTCCAACTTATTTAATGTTACTATTAAGTGGTATGATGAGAGATATATGTTATTGGCAATGTATTTGGTTACAATTGTAAAAGGTTTTTAGGTGTACATTGTTGAATCACCATCACAGGTTTCACAAAGCCCAAAGAGTATGAATAGCTCAGTTAAGTAGCCTCTATTCATTCGTTGGCCAATCACTTTATTATTACTAATAATTGGAAATGGAAAAATCCATAGGTATGTCTACAGATTAGTTTGGTTCTTAAAATATAACCAACATATTGTATGTTCATGATGTAGAGGTTACTACCTTCTTTATATGTTCATGATAATGGAGTAGCCTTGTCAAACATTCTATTTTTTTTTCTCTTATATTTTTTTGACGTGGGGTCAGACATAATTATAACTAATCTCTTGACTATTTGAATTTATTGTAAAATATTCAACAAGAGCCATACTGCTCATATTTTTTAGCATCAACATTTTCAAAGATTGTAGACAAATTAGATAGAGCTTCCATAGAAGATACCTCAATTGCATTCTCAATATCTAATTTGAGCATGCAAACTAATGTAGAAAGTAGTGTTGTGTTGATGTTAAGAGAACATAGATGATACATATGGTTTCTTGTTACATAGCTCCATGAGTTCCTTTAGAGCTACAACTTGAAGTTCATTATTATTACTGCGATTTCGGTAGTTCACTTTAAAAAATGCATCCACCTTTAAGAAAAATTAACCATGTAGAGTTGTTACCTTTTAGCCCTAGTTTTTGAAGCTATGTTGTGTGTTGACTAAGTTTTCACAACACCTTCCCCACCTGACTACCTAAAGGTTTTACTTTTTTGTTGTCAAGTTTTGAAATGATGTTGGGTCTCAGAGTGGTTCTCATAACCTAGGTGTATGCCAACTAGAGGGAAGAAACTTAGGAAAAATCAATCTAATTTTGGAGCTCTTGTTAGGTTTTGAAACCTTTGTCGATCCCCAATAGGGTTTCAGAAACCTAACTGATTCCTGCGGTAAATTATTTAAAAGGCTAAGTGTTGTCCCAAATGCTCTTTCTAAGAGGCTTTATTAAAAAAAGAGACTAAAAATTACTTTGAAGGTGGTCTAATAAGAGATTAGTGAAGTGGGTGATGGGTTTGTTATGTGAACTAAAGTAGAATCTGATCGCATTTCAAAAACCTTGCCCAAATTCTAACATTTATGCATTCAATATATTATGAACTATCATCTTGCCAATTTGAAGGTTCATTCAAAAAAGGAAATAACAGTACCAAAACCAAATCACTACTACATTAAGGGGGATTTCAAGACATTAATTTAAGACAATATATTTTAAATTTTTTATTTTTCTTAAATTAAGACAATAAAAAGAATACTTTTTCTAAAGTAATTTTTTTATTTTCCCTCCCTACATTTTCCTTTCCCATGCCATTTTTCTCTTCCTGCCTAAAATGCATGTTCCTTTTTGTTGGAGGCTACATTGTGGGCAGTGTTTACCAAACTTGGGGGAAGTGTTATTAGGGAAAAATGCAACATTTATTAGGTGGCAAAGTAGAAATAGGCCAAGAGAAAAGACAAAATAGAAAAGTGGGATTGACTTCATGTTTCCTTCTCTGTTTTTTGTTTCCTTTAATTTTTTAAATATTTTTCTCTATCTTCTAATTTTGTCTCACTGCCAAGAACACAATTATTCTAAATAGTCCATCCAACAAGCCGAGAATGGTTCGCAATAAAAAAAAATTGATCCCTCCTCAACTTTCGCTTAAGGAGTAAAATGCTATGAAACTATCGTTATTCACATAGAATATAACAAGAGTTTAACAAAATATTAAATACCGAGAGAGACACATTTTAAGGATCATGTCAATATGCATTCAATGAGATTCATGTGCAAAATAAATGTAATAACTACTATCAATTTCTTGTTGAAAACGCTATGGAATAAAGAATTCATACATTTTTTAGTCAACTATAGAAGCTTTTAGCCATATTATTCATGGCTATTCTTTAATAAAATCTTTTTTAGTTATCTTGAATTAAAGATCTCAGGTGAAAAGAATTCCTTCTGATCCATTTTATAATATGGCATAGTTTTTCCCTTGTATGTTCTATGGTAACCTAGAACAAACGAGCATCAGTTCAAACAGTTGTAGGACCACTACTAGATATGAAGCTATGCAATTCCTTTTACTAAGAGGTTCAATGGAAGGGACAACTACTAATGGTTTGATGTCCATTTAAATGATTACTAAATGACTCCTATAACTTATCCTATCAAAGTCTATGTCACTTAAGAAAGAATCATACAAGGGTAGTTAGAAAAAGGAGCCTCAAAGTCTTCCAATTAACTTGTTAATTCTTCATTAAATATACAAGTAAATAAGAGGTGCAAAAAATAGTCAAGCTACTTTCCATAACAAAATTGAAACAAGAATAGAACTCTAATCGACTACAGAACACAACGCTAATCTCTTTGCTAGTCCCAAACTGAGAGCTTAAAATAGGGCATGCTTGCATAATGTAGATGCCTAAATAGGTTATATCTTAAGTGTTGTGGTTACAGGATATTTACAAGAATGTTGATGGTATAGCCTTAGTAAAACAAAGAATAGGTGCAAGGATGATTCCACAACCTATCCAAACATCTTACCAACCTGAGCCAAAATAAGTGCTAAGGAATAGAGCAAGGATGTCTATCACAAAATAGTAATAGGGAAAAAATTCAACAGATAAACATGCATGCAAAATACAAAACATAGGCAAGGCACATAAACCATTTAGAAAAATACCTCAAAGAAGTGTGGTCGCATGATATATAGATGAGTCATGACATGAAAGGAATCCAAGCTTTTACTCTTAATTGAATCATTTTAACAAATTCTAGATAGGGTATAAGTAAATAAAAAACTTCCCTTACCCAAGAAAGTCAAAGACGTAAACATAAAACCATCATTTCTTGTAGGAGATAAGTCTGAAAAATTGGATTTAGAACATAGAGTTACTCATTATTGACAACCTGGCTAAGAAACCCCAAAAAATTGAGAAACCTAGAAAGTTTCACAAATTCAAATGACCTGCTACATAAACTACCACCCTACAACTTGGTATGGTTTCCATATACAAGGATCTATGCTAAACAAAGGACGATACATAAAGAAACAACAAATTCAAGAGACAAAGTAAAATGAGATAGAAACGTATGCTACAACATACACTAGATATTTATTAATATATTTCTATTACACATGCCTCAACTATTTATAGAAGTCTTTAGGCAGCAAAGAAGATAAGATGAACAACATGGAGGGAGAAGTAGATGAATAAGCCTAAAAGATTATTAAGTTCTACAAAAATATTAGGAAAATCATATCTTATCAATGTAGTAAAGACTGAAGCAATGAAGTCGAGCAGATTTAATGTCAATTAGTTGAGGAGATCAAATTTAGTCTTTATGATGGTGGGTGACGGTGGGTGAAATTACTCCTTTTTCCAACACTCCCCCTTAATTTCAACCACTGATAGCTTTAGCATCAATAACACCTAGTCTTTTTCATAGATACTAAAATTTTTCCTTTGGTAATGTCTTAGTAAAAATGTTTGCTAAGTGTTCTTCAGATCTGCAAAACTCAAGGGAGATTTCTCCATTGTTGACTTGTTATCACAAAAGATTGTTCTTGGTTCTTCTTGATTATGCAACAAATATAATAAGACTCTACGCATCCATATTACTTGACATGATGCGGTAGTTGCAGCTACATATTCTGCTTCAGCTAATGAAATTGTTACTATGGGTTGCTTCTTCGATGCCCATGAGACAGCTACATATCCAAAATGAAATATGTGTCCAGTAGTACTCTTCTTGTCATGTATGCTACCTACAAAATCACTGTCAGTGTAACCAACCAAATTAAAATCATTAGTTTTGGAATATAAAATTCCATGTCTTGTTGTTCCTACAACATATCTTAGTATTCTCTTTCCAAGTTTCCAATGAGAATCTTGAGGTGAATCCATGAACCTCGAGATCAAGCTAATTCCATACATGATATCTAGCCTTGTAGCTATAAGACACATTAGACTTCCAACAAGTCTTTTGAACATAGTTGGATCAACATTTGACCATTTACCTTCTTTGTTAAGTTTTGTTCCTATAGCAACTGGAGTTGACGCTGGATTGCTTTGTAACATTTTGAACCTTCTCAATACATCCTTTACATACTTAGATTGACAAATGAAGATTCCTTTATCATATCGAACAATTTCAATGCCTAAGAAGTATCTCATTACACCTAAATATGTCATATCAAACTCTTTCATTAAAGATGACTTAAGCATGTCTGTAGAATTTCTCCATAAATTAGAAATGTCATGCGCCCAATGGATATACCAAGTTCTGTAGCCACACATAATTAGGTTGAATAGTTTTTACATTCTGAATATTCTTTGATTAGGTTTTATGGAGCTAAAGTGGCAACCCATTGTTTACCCTTGTATGTCTTAGACAGGTTGGCTTTCATGGAGCTCATGTGGCAAATGGAAGTCATGGATTTTGAAATTTTTAGAAAGGACAAAAATGGCTTTATAGTATACACCCAGTGCTCTTTTGCTTATTTTTTGGTCATTTCCCTTGAAGGGTATGAGAAATTAGGCATTATGGTAAATAATCTTAGAATTCCTAAAGATGTGGTTAGGGTTTTTGATCTAGAAGGATTTGTGGCTAGAAATAGAAGACAAAAGAACTTAGGCATAATACATCATGAATTTTCCTATAAAGATGATGTACTGAGGAACCTGACAAATGATGAATCTGTTGTGGCTAGAAAAAGTGAATGGACAACTATGACAAACCTAGAGGAGAAGATTATGAAAAAGAATTCCTTCTACATTAGTCCATACAATGAAATTGCAAACCCCTTGGAGAGGGTCTTTACTATTATAAGGGACAATCAGTCTGGTCAATTTAAAGTAAAAGTAAAGGAGGTTGTTGATAAATCCCAAGTCCTCTTAGAGCAACATTGACATCAACAGGTCATGGATATCCCAGAAAGGTTTGAAGATGTTCAGGAGGTTAGAGAGGAACAAGTGGCAAAAGATATGCCAGGAAATGAAGAAATTGAGCAAAAATTTCCCCTTCCCCATATTGAAGCGACTCATAGTTTAGATGTTCCTCCTAATAGGATTGTCCAATGGCATTATGATAGAGAAAATGATGATGATCCCAGAATTAGGGAATGTGATGAGTTCTTGGTTGATGATAAATTTGTGTAGACCAAAGAGTTTCAGGAGTTTATGATCCAACAAAGAAGTAAGGAAATAAAAGATAGACCATAAACAACTCGAGTGAATGTTGAACCTTCTCATTAGGAGGAAGTTGAGAAAGCAGGGGAAGAGAAGATTAAGGCTGAAATTGTATCCATTACTCCTAAATAAGCTCATAGAATTGTTAAAGATAGTATAATCATGTTATTACCAAGATATACTATCATAGCTGCCATAGCGTATGATGCAATTAGAAGAGATCCCCAATCTCTGATACCTGAAGATCTGTTTGAGAATAAAGTATTTGGTTCCAGGTATAGTCCAAAGCTGCATACTCTTGCAATTTGGTCTATGGCACCTAATACTAAAAAACATGAGTTTTCTAGGCCTATTGAATAAGTCATGGGTTCACTAGGTCAAAACAGCTACTGATATAACTTTGATCTAGGCAGTTCAATTAACTACACATGCTACAATGCTTAGTGTGGACACTGCACATATTTCTCAAAAGAAATATGAATCTTGGGTTAAGGAATATAATAAAGCTTTGAATGAATTGAGTCAAATGAGAGCTACCATTCAAGCTACCGAAAAGACAATGAATCAACCTTCTCCCTCTTCCTAATTTGATATGTCCACAAGATAGAGAAACTTTGGCCCTCAGAATTGATGGTTTAAGGGGAAAGTTAACTACTGAAGAGGAAAATTTCAAGTAGGCCAAACTAGAGACAGTCAGGGTGGCCAATGAAATTTTTAGAGATGTGCTTAAACATAGAGTAACTAAGTTGGTCCACAAGGCTAATGAAGTATGGGCCATGTATAAAAAAATTCATGACGAAATTACAAAGTATTAGCAAGTACAAAAAGCCTTTAGGAATGAGTGGAATAACTGGTTTGCTAGAGTAAGTGCTCTGAAAGAGTTGATGCCAAAAATAAAGGAGGATCCCAAGGCACCCACAAATATTCCTGATATCTTGAAGACTATTGACTTAATAAATGAGGCAACCACTTTCCATGGAAAATTGGGAGTACAGCTCCAAAACAAGTTGAAAATATTCAAGGAAATGGAGAATTGTGGCATGCCTCAAATATTGAATTTCAAGGGTGAATTACAACCGTTTGACACCTAGAAGGAGGATTTGGGAGGATTGTTTGATGCTTCTATGATGCACTTATCTATCACTAATTAACTCTTGCTCAATTTAGACATTGATATGATGGTAGAGATTGAGGAAAAAATGGATATATTTGGGTATGTGCAGAATCATCATGGAAAAAATAGGCCCTTAAGTGGCAAAAAAATTCAAAAAATTAAAGTTAGGCAACTTGACATAAAAATTTCAATATGTTATCTATATTATTTCAAAAATGTGTAAGAATAGAATCTGTAGAAAATTGAATGTAGTTTCTAAACAACTAGGTATGTTTAAAAAAAAATCTATTTGGTGAAAATTTGAAATTTCAATGTAGTGGTACTTAAATTTCAGGGAGAAAATAAAAAGTAGGTGTCTGTCTAACCACCCTAACCAAAATAAAATGATAATATTTTTTATAACATTTTAGATATAAGTATAAGACTCATGCCCCAATGTGATGCATATTTTTTGTAATTTTTTCCAAGTAAATAATTAATTATGAATTTTTAATTTTTAAAAATATAAAAACTCATATGTCTGACCACCTTAACTTGGTCAAAAATTCATGAAATCCATTTTTTCTTTTTTTAATCCTATATTATGTGAAGCATAGAATGTGATGCATGTTTTGGATTCAAAAAATGTGATATTGTTTGAAAGCTATAGATGTTTTTCAATCAACCTATCAATCAGGACTGCAGTCGTAATTTGAATAGAAAATGAATAATATTTACTTATTAAATTCAAAGTAAAGAATAATTTATATCAGTGGAAATCTAAGAATCTCCTTTAAAAACCCTTTTTGTTTCATCAATTTTGGGTAAAAAAATAGTCGTCACCCACATACCCATCATATGCCACTTTTTCACCCATCATGATCCTGCACATACCCATTTCTTAAGGAAGCCAAAGTTTTAATTGATGCAAGGTACTCCTAGTATACTAATAAGGTGCAAGATTTATTTAATGTTAAATCAACCACTAAGGAGGAGTACAATGTTTGGTTGGAGAAGTATACAGAGTGAATAAGGAGAATAATGGATAGGAGAAGAATAATACATAGCCTAAAAACAATACAAATTAGGCTTTTAATATAACATGGTAAAATATTATTCTCTCCTCAACATTCAAAGTGATTAGCATGTGGTGCTAATGTGGATTAAATGGTTTTTTGACCTTTTTCTGTTTTCTTTGCCTTGCTCCGTAAGTTTTGTTGTTTTCATTTAGTTACAGTTGGCATTTGGAACACATGGAGAATATCTTGTGATTGTTGTAACAAGCTAATGATGTATTTTAAGGTGGGACTTATTTTCCATGAAGAATTGAGGATATTTCTACCTCATGTTTATTTGCTTCACCTAAAGACTCAAGTCTAACCATGAAGGGAATATTGTTGCAAGTGGTCCTATGAGATCATCACATGTGTGCTATATGGTCTAAGGCTTGTTTTTCTCCTTCATCTCTATAAGAAGGAATTCAAGACTAGAAGCATAGGAGTTACAAAAATTTTAGTTGATATTGTTAGTGTTATCAAGAAAATACGAAGCAAGTTTCAAGGTTTATGTTTTAAGCTCATTTTGGAGTTTATACTTATGCATGTAAGACTGATAATGGTATAGCATTTTATGATAATTATTAATATTGGTCTCATGGTTATTCTCTATCCCTGTATGTGTGTTATAAGTAATGATTGAAAGTAGACAAGGATTTCTTTCATTTGTCTTTGTCATTATCTGATGGATGTTCAGTTTCATTTTTGCCTACCAATTCAATGAATTGATATAAATGCTTATATGAGAGTGAACTTGTGATTACTACGCGCTAGGATATTTGTAAGAAGTGATAATCCTGAAGTCATAGAGAAATATTGTAATGTAAGATTTCTTGGGATTATATGTGTTATTATTTGAATTGTTATTAGTTTAAGTCAAAGGATATTGACTCTGTGCTCTGCATAAAGACACTAGTTTATGCAGGATATTTTTGTTACATTTATAGTGTTGGTTCATTACTACTCAATCTTTAAAACCATAATATCTCAAAAGGAACACTGTTGTTACTCGTTCTTTCATGTGTCTTTTCTCTCATAATAAACTCATATAACATTAGCATAATAAGATTCCAACATATTTAATGTTACTATTAAGTGGTATGATGAGAGATATCTAGTATTGACAATGTATTTGGTTACAATTGTAAAAGTTTTTTAGGTGTACATTGTTGGATCACCCTCTCGAGTTTCACAGAGCCCAAAGAGTAGGAATAGAAATTTAGCAGCCTCTATTCATTCGTTGGCCAATCCCTTTATTATTATTGATAATTGGAAATGGAAAAATCCATAGGTATGTCTCGAGATCAATTTGGTTCTTAAAAAAAAACCAACATATTGTATGTTCATGATGTAGAGGTTACTACCTTCTTTATATGTTCATGATAATGGAGTAGCCTTGTACAGCATTCTATTTTTTTTCTCTTATATTTTGTTGATGTGGGGTCAAACATAATTATAACTGATCTCTTGACACTTTGAAGTGATTATAAAATATTCAACAAGAGCCATACTACTCATATTTTTAAGCATCAACATTTTCAAAGATTGTAGACAAATTAGATAGAGCTTCCATAGAAGCTACCTCAATTGCATTCTCAATATCTAATTTGAGCATGCAAACTAATGTAGAAAGTAGTGTTGTGTTGATGTTAAGAGAACATAGATGATACATATGGTTTCTTGTTACATAGCTCCATGAGTTCCTTTAGAGCTACAACTTGAAGTTCATTATTGTTACTGCGATTTCGGCAGCTCCCTTTCAAAAATGCGTCCACCTTTAAGAAAAATTAACCATGTAGAGTTGTTGCCATTTAGCCCTAGTTTTTGAAACTATGTTGTGCATCTACTGAGTTTTCGCAACACCTTCCCCACTTGACTACCTAAAGGTTTTACTTGATGTTGTCAAGCTTTGAAAAGATGTTGGGTCTCAGAGTGGTTCTCATAACCTAGGTGTACGCCAAATAGAGGGAAGAAAGTTAAGAAAAATCAAGCTAATGTTGGAGCTCTTGTTAGGTTTTGAAACCTTTGTCGATCCCCAATAGGGTTTCAGAAACCTAAGTCATTCTCGCGGTAAATTCTTTAAAGGGCTAAGTGTCGTCCCAAAAGCTCTTTCTAAGAGGCTTTATAAAAAAATAGACTAAAAAGTACTTCGAAGGTGGTCCAATGAGAGATTAGTGAAGTGGATGATGGGTTTGTTATGTGAACTAAAGTGGAATCTGATTGCATTTCAAAAACCTTGCCCAAAGTCTAACATTTATGCATTCAATCTATTATGAACTATCATCCTGCCAATTTGAAGGTTCATTCAAAAAAGGAAATAACAGTACCAAAACCAAATCACTACTACATTAAGGGGGATTTTAAGACATTAATTTAAGCCAATATATTTTAAATTTTCTATTTTTCTTAAATTAATACAATAAAAAAATCCTTTTTCTAAAATAATTTTTTTATTTTCCCTCGTGACATTTTCCTTTCCCGCACCATTTTTCTCTTCCCTCCTAAAATGCATGTTCCTTTTTGTTGGAGGCTACATTATGGGTAGTGTTTACCAAACTTGGGGGAAGTTTTATTAGGGAAAAAGGAAACATTTATTAGGTGGAAAAGCAGAAATAGGCTAGGAGAAAATACAAAACAAAAAAGTGGGTTTGACTTCCTGTCGCCTTATCTGTTTTCTATTTCCTTTATTTTTTTTAAGTTTGTTCTCTATCTTCTGATTCTATCTCATTTCCAAGAACACAATTATTCTAAACAATCCATCCAACAACCTGAGAATGGTTCACAAATGAAAAAAAATGGTCCCCTCCTCAACTTTCGCTTCAGGAGTAAAATGTGATGAAACTATAGTTATTCAAATGGAATGTAACAAGAGTTTAACAAAATATTAAATACCGAGAGAGACATATTTTAAGGATCATGTCAATATGCAATCATTGAGGTTCATGCACAAAATAAATGTAATAACTACTATCAATTTCTTGTTGAAAACACTATGGAATAAAGAATTCATACATTTTTTAGTCAACTATAAAAGCTTTTAGCTATTATTCATGGCTATTCTTTAATAAAAGATTTTTTAGTTATCCTGAATTAAAGATCTCAAGTGAAAAGAATTCCTTCTGATCCATTTTATAATATGGCTTTGTGCTAACCCAAAACAAATGAGCATCAGTTCAAACTGTTGTAGGACCACTACTAGATATGAAGCTATGCAATTCCTTTTACTAAGAGGTTCAATGGAAGGGACAACTACGAATGGTTTGATGTCCATTTGAATGATTACTAAATGACTCCTATAACTTATCCTATCAAAGTCTATGTCACTTAAGAAAGAATCATACAAGGGTACTTAGAAAAAGGAGCCTCAAAGTCTTCCAATTAACTTGTTAATTCTCCATTAAATATACAAGTAAATAAGAGGTGCAAACATAGTCAAGCTACTTTCCATAACAAAATTGAAACAAACATGGAACTCTGATCGGCTATAGAATACAAGGCTGATCTCTTTGCTAGTCCCAAACTGAGAGCTTAAAATAGGGCATGCTTGCATAATGTAGATGCCTAGATAGGTTCAAGAATCGATGGTAAAATGCATCAAGGAAGAGTGATATCTTGAGTGCCATGGTTATAGGATATTTACAAAAATGTTGATGGTATAACATGAGTAAAACAAAGAACAAGTGCAAGGAAGATTCCACAACCTATCCAAACATCTTATCAACCCTAGACAAAATAAGTGCTAAGGAATAGAGCAAGGACGTCTATCACAACATAGTAATAGGGAAAAATTCAACAGATAAACATGCATTCAAAATACAAAGCATAGGGAGGGCACATAAACCGCTTGGAAAAATACCTCAATGAAATGTGGTCGCATGATAGATAGATGAGTCATGGCATGAAAGGAAGCCAAGCTTTTACTATTAATCGAATCATTTTAACAAATTCTAGATATGGTATAAGTAAATAAAAAACTTCCCTTACCCAAGCAAGTCAAAGACGTAAACATAAAACCATCATTTCTTGTAGGGGATAAGTCTGAAAGATTGGATTTAGAACATAGAGTTACCCATTATTGACAAGGCTAAGAAACCCCAAAAAATTGAGAAACCAAGCAGGTTTCACAAATTCAAATGACCTGCTACATAAACTACCACCCTACAACTTGGTATGGTTTCCATATACAAGGGTCTAAGCTAAATAGAGGACAATACATAGAGAAACAACAAATTCAAGAGACAAAGTAAAATGAGATAGAAACGTATGCTACAACATACACTAGATCTTTATTAATATATTTCTATTACATATGCCTCATCTATTTATAGAGGTCTTTAGGTAGTGGAGAAGATAAGATGAACAACATGGAGGGAGAAGTATATGGATAACCCTGATAGATTATTAACTACAAAAGTATTAGGAAAATCATATCTTATCAGTGTAGTAAAGACTGAAGCAATGAAGTCAAGCAGATTTAATTTTAGTTGGTAGAGGAGATCAAATTTAGTCTTAATGATGGTGGGTGATGGTGGGTGAAATTACTCCTTTTTCCAACACTCCCCCTTAAATTCAACCATTGATTTCTTTAGCATCAATAACACCTAGTCTTTGTCGTAGATACTAAAATTTTTCCTTTGGTAATGCCTTAGTAAAAATATCTGCTAATTGATCTTCAGATCTACAAAACTCAAGGAAGATTTCTCCATTGTTGACCAACTCTTGAATGAAATGGTACCTTGTATCAATGTGTTTGCTCCTTTTCTGAAAAACATGATTTTTTGATAATGCTATTGCTGACTTGTTATCACAAAATATTTTTGTTGGTTCTTCTTGATTATACAACAAATATAATAAGACTTGATGCATCCATATTTCTTGACATGATGCGGTAGTTGGAGCTACATATTCTACTTCAGCTGATGAAATTGTTACTATGGGTTGCTTCTTCGATGCCCATGAGACAGCTGCAGATCCAAAATTAAATGTGTCTAGAAGTACTCTTCTTGTCATCTATGCTACCTACTATAAAATCACTGTCAATGTAACCAACCAAATTAAAATCATTAGTTTTGGAATATTAAATTTCATGTCTTGTTTTTCCTACAACATATCCTAGTATTTTCTTTCCAACTTGCCAGTGAGAATCTTGAGGTGAATACATGAACCTCGAGATCAAGCTAATTCCATACATAATATCTAGCCTTATAGTTGTAATACACATTAGATTTCCAACAAGTCTTTTGAACATAGTTGGATCAACATTTCACCCTTTATCTTCTTTGTTAAGTTTTGTTCCTATAGCAACTAGAGTTGATGATGGATTGCTTTGTAACATTTTGAATCTTCTCAATACATCCTTCACATACTTAGACTGAGAAATCAAGATTCCTTTATCATATTAACAATTTCAATGCCTAAGAAGTATCTCATTAAGCCTAAATCTGTCATTTCAAACTCTTTTATTAAAGATGACTTGAGCATGTTTGTAGACAAATGTCCACTGAAAATTAAAGGGTGATCCCACAAAGCTAGTTTACAATTTTTGGGAGATTCTAATTTTTGCTAAAATCATATATTTTTAGAAAATATAATGATTTAAGCCTTAAAAAGTTCTATTTAAAGCATTCCAATTGAATAGGGTTTGTTCAAACTACCTTAGATCAAACCACCTTGGATAGAACCCTGCTAGTTTTAAACCATACCTATAACAAAGTCTCATTTACACCTATCAAAATGCTAATAAAAAACCACTTTTGATTTACCTTTTGGGGGATCAAATGAATTCATTTAAAATATATTTTTTGCAAGTATGCAATCCTTATTATAAGCTTCCCAAAAATTATAAGTTTAAATAAATTTAAGTTTAATAGTATATTTATTTTTTATTTTTTATGAATGTAGGTTTTTCACCAAAAATCAAACTCTCTATTATGCACATGTGGAAAAATAGCAGATTATCAAAAACAAAATGAAAAATATGAGTGCACCAAATATTGAAGTGTTTGATCCAACAAAAAAATAAATTTAATTTTGATACATACACAAAAAGTTAAGCATTATATGGCCATGCTATGTCTGAATTATAATTGGTTTAACTTTGAAACTTGATTAAAGGAAAAATATTCAATTAAAAACTATCTAACCAAATGGAAGCATTATATATCAGACTTACAAATCTAAATTTAAAAGAATTAGAATTTTTATCCTTCATGGAAAAAATTTTATGCATTATATGGTGAGGCTACTTTTTAAAAATGTTGTTTTCTTAACAAAAAAACTATTTTTCAAGGGAGATGGAAAAATAAGTGCAATCTAATTCCAAATTTTTTGAAAAAAGTATATTTAGAATCTTCAGACAAAATGTCACGAAACTCTAGTTTGCATCATCTTCAAATTCCTCGCGGTTTAGCCACTATAGGTGCCCAAAAGTGGAGATTTAGTTAAAAAAAAATATTTTAGTGTCCAGTTTGGCCAAAAATTATAAACCACTATTGTGGGATCACCATAAATCATCAACATATAGACTCACAATCAAAATTTGACCTTTTGCATTGGTCTGTGTATACAATGTGTGCTCACTGCTACTTCTATTGAATCCATTACTTATCAAATATGAATCAATCTTGCTATACCATGCCCTTTGTCCTTGTTTCAAACCATAAAGTGCTCTTTTCAATTTACATGCTTTATTTTAATGCCCATAAACCTCATATCCTGGAGGTTGCTGAACATAAACTTCTTCTTCAAGAAAACCATTCAGGAAAGCTAATTTTACATCCATTTGATAAACTTTCCAACTATTATGTGTAACTATTGCTAAAACAGTCCTAACTATATCAAGTCTAGCAACTGGAGCAAATATTTCATTATATTCAATCCCATACTGTTGTGAAAAACCTTTTGCAACTAATCTAGCTTTATGTATTGCAACTTTACCTTCAACATTGAACTTAGTCTTATAGACCCATTTAACTCCTATAGAATCTTTACCATTAGGTAGATCCAATAACTGCCATGTTTGATTCTTTTCAATATAATCCATCTCTTCATCCATTGCTATGATCCAATTATCTTCTTTCACTGCTTCTTCAAAATATACCAGATCATGAGAGAATAAAGCAAAATTTGAACACAAATCTACATTCTTTTGATCTTGATCATATATTTCTTTTAGACTTCATTTTTTCTTACTTCTAAATATTAGTCTTAATGAAGCAAGTGTAGGATCATCAAACTCATTACTTACATTTGAATCGGGAGTAGGCTAACCTTCATAGTTTGATGATTGACCCTGCACAAAATTTCTTGGTGGAGTATTTGGTCCAGCTTGATTTGATTGATCATCATTTTCTTTTAGTTCTTCTTCACTATGAGGTATTAGTGCTCCACTTAAGACTATACTATCAATGTTTCCATCCCATGCTTCTTCCTCCTTAAATTTAACATCCCTGCTAATAATTATTTTCTTTGATATAGGATTATACAATCTATAAGCTTTTTATTGCTCACTATAATCAATGAAAATACACTTTTCACTTTTATCATCCAATTTCCTTCTCAATTCAGATGGCACTAAAGAATAGGCAATGCATCCAAAAATTACCAGTCCATGCTTCTTGTGGAATTCGTTCCTTGACACTCTTTTTAGGACTTCTGTTCAAGATGTATACTGCACATGCTATTGCTTCTACCCAAAAAACATTAGACAAATTCTTGGCCTTCAACATGCTTTTGGCCATCTCCATTATGGTTCTATTATTTCTCTCTGCTACACCATTTTTCTATGGTGTGTACTTTGTTGTAAATTGTTTCTTGATACCATGATCTCTACAAAAGTCTAAAAATTCATTAGAACTATATTCACCACCTCTCTTTGATATGAGTATCTTAATACTTTTCTTTTCAACCATAGCTTTAAACTCCTTGAATTTACTAAAGGCTTCAAACTTATGCTTGAGAAAGTATATCCAGGTTTTCCTACTGAAATCATCAATAAATGTTAGAAAATATATGCTTCTACTTAAGGATGGAGTTTTCATTGGTCCACATATATCAGTGTGAATTAACTCTAATGGTGTCCTTGCTATTTAAGAACTCTTTACAAAAAAACATTCTTTGTGTTGTTTTGCTAATATACAATGTTCACTTGAACTAGTTGGATTCTCTATGGGTGGTAAAACTTTCACCATATTTCCTTTTTACAAAAAACTCAAGCCTTCAAAATGAAGGTGACCATACCTCAAATGACAAAGCCATGTTGGGTCTAAGTACATTGTTTTGAAACTTACTTCCTCTGATCCTTGGATGCAATCAATCCAGAGGGGGGAAATCCAATTCTTGGTCATCTCAACCCTTGCAATTAACTTGTCACTAGGATTTTTATCCAGAATTGTACATATTTCTTTGTTAAAACAAACTTTATACCCTTTTTGTACTAACTGACCAACACTCATCAGTTATGTTTTAAACTGGGTACAAAGAAGACATTAGGTATATATCTCTTTCATCCATTCTTAGTCAAAATATTTATAACACCTTACCCCATTACTAATACTTTACTATCATTTCCCAATTTCACTTCAGATTTCACAAAATCATCCAAACTAGAAAACAATCCACTATTGCCTGTCATGTGATTACTACATCCACTATCTAAAAACCATATATTACTAGAACTTTCTTGAGCAACATTACAGGTTAAGAATAACCCTCCTAAGTTATTATTTGATACACCTGAGTAATTTGCATTTTTTTTATCTAGTTCTTCTTTTTTCTTCCAACATTCATTTTCTAAATGACCAAATTTCTTACAATGATTACATTGAATATAATACTTATCAAACCTGGGTGATTGTTGTTGAAATTGATTTCTTCCTTGTCCTCTATTATTAAAACTATGATTGGATTGATTAGTCCATTCTCCTTGATTTGGGCTCATGTGTCCACCTCTGCCTCTTCTTGTTCCTCTGAAATTTAACCTTCCTCTTCCTCTACTAAATGGCACTTGAGATCTAAAAGCATTCTCTGGAGAAGAATTATTATTCCTATTCATTCTGGATTCATGAGACAATAAAGATCCCAATAGTTCATCTACAGATAATTGAGCTAAATCTTTTGACTCTTCAATGGAAACCTACAATTACATCAAACTTACTAGCTAAACTTCTAAGTATCTTTTCAATCACCTTCTGATCTATAATAATTTCACCATGTGACCTCATTTGATTAACAATATTCATCACCTCAATAAAGAAATGATCTATAGATCCATATGCATTGGTATAAAAATTTTTAAAACTTCTTCTTAATGTTTGTAACTTAGCTACCTTTACTTTAGTTGTACCTTGATAAGCAATTTCTAATGCCTCCCAATCTTGTTTGGACCTAATTGCTGCAACAACCCTAGGGAAAACTAAATCATCTAGTGCTCGTTGAATAATAAAAAAATCTTTAACATCTTTTTTCTTGGTGCCTTTGAGTTGGTCTTTTTCTACTTGTGTTAATGCCAAAAAGGCTACATGATCCTATGGTTCTACAAAACCATTCTCTACCAAATCCCATACATCCTGAGAACAAAACAATGTTTTCATCTTTATTGACCACAAATCATAGTTCTTACCAGTAAACAGAGGAATTTGAGGTTGTGTGAGGCTACTACTCAATGCCATGACTACAAAATTATTTGCTTTAGTAGTCTAATACCTTCAAACTATGGTTGCTTGCAAATAATAGCTACTTATCCTTCTTTCCAAATATTATAGCCTTCTTTTGAGGCTTCTTCTTATAAACTGTGCCTTTCAAACACTTGATGTTCACTTCAATATTTTCTCAGCAACTCCAACTTCTGCAGTTGGGATCTTTGACAGCTTTCGTTTCCTTCAAAGCAACTTGCAATTTGACAACATAGTCTTCTATTGCTGCCCATGATCTTCTGAGCTCTGATATTTGTCTTTCAAATAGCAACAACATCGACATAGGCTCTTCAAGCTTTCTTGTTGAAAAAAAACTCTCAGCAGTCCAGACCACTAGAACTACATCCCAATATTTGAATGGATTTGATACCAGTTCTAGGATAAACAGAGGACAATACACAGAAAAATAGAAAATTCAAGAAACAAAGTAAAATGAGATAGAAATGTATGCTACAACATACACTAGATCTTTATTAATCTATTTCTATTACATATGTCTCAACTATTTATAGAGGTCTTTAGGTAGCGAAGAAGATAAGATGAACAACGTGGAGGGAGAAGTAGATGGATAACCCTGACATATTATTAACTATGAAAATATCAGGAAAATCATATCTTATCAACATAGTAAAGACTGAAGCAATGAAATCAAGCAGACTTAATGCCAGTTAGTGGAGGAGATCAGATTTAGTCTTAATGATGGCGGGTGACGGTGGGTGAAATTACTCCTTTTTTACAATAAAGGAAACAAGCCTAAGTAGATTGAGCAGTCTACGACAATATGCTATTTCAATTTAAATACCATATTGGATCATAACACAAATAGAAGGTTATCCTTTTACCATACATTGACCTCTAGCAACAATAGAACATAAACCCAACACTTCCTTCTTTCATTCTTGCTTTTAAAAAATTGTCCTTTTCCCCTAGCAATTGCTCCCAAGCAATTGGTTGATTGCCTCTAACTAATATTTTAGGGCTGCATTGAAAGAAAAAACATCATATTTGCACTAATATTTTTTAGAGTTGCATTGAAAGAACACAGATAATATTCTTTGTTGACATTCCTAACTACAATAAGACTTGGATTGCATATGTCTATAAGCTTCCTAAAAACTTCATTTCTTTTGTATTTAGTCATCCTTTCACATGCCTCATTCAAGAATATTTTAAATTTGATTGCCTCTACATTATTTGGAGCTTGGTCGTGATATCAAAACCTAGGGAACACACAACTTTGAATGGTATATCAGATGTACAAAATTTGCACAGTATATAAGGTAAAGTAATATGAATATGTGATCTTGTTGCCATAAAGTGGTCTTATAGGCCAATTTAGCAACTTGCTATGATGTATGAAAAAAACCCATTTACCTTTGTATGACAGAGATTATCCCACCGGGTCATAATGGGTTGGGTCTTTGCAAGAGGTGTATTAAATGTACAACACATTTAATCTTGGAAATCCTCAGTTCTTCTAAAAAATTTCACTTGGGGTTCTATAACAAAATAAAGGGTTTATCATGCAGAGATTTATAAGAACAATAAACACATGCAAGAAATTTACAATTTTTCCAGCCAGATCTAATACATCAAACAAAAGTAATACTATTGGTGTGATATCTTCTACACACGTTCTTTCCTCTACTGAATTTATCTTCCTAAAAACTTCTAATTTATTTACGTTAAAAGCTTGCACAAGGCAATAGACACATGCAAAGGGGCTACCAGAGTTCTCTCAGCTATGAAAAATTTAATAGTAACCTCCAGTGAAATGATCCCATGAAAATAGAAGTGCTTTCTCTTCCTTACTGATTTTCAAGATCCACACTCAAAAGTTCAAAACTGTGAGTAATATATTACTCGCAAAAAAATCACTGCATCAATGCTATGGTTGTTATCAAAATATTTAGTTTTACTAGTGAATCTTTTGGGGGGTCTTCTAGAATGGGAATTTTTAACCAGAAAACTCCCATTTCTCGAACTATCAATTGAATGTGAATGTCATAGAAAATGTTTGTTATAATTTTATTTTAACTCATATCTAGAATTTAAGAGGTCCCAATGATGTTGTAGTCCATGGGATGTAATCTTACAAGGCTTCTTAATGTGTGATTATCAATAGGAGAGGCATATTTCAAACTTCATGTATCTCACCTTTCTAAAAAATTAGCTTTTATCTGTTTCACTTGCTTTGGTCGTTCACAACATTTGGCTATGTTGGACATCTTTATTGACATTTCAAAATTAGGTCTGGTTAGTCAATGGATGCTTATCAGAATTTTTTATGCTACATAATAAATTTAGAGAAGTACCAGTATCCATTCCACCTTTGATCCTTAGAAAACTTGGAAATATGAATACCAAACCAGCCTTTATGAGTTTGAAGTATGATGTGATTAGATGATTTTATAACAAAGGCTGATAGTTTTCCTGATTAGTGATTACCCAAAGCCAACTTGTAAGGAAAACTAGATAGTTTAAATCAAAACTAGAAAGGGGATTCTGCAATCTATATCTTGATGGTTGTCTTCAAGAAAAGTAACAAAATGTTATACTAGATATATTTGAATCTTTCTTAATGTGATTTTAACATTGTTTTGTAAGATTGATGGTTGATACCTTCCTCTAGCTATGTGAACAAATCTTGCATGAATCACAGTGACATTCAGAATTTTGTATATTATCTTGATAGTTATTCTCATGATAAAATAATAGTTAAATATTTGAAACTTTGTGTTTTTATTTATCATAATCATTTCCATTTTCAATGTTCAATGCAGGGAATGTTATGTTTTCTCTTTCAATGTAGCTCTAAAAAATCTTAAGAGATGATTGAAACTATGCAAATAAATAACTATAAATTGCATATATTTTGAGGTGTCCCATCCCCTGACCGACCAAAATGCTAATTTGATTGTTGAAACAAAATAAATGTCCTCCTTGTAGATATGCAATGTGCAAGAGCTATAAACCTGAGAGAAATAGTGAATACTCTAAACAGTTTTCATGTACATTTCCGCAACTAGCGAGCAAAATACTATGAAAGTACAATCCAAAAAACAACTTAGGTACTTGAAAAGGATACCATTCAGAATCTATTTACATCTTATAAAATCCCACTCCATTTTATAGCTCTTCATGATTTCCATGTTTGTTAGAAGTAATACTCTTACTCCCACCTTGAGATGTAGTATGTTTAAGCTTCTCCCCAAGATCTCTAGCTTTGGATATAGTCTCCTTAGCAGCCTCATATTTTTTCTTGGCCTACTCACTTGTGGTGTCCTTTGTGGTCTCATAGCCTTCACTAACCTTTTTTTTGGCTATCTCATAAGCATGTACTGCAACATCCAGAGTAGAGTCCTTGTTGCATCCTATTATTTTTTTGGCTTTGACAGCTTTATCCATTGCAACTTCTTTTGCTTGCCTCAAAGCCTCTTGTGCTTGTTCTACTACTTTTTTGCATTTCTCCTTCACATTTTCCTTTGGTTTCCTTAGGGCTTCTTCCGTCTGTTCTACTGTAAGACTTGTCTTACTCTTAGTTGTATCCTTCAAGTTGTTGAAAGTAGAGTCCTTGTTCTTTTCTATTGTTTCTCTGGCTTTGGCACCTTTATCCATTGCAACTTCTTTTGCTTGCCGCAAAGCTTCTTGTGCCTAGTCTACTACTTTGCTTCCTTTATCCTTAATACTTTTCTATGCTTTCCTCAAGGCTTCTTCATCCTGTTCTACTATAAGACTTATCTTACTCTTAGTTGTGTCCTTCAATTTGCCGAAAGTAGAGTCCTTGTTGTTCTCTATTGTTTCTCTATTGTTTCTCTAGCTTTGGCACCTTTATCCATTGCAGCTTCTTTTTCTTTCCTCAAAGCTTCTTTTTCCTATTCTACTACTTTGCTTCCTTTCTCTTTCATATTTTCTTTTGCTTTCCTCAAGGATTCTTCAACCTATTCTACCGTAGGACTTGTCTTTCTCTTTTTTGTGTCCTTCAAGTTGTCGATGGTCTTTTGCGATATCCCTCCTTAAGATTGAGTTGTGTCCTTCACATTTTCCCTTGTTTTGTTTCCATATGATTGAACTGAATCCTCTATGTTTTCC
Source organism: Sequoia sempervirens (assembly GCA_007258455.2). Classification (NCBI taxonomy): domain Eukaryota; kingdom Viridiplantae; phylum Streptophyta; class Pinopsida; order Cupressales; family Cupressaceae; genus Sequoia; species Sequoia sempervirens. The sequence goes on from VDFB02058242.1 coordinate 46,483,007, forward strand.
ACGGTTTCCTTTCCTTCACTTTCTTTTTTTCCTCCATAAGAATGAACTCCTACATAGAAAATAGGTATACTGGCATGTGAACAAGAAGTATTTGATTCTACACAATAAATGAAGAATTTTACAGAAATACAAAAAAATCTTAATTAATCCAAAATATAAACATAGCTTAATTAACCCAAAATACAACTTAATTAACCCAAAATACAATATCATCACTCTACATAAGCAAATCATGGCTTCCAAATCAGACAACTATTATAAGGATCCATTATTCATATCATGTGTATGATGCGAGAGGAACTTAAATCAAAATTAATTTATGACTTGGTAAATGTAGTCAAAATAAGAATGATATAACCAAATATTTTAAGGCTTTTTTCTTTGCTCAAAGAGAATATTTTACTCGAAAAGATTATTTGCAAGTACTTGGACTAAAATTTATACCATAACATTTTAGTAAAGTCTTTATCTTGAATATTACTAGTTGTTGCATCATATATTTTCTCACACCTTTGATTTAAGTGACCTTCACTTTTCAAGTATTATAATAGTTGATGGTTTGCAGATAACACAAATTATTTAGTTAATCAAAAATCTCTATATTTGTTTAGTGATTAAATTATGTTGTAAAATTATTATCATATTTTGTATATTTGAGTATGGTTTAGGTGCAAGTTTGGTTTGCTTCTCATGCTATAATTAATTTAAATCCATGTATTTCAGGATATTCTATGTCAGTAATTCATAATCAATTTCTATGTAAGTTTTAATCAAATCTTCATTTTTTTTAATTGCTCAAGCTATATTTTAGAATAATTTTATGGTTTTTTTTATACATGTTTTCATATATTTCAATATCTATTTATGTAATGATCCTAACTAGCATCCACACACTTTTCTTTGTAGCTTTCTATTAGGTTGTTTTGTTGGTGTTTATTGGAAATGGAAGACTAGGTATTTATGTTGTTGCTTTTGGTACTTGCAGTATAACAAATAAATATGTATATTATTTAATAGATTATTATTGATCATTTTAAATGATTTTTTGATGAAAGGTCACTTTCAGTTCCTAATATTCTTGAAGAACCAATGGAAGTCACTAATAGCCACTCTCAAGATGAAGAACAAGACACATTTATGGATGAAACCACTTCGTATAAATGAGGTTGGTGTCAATGAATTTATCCAAGACTTTTACACATATTATGAAGAAGTTATTGATTCACCCCTAGCTTAGTTGGCTAGGATGCCTTTTTTCCCAAATACAGATACTTCTATATTGGGGACACTTATGTTGTTTTTGAACTTGAAGGTTACACATGGATTGACAAACACATGTTTTACCGATATGTTAAAGTATGATTCGATATTAATATAAATTAATGATCTAAATATATCTTGAAAGTTTTGAATATTATGTATACTTATCTTATAAAAATTATTTGTTACCTCATGTAGACTTTTGGAAAACAAAATACTTCCAAAGGATATTAAGTTATGTCATTCTTATAGAGAAGTATCTTCACTAATGAATGACATTGGAATGGAGTACAATATATATGATGCATGTCCAAATGACCATATATTATACTATGGAAAGAATGAAATTTTTTAGCAATGCCTAGTGTGTCACACAAATAGGTATCATCAAGATCAAGTATCCAAGAAGGTTCCTTATAAAGTACTTCATCACATTCCACTAAAGCTAAGGTTTGAGAGGATGTTCAAATGCAAGGAGTTGGAAATATATATGCATTATCATGCACAAGGGAGGAGCCAAGATAGTGCCATGTGTATGGTTGTGGATAGCAAACACTGGAAAGAGGCTGGGGAAAAATGGTGAAATTTAATCTAAATGAGCCAAGGAATGCAAGAATTTCTCTAGTAATGGATGGTGTCAGTCCTTTTAGAGATCTTAGAACAACATATTCTATTTGGCTAGTTTTAATTATTAACAACAATCTTCCCCCTTCGATGGCAATGAAAAAGGAGCATGCAATGTTAACTCTTATGATACCAAGTACTAGAACATATTAATGCAATGCTTTCTTGAATATTATGTATAAAAAAATTCAACTCAGTCAAACCCTAATAAATAACTTTTTGTTTACTTAGGGATGTATCAGGTAAAGGATATGGATGTATACATGGAGCCCGTCATTGATGAGCTTCATGAATTATGGGATGGTGTAAATATGTACGATGTATCAAGACCTATCAAAGATAGAAACTTCCTCTTTCATGAGATCTTTATCTGGGCTCATGATGCCTCGAGACTCTCTATTTGTAGTGGTAATATATTATAAATTACATTTGTAATTATTTTGTTCATTTTACCATTTACTAAATATGGTTTCCATTCTTATTTCAAGGCTACAAATAAAGGGGGAACATGGTTTCCATCATGTGGGCCAAAAACATTGTATAGGTAGTCAAAGGATCTCAATAAAACTATGTATGATGAGTATAGACAATTTTTATCAAAAAATCGTCACTATTGAGTATGTGAGAAAAAGAAGTTCAATGGAAAGGAAGTAGAAATGAGGAAGCCAAGAAGGATGTACCTTGCTAGGTGGAAATAACTATATGAAAAAAAGAAGGGACAAGATTTCCACTAGGAATGAAAAGACTCTATTTTCTACAAATTACAATATTATGAGAACTTGCTAATAGCCCGCCTATTTGATACTATGCACATCAGGTAAAATGTGGCAGAGTGTTTGTGGAAAAATATAAATGGAATAAACCTTGAAGCACAAATAAAGTTACGAAAGGAGCTCCAAGTTGCCAATATTATGTCGAACATGTGGCTGCATGAAAACAACTCATTTGTTCATGCTCCATGGATTTTTATGTCAAAGGAGAAAGAAAAAATAATTAATACAATGAAAAGCATAATATTTCCTTCTGTTTTTGGTGCGACATTAAAAAAATAATTCACAAGAGATAGGTCAGAGTTCTTGAGGCTAAAAACACATGATTGGAACAACTGGATAAAGGTAACTTTGTAGAATATTAGATTTGTTGGCAACATAATTAGAAATTTGTATAACTTAGTGATAACAAAATTTCATGCATATTTTAACATTTTTTTTGTTAATGGTCATGTAGTATGTGTTTCTTGTACCAATATCGAGCACCTTTGACCATGATATCACGTTAACTATTTACAAATTATCCAAATATTTGAGGTATTTTGAATCCATCATGCATACTCTTCCATGACTCTTATCCTTTGAAGTACATTATTTGTAATTCCTTTGTATGTTTATACCTTTAGTTTTGAACAAACAATAAGTCTTTATTATAATACACATTAACATTTGTAGGTGGGTTTCATCTAAAGAGATACATCAGGATGAATTGAATTATTGGAAGAGGAATGTTCCACTTTTCATGTGTGATATTCAAATGTACTTCCCTCTGAGCTTCTTCAATTCTCAAGAGAACTACCTTGTACGCCTAGTAGAAGAGATTGAATAGTGTGGTCCTATCCATATTTGGACAATGTGGCTCATGGAGAGATATAAGAAGGTTCTAAAACAATTTGTGAGACAAAATGCTCAACCAAGAGGGTCCATGGTTGAGGGGAAAATGGTTTTCCAAAAAATGGTTCATTTGAGTGAGTACTTACCTAAACTGCATCTTGAAGCTCCTCGATTATGGGATGGTAACCAACCTCAATCATTTGAAGGATAAAAATTAGAGGGTCAAGGGACTTCAAAGAGGATAAAAGGTATATAAAAAATTTTGAAGTAATTTTTTTAATCTTAAATTTAATAAGACATAGCTTTAAATCATTATTAATTCATTGAACAATTCTATTTTTGATTGTATATGCTAAGGAGTGGGAGTCATTGCATTTTTATGTTGCATATAATTATGACTTTATGTTGGAATAGATGGAGAAGTACACTAAACAAAATAAATTAGAGGATGAAAAGGCATGGACCAATGTATATAATAGACATGGTCAAAACACTGCTCGAGGACTTCCTGCAAGCCATAAAAGAAAATGGCCAGATAGATGCTTGTGGAATTGGCTAAAGACCAATATTGAACACGAGGCAACAAAGGGGAAGAATAAAGTGACACAAAAACAACTAAATTTTGTTAAAGGATCTAGAAATGGGGAGGTGATACATATATATTAGCATATTTGAGGTAATTAGCGATTTTCCTTTTTAACTTTTTTATCCTTAAATCTAATTAGTTAATATTTATATAAATTTAGGTAACATATTACAAAGGAATGTGGAATTTCGGTCATCATTTTTGCATCAAAAGGGTTGATGACAAGAGACAAACTTATGATTGTGGAATTTCAACATTATTTGAGGTGGAATGTCGTTCACATGCAAATGATAGACAACCAATCACAAGCATACTTTGCTATTATGGAGTGTTGGAGGATATTATAGAGCTTGATTTTATATCTTTCAAGAAAGTTATTTTTTGTGTTCAATGGTACAAGCTTATCAAAATGGGTGAATACAAAAAATTATTGTTGCACAAAAACGAATTCCATATGATCAATACACCTAGGCTTGAAGCCACTTCTGAACCTTATGTGTTTTCAAATAAATGTGACTAGATATTTCTCATTCCAAATTTAGAACAACCTAGTTGGTCATTCATGATTGATTATGATCCAAGAGGACAAAGAGTAAAATTTGTTCAAGATGTAAAGGACCATGATTTACTTGAAGATGTAGAAGTCCCCATTGAAGACATAGATGGCCAAGATGGAGATGATGAAAAATTTATTGTTAATAATGTGTATGACCAAGATGAAGATCATGTTGAGTTTACTGAAGTTTCTGAAGGATATGAGCAACCGCATGGGCATCAAGTCCATGAAGATGATGAATTTATTGATTTTCATTTACCTATAGCTGAAGGTGAAGAAGACTATGAAAACTATGGTATTAATTTATTTTTGGATTTAGGGCCCATTAATGATTGTGCATTTATGCTATCAAATGAGGACATGTTTCATGTGAGAATGAAATTGTTTGATCATCATGTTCACTTTAATATGGTTGTGAGGATTCAATACAATATAATTAACTCTTTATAAGTTAAGTATTGTGTTTTTAATTGTACACAAAATGTAATGGAAATTAAGTAATTTGAATGTTTTGAGTGTTCTGTTAGTGGATGCTTGTAATTTCAATGAATATAGCTTGCAATTTTTTTCAATTGGATAAGTCCTTTCATTTTATTTTTTACTTATTTAACAATTTACTTGAAATATACTTTTGTATTTGGAGATTTTATGCAATCAACACCTACACACTTTATGCAATTGATACCTAGGCAAGAGAAACACAATACCATAAAGCTAAAGCAACTTTGGAAGTTGAGCATTGTTTGTATTTTTCTTATGTATTGAAACATAATGAAAATTGTGTGTGTTATTGTTCATGTGCTAGTGAACTTGACTTATGTTACAAATATCACTTGCATATGTGAACACTAATTAATATTTTTTCATTTTGTCATTATGTGTTTCTTTAAGAATGTGCCTATAGGTGCTCCTAATTCTCCTATGGGGGATCCATTGATCTTAAATGGTCTAATTCAAATGCTAAGGAATGGGCAAGGGAAAAACACTACTATGATGATGCATGAGGTAAGTTTGAAAATTTTCTAAGTTTATAGGTTCAATTATCTTATGTTCCATACTATATTATGTTAATTTATGTTTGTGGAATGTAGGCCATCTCTAAAGTTGTTCCAACCCCTATCACACCCTTTAATATATCTAGTGTTATGCCAGTGAGAAGATTTGATATAGATTCTTCTGTATTTAATTAACTTCTTTATCCTTTTATATTTTTCTAATATTTTTTATTTTTCCACAGGGAATTTCTAGATTAAGTCCATCGATAATGCATCTTGTTGGCATGCAAGATCCGATTATTCCATCTAGTACACCCATTGCTAGATAAAAGGTAAGATTCAATAATATGTTTGTGTGGGTTTTATTTTGTTATTTCCCCTATTATACCACTTTAATATTTATATTTGTGTCTTACAGGATGTTTCAAGAAGGTGTGTCATGCCCTCTACATCTAGGTAGAAAACACCTATCACAAGAGTGGCATCAAGCACAATACCTCATAGCATGCTCTCTACATCAAACATGTATGCTTCTAGTACCCCTATTGAAATGGATGCTCCTAGTATCCCACCAACACCTGAACAAGTTTCCTTGAGGAGTCTTATAGAATCACAATCAAGAATACTAAGGCTCCTACCAGAAACTCTTGAAAATGTTGAAATTAGGAAATAAATACTTTAAAAAAATGAGTTATGGGAGAGGACATTGTTGGGGAGTGCAGGGCTTACCTCAGATGAACAGGTAAAATTATATGGAAATATTTTCTTATTATTATTTTCTAGTTCATATTTTACTTTTATCACTATAATAACATGTTGATTGGTAAAAGAATCATTGATGATTACATGGTTGCTTTGTGATGCTAAAATGTGATTACATTTTTTCTTGATGATCTCATTGTAAATACATGAAATAAATGACAAAGTGATTGATGTACCTATAGGGGAATCTACCTCAACCCATAAGACTACAACAATATCCCCAATGAATACAAAAGTAACACAAGAAGTTACAATCTTGCTCACCTAAAAAGGAAATGTCTTGAAGGATGAAATGGGGTTAAAATTCTTTCACTTTATCTTTTGTCATGCAGAACAATTATTTGGAAATACCATTCAAATGGATTGGAGGAAGCAAGCCAATGCTAAGAAAGATGAACTCTTTAAAGATGTCATAATAGCATTTGGAAATATTGGTTTTAATAAGGAAATTATTCTAAATATTGCACGAAAATACATTCACTCTGAATGATACAATTTAAGGTCAATGTTGACAAAAGACTTGAGATATCCACATCTAGCTTGGATCACAAACCAAGTGACATGGGATGAATTTATGAAAGATGCAAAATTTAAGAGGAAGGCCCACAATAATCTAAACTATAGGCCATTTGCATGAGGAGGATCTAAAAGACACCTTCGAGATACAACAAAAGCAACCCAAGCTAGGGTGTCAAGTATTGGATCCCATAAATTAGGATTTCGTGGGTACAATTCAGCATTCATGGTGGCTTGGTAAGTGAATATTTTCATCTACTATATTCTCTATTTCATAAAAAAAGTAATGAAAAACTTGTGAGTTAATTGTATCTTATGAGTCATTATACCCTATAAATTTGGTTATATTTCTTTATGTAGGTTCACCAATTTCAAAAGGAAGCTTCAGAGGAGTGCCTAAAATATGCTTTACTACATGGTTCTCAAGGCCTTTGAAAACATATGCTAGATTGAGGGGAGAAATTAGTCACTAGTCATGAATTTGAGGTAAGTTCTTTGCATGATGGGTTATAATAAAATTTCATATTTTTCCTTCATTTCCATTGCAAAGAAAATGATGCAGATATTAATCTAGACAAATACACCTAGAAAAACAATAGTTTCTTTTTTGCATTGAGAAATGAAACAAGCAAAGCTAAAAATGTGATCTGATTTGCTACAAGACTAATCACTATTAGTTTATATATAGAGAAAAGTATAGATTTTCAAGTTTATTAAATTCTATGCTTTGAAGCAAGAAAATAAGGTTTGATATGTTATTTTAATGAGTTAAATTGTGTTGTGTATAGGAAGCCCAACAGTCAAACTCATTAGGTAGTTAGCATGAAGAGGAGCTAGAGGAACATGCTGAGTTGTTTGTTGCACACAATGATTCGATTGTCATTCCTAAACCTTGATAGGAAACCGTCCTTGAATTTGAGCAAGTGGGAGACAAGAATAATGAGGAGGGTGTTCAATGTGATGAACAATCAACACCCACAATTAGAATAGTGCCTTGTATTAGTATAGTGCCTCGTAGAAAGAGGACATAAAGGAAGGGAATGGATAGAAACAAATGAACAAAAGAAATATTTGCTTCTTATGTTTGAGTCTATTGTGGTCTAATCATGTGGGATTGATCATGGATAAGAAAACAATAGAATATATAGATTAGAATGATTTTGTTTAGCTCTCAGGACTTAATGGAAGAAGAGAAGAACTTAACAAAATGATATTTTGCAGGATCTTTTATGTTCCTTACATTGATTATTGCAAGCAACTTGCCTAGTTTTCATTCACATGTGTGGTCAAAATCATTTGTTTTTGTAGATCAATTGCCTTGGTTGGAACTGAATAAGATGCAATTTTTTAGATTATTACTTTTTAAATCATGAAATCCCTTAGAAGTTGGACTTTAAAAATCTTCTTTGGTTTACTGTAACAAAATATGATAAAGAAGAACAAAATATCTTTTTCCCTTTTCTTTGTTGTTAAATATTCTACAAAAGTTACAAGTTATAGTGGAATTTAACTAGAAATTCCATCAAAAAACATCCCATTTGTAAGTTTCGAAAGATAATTGGTTTTATATAATACATTGTTCATTTCCAATTGTCTCCCTCTCCATGGAAATGAGCATCATGTTTCTTATAGAGTGTCATCGAGTAGTGAAACAACTCCAAGTGAGTACTATTAGTAACCTTCCATTAGTATTCAAAAGGTTATATTTATTTGAATCTAGATGTGATCCTTATTTTCCTGAATATATGGGTGGGTGCAAAAAGATGGGGGGCCAATTTGTGGCCAAATTTTTTTAAAAAAATTGATAGCTCATAATGTGATTGCATTATAATTTTATCACGTTATGAGCAATTAAAAGAAAAAAAAAAGGAAATTGAGCTCATTTGCTTTGTGACTATTTTTTTCTTCCAGCAACCAAAAGCCCTTCTTTTGCACACTCACATTCTAAGAGGAGTGAATCTTGTAATTTTTTCATCAAATTGTTGCTTTTTCATCACCAGCATGCTGCCATGTCGATGGGGAAGTCGAAGAGGTAAGGATTTTTTTTTTTGCGAGTTTGTTATTTTTAGGTAGTTTTTTATATTTATTTGTTGAATTTATAGGAGATGATATTGAACCTATAAACCCTCTTCAAAACCCTCCTAAAAATCTTCAACAAGCAGAGAAACAACAATAGGAACAAAATCCTCAACAAGCAGAGCAACAAAACCATCAAAAAAATCCTTAAGTTCAACAACCACAACAACAATCTCCTCCACCAATCCCTCAACATCCTCCTAGCACTCAACAAAATTTAATGAGTGAAATTGAAAAAAATAAAAAAAATTGAGTTAATCACGAGGTTGAACGATTCAAATAGTTCAACCATGGAAAGAAAAACACTTGTAAACTCACTGAAAGAAATTTTAAAACATGTAGATTCAATCAACAAACAATTAACTAGCTAGAAAGATAGGAGACGGGCGGCTAGGAATTTTTACCGAGATAAATTATCATATAAAGATGTAAAAGATCTAAAAATTACAAGATTAGATTTATGCACATTATTCACTACCCCCACTCACAAATGTGAATCTTAGCCTCAATACGAAGAGGTTTCCTATCCATTGGTGCCACCACCAATAAATTAGGACCCTTTTTTGGGATAGGTGGTACATGGTTTTTTATTACCCACCATGCAACAATTGCGAAGTCCCATAATATTTCCTAAGGAAACTATACTGTGAGTTCATCTTGAACAAAATCCTGAATTATTTTGATATGAGGGACTTCCAGAGGAGAGGTGGGGGGTCAACTCAAGATAGCCCCAGTGCACATTAGGATCCTAGACAACAAGCAAGATGACCTCTCACTAGGCCACCTCATGAGCACATTGTTATCGCTTCCATCACAAAGGAGAGTGTCGAGGTAGACACTTTGCAGGCCATTAGCTCTTTGACCCAAAGTGTCATCTAGCATGCCAACCCTATACTACAGTGCCATCTAGGGGAGTCTTCAAGTGGTGGGCTTGAATCCCATTTGTGTCAAACTTGCGGGGTAACTTGTTCATATGACCCCACCGACACTCAGGAGGCTACTATACATGATATGTCTGCAACTATGGAGATGGCGAGGGTAGCTAACATTTTGAATGAGGCCTATCACATTGATACTAAGGTAAATGTTAGCATGTTCATTGAATTTAATTGATTAAATTTCAATTTTGAAATGCAAGATTACTAGTTTAGTTTTATGATTTTAATAAAAGTTTAGGGTCACAACATTGATACTAGATACACCAACCCTACACCCACTTATTACTTTGCTACATCTAATTTTTAGGTATGTAACTAGTAAACAATTATAGATGTATTACATGTTAATAGCATTGTTTTATGAATGGTATTCTAATATGTGATTTGGATGTTGATTAGGCTAATATTGGAGGTTTGAGGGAACACCTCCCAGTGCATTTGGATTTAGACAAACCTACACGTAGGTAATAGAATAAGATTTTAACTAATGAATTGTACTTAATAGATTTGTGCAGTTTGTACTCATATCATTGATTACATTGCATTACACATCTTTCAAACTCAAAGCATTACTTCACATTCCATAACTAATAACTAGATGTTGATAGATGACAAAATTTCAACTACAATATAGTTGTTTAGAAAGTCAACATAAGTAGTGATGCAATTACTTCACATAGAATAAGTAATAAGTAGGAGCAGCTTCCAATTGCATTTTCTTGTCATGGCATTCCATGAGATCACTTTTTACTGAGGCATATTTTCAAATAGTTCACTACCTTGTCTATGCTATATGGATGCTTGGAAGAAATATAAGAAATAATAATAGTAAGCAATAGCATAGACAAGGCAATGAGTTGTTTGAAAAAATGCCTCAAAGAAATGAGGTCTCATGGTGATGTCCATCACCATGAAACCCAATTTCTTTGAGGCATTTTTTCAAATAGCTCACCGCCCTTTCTATGCTACCACATTTTTCATACATGTCTACCAAAGCATTTTATCAAATAGTTCATTTCCTTGTTGCTATGGCTAAAATCCTAAAAAAGGTGATTTCCAACAAACTATGGATTCTTGGAAAAAATCTATCAAAGCATAATAGTAAGCAATAGCATAGACAAGCCAGTGAGTAGTTTGAAAAGATGCCTCAAAGAAATATGGTCTCATGGTGATGGAATTCAATTCCATCACCATGAGACCACATTTCTTCAACCAATTTCTCCAAACAACTCACCAACTTTTCTATGCTACCACATTTTCCATACATGTGTACCAAAGCATTTTATCAAACTACTCACTTCCTTGTTGCTATGGCTAAAAGCCTAAAATAGGTGCTTTCCAACAAAGTATGGATGCTTGGTAAAAATATATCAAAGCATAATAGTAAGTAATATAGTCAAGGCAGTGAGTAGTATGAAAAAATTACTTGAAGAAATGTGGTCTCATGGTGATGGAATGCCATGAGACCACATTTCTCTTAGGCATTTTTTCAAACAGCTCACTGCTTGAAGAATGGAAACCAACCCTTTAGCCAAAATTCCCCTCCAAATTATTTTCAAGGTCCTCATCCTCAATTTACCAATCCAAGGAATCTTCCACCTTTTATTCCACTTGTTCATGTCCCTACCCATCCCTCTTCATGTCATGATTGTCTTCCATCTCATAACCAAGATCACACTATACCATCCACCTTGTCCCAACATAATACCATAGAGAAGGAAATGAACTATTTGAAAAAATGCCTCAAAGAAATGAGGTCTTATGGTGATGGAATTCCATCACCATGAGACCCCATTTCTTTGAGGCATTTTTTCAAATAGTTCACTACCTTCTTTATGGCTCCACAATTATCATACATGTCTATGAAAGAATTTTATCAAACAGTTCACCACCTTGCTACTAAGGGTAAAATCCTAAAAATAGGTGCTTTCGAACAAGCTATGGATAGGGAAAATAGTCATATTAAGCATTGATGAGCCTATTTTATGGTCTAGTTTTAGGTAGAACTTATGGTTTATTTACTAAAGATATCATTGACCTTGATGATTAAGTGTTGATATTTTTTATGATATTTCCTTAGAACTATTGACATTGGGCTTAATCTTATTTCTGCAAGTTACCTTTAATGATAATGGCATGTTATATGGACTGTCTATATTAATTTTGCATGTGGTTAATGAATGTTCTTTGAGGTGGTTACAAATATACAATTTTTGTGTGTACTAAGATTGCCATGCTGATTTAATTTGAGGATGCTAAATTGAGGAAGGCACTACCAGCTGGGCATGCACCATAACGTCTAGCTAGGGAACCATTCAAAGGTCAAAGGAGGTCAACGATAGGATATTCCCCATGCAAACCAAATGTAACCACCTTGTTGTGGACTTTAATACTATTGAGCAACATGGGTGTTATTGTTGTGTTGAATCTGTGCTTGGACCTGCATGTCTGACTGGATTCCATGCATGCATAACCGCCACCGCTCCACTTTCTCTATTTTCCCTAAATGGTGTCCTCCTAGTTCGTGGAGTTGACCGCCTTGTTTAGTTGATAGTATAAATAAGGATTAGATGCTCCTTCTCTGAAGGATGCATGATTTGATATTGTACTTGCATTCTTGGTTTTTTAGTAATATAGATATATTACTCTTTTGTACTCATGATTTAGAATGAATAAAATGAAGTTCTGATTTTGAGCATGAGTTCTCATTATTTTTAGAGGATACTTATCCAAGGAGTCCCACTTGGTGAGTAATCCATCCTTTAGTTTAGTATTAGTTTAGTGTTACATTTTGTTCAGTAATTAGTTAAGAATCTAGCACCGACTGTTCTTGCAGCCAAAGCAGACAGAGTAGTGTCCTATTTGTTTTCTCATATTTTCATCTTTGTTATGCATTTCAGCTTAGTATAGTTGTTGATTGACGATTAACATTTATGTAATTCCTTTCCAAGCAATTTACTTTTAGCATGTTGTGTCTTTCTTAGTTGTAGAATGAAAATGGCTCTTTGGGTTCCTAGTGAACATACTGTGCTGACCCATTTCAAGTTCATGTCCTTGGGTTGACAAGTTAAATGCACCTTCATGATGATTGAGATAGCTATTCGGGTTAGATGTCCAATCTCTAAATCATGCCTATAAGTTCCTAGTTGTTAAATCATTGTAGGAGGAAAAAAAATTTGGCGTCGTTGTCAGGGATGGTGTCAAACTAGGAAGTTCTTAGGAGTCATTGATAGTTTTCTTGTTGTATTATTTGAGAAAGTTGTTCTTAGTATACCCCTCATTTAGGAAGTAATGACCCCCCTTATTCTTTATTGATTCTTTGTGTGATTTGGCTGATAGTGAGTTGATACCGCATGCATAGAGGAAGGAGAAGAGATGCTTATGGGAGATTCCTTCCTAACAATCCTAATCTATTCTAGTTATTTGAATATCAAAACCTACTAGAATGAAAAGAAGAAGATCCACACCCATTTTCTGATGCAATCCCTGATCTGACTAGCTCTGAAGTCTCCTCTAAGGAGAAAAATTAGCTTGAGAACCCCTTTTTTTTGGAACTACATCAAGCAGGCATGGGTGATGCAAATGGAAACAAACCTAACCAACTAGCTTTTCCATTCCCCATTTCCAATTAGAATGAAGTTAACAACATCAAAAATATCCCTGCTTCAGCATTCCCCAAGTTTTATGGACTTGTCATAGAAGATCCTGATACCTTTTTGTTTGAGTTTGACATACTCTGCAGGAGTTATGATTACACCACTGATGCCCATAGGCTTAAGATATTTCTTACCACTCTAAAAGAAGCTATATTAAGATGGTTCATGAGCCTAGGTAGAGATACCATGGAAACTTGGGAGGACATGACGACAACATTCCTTGAGAAATACAAGGAATATTGCAAGGGCAGTGACATGAGAGGAGGTGACATTTTTTAGGATGTAGCAAAAGGAAGATGAAAGCTTGGAAGATTATATTTCAAGGTTTATGTTTTTCTTATAATAATCTACACACCATACCCTCAATGAAGAATCACAAAAGCTACTTTTCTTAAGAGGAATCAATGAGATTTGCACTGATGCCTTGGGCCTGATGGTAGGAGGGGATATCACCCAAGTTCCTTGGGAAGATATCAATAAAATATGCCAAAACTACTCTAGGGAAGCTTCAAAGAAAGGGATTACCAATATTACATGGGTAAGTCATCTACCAGTGGAGTTTCAAGAATGGATATTACTCATTTCCTGGCAGATTTTAAGCAAAACATTATAAACAATCTAGCTACTCAACTAGATACACTTCAGGCCAAGAAGAAGCAAGAGGAGGTAGAGGCAATGTTGGCAGAGTATTTCCCCCATTGCATACAAAAGAAGGATTGTAGATGTAAGATGGTAGCTAATATTAAAGGAAAGTAGATTGCACTTGAGTTCAAGCTAATCTAGATTGAAGAAGATCAAGTCTACTATGTTGCACAAAGGAGGCCTTGGGCTCCAAGACAAGGTATACCACTAGGTCCACTCTCTTATACTGGGCCATATTTCAATTCATATTCATCTAGAAACCAATGGTGGACCCCATATCCATCCAACTATGGAGGATATTCACCATAGCCTTGGAGTAACCCTCCAAATGGTTGGCCCAATCATCAAAACTCTCCACCCCAGTGGCAACAATTTCAAGGGAATTGGTAGCCACCTCTAGGGAATTGGCACCAAACAAATCAATGGAGGGGAGGATAGCAATGGCCTACACAGACAACTAGTTACATGCATCCACCTTCTCAGCCCCATTAGCCTACTATAATGCCTCGACCTATTAATTCAAGCTCAAACCCACCTAAACCTACTTAGCAACCAGCTCAACCCATACCCAATCCAAATAACAAACCACAACAACAAACTGTATACTCTGTTGATTCAAATCAATTCCCTACATATGTTGTGAGTGTAAGTGACATCCACTTGCATTCAGGAACTACTCTACCAACCCCTTTCAAGCCCATTATCAGTGAGCTTCTTATGGAAGAGGAAGAGGAACCTCTGAATGATCCCATTTAGCCAAGTGCACCTAAAAATCCTGAACCAGTCCAAGCCAAGCAAACTAAACAAGAACCACCATTTCCCCAAAGATTGGAAGTTTCCAATAAGAAGGAAGAAAAATATGATACAACTTTTGACATCTTGGATCAACTGAAGCATATATGTGTCAAAATCCCTCTATTCCAGACCATAAAGGATGTCCCAATCTATGGCAAGGCAATCGAGGAAGCATGCCTCAAGAAGCCAGGTAGGAAGAAGAGATAACCCACTATGGTTCATGTGGTGGGATAGCTAGCTGACATCATGCTTGAAAAAGTGACTATCCCTAAGTACAATGACCCTGGTAGTCTTCTGGTAGCAGTTGTTATAAATGGGATTCAAATAAATAATGCTCTGATTGATTTAGGGGCAGCAATAAATGTGATGACCAAGGACATACTCCAGCAACTAAATGTTGCAAGCATGAGATATACTCCTACTATCCTGCAGCTCGCTAATAGTTCTACTGTTAAGGGTGATCCCACAATAGTGGTTTACAATTTTTGGCCAAACTGGACACTGAAATAATTTTTTCTAACTAAATCTTCACTTTTAGGCACCTATAGCAGCTAAACCATGAGGAATTTGAAGATGATGCAAACTAGAATTTTCTGACATTTTTTCTGTAGATTCTAAATATATTTTTTTCAAAAATTTTGGAATCAGATTGCACCTCTTTTTCCATCTCCCTCAAAAACTAGTTTTCTCATAAAACAACATTTTTAAGGAGTGACGCTCACCGTATAATGCATAATTTTTTTTCCATGAAGGATAAAATTTTAATTCTTTCAAATTTAGATTTGTAACTCTAATATCTAGTGCTTCCACTTGGTTAGATAGTGTTTTATTGAAAAAATTTTCCTTAATCAAGTTTCGAAGTCAAACCAATTACAATTCAAACATAGGTGGACCGTATAACACGTAACTCTTTTTGTATGTATCAAAATTCAAATTTTCTTTTTCTATTGGATCAAGGACTTCAATATCTAGTGCACTCATATTTTATTTTTATTTTTGATAATCTACTATATTTCCACATGTGTAGAATAAAGAGTTTGATTTTTGGTAAAAAACTTACATTCACAAGAAATAAAAAATAAATAGAATAATCAAATTAATTTTAATTAAAATTATATTTTTTTGGAAGCTTATAATAAAGAATATATACTTACAAAAAAATAAATTTTAAATGAATTCATTTGATCCCACAAAAGGTAAATAAAAAGTGGTTTTTTATCACCATTTTGATAGGTGTAAAGGAGACTTCGTTATAGGTATGGTTTAAAACTAGAGGGGTTCTATCCAAAGGGGATTGAATTAAGGTGGTTTGATCAAACCCTCTTCAATTGGAATCCTTTAAATGGGAATTTTCAAGGCTTAAATCATTATATTTTCTAAAAAATGTGATTTTAACAAAAAATAGGATCTCCCAGAAAGTGTAAACCACTATTGTGGCAGCACCATTAAGCCTGATCGTATAGTGGAAGATCTTGTGGTGATCCTAGACTCCTGGGAATACCCAAAAGACTTCATGATTCTTTCTCCTAAGGCTACACTAGGTGGGTATCCCATTATTCTTGGAAGACCATGGTTAGCAACTGTAGATGCATATATTGGATGTCGGTCAGGAGACATGACCATTTCTAATGGGAAGAGTACCAAGAATTTTGTTCTTTATCCTCCTGCTCATCCATCCCACGATGAAGATAACCCCGGATGGCCACATGTTGGTGAAGAGGCTGAGGAAGTTAATTATGTGGTGCAGCTTATGATGTTAGGTAGAAGAACCTTCATATAGCTTCAAGACGAAGATGAAGTATTAATTAACATACCTGAATGTGTGGAGGATTTGTTGCAAAGATTGTGGAGAAAGTACTATTGCAAAAATGTTTGCCTCCTACAATGATTCAACAACTAGGTAGAGTTCCTCCTCACTTCTCTCCTAAAGAGATAAGAGCACTCATTGAAAAATATTTTCCTTTCTCATGGATTGTTGGATGTTTGTTTTATACTGGGGTATGTGCAGGATCATCATGGAAAAATAGGCCCTTAAGTGGTGAAAAATTCAGAAAAATCAGAGTTAGGAAACTTGATGTAAAATTTTGAATAAGTTATCTATATTATTTCAAAAATATATGTAAGAATAAAATCTATAGCAAATTGAATGTGGTTTCTAAACTACAAGGTTTATTCAAAAAAAAAATCTATTTGGTGACAATTTGAAATTTCAATTGAGTAGTACTTAAATTTCAGGGAAAAAATAAGAAGCAGGTGTCTGTCTGACCACCCTAACCACAATAAAATGATAATATCTTTTTATAAGACTTTAGATATAAGTAGAGGACTCATGTCCCAATGTGATGCATATTTTTTTATAATTTTTTCCAAGTAAATAATTAATTATAAAGTTTTTATTACAAATTTTAAAAAATGTAAAACTCATATGTTTGACCACCTTAACTTGGTCAAAACATCATGAAATTCAATTTTTTAATCTTATATTATGTGAAGTATAGAATGTGACGCATTTTTAGATTCAAAAATGTGATACCATTTGAAAGCTATAAATATTTTTCAATCAACCTATCAATCAGGACTTTAGTCGTAATTCAAATAAAAATGAATAATAATTATTTAATAAATTCAAAGTAAAGCATAATCTATATTGGTGGAAATCTGAGAATATCCTTTAAAACCCTTTTCATTTCATCAATTTTGGGTAAAAAAAATGTCGTTAGACACATACCCTACACATACCCATCATATCACCACTTTTTGGCCCATCATGATCTTGCACATACCCACTGGACCAGACCATGTCATGAGGAGATGTGTGAGAGAAGATGAGACATATGAAATTTTGCATGCATGCCACAATGAACCATGTGGAGGACATTTTGCAGCCAAGAGGACATCAATGAAGATTTTGAACACAGGATATTATTGGCCAATACTCCGCAAGGATGTAGGAAGGTATACTAAAAAATGTGACAAACCTCAAAGAATGGGTAGACCAACTAGAACTAATGAGATGCCACTTTTCCCTCGAGTAATAATCACTCCCTTTGATAAGTGGGGATTAGAATTTGTAGGACCCATTGATCCTCCATCAAATGGTAAGTCCTATATTCTGGTATGCACTAATTATGTAACTAAATGGGTAGAAGTTAAGGCCATGAAGTATGCAAGAGATAACAAAGTTGTGGAATTTCTTTATGAGGATATTTTCACAAGGTATGGAGTTCCAAGAGAGATAGTGACTGATCAAGGGGCTCAAATCACATCAACCCTTGTTGCAGCACTAGTCAATGAATACAACATCAGACACAAGAAGTTTACTCCTTACCACCCCCAAGCCAATGGCCAAGTTGAGGTAACCAACAAAGAAATTGAAGCCATTCTAACCAAAATAGTATCTATCCACAGAAAGGATTGGGAAAATAGATTACTTGAAGTTGTTCGGGCCTACAAAACTACCTAGAAAAAAACTACAGGCTTTGGCCACACCCACAAAAGGATATGAAAATCATGACAAAACATATCTTGGGAATTGGACATTCTAGCAAGTGTCTAATACCCCTTCATGGACATTCATTTACTTGTCAAACCAAGGAATGTAAACTTTAAATGGAGCGGCACAATATATGCACTAAGAACCTGTTGCAGTCATAATCTACTGAAAAGTAAACACTTGGAAAGAAATTTCTATCTATGCAATAACGTAAAGTTCTCTTAACTCAATCATAGACTAACCAAAGCGGAAATCATAGTAGCTACAGTTGAAGGACAAACTATAAACTTGCCTTATGCTATAGGAACAAACGCAAGGATGGATTCCTGATGCTGCAGGAACAGTATAAGACTGAGCTTGTGCTGAAACTTCTAAAATGAAATCTAACTTGAATTAACAAAAGATAAACAACTACGCTCCTACAGATACTTACTAAGTGGGGCCCCTTAGCAAGCATCGACTAAATGACATAGAAGATTGTGCTCATAACTCCATCAACTTTTATTCATAATGTGAAATCATTTACATTGACTATTCTATTTATGAAGACTAACAAAAACCTTGATTCATATTATATCCTTTTAACTCTTACATAATCTACTTCTCTATCTATCTATCTATCTCCTTCTCTGATCTGTTCTATTATGTTCTGTTCACCCGTGCAGGAGGAACACTTATTTTTAAAATAGGAGAACAACTAACTAACTAACTAACTAACTAACAAAGACGTGGATATGAAATATATCCTGAAATCAAGGAACATACTTCATAAATGAGTTATCCATTCAACCTGATCTAGAGAGAATCTAGCACTCCACTCTTCCCATATTAAATGGCATTTAAAATCCTTCCCAATGGTTTCGGTCAAAGAGTCTTCGCCAGAGCTTCCTCGAAGTCGTGCAGGAAATGGACTTTACTGCAAGGCCAAGATTGGCTGCACTTGACTCGATCATACTTTCTTCAACAACCTGTGAAACACAAGGTAACAGATACGAAAGAAAAGGCGCATGGTACATACACAATATCCATTCATTAATCACATATTTAAATCTATTTCAACATTCAAAAACTACATGCGCTATACCAGTCATTTGGGAAGTCAACAGGGTAATAAATACAGACATGCCAACATGATCGGCTACATGAACATGAAAATGTATTGCAACAGGATATCCCCCAATAAAAAGGTTTCCAAAGAGTTAAACAACCATAATCAACAGAAGTAAAGGTATTAAAAGTACAACATGATATCTAGATGATGAGCATATTTTGGGCTCATCATTTTGCCCCCTACTTAACCCAATGTTGGTCCTCCAGCATTAAACTTCTTGGTGGTCTCTCTAAAATTAGTGGCTGAGGAATGACCCTGAAATGGAACTCCAAATTTGTAACAAAAGCCTCTGTAACTCTGCCATCCTTCATATCTACGGGCTTCTAAACCATCATTAAGTTTTGTAGCTTGATAGGAATAAAGGGGCCACATTAGCACAGGAGGTCTAAATGTTAATGGCAACCACAATTCAAACCTCTTTTGGAGTCCTAGCTATATGTATTTGCTTGACCATTTAAGAGCTGCTATAAAATTTAGTGGACTATGAGGTTCAGAATTTCTTAACCCAACAGTTAATCTTTACCACCTCTTTTCAACTCTGGAGTATGGCAGTCTCCAAAACGAGTATGATTGTTCCTGAAATTCATCATATACCTATCTCCTGAGATCAAATATTTTCACTCTAGCTGTATCATTATTAATACCATATGCCAAAGTAAGCCAGGTTTTCAGCATTATGTGAGACTCTGAACTCTCATAACACAATGGAACAGGCTCATTCTTTTCGGCTTCTTCATAGGTTTCCCATTGCTTTATCTGACTCAACTCCTTTCTGAAAGTCAAGAATTTCCCCTGTTCTGCTCTGGTTTTTCTCTGTTCCGCCGTCAATTTCCTTTTCCTTTCCAAAAATGAACTTTATGAACTTTTTAAACAAGCAATTTTTCCTTTTTTTTTTTAATGTGATTCTCAATGAAAAACATGCAATGAAAAAGACATGTGATCATATTTGGAAAGTACCAAAAAAATAATAAAGAAAGATTATCTAAGCAGTTGTGACAGCGGTGAAAGGATAGGTTTAAAAAGAGGATTATCCCACCCCCTACTTAGAGTATGACACGTGTCCTCACATGTACTAGGGAATAGGCAAAAATTGGGTAATAATGACTAATACAGACAGTGCAGTAAATGAACAGAATGAAATAAATCAGGAATGCGATAATCAAAAGATATTGTGTACCTTTCATTAAATGTTCGTACGTGCTGAGAAAGTTGACAACTTCGACATGAGATGATAGTTGGGAATGAGATCATAATTAGGGTTTATGCGGATGGGTGAGGTGGATGGATGACGTGGACAGTCAAGATGAATGAATGGAATGGATGGATGGTACGAAAGATAAAGAAGTGGAATGTTGTGATAAGTGGAAACAAAGAAAATGGGTTCCTTTAAAAGGAAACCTTTATTATGAGCATGCATTAGAAAATCACGGAGAATCTGTAGGAGCAAGGCCAAAGCCTTCAGCTGCAGGAAGAGTTGTGGCAGAATCCTGAATGAACTGTTGCATGAATTCCTCTTTTGAAACTGGTTTATGATACAACCAGAGGTGATGTCCATTAATGAGCAACTTGAATCTAACAGGATCAATTGTTACAAGTTGCACTGAACCATTAGCAAATACATTCTCAATTTCATATGGGCCCAACCATCTGGTTTGCAATTTGCCTGGACTGCCCTTATATCGTGAGTCATAAAGCAGGGCCCAATCTCCTACTTTGAACTTCTTCTCCTTAATTTATTTATCATGCCACCTCATTCTCTGATTTTGTATCATCTTAGTGTGTTGCAGGGCATCCTTTCAGAGCTCATCCAAAGCATTGAGCTACATGATTCTGTCCTTTTGTGCATTTATTAAATCCATGTCCATCTCCATTGTTGTTCTTAGAGTCTTATGTTCAAACTCTATTGGCATTATAGCTATTTTACCATACACCATTTCAAAAGCTGTATATCCTATAGTAGTCTTCCAGGTAGTATGGTAGGCCCATATAGCTTCTGGTAATCTTGTGGCCCAGTCCTTCCTATGCAAATCGACAGTTTTAGTCAAAATGGCCTCTATATCCCTATTTGTAACTTCAACCTGGCCATTGGCCTGGGGGTGATAAGGAGTTGATTTCTTGTTCCGTATATTATATTCATTGACTAAAGCTGTGATAAGTGTAGAAGTAAATTGTGTTCCTTGATCTGTCACTATTTCCCTAGGGACACCAAACCTAGTAAATATTTCCTCATAGAGAAATTCAGCTACTTTATTGTCCCTAGCATGTTTCATAGGCTTAGCCTCTACCCATTTTGAGACATAGTCTGTGCATACAAGGATGTAGGACTTACCATTGGAAGGTGGATCAATTGGTCCTACAAAATCGAGTCCCCATTTGTCAAAGGGAGCAACTACAACTTGTGGAAATAAAGGCATCTCATCAGATCAAGTTGGTCTTCCCACCCTCTGGCATCTGTCACATCTCCTGGTATATTTGGCTGCATCTCTATGCAAGGTTGGCCAATAGTAACCAGTATTGAGGATTTTCATCGCTGTTCTTTTGGCAGCAAAATGTCCACCACACGGCTCATCATGGCTGGCATGCAGTATATCATGAGTGTCCTCCTCTAGTACACATCTCCTCATAACTTGATCTGGCCTAGTATAAAACATGCAATCTACAATCTAGGAGAAGTTAAAGCTTTTCTCTACCAATAATCTCTTTTCCTTAGGAGAGAAGTGAGGAGGAGTTCTTCCTGTAGCTAGATAATTTTCTATATCAGCATACCATGGGTGAATAACCTTAATTGCAAACAAGTGCTCATCAAGAAAGGAGTCTTCAACAACCGCAGAGTCATCTTGCCTTTGAAGTCTGGAAAGGAAATCAGCAACCACATTGGCTTTACCTGGTTTGTCCACAATTGTAATGTCAAATTCCTGCATCAGCAATAATCATCTTGCCAATCTCCTGGATATTGCTGCTTTGTTCATGAAATACCGAATTGCAGCATGATCAGTATGAACAAATAGCTGATAACCAGTAATATAATGCCTGAATTTATTGAGGGTGTAAATGATTGCTAACATTTCTTTTCTTGTAACAGTATAGTTCAATTCAGCTCCTTGCAAATTTTTGCTTATGTAATAGAGTGCATGTTCTATTGAACCATCCTTCTGTCCTAACACTGCGCCAATGGCATAATCCGATGCATTTGTATGAATATGAAATGGAAGTGACCAATCAGGTCCTTTCAGAATAGGTGCTTGTGTAAGGGCTACTTTTAAGTCAAGGAATGCTTTTTCACATTCTGCTGTCAAGGAAAAATCTACATCTTTCTTCAACAGACTATATAAAGGGCCTACTGTTTAGCTGAAGTCCTTGATGAATCTTCTGTAGTATCGAGCATAGCCTAGAAAGCTCCATACTTCTTTTTGCTTTGTAGGAGAGGGTAACTTAGAGATAACTTCAATCTTAGCAGGATCAACCTAAATTCCTGCAGCAGAAATATAGTGACCAAGTACTATTCCTTCTTGCATCATCATGAAGCATTTTTGACTATTCAGTGATAGGTTGTGATCCTCACATCTCTGCAGTACCTTTTTCAAGTTAGCTTGAGCTTCCTCAAATATTGTACCATAAAAAGTAAAGTCATCCATGTATATTTTCATGCAATCATATGAGATATCTGAGAAGATACTTATGACTGCCCTCTGAAAAGTGGCAAGAGTATTACAGAGACCAAAAGGAAAAAATGACTAGGAAAATGTTCCCCAAGGGCATATAAAATTAGTCTTTTCTTGATCCTCATGAGTAATCTTGACTTGATTATACCCACTGAAACCATCCAAGAATGAGAAGTACTTTTCTCCTGCTAAATTATCTAAAAATTGATCAATGAATGGAAGAGGAAAGTAATTTTTCTTTGTTGCCAAGTTGAGCTCTCTGTAGTCTACACATAACCTCCATTTTCCTTCTTTCTTAGGAACAATGACCAATGGGGAAACCCACTGACTATCGGAGATTGGGTAGATAAAACCAGCTGCTAACATTTTGTACAATTCTTCTTTAACAATTTCTCTCAAAGCTAGATTAATTTTTCTCTGAGGCTGCCTGATAGGTTTGAAGTCACTGTCAATATATATGCGATGTGTACATATTTTTGGGTCTAAACCCCTCATATCCCCATAGTCCCATGAAAAATCTCTTTTGTGGGCCTACAGCATTGTGGCTAGGGCAGTTTGTTGAGACGGAGACAACTTATCGTTAATATGTAGACAACGGCCTGGAGATACTTCTATCTGTTTGGTGAGATCATTTATTGAGGTTGCTAATAAAGGTGGTCCCTGTATATCACATAATAGCAAATCATGATGGTTCTCAGGATCTAGTTGTTGTAGGAAACATTGCTGAGAGCTGCTATCCAAAATAGATGGGCTATTCAATCTAGCACTAAACTGCAGAATGTGTAGAAGCAAGTTATCTTCACTCTGAAGCTTGGAAAATGGATCAGTTCGTAGCATCATCAACTGAGCTAATGAATTGACTTCTTCAGATTCCTCTCCTAGATTTGTCCAAATTGGTTGAGAAAAATCTGGCAAAGGTTGTGCAGGTGGGTACAAAGCCAATTTCTTCCTTGACTGACCATCATAAATTGTCATGTCTCCTGAACAACATCCTATAAGGGCATCAGCTATAGCTAACCAAGGTCTTCAAACATTCCATAGTGTGTTTGGTCATCACATTAATGGTTGCACCAAGGTCAACCAAAACATTTCTTACTACTTGACCATTGATATTGATTTTTACTACAGGACTTCCATGATCAGTATATTTTGGGATGACAACTTTCCCCAACATAATGTCGACTAACTGTCCTAAGACATGGATAGTTTGGGGGTATTTTTTCTTTCTTCCTTGTTTCTTTAAACAAGCCTCTTTAATGGCTTTTCCATAAATTGGAACATCTTTGATTGCTTGAAAAAGAGGAATTTGAACTTGTACATTCTTTAGTTGCTCCAAAATATCAAAGGTGGGTTCTTCAATGGTCATAGGTGTAGTAATCTGTAATCTTTGAGGAAAAGGTGGTGTAGCCTAAGGCTGCAAGATGGCTTCCTTGGAGGCAGTAGCTGATACATGTATATCTTATGCATGATCAGTAGGTTGTTCAGCGGCAAAGTCTGGAATATCTGTTATTACAGGTGACTGTGGAGCAGGGAGAGTGGTTTCAGACCTGAGATGGATATCATTGATATTCAGGGCATATGTTGGATATGGGTTATCGTCTACATAATACACAGGTTGTTGTTGTTGTTGTTTCTTACTATTAGGATTGGGCAATGGTTGAGCAGGCATAGGTGTTTGTTTTGGAGGGCCAGTATTTACTGCAGGAGTTGCAGAAGCTGCAGGAGGAGGCATAAGGGCTGGAGGTTGTGGCTGCTGAGACTGCATGAATCCAGGTGGTTGGTTCTACCATTGCTGAGGACCTCTCCATTGAGGGTTCTACTGCTAGTTACCTGGAGGTGGAGTCCATTGTCCTTGTGGGTGCTGCCAACCTCCTTGAGGAGGTTGCCATTGAGGGCTTTGATAATTAGGCCAGTATGGTTGAGGAGCATTTCAAGATGGAGGTGGACCATAGATGGGTTGCCATTGGTTATTATGACTAGAGTAAGGATTACCAAAAGTCAAAGGATCTTGAGGCATACCTTGTCTTGGAGCCCATGGTCTCCTTTGTGCATCAAAGAAGACTTGGTCATCATCACCTTCTATCATCTTAAAATCAGTAGGTAGTTGTTTTGCCTCCATATTGGCCACCAACTTGCATCTGCAGTCATGTTTCTTCTGTCTACAATGTGGACAGAACTCAGCCAGGATCGCCTCAGCCTCTTCATGTTTCTTGCGAGCTTGCATGGTATCCAACTGCGTAGCCATGTTGTTTATGATGTCCTGCTTGAAATCAAACAACAAATCTGTAATCTCCATCCAGGAAACTCCGCTGGAAGAAGACTTTCCCACTGTAGCTTGATGACCTCTACCCTTCTTCACATTTTCTCGGGAGTAACTGAGACATATCTTCATGAGATCATCCCAAGATGCTTGAGTGATATCACCGCCTCCCATCAGGTCCAAGGCATCTATGAAGGTATCATTGATTCCTCTTAGAAAAAGTAATTTCTGAGATTCCTCATTAAGAGTATGGTTCGAGTTCTTTTTCAGAGAAAAGAAGAATCTTGATATATAATCCTCCAGACTTTCATCTTCCTTTTGTTGAATGCGGAATATATCATCACCTTTACTGCCACTCTTACAATATTCCTTGTATTTCTCAAGAAATTTGGTTTGCATGACTGGCCAACTATCGACAACACCCCTTCCCAAACTCATGAACCATCTGAGAGCTCCCTCCTTCAAGGTAGCAAGGAACAATTTCAGTTTGTGAGCATCTGAAGTGTAGTCGTAACTACGACAGAGAATGTCAAACTCAAACAAGAAGGTATCTGGATCTTCTGTGACTAAGCCATAGAACTTGGGAAGTAATGAAGAAGGGATATTCTTGAGGTTGTCATTGTTTTGTTGAGGAGTAATGGGGAATTCAAAAGCAGAAGGTCAATTTGGTGGATTACGTGCCATGTTCACCTGCCCAAGTATAGGAGCAAATGGATTTCCTTCAAGTTCTTCGTCAAATGGGCCAAATAGCAAATTAGCACATAGACCTTCAGCAAATGGGTTAGTATCTAAGTCTCCTTCATCCTCAAATAGGCTATAAGCTGGTTCAGTTTTCTTGATAATGAATGGTAGGTTGAGGAGAAATCTTCCCTAAGCATCTCTCCTTCTATGCATGTAATGAAAATGAATGGTATTTTAAAATATTTTGAAAAACTGACTAAACTACTGCTAATAATGACTATAGCAGGTTCTTAGATTGACAGCATCCCCGACAACGGCACCAAAAATGGCCACGCCCACAAAAGGATATGAAAATCACGGCAAAACCTATCTTGGAAATTGGACATTCCAGCAAGTGACTAATACCTCTTCATGGACGTTCATTTACTTGTCAAACCAGGGAACGTAAAATTTAAATGGAGCAGCACAATATATGCACTAAGAACCAATTGCATTCATAATCTTCTGAAAAGTAAACACTTGGAAAGAAATTTCTATCTATGCAATAACGTAAAGTTCTCTTAACTCAATCATAGACTAATCAAAGCGGAAATCATAGTAGCTACAGTTGAAGGACAAACTATAAACTGGCCTTATGCTGCAGGAACAAACACAGGGATGGATTCCCGATGCTGTAGGAATAGTATAAGACTAAGCTTGTGCTAAAACTTCTAAAATGAAATCTAACTTGAATTAAAAAAAGATAAACAACTACACTCCTACAGATACTTACTAAGTGGGCCCCCTTAGCAAGCATCTACTAAATGACACAAAATATTGTGCTCAGAACTCCATCAACTTTTATTCATAATGTGAAATCATTTACATTGACTGTTCTGTTTCTGAATACTAACAAAAACCTTGATTCATATTATATCTTTTTAACTCTTACATAATCTGCTTCTGTATCTATCTATCTATCTCCTTCGCTGATCTGTTCTATTTTGTTTTGGTCACCCGTGTAGGAGGAACACTTATTTTTAAAATAGGAGAACAACTAAATAACTAACTAACTAACAAAGAAAGATGTGGATATGAAATATATCCTGAAATCAAGGAATAGACTTCATAAATGAGTTATCCATTCAACCCAATCCAAAGAGAATCTAGCACTCCACTCTTTCCAGATTAAATGGCATTTAAAATCCTTCCCAATGGTTTCGGTCAAAGAGTCTTTGCCAAAGCTTCCTCGAAGTCGTGCAAGAAATGGACTTTACTGCAAGGCCGAGATTGGATGCGCTTGACTCGATCATACTTTCTTCAACAACCTACGAAACACAAGGTAACAGATACGAAAGAAAAGGCGCATGGAACATACACAATATCCATTCATTAATCACATATTTAAATCTATTTCATCATTCAAAAACTACATGCGATATACCAGTCATTTGGGAAGTCAACAGGGTAATAAATATAGACATGCCAACATGATTGGCTACAGGAACATGAAAATGTATTGCAATAGGATATCCCCCAATAAAAAGGTTTCCAAAGAGTTAAACAACCATAATCAACAGAAGTAAAGGTATTAAAAGTACACCATGATATCCAAATGATGAGCATATTTTGGGCTCATCAGGCTTCACTCCATTTGAGTTGTTGTATGGAAAGACAGTCATGATGCCCATTGAATTTGAACACAAGACTCTTTAGACTACAGTAGATTTGGGGATAGATATCTCTGAGGTACATTGAGAAAAAATCATGCAGCGAAATGCTTTGGATGAGATGAGAAGAGCAGCCCTGCATCACACAAAGGTGGTGAATAATCAAATAATCAAGTGGCATGAAAAATTCATCGAGGACAAGAAATTCAAACCAGGAGGTTGGGCCCTACTCTATGACAAAGTATTAGGACAATGCAGGAAAATTGCAGACAAGGTGGCTAGGACCATATGAGGTTGCTAAAGTATTCCCTAATGGTGTTGTACAACTCATTACTATTGACCCAGGTAGATTTAAGTTGCTTGTTAATGTTCATCACCTCAGATGTATCACAAGCCAGCTTCCAAAGAAGAGTTCTAGCAACAATTCATTCAGCATGTAGGACCTGAGCTTCTTGTAGCTAAAGGAAGTACCCCTAGTGCCCCTCCTTCTAGCTAATTAAGGTACGTACTTGTCATAATAAATACTTCCACTTCCATGGGAGTCCATTTCTTCACCCATCCACCCATCCATTTCCACCTTTCTCTCTTTTCCATCACATTAGTTCATTCCACTCCATCTCATCCCACCTCATCTTCATTAATTGCTCAACTTATTTCCTAAAAAGGAAAACAATACTTTCTCCACAATCTTTGCAACAAATCCTCCACACATGCAGTTATGTGTGCATTAATTGCTATATCTTAATTGTCTTTAAGTGCATTCCATTTAATCATTGTACATTAGTATGGACATTCACCATGCATGCCAATATTCCCTACCCTGTCAAATCATCATCCCTTATGTGAGGACACATGCCCAAATTTAGGTTGGGGGGAGGAAAAATATGTGAATATTTTTCTCACGTGTCAGTCGATGCTGGTCTAAGTCAGCTAAATTAAAATTGAGTTGATTTGAAATATGAGTGAGAGGATGGCTTGCATGTGTGAAGTGACACCAACTATCGCCACCATTTCTCTCCATCATAGATTTCCTTTATTATTCCTTCCTTGCCATTATTGACCCTATCATATTTCAAGTTGCATTGCAAACAAAAGGTAAAAAGGGAAAATTCAATCGGCATTCACATTAAAAAGCTAGCAAGTGTTGCAGGAAGGTGAATTTGATTTTTAGAAGGAATTGCAGGAAGGAAACTGCAGAGTGTTTGTTTGATTGTAGACAATGGGAAGTGGGTTAATTCAAAATGAACCCACTGTGCACGATGTATTACTGCAGGATGTATAATACATGGTCAAATTCAGAATCTACTGGTGGATAGACTACTTCCTAAAACTAGATGATTTTGATGAAGCCGTTGCACTAGAATTTACCTAGACATTGTCTGAGGGGAAAACCACGGTAAAAGGTTTGGAGGTCATAGCAACTAGGGAAAGAATTGTAGAAGTTACAGGGTTAGTTGCTGATGGTGAAAATTACCCTAATTCCAGAGACGCCAGGTTAGCTAGGGTCGAATTTACAGAGCCAAACGACCCTCCATTGAGTATAAATAAATAGGGAGCAAAGAGAATGTCTCTGCCTGAGCCATGGAAGCAAATAGTTGTTTATGTCATAAAATACATCACCTATGAAGGTTGCCAGTCGAATTTGCACTCCCTGCACTTTAAACTTTTGAATCATATGGGGTACAAAAGGAGGATGAATGTGTCGAACATTCTATACAACCTTCTTTCAATCATGGTGGTCGAGACTCAAAAAGGTAGGGACAATTTTGTTTCCCACCATTTTTTGATTAAATTGTTAGTTGAAAAGTCTCTGCATGATGTATCTGGAATGACCTGGGAATAATCCATAAAAATTGATTGAATTAGACCTAAGCTTTTACAACCTAGGGTTTTACCTCAACCCCGTAGGTCTAGCAAGAGATTGAACATGGCTGAAGCCACTCGTGGTGCTTCAACCTCTAGCATAGACCTTAGTGTAAACACTACTGTAGCAAAAGAAACCATAGAAATTAGCTCTTTTGGGACAAAACACTCAGACAAAGAAAGTTCTTCTCCTGACTCTGATGATGATGTTTCACTTGGCATTTTAATGAAAACTAGGGCATGGAAGGGAGAGGTAGAAACAAGAAAGGAAAAAGGAAAAAGACAGCTGACAGAAAAAGAGGTGCCAAGTTCTAAGAAAAGAAAGACTAACATTGTTCATCCTACAGCCAAATAAAAATGTGAGAGCCCTCCTAGGAAAGCAAGACCAGCCGGGCCAACCTTTGTTACATCTTCGTAGGAAATATCTAAGTCTAGAGAAGTATCACCAGAGGACACAGAAGCTCCAATGGGGTAGGAGAATGTTGAGGAAGAAGATATATATAAGATGGCAGCAAACATAACACTAGCTGATCTTGCTAACATTGCAGGAGAAATGGAAAACCAAGAGTATGAGGAAAATTAGGATTTCCTACAGCAATATATCCTACGACAAAAGCTAGAACAAGAGCAAGAGTAGGAGTTCCTATAGTAACAACATAAATTGGGAGAACAATCAGTACCCCTGCAACTAGAATTGATGGGACAACCTGAATCCTTGTAGTTAGCATTAGTGTCAGAGACTTCAGATATTGGTAGGAATACATAACCCCCCTAATTTTTCAATGCACAAGGTTGCCATGCATTTACAGAAAGAGATGCAAAGAAGAGAAGAGGAATCGAAGGAGGAAAAATGCAGATTGAAGAAGGAAATTCAAAAGAGATGAGGAAATTGAAGACAAAAAAGCAGAAATTGCCACCTTAAAGAAGAAGGTGGATGATATGGCAGCCTTGGTACCACAAATTTTGGAATGTAGGACCCCTCTAAGGGTCTATACTCTACATTTGAAGAAGAAATATCTCTCTTTTAGACTGGAAAGAATTGGCTCAGGTTTGAACCCTTCTATTGAGACCCCTACTAAATTTTTCAATGCTTATGGGATTGCTTCACCTAAAACAAAGAATTTTCTATGTGAGTTTTATTTGCACGACTATGTTGTGACTCAAGACCATGATTGGAATCTGTTGTATGTTGGGGATGTACAATTAAGGGAATTTATGTCTTGGGTGCAAAATGAGATTAGTTGGGGACAACAATATGGGGTTTATAAGCAAATGGAATCCAACCTTCCCTTGTCCATTAGGGTTGAATCAAGGAATCCAGGAGATATTTCAAGGGAATGGAATAGAATGCTTGTCAAAACTAGCTATGGTAATAGGATTATGCCTTGGATAGAAGCAATTTACAGTGAATATGAGGCAAAGGTAAAAGAAAAAGAGGAAACTATGAAAAGATACCTCTCACAAAGATGGAACAACTTAAATGATGATCTCAACTAGGCTAAGCCTTATTCCATTCAAAACTATGTAGCATCTCTTAAAATAATTGGTAGATATATTCACATTGGAAGGACAAAAGGGCGATTCTAGCTTCTCCTAGCTTTTCAGCCACCAATCCTAATGTGGCTTGTACCGAATTTTAGGATCTACCAATACGATATTGCTGCAGAGAAACAAAGATGGAGTAGATTGGACAAATTGGGAGGATTCTATTGGGACCCTGATTCATGCACAACACACTCTAATGTGGGACAGTTGTTAGTTGTAAATTTTAGAGCATTGACCAAGCAGAAGAACAACCCTTCCCCTGCTGGAGGACCAACAAGATCTTAGGTTGGGGGAGTGATGAGCCTAGTTTATGGTCTAGTTTTGGGTAGAACTTATGGTTTGTTTGCTAAAGATATCATGGACCTTGATGATTAAGTGTTGATACTTTTTATGATATTTCCTCAGAACTATTGACATTGGGCTTAATCTTATTTTTGCAAACCTTTAATGATAATGGCATGTTATATGGACTGTCTATATTAATTTTGCATGTAGTTAATGAATTTTATTTGAGGTGGTTATAGATATACAATTATTGTGTGTACTAATGTTCATCAATGCTATGCAGATTTAATTTGAGGATGCTAAATTGAGGAAGGCATCACCAGCTGGGCATGCACCATAACGTCCAGTAAGGGAATCATTCAAAGGTCAAAGGAGGTCGACGATAGGAGACTCCCCATGCAAACCAAATGTAACCACCTTGTTGTGGACTTTAATGCTGTTGAGAAATGCAGGTGTTACTATTGTGCTAAATCTGCGCTTGGACCTACATGTTTGACTGGATTCCATGCATACATAACTATTTTTGCTCCACTTTATCTATTTTCCCTAAATGGCATCCTCACAGTTCGTGGAGTTGACCACCTTGTTTAGTTGATAGTATAAATAAGGATCAAATGCTCCTTTGAAGGATGCATGATTTGATATTGTACTTGCATTCTTGATTTTTTAGTAATACGGATATATTAATCTTTTGTACTCATGATTTATAGGAAATACAATGAAGTTCTGAGTTTGAGCATTTGAGTTCTCATTAGTTTTAGAGGATACTTATGCAAGGGGGACCACTTGGTGAGTAATCCATCCTTTAGTTTAGTATTAGTTTAGTGTTACTTTTTGTTTAGTAATTAGTCAAGAATTTGGCATTGGCTATTCCTGCAGCCACTAGAATTCCATTTTGTGGCTGTTCCTACAGGCAAAGCAGGCAAAGTAGTGTCCTATTTGTTTGCAAATATTTTCATCTTTGTTATGTATTTTAGCTTAGTATAGTTATTGATTGACAATTAACATTTATGTTATTCCTTTCCAAGAAATTTACTTTTAGCATTGTGTCTTTCTTAGCTGTAGAATGAAAATGTCTACTTTGGGTTCCTAGTGCACATATTGTGTTGACCCATTTCAAGTTCACATCCCTAGGTTGACAAGTTAAATGCACCTTCATGATGATTGAGATAGCTATTCAGGTCAGGTGTCCAATCTCTGAATCATAGTTGTAAGGGCCTAGTTGTTAAATCATTGTAGGAGGTAGACAAGCATGATAGTCAAAAATATATATTTTAACAAGTACTCAAAATTTTGTTCATTATCTCATTAATTATAAGCCATAATATGGATCGCTAATGTAGTTTTTGTGATTGAATAATTTGTTTTTTTATTTTCAGATGCTACAAGAGGATATATCTCCAAATGTTCATAGTGAAATGGATCTTGGTGTTTCATCTAATATAAACTCCTCAATGGCTCTCACAGGAGAGGTATGAGGCAAATTACTAAAATTCAATTTACATTCATTGTTATAGCTCTATTAGTTAATGAAAAAGAAAACCATTATTGATTCATAGTTTAATTTCTCTTTGGATGGTTTCTACAAGGCTTCACCATGCCTCAACATGGGAATTTGAATATTTCCCTCATGGAGATTGATTATTAGATGGCAATAAGTGATTATTTTGTTTAATATATCATTTTTCATAATGTAATTTCTATATATTAATGTTTTTACTTGTTATTGTAACATATAAGACTTCACCAAGAACTAAACCCTAAGAGGAGCACCAGAAGCACTCCTCGACCTTAGAATAAATGAGTAACATACCTATTGCCATGCGATCGATAAGCAAACCACAAGAGTATATTTCAAGAGCATGGAGAGCAATGACTTTTGATTCAAGATCCCTTTGTTGTATGCCTATATGGCATTTTTGTACATATGTGTATTTGATATGTTTGAAATTGTATTCCTACATGGCATTCTCATAAGCCTATAAGGCTATTTTATATATATATTATACTTATATCGACATATATTGATGTATTCCTACATGGCTATTTGGTTAATACAAATATTTTTTATCAATGGTGTCCATATTTGCATTATAAATCCATGGTTCAATAGATATGAGTTACATGTATTCAAGTGTATACTTTACAACTTACATGTATTCCAATGTATACTTTGCAACTTATGTGTTTTCATGTGTATACCTTGTATTCATCCATATACTTTTTATTAACTTGTGTATACTATGTATTTGTGTGTATACTTCAAGGCTTACATTTTTTTGAGTACTTGTGCTTCCCAGTATTCACATGTATGCTTGAATTATTCACGTTTATACTTATTAATTTTTTATCCCTAGCATTCATCATTGTTGTCCTTCATGGTTTGTCTTAAATATTTATTGATTGATGCTAAACAACTTCAATATTTCTAGGAATACTAGTAGAGTTACAAATTACAAAATTGCACAAATTGAAAAGAAAAAGTTAACTATAAATAAATTCACTAATTATTAACTTGATAATTGATTAAGAATGAGTCTAATATATATCAAGAGATGAGCCTTCTAGAATGGTAACTACCAAGTAGAAAATAGGAAAAGCATTCCCAATACTTTGAAAGCAATAATCCACCCAAAATTGCAATGGGAGAGAAGGCTTATTTAAGATCCTTAAGCAATGTATTTCCTAATGCTCCCTTGTTCTTACATATCTCAATTTAGTTTAATCCAAAGAGTTCCATCAAATGATTTATCTAAAAACAAAAAACACGTTTTCAATTAGTATTCCATGAGATGTTTCATAAAAAGATTACAATATATTTAATCTTTTGATTAGATCAACTCAATTAAGCAAGGAATACATAATTTTCACAACACTTGCAAAACATAATATTCATAGTAGATGATAAGTAGTTAACTTCTTGACACATTATCATACAAACATTTATCTTGAATAGTCTTTAAAAAATTTCACAGCATAATCCTCATAGTATATAATGAATTGTTATGTTCTTGATCCATCACCATATAAACATGTTGAAAGATGTATATGTCAACTTTTTGCAATATTATTTCTAATATAGGAAATGGACTTGGGAGAAAGCTTTACAATTTATAATAAAAATAAGAAATGGAATCAAGGATGAAAACTTTATTTATCACACCAAATAATAAATGTATGTAAGACCATCACTTGTTTCTCTTAAACTCCAATTTTCAAGCATAGAAAATCATTTCAAATGAAAATGACAAAATGCTTCACAACCAAAGTTGTTAATTGAGGAAAAATAAAATGTTTCCAAGTTTCACCATTGTACACATTTACAATTGGTTGTATATTTGTGTAAGGGGAAAGAGGATAATTAAAAAACATCTTGCGCTTCCTATACTTGAGGATGATCATATTATTTTTGTGTGGAAAACTTGAACTTCTCAGCTATCGTGTGAATGATTTTCTTTTTGATTGTTTTGCATGCCATCATAATGGATCGAGTTGGTTGAACATAGCTCAGAGAGATTCGGCATGTTTGGGTGTGAAAGAGGACCATGCCTAGTGTAAATGTACCTAATGGGATGCTTTGGAATAGTTTTTTTGGTCACACGAGTTGCAGAACAAAATTTGCACCACTTTGTAACTTTACAATGCTTGCATTTGACACTTATTCCATCAAGTGAAAATAGGTCACCACGAGAAGATGACTCTGAGAAAACAAAAACCGAGAGAGGTTCTTGTAGAGGGGCTAAAATTGATTCCATAGGCTCAGACGAAGAATTTGTAAGCATCACTGTTTCTGAGTAATAGCTTGTCAAAAATTGCTACCCTTTTGCACTTTGGACACTTAAGGGATCGAACCGATTGAATGTAGCTCAGAGTGATTCTACATGTTTGGGTGTGAAAGACAACCATGCCTAGTATAAATGTATCTATATTAATGCATTGGAATAGTTCATTTGGTCACATGAGTTGTAAAATGAAAGTTGCACCACTTTGCAACTTTACACTGCTTGCATTTGACACTTTTTCCATCAAGTCAAAACTGGACACCACGGGAAAACAACTCTAAGATTAAAAAAAATGAGAATTTTTTTTTGTACAGAGACCTAATGTAATCCCATAAGCTCAGATGGAGAGTTCGTAAGTGTCACGGTTTCTAAGTAATAGCATGTCAAAGATTGCTACCATTTTGCACTTTGAACCCTTAAGGGATCGAGCTGGTTGAATGTAGCTCAGAGTGATTCTGCGTGTTTGGGTGCAAAATATAACCATGCATAATGTAAATGTACCCATCCGGATGTGTTGGAGCAGTTTGTTTGGTCACACGAGTTGCAGAACGAAAGTTGCACCACTTTGCAACTTTGCATTGCTTGCATTTGACACTTTTTCCATCAAGTGAAAAGTGGACAAAATGGGAAAAATACTCTGAGATAACAAAAACCAAGAGAGGTTATTGTAGAGGGGCTCAACATGATTCCATAGGCTCAGACATAGAGTTTTTAAGTGCAATAGTGTTTGAGTAATAGCTCGTCAAAGATTGCTGCCCTTTTTCACTTTGAACCCTTAAGGGATCAAGCTAGTTGAACATAGCTCGGAGTGATTCCACATGTTTGGTTGTGAAAGTGGACAATACCTAGTATAAAAATACCTATCCATACATGTTGGAATAGCTTTTTTGGTCTCACGAGTTGCAAAATGAAAGTTGTGCAACTTTGCAACTTTACACTGCTTCCATTTGACACTTTTTCCATCAACTAAAAAATTGGACACCATGGTAAAATGAATCCAAGATAACAAAAACCAATAGATTTTATTGTAGAAGGTCCCAACGCGATCTCATAGGCTCAAATAGACAGTTTGTAAGAATCACAATTTATGAGTAATAGCCCGTCAAAGATTGTTTCCCTTTTGCACTTTGGACCCTTAAGGTATCAAACCGATTAACGTATCTTAGAGAAATTCTGCGTGTTTGGGTGTGAAAGAGGACCATTCCTAGTGAAAATGTACCCATCAATGGCATTGGAACATTCTATTTGATCACATGAGTTGCAAAATGAAAGTTGCACCACTTTGCAACTTTACACTGCTTGCTTTTGACACTCTTTTCATCAAGTGAAAATTGGACACCATAAAAAAATGACTCCAAGATAACAAAAACTAAGAGAGGTTATTATAGAGGGGACCAACATGATCTTGTAGGCTCAGACAAATATTTTGTAAGCATCACAATTTCTGAGTAATAACCCATCAAAGATTGTTTCCCTTTTGCACTTTAGACCCTTAAGGGATCAAATCGGTTGAACATAGCTCAGAGTGATTTTGTGTGTTTGGGTATAAAATAGGACCATGTATAGCATAAATTTACCCATCCAATTGCATTCGTACAATCTGTTTGGTCACGCGAGTTACTGAAAGAAATTTGCACCACTTAGAACAGGAATCAGAATCATATTTCATGTAGCCACCATCAAGAGTGTTACAAACCAACAAGATGGAGGGAATTCTTATATAAGGATAATTTTCAATGTTTCAAGTATTGGCTTTAATGCCAACTGCAATGGCAACATTGAAATTCCCTAGCAGTATTTATGTTAAGGAAATTTCCTTTAGATGGAAGGATTCAAAGCACATCAACCATGTGGTACAAATGATTAAATCTTGGAGATGATTTGTAGCAATGAAAGAGTCTAGAAAGGTAGAGAAAGCTACACTGGTGACTCAGGAGAACTTCAGCTTTCAAAAACAAAGCCAATTAGGCTGGCAGACGTGTGGATTAGGCCAACATTTGGTGGAAGAGGATGGAATATGACTGGAACTCTGGAGGCCAACCATAATGGATTTTGGTATTCAACCATGAGAGCAGAAGAGAGAGCTGATATCATGTATCAAAAAATTAAGCATGCATTCTTCCAGCCAACAGAGAAGGAGATGATTACTTTGCTTCATTTTTATTTGCATAACCATATCATGGTGTGGGAACCAAGAATACCAAGGATGCCCAGTCTTATGTGGAGGTAATGGATGTGGTCCAAAATTTAGGAGGGGAGATCTTGATGTCTACCAAGAGGCATAAAGTCAGATGAATTAAGTTCACCTACATGTCTGCTGAAGTTTACTTTCAATTTTTATGACTTTTTTTCTTGACTGTCAGAGAAGAAACTTCAACTTTCAAAAATAAAGCCAATTAGGCTGGAAGACATGTGGATCAGGCCAGCATTTGGTGGAAGAGGATGAAATATGATTGGAAATCTAGAGGCCAACCATAATGGATTTTGGTATTCAACCATGAGAGCAGAAGAGAGAGATGATCTCATGTATCAAAAAAGGGTATCTGCAGGATCATGATGGGCCAAAAAGTGGAGATATTATGGGTATTTGTAGCGTATGTGGTTGACGAATTTTTTTTTACCCAAAATTGATGAAATGAAAAGGGTTTTTAGAGGAGATTCTCAACTTTCCACCAATATAAATTATGCTTTAATTTGAATTTAATAAATTATTATTATTCATTTTCTATTAGAATTACGGCTAAAGTCCTAATCAATAGGTTCATTGAAAAACACATATAACTTTCAAACGGTATCACATTTTTTGAATCCAAAACATGCGTCACATTCTATGCTTCACATACTATAGGATTAAAAAAAGAAAAATTAAATTTCATGAAGTTTTGACAAAGTTAAGGTGGTCAGACATACGAGTTTTTATATTTTTTAAAAATTGTAATAAAAATTCATAATTAATTATTTACTTGGAAAAAAATTACAAAAAATATGCATCACATCCGACATGAGTCCTCTACTTATATATAAAATCTTATAAAAAATATTATCATTTTATTATGGTTAGGTTGGTTAGAGGACACCTACTTCTAATTTTTTTCCTTGAAATTTAAGTACTACTACATTGAAATTTCAAATTTTCACCAAATAGATTTTATTTATTTTTAAATAAACCTAGTAGTTTAGAAACTACATTAAATTTTATACAGATTCTATTCTTACATATTTTTGAAATAATATAGATAACTTATTCAAATTTTTACGTCAAGTTTCCTAACACTGATTTTTCTAAATTTTTTGCCACTTAAGGGCCTATTTTTTCCATGATGATCCTACACATACCCAAAATTAAGCATGCATTCTTCCAACCAGCAGAGAAGGAGATGATTACTTTGCTTCATTTTCATTTGCATAACCATATCATGGTGTGGGAACAAAGAAGACCAAGGATTTCTAGTTTTATGTGGAGGTAATGGATGAGGTCCAAAATTTAGGAGGGGGGATCCTGATGTTTGCCAAGAGGCATAAAGTTAGATGAATTAAGTTCACCTACATGTCTGTCAAAGTTTACTTCCAATTTTTATGACTGTTTTTCTTGACTATCAGAGTTTACTTACAAATTTTAAATTTCTTTCTAGTCATTTTGATGAGGATATATTCATCCAATGTGTAAGCACGTTTTATTTGTATCACAAGCATCTGTGCATTGCTAGAATTCTGATTATCTATGGTCTATAGCTATGACATCTCACTTCTTGGATATTCTATTTCAATGTTTTCTATGGTCTTCTCTATTTGAGGTAGCACCTCGCAATCCTACCTCCTTTCATTAGCTGAGAAATGGATTTGAATTTGGAAATACTACACTTTAAAACTAGCTATGGTTTAAGGAGAGCTATTCTAGCTTTTTTTTTTATAGCCTCGATCTTCAACAAGGAATTAGATGCATGGACTGAAATGAAAGCTTTCAAACTTAGATTTGAATGTGCATAATTTGATTGATTATGGTTTTCACAGGTAGTTGTCTTTACATGACTATTCTGGATTGTCAATTCGTGTAATAGTGACTACATCCTTATCAAGTTTGGCTACCCTTATTCAGAATGCCTTGGCCTTTGGACTTGATACAAAGTTTTGCATTGTTATTCCATATTTGTAACATGTAGGAAATTTAAGGGGTACAACATTTAGAAATTCAATACTATCATCCAAGGAAAACTTACAGATGGTTTATCAAGAACAACAAAAAATTCTTTTATTAGGGTTAATGCTTTCTTCCCCCACACTACTAATATTTTCCCCAAAACATGTTTTTTTTTATTTCAATGCATCTCAAAATTCAATGTATTGATTAACATTTGTTATGCATTTCAAATATTTATGCAAATGATGCATATATGTTAACTCGATCAGTGTTATTACTTCAGTAGTTTGACTTCTATAACAACCAGCAATTAGGCCATTGTGTGCGAGAGCACGTTTGTGTTTTTAGTTAGCTTTTTTGGATAGCTCTACTGGGTGTTGAGGATATTCCATTTATCATTTGAATGTTAAGAAGTCAGAGTTTCAAGGATTTTTCAAGCGAGTAAGAGAGCTATGGGAGTAGCCTCATCTAAAATATTTTGAGCTAGAATTTGATATACCATTTAGAGAGCTTGGTTTTCATGGCATTCCTTTCAAAGCCTCTACTTTTATTGTTCCTACAGTAAACTATTTGGTAGAGTTTGTGGAATTACCTTTCTTAGTAATCGCTATTAGTGAGATTAAGAGTTGTTAACCTTGAGAGAGTATGACTTGGGAAAAATACATTTGATATGGCTATTGTTTTCAAAGACTTCAAGCAGGATGTACTTTGCATGTACACCATTCCTCAATCTTCACTTGATGGCATCAGGGAATGGTTGACCTCCATGGATATAAATTATTATGAAAGCATAATGAACTTGAACTAGCGGCCAATTTTGAAGACTATTACTAATGATCCAGTTAAATTTATTGAAGATGGTGGTTGGAAATTTTTGAATATGGAAGCTATTGATTCTGATTCTGATAATTCAGAATAGTTAGATCAAGGATACAGACCCTCTGATGTAGAAGAGGAATCAAAATCATATGAGGAAGGTTCAAAAGATGAATCTCTTGTGGAATCAGAGGAGGAAAAAGAAGAAGAAGAAGATTTTGAAGAGGAGGAAGGTAAAACATGGGATGAATTAGAAGTCAAAGCCAGAAATGCAGATAAGGAAAAAGGAGATGAGTCTGATAGTGAAGAGGAAATGTTGCAATGAAAGGTAAAAGCTACAGTGAAGTCTTGGGCACTTGATATTAGAGATTCAAGAGGAATGTCTTCCAAGATGCATAAAGTCAGATGAATTGAGTTCATCTACATCCTTCTACTATTTATTCATGCACATAAATGGTCATTTTGTAATCATAAGATTTGAGCTCTATTTACTCATCCTATGCATCAATAAACAACTCAACACAAGAGATGCAAATTGACATATTAACATAGCAATATCCAACTAAGTTATTGAAACTCAACTATTGATACCTCGTTCTCCATCTAGATTACAAATTCATTCCACTTTTTGTTTTGTAACATATTCTTTCAAATTACTTTGGATGGCAGCCATATTTCTCATCCTGTCAAAACATGGCACATGGACTAGTTAAACTAATTAATATGAAATCATTTAATTTTTCCAAGGAAATAAAAAAAAATATCATTTAACATATTAAATATACTTACAAATGTATAGATCAAGGCCTGTAAACCTTTCTAGCCACTGCGATGTGTGGCACAAAGTTTCTCAAGCCTAGCCTTGGAGGCCTTGTCCTAAAACATATACTAATTCAAATTAACTATGCAAAAATAATATTTAAATATCATTTAATAAATTTGATATAATCTTATGAGAAAATTCAAATACCTACATACTCTCCTCACTAGACTTCCTCTGTGCATCAGACTTCTCATATGCTTTTACAAGCTCTTTCCATACTTTCACACTTACATCAATTAGCCTTCTTTTATGCCTTAGCTCAGGAGGGATGTTTTTTATCTTCTTTGTTTTGTTGCACCGAAATCTCTTGCAATTTTGAGAAATTCATAGATTTATCTTCTTTACAGACCAACCTGTGCCAAAATCAATCTCCATGTCATGGATAACTATTTTTTTTAGTTGCATGGGTATCTATGAGAATGGAAAATGTTGATGGTCTTTGAACCGTTGAAAGCATGATTCCTTCAACCTATTCACAAATTTTTTCCCAGCATCTATCATTTGAACTTCCCCTAAAACCACCTCGTATTCTATCTTCGTATTGTAGCTACCAATGCAAGATTGATAACATGGCGTGGTGGAAGAAGTATGTGTCCCAGGAGTTGCTAGGACATTGGAAGTCTTTGCTCCCTATTCCACATTCTTAGAGTTTACTGTCACTGATTTCCTCCTAGATCTTTTGTTCAATCCAAGATTGGTTGGGGAATCAATTGATTCCCTTTGACACAATTGATTTTTTTGCAATGTTTGAGGGGCGGTACCAGATTGTTTTTCTATGTATCTGGCAAGCGTTGTCCAATCCAAATTAACCAATTTGTTCATTACCTCTACCCCCAATATGGAAGCCAATTCCTCTTTATCTTTGTTAGTCTCATGTCCCTATATATATGGGTGATCACACAATATTGGTTTACAATTTTTTGCCAAACTAGACACTGAAATAATTTTTTTTAACTAAATCTTCACTTTTAGGCACCTATAGTGGCTAAACCGTGAGGAATTTGAAGATGATGCAAACTAGAGTTTCATGAAATTTTGTTTGTAGATTCTAAATATATTTTTTTCAATTTTTTTGGAATTAGATTGTACTTCTTTTTCCATCTCCCTCAAAAACTAGTTTTTTTTTTTTCAGAAAACAACATTTTCAAAAAGTGACGCTCACCGTATAATGCATAACTTTTTTTCCATGAAGGATAAAATTATAATTCTTTCAAATTTAGATTTGTAACTCTGACATCTAGTGCTTCCACTTGGTTATATATTTTTTTATTAAATATTTTTTCTTTAATCAAGTTTCAAAGTCAAACCAATTACAATTTAGACATAGCACAACCGTATAACATGTAACATTTTCTTGTATGTATCGAAATTCTTTTTTTTTTTGTTGGATCAAGGAATCCAATATCGGGTGCACTCATATTTTTCAAAAAAAAATTGATAATATTCTATTTTTCCACATGTGCAGAACATAGAACTTGATTTTATGTGAAAAACCTACATTCACAAGAAATAAAAAATAAATATAATAATCAAATTTAATTTAATTAAAATTATACTTTTTTGGAAGCTTATAATAAGGACTACATACTTACAAAAAAGTAAAATTTAAATGAATTCATTTGATCCCCCAAAATGTAAATCAAAAGTGGTTTTTTATCAGGATTTTGATAGGTGTAAAGGAGACTCCATTATAGGTATGGTTTAAAAATAGCGGGTTCTATCCAAGGGGGCTTGGTCTAAGGTGGTTTGATCAAACCCTATTCAATTGGAATCCTTTAAATGGAACTTTTCAAGGCTTAAATAGGATCTCCCAGAAATTGTAAACCATTATTGTAGTAGCACCCATATATATATTAAATTATATTTCTTCTTTTAAATTTAGAAATAAAAAACTAAAAATTAAAATTCCTCTTTATCTTTGTCAGTCTCATGTCCCTATATATATATATATATATATATTTAAATTATATTTCTTCTTTTAAATTTAGAAATAAAAAAACTAAAAAGTAAAATTCAAAGAAACAATGGAAACATTTACAAATCTATAAATTGACAATGAATTACCTCAATGTGGCTAGAGTTTCCTGACAATGCACGCTTCCTTCTATTGCTTGAGATTTTGAGGCAACCTAGGGAAAATTATTTTCGTCTAGTCTGTGGAGGAAAATGAAGTACACACTGTCAGGTATGAAAGTTTCCATCTAGTTTGTGGGATGAAAGTTTTGTTTTGTGGGAAAATATGTTCGTTGGGTTTGCTTAGTGTTGATAACCTAGGGAAAATATGTTCATTGGGTTTTCCTAGTGTTGATAACCTTATCATGAAAACTCTTTCATAATGCAA
This sequence comes from Sequoia sempervirens, assembly GCA_007258455.2. Taxonomy (NCBI): domain Eukaryota; kingdom Viridiplantae; phylum Streptophyta; class Pinopsida; order Cupressales; family Cupressaceae; genus Sequoia; species Sequoia sempervirens. The sequence goes on from VDFB02058242.1 coordinate 46,526,466, forward strand.
TGTTGCACAAGTTTTTCATAGCATCGGTGACTATGGCGTGACTGGGCAAAACCAAGCAGTTTCTGCATTTATTTTCAATAGTTGCTCAACAGTGATCGACCCAATTCCCAAATTTTCCAAGCAGTTCACTATTTCCTTGATACCCAAGTTAGGGAAAGAATATAGAGGCATCCTACTTTTGTGCTATAATATTTTATGCCAAAGCTCAAATGGGTAGGGTAAATTTTTTTGTTGGTTTCTCAAAGGTTTTACAATTTATAATGATGGGACAATTTAGAGGTTTTCTGGATAGGTTAGGCCATGAACCAATAAACAATCACGAATTCAAATGCAATACAAAGAGCAATAAAAAATCATGAATTCAACCAAGAAAAAAAAATTGTAACCTTACCTATGGTGTCGCAAACTAAATTGAATTTCTCATCAGTTACTAGTAGTGCCCTACTCTCTTCCTTCACGTGACGTTTTTCCCTTTTGTGTCATCTGATTTCTTCCTTCATGTGGAAATTTTTTAAATTTTAAATTTTTGTTCAGTAGTCAGTGCTTTAGTAAGCATCAATTAACACCAACTTTAGCATCGAATTTTGGCCATTAATGTAATCTGTTTGGGGTGCCTAAGGCGGTGCCAAGTGTGCCTAATTCAGTACCTATCATTGTTGTATAGTGACTATTTTCATTGTTGTGTATCATAGGATCTAGAGTGTTAGAAATAATTTTGATTCCTGCCTTATTTTTGTGACCACTATTGTCTCGTGGCTACTTCATCAGTCCAGTGTCGTAGAGAGGTTTTAACTGTGGTCCCACAAGGTGCTTCATCCTTCTCAATAGTAGTGCGGTGAAAGCTTCTATGGTGGCACACAAGTATTCCTTCTATTCCTGGTAGTGTTATGGTGACTCCTGCAAGTCTTCTACAATTGGCATGCAGTAGTGTGGTGACTACTGTTGTCCCACGGCTCCATCAACTCAATGCGGTAGAGGATTTTTTACCATGGTCCCACAAGTTGCTTCTTCCTTCTTGGTTGTAGTGTAGTGAAAGCTTATGTGGAAACATTTTTATTCATAGAGGAGGCCATGGAGAGAGGACGTGGATGACGTAGAAATACTAAATCTCTGAGAGGAAAGTGGGAGGAAATAGGTGAGACAACGAAATCTGTAGATAAAATAGAGGTAAGAAGAGAAAGCAACATGAAGCAAAGGAGGAAGGTGTTTATGAATTCACAAATGCTACAACATAGAGGAGATATCAATATGTCAAATATATGACTAAAGTGAGGTTTTGTGCTAGATAGCATACTCATTGAAATTATATAATTGGTGTACTAAACATTATTTACTATGTTGTGTATTATAGGGCTAAAACGAGGCCATGGCAACAAATCGTGTCATATCAAATGAGGACACAACAGATGAAGTAGGACATCAGGTACTCAAATTTTGACTTAACTTAGGAAAAAATGATTTGATGTAATTTTGTGATACATCCATCTTTTTTCATAGTATTATTGAAATTTATAATGAATTATCCAATCTTGACATAAATTAATGCTTGTTGTTGATTATTTTAGATGGAGATTGGAGCAAATGCAGACCCTGAGCGTACAACTAGCAAAAGAAGAAGATATGTACGTGGACATGGACCTAAAACTATTAAATCACGTAGACGATAGTGGGTGGAAGAGGATATGACAATGGATACTGTAGACACAACAAATGATTGCACTGAAGAAGAGGTAGGTCAGGACTATAGTACATGGGATGAATACTTTGAGAAAATTGTTGTTTGTGAATGTTCTATATGTCGTGGAAAGAAACAATTCAAATGAGGGATTGTACATAGACATTACATATATGAAAAGCTTCCATTTGGTAGTATGCCTCCTACAATCGATTAAAACCAAAGAATAATAAATGAGTGTGGACTGATGTTTTATAAATTGTTGTCAAAATTGTGTTTTATTTAAATTATTGTATAAAAAAGGCAGTCTATAAAATAATGTTCCATTATTCAATTGATGTATATATGTTCATACAATTTATATTTTTATTTTTTAAGCCATATTTGATTATATTTCTTTGAAATTGATACATTTATGATTTATCCAATTATTGCTAAACATTAAATAATGTTTACATTTGTTGATAGGTAGAAGATTTTGATGAAACACATACTAATACCCAAGATCCAACTGGATTATTAAGATTTGGATGGGATGATCCAAACCATCCTTTAAACCATACCAAGGCAAGAAGAGCAAGATTGAATAGAACACTACCACCTAATAAATTTGAATAGTTGATGAGAGTCGCATACACTGATGACATGCCACCTAGCCTTAATGATGATGATCATGATAGTGAAAATGCAGTGCATGAAGAAGGATTGAATGAAATGCTTACAAGTTTCTTTGGGGATGGAAACAATGATGACAATAATGATGACATGGTTGACAGTAACAATGATAGTAGGGGTAATTACCACCAACGTAATGTTGATGATAACAACATCAAAGACTCCATCAAGCAAGTAGCGAAGACACTCATGTTCAAATCGGGTGCAAGTAGAACATCAAAAATGGCATGCACATTAATATTATCAAAAATCAAGTCACTATTTGGTTGGCTAGACAAAGGATTCACTACTCTTCTGAAGTGAGTTGAAATCTATTTCTTACTTTGCATTGTCAATTGGTGTACATAATTCATAAACATTCACCAACTTTGTTTATATTTCTTTAAGGGGATTTTAAAACCATATATTATATATAAACACTTCTAGTATAGATTTACATGTCAAACATGTTCATCATAAGTCAAACATTCAATTGATTTAATCTCTGGTAATCTTACAAGGCACTAAAAACTAAAATATTCCATGAAGAGAATATGATGCCATCAACTTGCAGAGATGCGCATCTGTTGTTGGTTGAGTTGGGGATTGAATATAAGAAAATTAATTCATGTAAAAATGATTTCATTTTATATAGAGATGAATATAAAAACCAGGTAGAATGCCATGTTTGCAAAGAGACAAGATATCGTATAGATGTACAAGGTCCTACAGTTCCAAAGAAGGTTTTACGTCACATTCCAATTATACCTAGACTTCAAAAAATGTTTTGTTGTAATTCACTAGCACAATTGATTGACTAGCATGCAAAGAATAGGAGTAAAGATGGATTCATGTGAGTTTCGGCCGACTCCAAAGCAATGAAACACATAGAGGAAAAATGGCCAACAAAATTCAAAAATGAACCCCATAGTATCAGGTTTAGTCTTTCAATTGATGGAGTGTGCCCATTCTCTTTCCTGAGCTAAAATTATAGTGTTTGGCTAGTCAGATTGATAGTATACAATATTCTCCCATGGATGAGTGTTAGAAAGGAGCACCTTATGCTAACTCATTGTTCCAGGAAAACATCAAGTTAAAAACATGGATGTTTATCTTGTGCCTTTTATTTATGAGATGTAATTGCTATGGAAAGGCATAAGAATGTATGGCATATCACTTCCTCCATCAAATAGTTCCTTCATGTTGTATGGTGTGCTATGTTGGACTATTCATGATTTCCCAGGACTTGGTGTTTGTTCTGGTAAGATAAAATGTTTACGTATTTACACTCATAATTTATTTTCATCCCAACTTTCATACTTAGTTTTATACTATTTTTTTTTATGTTATTAACATTACTTATTGAATTGCAGGGCTTCAAACAAAGGGGATATTTGCATGTCCAAGATGTGCAGAACAATTTCAAGGGCGATATTCTAAAGATCTACTTAAATTTATTTACGCAAACAATAGGGTTTTTCTACCACTAGATCAGAGGTTTAGAAATCACCTAAAGAATCAATTTGATGGAAATGTTGAAAATAGAGGTCCTCCTATGATTATGGGTCCAGGTGTTTGGCTTAAAAAGTATGAAGATGCTGAATTGAAAGCTTGGGAGGATTTTTTTGATTGGGGTGATTCAATTGAAGAACCAAAACAGGTTGTAGTTAATATGCCAGAAGGAATGAAAAGGAAATCCATATTTTATGAGCTCCCTTACTAGAAGGATCTATTAATATCTCACCTATTAGATCCTATGCACATCTTCAAAAATGTCCCAGATTATATATTTCAACACATATTAGGCAAAGAGAAGGACACCTTGTCTTCGAGGAGAGATATTGCTCTTTTGTGTACCAAATTTGATAGAAAACATTTGTGGAAAAATAGGGAAAATGAAACATATGTAGAAGCTCCATGGATTTTGAAAAAAAGAGAGCTAGACGGGTATGTGCACGATCATCATGGAAAAAATAGGCCCTTAAGTGGCAAAATTTTTAGAAAAATCAGAGTTAGGCAACTTGACATAAAATTTGAATAAGTTATCTATATTATTCAAAAATATGTCAAAATAGAATCTATAGAAAATTGAATGTAGTTTCTAAACTACTAGGTTTGTTTTAAAAAACATCTATTTGGTGAAATTTTGAAATTTCAATGTAGTGGTACTTAAATTTCGTGGAAAAATAAGAAGTAGGTGTCCATTACCACCTAACCACAATAAAATTATAATATTTTTATAAGATTTTAGATATAAGTAGAGGACGTATGCCCTGATGTGATGCATATTTTTTGTAATTTTTTTTCACGTAAATAATTAATTATGAATTTTTTATTACAAATTTTCAAAAAATATAAAAACTCGTATGTCGACCACCTTAACTTGGTCAAAACTTCATGAAATTAAATTTTTATTCTTTTAATCCTATAGTATGTGAAGCATAGAATGTGACACATGTTTTGGATTCAAAAAATGTGATACCGTTTGAAAGTTATAGATGTTTTTCAATCAGCCTATCAATTAGGACTTTAGTCATAATTTGAATAGAAAATGAATAATAATTACTTATTAAATTCAAAGTAAAGAATAATTTATATTGATGGAAAGCTAAGAATCTCCTTTAAAAACCCTTTTCGTTTCATCAATTTTGGGTAAAAAAATAGTCGTCAGCCACATACCCATCATCTTGCCACTTTTTGGCCCATGATGATCTTGCACATACCCAGACCAACTAAAAAATGTCATTTTTTCAATAAGGACACCTAATCACTATGGTTCATCATTGGCTAAAGCTTTTACAGTTGATGGAAATATAACAGGATTTAAAACACATGATTTTCATAATTTAATGAAGGTATTATATGTCAGCATTTAACATTTATTGGTAACATTGATTAAGCACTAAATTTATTTTGATATTTTGTTGTGTGAGAAAAAAATTCTAATGACCTCTTCATAAATGTGTTTGATAGCATATCATACCATTGGCAATTAGGGGGAATTCTTGTCTTACAGTTTTCTTAAGGAATGCCATAAGTCGATTGTCAGCATTTACAAGGTATGTGGTTATACAGAATGTTCATGTGTGAGAGACATAGAGATATTATATTGCATTTTAATTTATGACTAAAGGTTCATACTAATTTACTATTCTTATATTAGGTGGGTGACCTCCAAGAAGATCCATGAATCTGAAGTGCCAAAGTGGAAGAAGGAAATTGCAGAAATTGTATGTGTATTTGAGAAGGAGCTCCCTACAAGTTTTATTGACCTACAAGTCCATTTACTTAGACACGTAGTCAATGAAATTGAATTGGTGGGTGTCATATCAACGAGGTGGATGTTTTTCTTTGAGAGGTATATGAAAACTCTTAAAATATATTTCTGACAAAAGGCACATCTAAAGGGTTGCATGGTTGAAGGGTATGTATTGAATGAAGCATTTTTCTTCCTATGTGAATTCCTTGGTAAGGATTTTGAAGATGGCCCACATGTCTGGGATGAAGAATGAGCATTAGATATTATTGATGGAGAAAAACCAAAATCTAATGGTGTTGAAGTACAAATTAGTAAGTAAATTCACGATTAGTGCATGGTTGTTTTTCTTGCAATCATTAATTTACTTTGTAATTTATTTATCAAATTAACAGCATGACATTTGGAGTTTGAAATAAACATGTTGATATGTAATAGTTGTAGACAAAAGTTCAATACTTGACAAGTTCATTTTGTACCACATGGACTTTATGAACAAATGGATTGATCTGTATGATAAAAAGAGAGAAGAAGTGTTAGAAGCAATGAGACAGTGTAAGAGATCGAACCCAAGGAATACTCCACTTCCCACTTATCTGCTTGGGGAATGGGGCAAAGATTGCACACTATAATGGGTTAGTGAAAAAATTCAAAATCAAATAGAAGATGCAGGTATAGATTCAAACATAATAGAAGATGAAATCAACATGTCTAGAGGATGCAAAAGAAAGGTACAGTTGGAATTTTACAAAATGTTGTTTCCTTACAGTTTTGACAATATTAACTATTTTAATATTCATCATTATATTTGTTTTCACTGAAATAAATGGTCTTTCACAGGCGAGGAAATATCCAACAATGTGGGCATATGGTCGACATTATCATGTAGAAAGTGTAGACGTAAAGAGATGATCCTTCGATTGTGGCATCATGGTTGAATTCTAGCAATCCAGTCGATCAAGCTCAAAAGATAAGAATATAATTGAAGGGAATCTACAATATGTTGGGAAAATACAAGAAATTATTGAGTTGGATTACTGCTCTTTTAAATGTTGTATTTTAAAGTGTAGATGGTATGAAGCATTCGAGAGGACACAAAAACATGATACCCATAGTGGATTTTTTTCTATAGATTCCTCGTCGTTCCTACCGGAGGATAAGGAGCCTTATGTTCTACCAATTCATTGTGAGTAGCTATTTCTTTAACTCAAACAAGAAGCGGTAGTGATCATTAATCTATTAATTCATAGCTTATTGCGAATATGTACATGTGTTTATTAATCAATAAAATTGTTATAACATACGTCTAATATATGTATGTCATTCATGTGCAGGTATTTTTCTATGAAGATATTTTGGACCCGAAATGGATATTTTTCATACATTATGATCCAAGATTAAGGCATGTATTTGACGATGCATTAGTGGGTATTGAGCAAAACAATGATGGCCAACAAAATGGGAGAGAGGGATTAGAGAACATCGAAGAAATTGACATCCATGATGATGTTGAAGACGGTTATGTTCAGGCACAAGAAGACAACAATCCAGAGGTAGATGATGTTATGGAAGACAACAATATGGATGGTATAGAAAATGATGATCCAAATACATCTGGTAACAATACAAATGGTCTATGTAGTCAAATTTCAATGATGATGAAGATGATGCAAGTCAAGATGAGGATGATGATAATATTAAATACTTGAAAGAACATATGAACATTGACAATGATACACTAGATGACATTGTAGCAAATAGTAATGTTAATGACCAAGACTTCTAAATTTTTAGAATTATTCGTAATCAAGTTTAAAAAGGATGACTCTTATGGCCTAAACTTTGAAATGCTTTAGTAATATTATGTTATACTTGGAAAATTGAAAACCTATTTTATTCTCCCAACAAGTTTTTTCATTTTCTATTATAATTCTAGACCAAATAACATTTGCGAGGATGGCCTTTTACACCTATCTTAATTTGTATGAAGTTCATGAACCTGTTGTCAAGTAGTAAATTCCTTTCGTAGATAGGAAATGTAAAGGCTTCATTTAAAAAAAGATAAGTAGTCTCTTTTTAAGGGTAATCCACATGCAAAAAGTAAAAAACACAAAAAAAAATTATACAGTAGAAAATCATATTCAATTAGTTATGTCTTATTTCACTTGTGGGTATGTGTAGGATCATCTTGGAAAATATAGGCCCTTAAGTGGAAAGATATTCAAAAAAATCAAAGTTAGGCAACTTGAAATAAAAAATTTAATAAGTTATCTATATTATTTCAAAAATATGTAAAAATAGAATCTGTAGCAAATTGAATGTAGTTTCTAAACTACTAGGTTTTTTTTTTTTTTAATTATTTGGTGAAAATTTGAAATTTCAATGCTATAATACTTAAATTTCAAGGAGAAAATAAGAAGTAGGTGTCTATCTAACCACCCTAACCACAATAAAATGATAAAAAAATTATAATATTTTAGACATAAGTAGAGGACTCATGTCTAGATGTGATGCATATTTGTTTGTAATTTTTTTCCAAGTAAATAATTAATTATGATTTTTTTATTACAACTTTTAAAAAACATAAAAAAATTGTATGTTTGACCACCTTAACTTGGTAAGAACTTCATGAAATTCAATTTTTCTTTTTTAAATCCTATAGTATGTGAAGCATAGAATGTGATGCATGTTTTGGATTCCAAAAATGCAATACCATTTGAAAGCTATAGATCTTTTTCAATCAGCCTATCAATTAGGACTATAGTCGTAATACAAATAGACAATGAATAATAATAATTTATTAAATTCAAAGTAAAACATAATTTATATTGGTGGAAAGCTAAGAATCTCTTTTAAAAACCCTTTTCATTTCATCAATTTTGGGTAAAAAAAAGTCGTCAACCGCATACCCTACAAATACCCATCATATCGCCACTTTTTGGCCCATCATGATCCTGCACATACCCTTGCACACTTATCTGAAAGACATAGTATATTCACCATACATCTCCATTGACAAATCAAACGTGTGCTTTCATTTATTTTTGATGTATATCTCAGAAGTGAATTTTTTGTTACATAATGATGAACTGAGAAAATAATATATACAAAAAAATGCAAAGAAAATGTTTGAAATTTAACATGCAATCTACTGTGTTGCACTGAAAGGAATCAAGATTAACTAGGACAAGAAATAAAAATAAAATTTTGATGATTGTACTTAAAAGTGAACAGGATATGAAAAGTGTGGACAATGATGGTGCTGAAATTGAAAACCCTGATTCTAATGACATTATTGTTTTATGTCATTAGAGATAAAGAGCACATACACTTTTATATACATAGCAAATGAAGATTTGAAACTAATAAACTGAAAATGTAAAACTGTAAGAATTTTCCTTAAACCATAATTCACATACTCGCTTGCAAAAAAGGGTGAAGCATTTTTTTATTCAAACTCTGTTTTATTTAATAGACATAACAATAAAAGAATATTTAAAAGTACAAGAATATATATAGTGTTTCATAGAAAATAAGGAATGTTTCATAGAATATACAAGTACAAGAATATATACAAGAATAAATACAAGTACAAGAATATATACACTGTTTCATAGACTTATAAATTTTTAGAGTTATTTGCAATCTTTTGGGTCTAAAAAAATGTAGGTTTTTAGACCATAAGAGGGTGCCTATCTCTAAGAGGACTTTAATCCTTTATACGAAGCAATTAAAGTAAATTAAATTTGAAAGAAATTTAATTCACACCTAACCAGAAACCAATCAAAGCATCCACACAGTAACAACAAATGTGCCCCAGGATAAATCTTGCAGATTTAAACAACTTGAAAAGGCCATTTTAGAGACAACAAAGCAATAAATAAGCATGAAAATTGACACAACAATTGAACACTAAAAATGGATTACGAGTTATAATGTATGTGCTCCATTATATTGCTCAAAATATAAACATACATAACATGAGTTCTTTTGATATGAATAAGTGGATGACATGGTCTAGTATCTATTCTAATGGATTGAAATGATGATGATATGATGATCAAAATCAGACCTTGGTTTCCCTATTTGTACGAGAAGCAACAAGCTTTAGGTCCGTTCACAAAAGCTACATCGTTTCTTAACTAAAGCATAATAAACATAACATAGAAACTTAAAAAGAGTTTATTGTTGGATGCACCACAGTCCGTTAATCATCAGTAAGCACCCGTGATCACCTAAGATCTATTCAAGGCTCAAGCACCATGTTAATGCACCCACAACAACCAAACTCTAACTACCTCCTCATACAACTCATGCAAGGAAAAAATTAACCTTTGACATGTGATCAATGTATTTCTCCTAGGCATAAGTGTTTGCATTTTGTAGAGTGTTTGTCATTACATTCTCCAATCCAGCAATCCTCCTGAGTTGCTTAAGTATTTTCCTGAGTACCTCATCCTCATCATTGATGTCATCAAGGATGCCTAGCAAATATTTTGATATCTCATTTTTCCAAGTTTCCTAATCCTTCATATCTGTTTCTTCAAAGAAATCTTGCATGGCCATACATAGTGGCTAGCTGAAGTCGAACTCAATTCCTGTGTCAAGATATTATGGAAGTTTTCATGTGTACTCATGAGGCTTTGACATTCTTGGAGCAAAGCATTATTGTCTCCATCTTTTTCCTTGATATGGGATTCCATTTCCTTCATCCTATCAAGTAGACTTCCATGGTCCATGAGGGCCTTGTATGTTCCACTGTGAGCATTCTAGACACCATCTACATGTTCACACATATCTTTGAATTTCATACAAATTATCCCTGATGCTACTTCAAAAGTAGTAGCCTTCAATTTTCTTTTTAGTTCTTCCTGTTCCTTTTGATCCTTTTCAAATTTATGCTTCCATTGAGCAGTCTTAGACATGGCCTCTAACACTTTTCTTTCATGTTCAATTAAAGGAGAGTAAAGCCTTGGAGAAGTAGGCAACCTATCTTTGTAGTTGGTTAATTCTTGTTTCAACCTATCATTTTCCTCTATCATCCATTGGTTATCTCTTACTAGCTTTTGGATCTGGGCTTTGGTGAATTTAGCTACATTCACATTCAAGTCAGCAGTCTCCAAGGGATTTGTCTCCCCTACTCTTTACACCAGGAGATGTCCAAAAATCTGATCATGGTCAATGAGAGAAGGCTTCTTTCCTGGGGGGTAAAGAGCCCAAATTTGCAAAGTGGTATTATCAGGATTGTACCTTGACCCTATATAGACCCTGTCACCTGCTTCATCCATTATTTACAAATTTTTATTCTTTCTCTTCAAAAATTTGTCAAACACAATGGTTGAACTAATATCCCCCCCAGGAAGGAGCATAACTCTATCTTCTTGCAATAATGCTCTTCCTCTCTCAGTATTCATGTTTCTCATCTCCCTATCTACTTCATGTTGCAACTCTTTCAATGCATAAGCCTCTTTCTCAAGGTCAATGTCCTTTAACCTTTATCTTATTATTCTTCCTTTATACTCATATATAAAGGACTTAAATTTAGGGGTCTACACAAAAGTATCATCTGCATCAAATTCCTGACTTGAACGATGCCTCACATCATCTGATAGCTCATCAGAGGCTTCAAAGGTGATCACACTTCTTTCCAATGGCATCTAATATTGGGTATAATAAGAGCATTAAATTGTGAGACTTCTTCTTCCTCCTCAGTTTCATCTTCTTCCATAGATGGGGAACTAACTAAAAAGATCACTTCAAGAGTAGGCTGAGGTGATAAGTGATCTAGTGGTGTGATATTTTCTACTTGCCTCCTAGGACCGATGCCCCTTCCTTTTTCAAATGACACAAGTGGCACATCTCTTATTAGTTCTACTTCATCGAGGATTAACGGTTCAATTCTTTTTATGGGATCATGTACCTCAAGGAAAGCCCCTACGTAGCCTGGGTAATTATTCACCTTCTAAGCTTCAACCATCATAACCCTACTGTAGGAATTCATTCTCATCATGTTTTGTTTTTCTTCATCATTTATGATGAAATATTCTAAAAGGAAACTATGCTCATACCCTTTCAACTTCTAAAAACTTTTGACATCACAAATGAAGTGTTCAAGATCAAACTTTTCCCTTTTGTTGCCAATCGGCAAGCCATAATAATCCAGTTTACCACTAACCAAGTCATAGCCTAAATCAAAGATAATAGTGAAATCACCATTGAAGCATAAAGTGGAAGGCATGAAAGCCTGCCTCCCATAGCTCTTTAAATGCATGAAAGATGAAAATGACAATTGCCTTATGATCTCTAAATAAGCAACTTTGTTTGGCATGGTCTTAGGAAACAAATAAGGTGCAACTTCAAATCCATAAACCCTGATAATAGTACAATCCCCAAACATGTACCAGTCCCCCCAATTTTGATTTATCCTTGCTCATGACCCATATCTTTTGGTTGGAGAAATCTTAAGATCTTTGGGGAGAGGTTCTAGTCACATTTGTGGCCTAGCATATTGTATAGTGGTTTGACAAAATATTCCTCAAAATATAGGTAGTGGGACCTCCCACACTTGCTATCCCACATATATGTCCACATTTGTATAGGCTTCTAATTTCCATCACTATCTAAGTCTTTTATTCTTAATTCCTCACCCCATATCCCCATCACCTTCCCTTCGTATAATATCATGTGGCACATGAAAATAGAATAGTGCTTGAAATTAATGGGTTCACTGTCATTCTTGATTATATTGAGGGTATTATTGATGGCCTCTGATAAATACTTTGCATAATCATAGGGTCAGGCATTATGGCTATGGATTTCTATGGCTAAAACCATGGGAGCAATTTTCATGTTCTCAGGAACATCAATTCCCAGTACTTGACTAGCTAAGTAATAAGTGTATTGAAAGTATTCTTCGAACAAAGCCATAGAGAATGGTGGCTTATCTTCACTATAGAACCTCATAGTTTGGTTACCCACACCTTTAACCCTATGTAGAGGAAATTTCCACCTCTTGTAACTTGTGTCCATGGTGCGGTATTCCTCCAACAAGTCTTTGACTCATAATTTTGTTTTCAAGGAAGTGTCTAGCTGAAAAATCATGGAAATATAATCTGGCTTTATGACCATGAATTGTGACCCATCAAGAAAATTAATTTCTCTCATCTTCAAATTGTAATTCTTTTCCAACACCTTGATTAACTCTACGTTCACAAAGATGTGGGGTACAACAAGTTTACCCAAATTCAGATTCCACGGGTTTGACACTGGGCTATGCCAAAATTTCTTCCTATAATGATAAATAAAGAGGTCGTAACCCCTACACAGAGTCCATACATCTCCTATATTTTTTTGTTTATCTACTAATGTCACACACAATGGGTTAAGCTATGCTATTCTTCTAGATTTTGGCCTAGACCCAGGACACTGATCGATTATGTTTTGATTCAATTTCCTAGCTTCATTTTTTTTGTCTTTTTGCTTTCTGTTTGCCTGGGGTTTTTTCCATCTCAACCCTACTCATGTAATTCTTTCATCTACTTACTGAGAAGATACTTTGAGCTGAGTCTAGACCACTTACTTGGATAAATGTTGCAAATTTCCAACTGCCTACCACCATCCAACTTGGTTCTCCAAATCCTTCAATTATAATTCATAGTAATTTCAACTTCTTTGAGGCTATATTTATCAAATTTTAGGACACTTCATCTAGCCCTGGTTCATAAATGGCGCTTGTGCCACCTTTATGATCAAGTTCTTCATTAATATCAGTAGTCTCATCGATATTTTTGTTAGTCACATCAATCAGACTAATCATCATTTCATAACTGCCGAAGAGACTTTGAATTACAATGCCCATTATTTCTTTGATATACTAGTATGGTGGTGTTTTTCCCTTCCCTTTTGTTGTTTACTGCACATCCTCCTTGCTCAAGGCTTCTTGATGCAGGGTTGTAGTGTATACCGCTCTACCGCATATGTTGCAAGCACCTTCCCAGTGGTATAGCGATGTATGTTTTTTATCATTACTTGAAGAGTGTCGACGAGACAATCTTATTTGTCTTACCGATATCTCAATGTCTCATTGACATTAGATCTTATGTTCCTCTAATGTTGGTTTCCAATGTCGATGAGACAAGTTAATGTCTCTTGCCAATATGCCACTATCTCATCAACAATTACTTCATTTTATCCAAGAGTTGTGTTTCATCGAGCACTTGTAGATATACCTTGTCAATGTGACATAAGTGATTCTCTCCTCGATATGCTCGTATCTTGTTGACATTTCACTATTTTACATCATCGATGAGACATATGAATAAGTCTCTTCAACATAGGGGTGTCTCATCTACATTTTTGATATGTGCTTTGTGCTAATGTAAGGGAGACTTTGGAGGGACTCTCATCGACATGGTGTTGTCTTGGCGATACACTATGAGCAATCATAGGAGTATTTCAAAGGAGGAATACACTTTGATGCTGTGATCAAGGGTTTTATTTGGAAGCTCATGTGAGGGATTTTATTAAATTTAAGTTATTATGACAGGAATTCTATGCATATGGTGGATGTAAGAGATGAGTGAAAATGGAAGTATGCAAAAATAATTAGGATGGAATTTTGGCTACAACACAATCCATGTTTGAAAAATCATGATTCTTATGGCCTAAACTTTGAAATGCTTCAGTAATATTATTTACGTCGATATAAATTACCTATTGAATATCCTTAAATTGTTCAATCTTTGGTATGAATTGTTGGCAGAAAAAAAAAGGATTACTTGGATGCTTCTTCCATTCATTTTGTACAAACATATGTTCATGAAGACACAAAAGTTAATAGCTCAATCAGGTAGAGCTTTTGTGATTTTCAAATGAAGAGTAAGGTACATTTTTTTTCTACTACATTACATTAATGTGCATAAACAAAATCAGAAGATTACATTACTAGATTACACTTATGCAGATGCATATAATATAGGAAAGATTGCACAATCCTTTCCAAAATGTAGTCTTTATTGATAATTTAAATGTATTTTGTTCCACACAAGTCGTGGAACTAACTATTTGAATGCCTATAATAAAAAAACTATACATTTATAGATACAAAAGAGAAAAATGCACATAAAGAGAAAGGGGACCCGTCATTGCCTCAATGATGAATCCCAATTGCTTTGTTCTGCATCATCTTCAGTCTTCCTACTTGTCTAAACCTACAAGTTGATTTCTTCCTCGTTCATCCTAGGTTCCTTGCATTTGAGTGAGAAGAGTGTTGTTAGAGCAATGAAGGATCACTAGTCAAAATATGTGCATACATCTATAAACATATAATTTGATCATCATGTGCATTCAAATAACTTGCATACCATAGATGTCCAGGAAAACAAGAAATTTATCAAGCATATCTATCATATGCTCAGTTTTATCTAACATATTTTCTCATTATGCAGGTATAGATAAAATTAGGTTGTTTTGTTTATCTGGTTACAACATGTGGGGTGAAATGTGGCTCCCACAAGGGCTAAGCCCAACTTGCTTCCCTATTGTTTCATTTGAGAAGGATAATCACAAGTAAACCATCCATGAAGCATTATAGATCAATCTTTGCAAGGATAGTGGAGTATGTTGGTAAGGGGTAATCTCGTTATTGATAAAGATTTATCCTTATTAATAAGAACATTCCACTATCAACATAGCCATGATTCTGACAAAACTAATCATCAAGGATTCCAAGATAGTTTTCATTAACAGTCTGGTTAAAAGTAAGCAGCCCCAAGTATCATAACAGTCACAAGAATTGAACATGAGGGGCAGTCATGTAGATTAAAAGCTTACATAATAGTCATCACTTGCAAAGACAAAGACATCATGTTTCCACATAACAAATTAAATCAAATGCATGAAAGGTACAATGATGAAGTCCATAATAGTGAATGTTGCTTAAGATGGATTGAAGGAAAACATTTTGTATCAAGGAGAACAAGGTAATCTCAAACTCTATTGTACCTAAGTATGACAGTACCTGAGCTTCTAGTGTTTCTAGATTGAACCTATAGCGGAAAAGTGTAGTCTCCATCTGAAGGAACCATCTTCAGAGCTCTTCCCTAAAATGATGGTTGAAAAAATTAGAAGAAAAGAAATACCGTAATTATAAAGTAACAATTTGTATTAAGACAAATGTCAGAAAGTATAATTAAAAAGAAAAATCCTTACAATTGGGCCTCAAATTGGACCAAACAGATTTATGATTTTATCTTTAGAATGTAGGAACTTTCTCTGTCGAAGCTTCACGACCTGAAATTGGATCTCCAATTGGACCAATAAAATTTATTATTTTATCTTTAGAATATAGGAACTTTCTCTATTCAATATTCAAGACCTCAAATTAGATCAGAAGCTGGATAAGCAGATTTATGATTTTATCTCTAGAATGTACAAACTTTCTCTATCAGATATTAAAGATGTGTGGTTGGATCATAAACCAGATAAGAAGATTTATGATTTTATCTTTAGAATGTAGGAACTTCCTCTATTGGATACTTGGAAATTCCTACACGCAAGTTTTGCTTCGGAGCAAAAACACCTGAAAGTGTTTCACACCGGCTCAAGGTACAATCCAACCTAGTTATGACATCGATAGCAATCCAATTTTTCCTGAACCATCCATACTTGAACGTTGCATCAAAATCTATTCTTCCTCCACATAAAAAATGCCACATATTAACCCCTTCTAAATAAAACTTGAAAAATACCATGAAACAATGAGTCCCCTATATTAGTAAGTGAGTAGGCAGTCTATAGAGAATAGTTTGATTTTATACAAGGATTCTCATGAAAGGAATCTTCAAGTGACAGTGAGTGAGTTGTTTGAGATTGCAATTGATGGTGCAATATCCAATCTTAAAGGCAGTTAGCAAAGCAGTAAATGTGCAAGAAAATCAAATTGTACACAACAAACAATTCACAATGTTATCTTGCATAATTCCTTAAGTTTGAAGACAAAAATCTCATTGTATTTTGATGAAAGTAGTGACCTTAATGGTCAATCATTGGCAACCATGATTTTAAAACATGTTATTGTGCTTATGGAGACAACATTTTAAGCAAGGCGGTAAGTAGTGGTTTGGAAAAATGGTAGGTATGAAGGACTTGCTTTATATGCATACTATGCAGTCTAGCTTAAGAGAACGTTCTTAGAAGAGATTGAAGGTGGATTATGGAACTCAAGGGTTACATGATAAAGATTAAAGCAAAGACAGATCTATTTCAAAGCCACTATCATGAAGATATTAAAGATGTCAAATACAAAACCCTAGCAGCTGGAGTAATGAACATAGTGAAAAAGAGGACAGTGTGCTACGGTAGATTTAGGAGATCTCCACATTATCTAATCACAATAAAATACATCATTTATTTAATATTTTAAATTAAAAGAAATTATTCTAAACCCTATATAGGACACATTGATACTTCAAAAGAATCTGATTTATTTTTTAAAATTAAAAGAAGTCATTCTAAACCTTATATAGGATACATTGATAATTCAAAAGCATCTGAAGGAATTTGAGATTATGCAAACATATGTCAATTAAATACCTGGATTACAAATAGTAGCGCGAACATTGTAGCCCTTGTTGATCAGAGCAGGAATGAGATAAACAACAATGAATCCTATGCCTCACCATTCTTTGTCATTATTTACTGAAACACTTCTCCATTTTGGCAGGCTACGGCTGAAAATAAGGTTTCAACAAAGGTTTTATTGTAAGTTTATTAAAATGAAAACTCCATTCTAGTGGGCTATGCCTAAAAATAAGATTTTGAAAAAAAAATTAGAGTATGTTTATTAGAGTTTTAAAGTATATTGGCAGGCCATATTCTTGATTCCTTAAATGATTTATTCAAATTGATTGTGATTGACGTGATTCGTTGCATTTAGTGTTGTAAATTGTAATGATTCCATGATTACCGTACTACCATCATCTCATAGTATACCTGTTGCGGTATGGTGGGGTTTTTCCCTTCCCTTCTGTTGTTTACCACACTACCGCCTTACTCAAGGCTTCTTGCTACAGGGTTGTGGTGTATACCACTCTACCACATATGTTGCTCACCTTCCCGGCAGTATAGCGGTGTATTATTTTGATCATTACTTGAAGAGTGTCGATGAGACAATCTTATTTTTCTTACCGATATCTCAATGTCTCATTGACATTACTTCGTTATATCCAAGAGTTGTGTTTTGTCAAGCACTTGTAGATATACCTTGTCGATGTGATGTAAGTGATTCTCTCCTTGATATGCCCGTATCTTGTTGACATTTCACTATTTTACATCATCAATGAGACATATAAATAAGTCTCTTCAACATAGGCATGTCTAAACCGGCGCTAAACCCGAAGCTAAACTTTAAGCTCAAGCCAGAGCTAAAAGTGACACTAAACTTGAAGCCAAACTCAGAGCCAAAGGTGACACTAATAGCGGTGCGACACTTGGACCTAATATTGGCACTAAAGGCAGCACTAATTTTGGTGAAAATTAGCACCTTTATTAGCATTGACTTGTCCTGATTGACGCAAATAAATGCCAAAAATAGAGCCATTATGATAAATAGCGCCAAAATTTTCAAAAAATTGGCAAAAAATACATTAAAACAGTGGGTGGAAGCAAAATATAAAGCAAAAAATGGAGCAAATCACAAGGATTTGTTGTAGTGCATCCCTCAAGATCTCTCATATAATCTTCTTTTGGGTAGGCCATGGATCGATGAAATGAATAGACAAAGTCCCTTCAACTCTACATCATTTAATGAAGTTTGTTTATAACAATAAGGTCTACACAATCAAAGCTAACCTCTTATCAGAAAGGTGCTTGCAAATAAGAAAAATAAAGAGAGTCCTTTGAAAACATTAATACCAACCTCGTAAGTAGAACTTGGGAAAGAGGAAGAAAAAGATTTTTTTTGCAACAATTACAAAATTATTGGATGACGATTGGGGTTCATTGGATTTCACACCTATGTTTATGGGAGAATATAAAATCACAACTAAAGAATCAAGAAAAGAAAAAGGAACAACAGTGTTGTCAACACAACACATGGTGGAACCATCAACAATATCTGACAACAATTTTAGAAGAAGACACAAGTTACACAAAAAGATATGATGAGGTTGATCATGAGCAACTGTCATCTTTGATAGAAATGGAAGCTCTTCATGGGAAAGGATATCAACTCTTGAAGAAACTTGGTTATAGTGGAAAAGGATGTGGTGTAAATGAACAAGGCATTTGTGTCCCTATAGATCCTGAAATATAAGAATCAAAAAATGGTGTTGGATATTGTCCTTCTAAGATTAAAAAAGTAGCAAAAAGGCCTTCACTTAACATCAACACCATTATGCAATATTCTCCTAAGACAACTCTCACATTGAAGCATCCTAATTTAATATATACCACAAGTGATGAATCATTGGATTATTTTCAACATGATGAAGCTTTGGAAAAAATGCTGGGAGTTTATGATAATTTACCAAGTCATCACCACAAATGAAGATTCACTTGTGCTTTAACAAGTAAAGGATACTTTAGTGAAAAAAAGAAAACAAGTGATATTGAACAAGATGAAGAAGAAAAATTTCCTAAAATTCCAAACCAAAGTACATTACTTGTGGGAGATACAATTAACATACCAATGGACACATATAATGAAGAGAAAGTGGTTCAAATAAGAAAGTGTCTTGACGATGATAAACAAGAAGAACATGAAACACTATTACATGAATTTTCTAAACTTTTTGCTTGGACTTATTCAGATATGTCAGGTATTGACACTAAGATAGTTATGTTCTTTTTTCAATGGTTTTGGGATATTGTGGAAAATGATGTTGTGAATGTTGTTAAGGAATTCTTTGGTTCCAGAAGGCTCCTTAAGGAACTGAATGCTAATTTTTTGGTCCTTATTCCTAAGAAACCAAGGGAAATGGAGTATGATTTGTTTAGACCCATTAGTCTTTGCAATTCTCTCTATAAAATCATATCTAAGGTGCTGACTTCAAGGATCCTTTCTATCCTTCCTTTGTTGATTTCCCCTCAGTAGAATGGTTTTGTTCCTAGAAGGAAAATATTAGACTCTATAGTCATAGTCCATGAGAATATTCATTCACTTGTGGAATCTAAAACTAAAGGGTTTCTTCTTAAGTTGGAAATTTTCAAAGCATATGACCGTGTTTACTGGGAGTTTTTATTCAAAATTCTAAGGGGGTTTGGTTTCAGTAGCATATTCGTTCAATAAATGGTGAATTAGTTGGTTACCATAGTCTCCACATCTATCATTGTGAATGGATTTCCCTCTAGATTCTTCCAAAGTTCAAGAGGTTTAAGACAGGGGGACCCTATCTCACCTATTCTTTTTACTATAATGGTTGAAATTCTGGGAAGGAATCTTAAAACATTGATCGAACAAAGGTCTCTTGTTGGTCTCAGTCCTTCTTCCATGAATCCAATTTTTTCTCACCAATAGTTTGTTGATGACACAATGTTGATGGGAAGATCTTCTGTGAACGAGGCTAAGATTTTAAAAAAAACTGTGGTTGTGTAGTAGAAGGCGACTGGGTAGAAGGTCAATAGATAGAAGAGTTCCATCTTTTTCTTCAATACCCCTGAGCATAGATAGGTCAAAATTTCTAGAAACCTTGATTATAGGGTGGAATCCTTACCTTCTTCTTATCTTGCACTTTCGTTATGCCTTAGACTTCCAGATTCCTTTTGGTGCTCTTTGGTTGATAGGTTGAGAAAGAAGTTGGCAGGTTGGAAAGGAGCTCTTTTGAGCCAAGCTGGAAAAATTTAGCTTCTTAAAGATTCTCTTTAGAACCTCCCAATTTATGATTTAAGCCTCTTCAAAATCCCTGCTAAATATGCAAAGGCCATTGAAAAGATCCAAAAAATATTCCTTTGGTCTGGAGTGGAGGAAAGAAAGAGAATGCCTCTTATAGGGTGGGATTTGGTTTGCAGACCAAAAACCTTGGGGGGTTTAGGTCTCAGAAAAATAAGAATTATTAATAAGACTCTTCTAGCCAAACAAATATGGAGATCTTTCTCGTCTGGCAAAGAATGGAAATATATTTTAAGAAGTAAATAAATGGTTGATCGTATGTCCCTTAAAGCTCTATTGGATTCTTCTATCCTCCCACGTGGTTCAGCTTGCTGGAATGATATGATTGCTGGTAGAAAAATTCTAGAGTTAGGGATAGGATGGCACATCAGAAGTGGAAATCAAGCTAGATTTTGGGATGATAAATGGCTCTTTAAGGAATCCCTTATTAATATTGAAAGATTCAATAGATGGGTAGAGAAATGTAAAGCTACTTTTGGGGAACTTGTCAAAGACTAATGGTATCAAGGAGACTAGGTGAACTTATGCATGATTAGTCAGGATTTGGCTTAGTGTCAATCCTCCTTAAAGGTTGTTAGCTTGGGACAAAATCAACAGGATGGTACTCTTATCTAGATGGATAACCCTTCGGGAAACTACCCTGTCTCTTCAGTTGTCTCTTTGCTATCCCTCTCTCAAGCCCCCCTCCCTTTTGGTCTAGAGCCTGGATTAAACACTTGACTCCAAAAGTTAATAGCTTCTTCTGGATAATGCTTCAAAATAAGGTTGTCACGGTGGACAATATTTGTAAATGGGGATTTCAAATCCCCAATAGATGCTACCTCTGCAAGAGTGAGGTGGAGTTAGCCAACCACTTGTTTCTCCATTGTCCGTTTGTTTCCTTAATCTAGGGAAAATTATTAGCTATCTAGAATATCTCTTTGGTGTTCCCTCAAACCATTGAAGAGTTATGTTTACAATGGAAAGCCATTACTCAAAATCTTTACATTCGAAGGTTATGGTATTTCTTATTCCCTTTTGTTGCTTGGGGAGTGTGGAAAGAACATAACAATAGACTTTTCAAGGACAAGGAGATGTCAGAGAATAATGTCTTTGAGAAAAATTTTATGCTTATAAAGGAAAATTTTAATGTGATTCCTCAAAAATATCTTAACCTGGAAGTTGTGGTGTGAACTCCCTATGATTTAAGGATAGCAAAAGATTGGAACATTAAAGTGGACATTTCATCTGCTTCCAAGCTAGCTAAGAAAAGTAGGGAGGGTGTTTGCTAGAATTTTCCCCAAAATGGCTGGTTTAAAGCCAACTTTGATGGAGCTGCGAAGGGCAACCCGAGTATGGCTGGAAGTGGAGGTGTGCTAAGGGATTCAAATGGTAACTTTATGGCAGATGTGGCCATATCCCTAGGTCACCAAACCAACCATATGACAGAGGCTATAGGAGCATTTCAATTTTTAAAGTTAGCTCATAATCTGAATATAAAAAACTTATGGCTTGAAGGAGATTCTAAAAATATTATTGATTGTCTTTTAGGAAGGACCCCGCCCTCTTGGTCGATAAAGAATTGGATAGATGAAGAAAATTCTATTCTAGAAAAATTTGAAAAAGTAAAAGTTTCACACGTCTATAGGGAAGCTAATAGCGTGGAAAATTACTTTGTGAATGAAGGGGTTAGGAAGCAAGGATTGAACACGTGGCAGAATTGTAGGGACTTGAGAACTGAAGTCAGGGCCTTACTAGATTATGATGTTACCCATGGGAAAGAGGCAACTACATTTAATGATTAAAGAGAAAGGGTCCAAGTACATCAAAATCAAGAGATTTTATGGGGCCGTGTCATGTTACTTAGAAGGGAAGGAAAAGCAGCACACTTTGTGGGTGCATTGGAACAGTTGCATGATTATGCAACAGGTTCTTAGCGCTGGTAGAGTCGGCAGTAAGGAGAAAACGAAAAATAGGGGGGATAGGAAAAGAGTTGAGCCTAAAAGCTATGAGGTGCACACTAGGAATGACAAATTTTGGGAGCAGATTGAAAGAGGTGGGCTAGTTCTATATTTGAAAAAACTTCATGGGCCTGATTCTATGGCCACAGACTACTTTGAGAAGAACTAGAACAATGGTGAAATAATTCTCTTTGGAAGGAAGGTGAAGCTGGATGAGCAAATTATAGGGGAGATTACTGGAATGTCCACTGAGGGCATGAAGTTTTATCATGACAGAAGGTTTTTTAAGGAGGCGGTCATCAGATTTCCTAAGAAGGACAAGGAGAAATTGAAACTGGTTAAAATATCTAACAGCTATTTCAAAATTGACACTATCAAGGCGCTGTGGAGAAAGGTACTTTGTGTTATAATGGAGTATATCACACTGGACGAGAGATTTACTAGAGTGTATGGGAACCATTTTTCCATTCTTAACCACTTCCACCATAAGGTACGGATTTCTGTACCTCGCTACCTATTATGTTCATTGAGTAATAGCCTTGAGGACCATAAGAAAAATCCCAGGAGATACTCTATTCTTCATCCTGGTCTTATTAGGTTCATATATGAACAATACCAAAGCATGTCATCTTTATCTAATCTTGTTGCCTCTACAGAGTCTAAGGACTATAATACTGATAGTGGGGGTTTGGAGATTCATCCAAACCAAGAGAGAATTGTTGAAACCCACCTGTCCACTGAGATGTCTGGTAAGAAAACCCAGTCTAAAAAACCCCAACTTTCTAAAGCTAACCCTAAGACCTTCCCTGACTACTCTGCCCCCTTAAAGAATCATGTTCTTAAGGTCTCCCCTGCTAACAAGTTGGTTTCCTACTCCACAGACTCCTTGGAAGACAAAGCCGAAAACTCTGAAGCTAGTAGAAATTTTTTTCTCTCTCCTCCTGCCTCTTTCAAATTTGAAGGTACTAGATTTCCTAGCTCCCCCAACCTGGGTGATGTTAACCTCATATTAGACCGGGGTCAGTCTGGTGACATTTTGGCCTCTACTAGAAACAACATCAGTGACATTTTTTAAGGTCTTGAAATAGGCCTATCAATAAATTAATGAGCTTAATCAGAGAAACAGTGCTCTGTATAGTAAATCGGAGGAGCTAGAGCTGAAGTTGGCCGCTCTCAGCAACAAAGAAGGGAAACGAAATAAGAACAGTACTGGAAAGAAAGTAGGTGACATTAAGGAAAGGTACAAGTCTCTGAAGAGGAAATGGTTAAAATTAAAAATAACTTGAAAAAAGTTGTGGAAGAAAACCATAAAATGACTAGGCACAATGCCATTACTATCAATGTTATGTCTGAAAAGCTAGAAAAAATGCAACAGGGTTCGCTAGTTGTTGATTTGGAAGAGAACAAGGAAAGCAAGAATGAGGACCAAGGTATTTCTAAAAGCACACGGGCCAATCTCAAAAGGAAAGTGCCTCCCACTACACAGATGGTTCAAATCTTAAAGAGGGGTTCAAGATATGAATGAGTTGGAAGCTGAGATTGTAGATCTTTTAAAGACACAAATTTAGTTGTTGTTGGCTTTTTGGCTGGTTTTTTGGTTCTATGGCCTTCGCTGTCCTTTTTGATGGCTTTGCTCATTTACTATTATTATTTTTACATCCTTTTCAACTGTGATGTCTTTATTGACTTTTTCTCTATTTTGTAAACTTTGTGGTTTTGGGTCCCTGTAAAACCCATTTTTCCCTCTTTCAAAAACATTGTCCTTGAGCAGGATGCTAAGCTAGTAAGATAAAAGATACATAAGATGAATCCTAAGATAGCCTAATTGGTTAATTTTGAAATTGAGAAGCTCCTAGATGTTGGCTTTATTCATCCTATTGATTATTCACCATGGATTTCAAACATTGTAGTGGTGGAAAAGCTTGATAATTGTATTATGACATGTGTACGGATTTTTGTGATCTAAATAAAGCATCTTCGAAAGATGAATTTCCCCTTTCTAATATTGGCATGATAGTAGATTCAACCATGGGCCATGCCTTATTATCATTCATGGATAGTTTTTTCAGGCTATAATCAAATATTTATCAATCCTCGGGATCAATACAAGACAACATTTACTACAACTTGGGGAAAATTCTATTGGGTTGTAATGCATTTTGGATTAAAGAATGCTAGCGCAACATATCAAAAGATCTATGACATTGATATTTCATGATTACAAACTAAAATCCTGGAAGATTATGTTCATGATATTTTGGCTAAATCCTTAACTCATCAAGATAATGTTCAAAATTGTTTGAAATATCTTTGAAAGAATGTGTAAGTGTAACATGAAATTGAATCCAAAAAAATGTGTCTTTGGTGTGGAGAGGAATTTTTTTGGGTTTTATAGTGTCCCACAGAGGCATTGAGGTTAAAATAAAGAAGATTTATGCTATCATTAACATGCCACCTCCAAAGAACATTTCTCAACTACGTACTTTACAAGGAATGATTCAATTTATCCATCATTTTGTGGCATCTTTGGTGGATCATACTTTACCTTTTACCCAACTTCTTAAGAAGGAATCATAATTTAAATGAAATGAGGATTGTTAACAAGCTTTTAAAAGTTTGAAAGAGTATCTAACTAATCCTCCTATTTTACAACCTGTTATTCAAGGAAAGGAATTCATCCTTTATATTTCAACATCTTCCCATGCTCTAGTAGAATTTTTGGCTCAACAAGATGACAATGGTAAAGAACATCTTGTTTATTACATTTTTCAAACTTTAATTTATTATGAAACTAGATACACAACAATAGAAAAATAATGTTTGGCCCTTTTTTGTGCTACTAGTAAGTTGAGACAATATTTACTAAATTTGGAAGTGCATGTTGTTACAAATTTTGATCCTCTAAAACACCTCTTTGCTAAAATAGACTTATCAAGATGCTTAGCTAAATGGGTTATGTTGTTAACCAAGTTTGATCTTAAATTTATCTCTCAAAAGGAAATAAAAGGACAAGCATTCATTGACCATTTAACTAATGCTCCCTCTCCATTGGCGTTGCCTAACATGGACTCATTCTTTGATGAGAGTGTGTTGACAACTGAAAAGGAGACATGGGAATTGTACTTTGATGGTTCTAAGTGTCAAACTAGCTCTAGAGCAAGGGTTATATTAAAGACACCTTCAAGAAATCCTATTCCCTTATCTTACCATTTAAATTTCCTACACACAAACAACACTGCAAAGTATGAGGCTCTAATTTTTGGAATACATGTAGTCTTATCCATAGGTGTTGACAAGTTCCACATATTTGGTGATTCTCAATTGGTCATTAAACAAATTAATGGATCTTATCAAGTGAAACATGATAAATTAGTCCAATATAAAAACCTCACAATGGCATTGCTTGAACTCGTTCAATCATATACCATTGACAATATTCCTCGAAAGGATAATCGCCATTGCAGATCTGCAATGGCAAGTGTCACTTCCCTTATATCTCCTAATGATCCTTCTATGGATTTCACATTTTTCATACAATTAAGAAAATTTAACTTTATCTTCATGTATTAGAAAAGAACCAATATTCTCCAAGGTAAATTCCTTTATCTTTGCATCTTCATTGAAGGCTTCTTGTCTTCTAACACTCAACACACCTTTAAGATCATCAAAGAATTGATTCTCAATTTCATCAAGGCTAGCACTGAATGTTACCATGTACTTGACTATATAGCCTCTTCAATTTTTTCCTCATCCTCATCATTTTGAATTTAGATACATTTTAGTTGTCTTTTCTAGGAGACCAAATTCTACAATACTATTAAACAATGCTTCCAATTTCAAGGGACTATGCTCGCTTGGCGAAGGGGCCTTTTCTTTCTTCTTTCCCTCAATTATTTTAGGATATTTTCTCCTTATCCTAACTTATTTTCTCTGCTTTGAAAAATAAAAGCTTTCTTTTCCTTCTCAACTTCTTCACTTTCAGTGTCCACAACATCAACTCTTTCCCCTTTTGCACTAGTCTATTTTGTAGAGGATTGAGACTTCGTCTTCTGGATCAATGATGGTTTCTCTTCTTCTACATATTCCTCATCTTCATAGCTAATCTATCTCTCCTTGGTTGTCTTTTCTTTTCTTCTCCTCTTAGGATTCTTTTGTGTCTCAGGGGCACTATATGTCTATTTATTCTTTAAACTTCTTGTAGGCACTATTTCAAATGACTTAGGAACAACAAGAGAGGGGGTAGAGGTCTTGAATGACCTTCTTGTACTTATAGTACCTTGTGGAGCAATAGTTGTTGCTTTGGACTTCTTTGTAGAACCCTTGGTTGTGTTTATGGTGTGTTCACCATCTCCTCCAACTGAGTTTTCACCTTCTCAACATTCTTCTCAATATCTTTCTTTTTCTTTTCTAAGTTTTCTTGAATGGATACCTCTGCATAAGTACTGAACCTATCCACAGATGGATCTTTGTGCTTACTTAATATGATCTCTACAAGACTGGTAAGCTCTACTTCTATAACCTCATATCCAAGCTTTGTAATCCAAATATTTTTGTGTTCAACTGCTTCCATAAAGTAGTGATCTTTGCTAACCATTAAATAATGTTATTATTATACTTTTCAACTACACTTGTAAGAATCCTATATTGCTCTTTTATTATGCCTTAAATTGTCTTAAAGAAACTCCACAACATATATTTTTGGGGTTCTAGGTTTCCTAACCTTCTCAAATGGTCTCATTTGAAAAGAAACTATAATATTATCTAATCATACAATGTTCTTTCTTCTAATCACTTCTCTAAGAAAGTAAAATTGAAAATAGATAACTAGGGTACCATATCGAAAGGGGTACCTTGATTATTTGGTCTTCTATAGGTTCTCCATCAATTTTTATCTTATAAGCTCACACAAATCATTGTCTAATCCTTCCTTCACCATCTAGTGAGTTTTGTGGATTGTGGTGGCCAACACAAAGTTATCTCTGTTTGCATAAAATATCTTATAACCAATCATCATAGACACATACTTCACCATTGGATCATCTATATCATTGACTATTAGGGAACATTTTTCAAAATTTTCACTAGTGAGTTTCATTGCAACATCATTCTTCATGGTGTTCAATGTCATAAGTGGTACATTTGAGCACAAACCTGTAACTACCCTAATAGCTTGCTTCTTTATTATATGTGGCATATCCAACGACATGAATTTGTTATGAATTTTGTTGAGCACATATTTTAGCCACTCTTCCTCTAACAAAAATTGGGAAAGTTAAATATTCATACATCCACTTCCTTCTCCCTTAAGCTCTCATACTTCGATTTAAGCTGAAAATAATTTCCATTCAATACATTCATCAAATATTTCACCATCTTCCCATGATCATACTCTTCCATTTTAGTATGAATATAGATCTATACATCCTTTTTGTGCATCATGTCATATGGAACCCTAAAAAATGCTCCGTCATAGAGCTAGGGTTTGCAAGAAATATTGATAAATACCTTGTAATTCTTTGTTGGTAGGGTTTCACACAACACTTTCAAATTGCTTTGAATCACCTTAGCTCTGCTCTTCACTTCAATTTCTCAATTGCAAATGACTTTAAAATATATAAAGTCTTTTTTGATGACCTAAAGTGTATTGATTGAAGTTGATAAAGTTAGGTTGAAAAGTTGGAAAACCTTAATTGTGTCATCACAAAAAGCTTCAATCACTCTGGAAATCTTTGAAATAGGGTATTTCACACCAAAGATACCACCAACAAACCAAGCATGTCAATCTATACATGTAACAATGTGTTGAATCTATTAGCACCACATCTTTGGTGGGGGATTTGATATTTTCTACTTAAAATCCCTATGACCCAAAGCTCTTCAACTAGTTTCTAGAGGAAGCATCTGCACTAGGAGCTAGCACAAACTCATTCTTCACCTCACTCTCATCCTTTTTCTTCCATATCATGTTCATCTCTTTCTTCATCTCAACCAGATCAACCTTCTTCTCTAAAATAGAGGGTTTCACATTCTTGCTTCTACAAAACTTGGCTATGTCCTGGTTTGTTGCACTTGTGACATATGACACCCTTTTGTTGAACAAACTTAATTCATTTCATTTTGGATCTACATTCAAAAGCCTTATAACAAAATCCATTGCTTGTATAACATTAACCATTGAAAGATTGAAACATCATACCATTATTGTAACCATTCATCATTTGAATTTTGCATTCGCTAGCCTTATGACCAAGTCTATTGCATGTAAAAAACTGACCAGGAAAGGATTGAAAATTCTAGTTCATTCTTCTTCTACACTCTATAGATATATGTCCAAACTTACTGCAAAAATAATAGTAATCATTAAAAGATTAATACCTTTATGCAGCAGGTTGTTGGATAGGAGGCCTTTTGAAATATTTGTTTTGGTTCTAGACATGTTTGATATTGCTCTTCTTATCATTCTTATTTTTAACATTGTTTGGAGTCTTTGAAATTTCTCCTTCTTCAAACCCTAAACCTTCTTTTTCCTTAGAATATTTTTGAGTTGTAATCATTTCATCAACCAATGTGGAACTCTTCTTGAATTTTTCTTCTTGAATCTTTGCTTTCTCTAGATATGATCTCAAAGTCACACTCTCTTGTTCAAGCTTTGAAATTTATTTAGAATTATCTTTCAATTTGGCATTCAAGCAATCTTCAACTCTTTTTCCCTCTTCAACTTGCATTTTCATATTTTGGATTGTCTCATTTGATTTTTTGAGCTTCTCATTTGCTTCCTTGAATCTTTCTTAGCTTTCTTGAGTTGTTCCATCAACTTCTTGGTACATTCATCTACATCCTTAAGATTCTCTTTTAGATCTCTACTCTCAAATTCTACTTTGTCTAGGTCATCAAGGGCTAATTTGAGTTCTCCTTCCATATCAATTTTGCAATATTCTCTAGTAAACCCTTCAGGGATAGTCTCTTTTGGAGGAATAGGATACTTCCTTTTAGCCATGTGTTCAAACTCCAAGATCTACCTCAATGATCAAGCCAATTGAAGGAACCAAGATCTTATACCAATTGTTGAACACCTGGAATACTAAGAGGGGGTGAATCAGTATTTACTGAAACTCATTAAGTTCAACAATATTTCATTCATTCAAAACATCACATTAAAGTTGCAGTAATGGAAAGGAACATATAAATCATGCATCACATCAAAGAACACAAGAAAACCATATTTACATAGAAAACCCTTGAAAGGAAAAAACCATAGAGAGGATTAGCTCATAATATATTATAACTAGTTACAATAGAGATTACAAAATGGCAAACTTGTTGTCCAAAAGGAGAGAATGGATCACTACTGATGGCTCACTTTCTATAATAAAAAAAGATAGAAGAAAGGGTGGCTCACTGCCAAGGATAAATCATTAACAATGCATCTGACATATGCTAAAAATACAATTCCAATTATGCATATAAAATTAACTTTACACACTTCATACTTCACCATAATTACACTTAACACTTCACACTACATATAATGTCACACATCCTCACATCACATTACCTCTCATCATCCACACAAGGAATTAACCTTATATATACTACAAACATCCAAAACATCAATTAGGTCAACCTAATTAGATGAGATGCACCACATAACTTATCAACTTAAAACTCTAAAACAAACACCTTACAAAAAGAACCAAAACATGTACACCACCAAAATAGGTCGGCATGACCCATAATCACTCATGTGAATCTTCTCTATACATATTTCAACTCTACATGACCTCAAAACTTTTAGGTTGGTACCATATAATAAAACTAGTGAAGAAACAACTAAACAAACTAATTATTCATTCACGACTCAGCATGTGGACCACCAAATCACTTTCCACTTGGAGCACACACACTTGTGATGTCTCCCAACACTTCATCATAACCACATAGTATAGTATTCATCCACAATGAAAAGCAAAGCATTCCAATATGCACTCTATAACAACAACTCTGTCATAACTTAGCCAATAGTATATCAACATTAAATCTTCAGCTGTTGAAGAAATACAACCTTAAAAATTTGGATCTGAACACCTTCAATACACATCATCGACACCATAAAATTGCATGAAAATATATTGCATTGCGGAGCAATGTGGACCATAAAATTGGTTCACTATAACACTAAAATTGCACACTGAGACTTAGCAAATTATCCACACCATTTGGTCTTCTCTAAACCAATACTTCTCTATCTGTACAATGGGTTGAAATCAATGACAACACCATATATCATCCATGCATCACATGCTCATGTTTCCAACATTGTATGACCAAATTAGTTATGTAGGACACAACACTAGAGACACAGATGGCATACTAGGGGTTCCTTTATTTATACTTTTTGTTGAAGGGTAGGGCTACTTCCAATTGGAAGGTCTATGGGGGACTATTAGTCTGTGGTTAGAGGTAAATTTCTTTCGTGATAATCTCTTTCTTGTAGATGACAACATTGAGGCTTGTGAAATAGAAGATTTATGCAAATATGGAAGATTTGGCCTTGAAATAGAATTATAATTTATAAAGTCGAATACTTGATTATTTTTCATGTATGAAATTGTAATTGGAAAGATGTATTTATTTTACACGTTGAAATGTAATATTATTTCAAATTAAAAAAAAATTATCTTTTCAATTATGAAATGTGCAATGAATGATGTTAGAAAGGAAAAAACTTGCATCCCTATTTTTAAGGAAATGTATTTATTTTCTTTTATGGTTAAAACCAAAGTAATTATTGTATTGTATGAGTTATATTTTTAACACCTAAATTTTTTTAAAAGAGTAATATTTAATTTCATTTAACTAAGAAAATACATTCATTTATAGTTATTTATACACATTTAATTTCGTCAAAGTACTAGGTGAAAATATGATATTCCTCTATTTTCATTTTCCCTTCTATTTGCCAGTTTGTGCTACTTTTCTCCTCTTTGTCTTTCTCTTCTCTATTTTTTATTTCTTATTATTGTTCTCAACAGTGCTCCTCTTCCTCTTCTCTCTATTCTTCTCTTCTTCTCTTCTTGTCTCCTCTTCTCCAAAAAAATCCCTTCAAAATCTTAAAAATTCTCCCAAAATCTCACCTAAACTAGGTGCAACACATAAAAATCTATTATAAATTTTCACCAACTTGATTTTGAGTTAAAAATCCCACTCAAAATTTTTCCTTTATAATTTTTGTTGTTGTTCATTAATGACCCTAAGAGTAAATAGTTACTACTCCAAACAACCAAAATTTTAAAATTTTAAAATATAGCATTAAAGGAGTAAAATAAAATCAAATAAGACCTAGATACAATGCCCCTGCATCAAGAGGATAATTCTTTAATATAATAAAATTATTTATATAAAAAAATTAATGTAAGTGTTTTGAAATGAAAGAGGTTAGAATTTATTTTGAAAGCATTCATCCTAAATGAATCACATATATTTTAAAAAATTGATTACATTTAATTTATATAATTTAGTGTTAATGAGAGGTCAAAATAGGTCAAAATTAATTCATAAAATTGAAGAAAATATAATATACAAGAATAAAAGAAATGTACAAACATATTTTTCAAATATAAAATAAATAAATCTATAATAATATTAAATTCTATTTTTTATTATTTGGTTAAATCTTCTTAATATATTAAAATAAATAAATTAAAATAATGATATTTATAAATAAAATATTTATTTCTTATTTATTTGTTTATTTAATAAAAATAAAAATAAAAATAATATTAAAAAGACAAAAAGAAAATAAAAAGAAGTCACTAATCTAATGGATAACAATCAAACTACTAAGCCACCTTGTTAAATGGCAACATTGTGCATTGTGGTTAAGATTAGCCCTTAGAGTCATAATGTGCATTTCTTGCCTATCTTTATACATGTTACATATGCACCTACAAGGACAATTGTAGCTACAATATCTAACAAATTCCTATGTACTTTATTCTTTGATGGATGTACAAACATTGTTCCAAAGCTCCCCTTTTAGCACATGCTAAAAGTATGATGACAAACATATATTTATCATGTTTATGGGCATCCAATAAACTTTCACACTTGACATACATGTAAATAAGCACGAAATATAATAAATTGATATATGAAATCTATGTGTATATATATGGAGAGAGCTCACATAGAGAGGAAGTGGATTTTAAGGTGAATTTTTTAATCATCAATTATAGTCTTAGTTAGTTGGAACTACTTGATTTACAAATAAAGTGCTCTTACAATTCTTCAAACATGCTGATCAAAAAATCATAATCATTGGCACGTGCATAAATGAAAGGGTTTCTTTCATACAAACTCTAAGCTTAATCTTTGTGCTATGATAAATTCTCTTATGCAAACATGATGATTTATTATATGAATTTAATGAAAAGATAGATGAGACAATTGTTATTATTTAAATCTACATAATAGATATAATTAATTATGAAGTTTACAAAACATTACATAAAATAATTTTGAAGATGACATGAATAAATTATACAAAATTTATTGTTACATACTTTACTTTAAATAAGAATTTTTTTAATTAATAAAAATATTAATTAAATATATATATATATATTAAAAAATAAACATTTATTAAAAAGTAATTATATTTAATTTTTATTTCAATAATATCACTGTGTACTAGTTATGCTCTACTCTAGCGTTAGCTTTTGATAAGGAGGTTCAATTTCCAAATAAATCCTTTTTATAATTGTATCGTAAAATCCGACAAGTTAATGGCTAGACTACGATCAGGTAGAAGAAAATGGAAAAATCTGGCATGAAGGATGTGGCCTGTGGATGCCAAGTTCAATCTCCGGGCCCCCTTAATAATTCGCTTCTCTCTCATGATTTCTCCTCCCTGAAAGACAATTTATTGCTTGAAAGCGTGGGATTGTGACAGTTTAGAATATTTAATATAAGACAATTTTTTTGTTTGAAAGTATGGGCATGTCATTTATTGGTTGAGAATCATTCAATATTAAGTTTCTTATGTGACTTGTTGACCTAAGAAAATTCCATATTAAGATTTTTAACGAGTTGTGATGAAAGATAAATCTTTGTTTGAGAGTGTTCTCCTATGACTTGTTATGAGATATTTAATATTAAGATTTTAAACAATTTGTTCAGTTAAGAACATTCATTATTTAGATTTTTTACAAGTTTTGAGGATAGGTGGTTGAAATTTAGTGAACTAGAAATTTATTTATAATTTATTATAGTTAAAAGATCAATTTTGATGTGTACTTATTTATTATGTTGTAGTTTACTTGTTCAATAAAGATATAGATGTCAATATTCATGTTTAAATCGCTATAATGATTTGTTTGCCTTATTCAAATAAAATATTTATATTCATAGATTAAAAAAATTAAAATTTACATATTGTTTTTAAAAAAATTAATATTTATTTTTCAATCTATATTTTTTATTATTATATTCATTTATTTTCAATTTTTTAAATACATCCACATTTTTAAATAACAAAAATGAGATACAATTTTGAACTTCATTGTCTAATTTTAAAATAATATGTAATTTCTTATAATTTTTTAATATTCTAATTTACCATTCAATTTGATTGACACTATAGTAAAGAATAAAAATAAAAATTGAAACATGTTTATTATTATAATGATCAAACTTATATATTTATATTATTTGTCAATTTGTTTTGTGTTTATTTTGAAGGATTCTCTTTATATATAGATATAACATAATTTTATGTGAATGTGGGTTCACTCATATAGTTTTACTCATCCTTATACATGTGCCCAAACTTGTCATCCCACATATTTAGCCTTCAACTTATTCTTGTATGCACACATTGTTATGCATCCACCTAAGTCTTATGTTTATTATGCATTTATATATCTACTTGACATGAGTGTTTTTATTAGATAAACCATATAAAAGGGTGTTTTGAAAGGATTTTAACAACCTCTTACAAAAACAAAAACAAAAAAACAAGCAGCATTGAAGCATCAAACACAATGATGAAATAAAACATGAAACAAGAAGGCAAAGGAAAATTAGTGGCATACCACATCCAAAGGGCCAAAAGGGAACAAGAGCAGGGTTACATCAATGAAACATGACCTTGATAAAAAAATTTATCTAGCTAAATTTTAATTATTTTCCCATATCAAATTATTTCCATGGTTGCAAACTTGACTTCTATTTTAATAAAATTCTAATTCAAATCTTAGCTAACTATCAACCTTTATTTTCTCACCAAATCCATCTAATTCAATGGTACATATTTTGTGAACTTTGATGCTAGTTTTTAAAGGCATTCATTTCGCATCTTTTTTTCTTCAAATCTTATTTATGTATCATTCATATTACAACACTTCAATTTGTTCAATATAAGAAATCTAGATCT
Source organism: Sequoia sempervirens (assembly GCA_007258455.2). Lineage (NCBI taxonomy): Eukaryota > Viridiplantae > Streptophyta > Pinopsida > Cupressales > Cupressaceae > Sequoia > Sequoia sempervirens. The sequence goes on from VDFB02058242.1 coordinate 46,561,311, forward strand.
ACACAAGCATATGCATGTCTTAAGAGTGTTATTTACAAACTTGTATACATATTTTCATAGTTTAATGTAGGGAATGCGTCTTCTAACGACACAATGATAACTCTTCCAAAATATATTTCTAAGTACTACTATTGTATTAATATCCAAAAAGGAAAAAATAGATTAAGTTCACTAAAGAAAACTACAGATCCAAAAATCCACATTACACAAGGTCAGAATTGTGAATTAAACCCAAACTGCTAAACTCAACCCAAGACAAAACACAAGACACTTCTAGCATACAATTTCAAATTGTATTTCTTTCCACACTTTTAACATATTATTTTAAAATACATTAGTCCTTATATGTTAGAACTTTACTAATATAAGTTAGTTTATGCTTATTTGTACACATTTTAAATGATTAGCCTAAATCATATTTCAAAAATTTTGTTTTCCTTCAGAATTTAATGCAGAAAAATCAATTGTGAATTTTTTTTTTCCCAATCCAAAAGATTGAATTAAATTGATTAAAACATTGAATTTTTATTGTGAATATAAATATGATTTCTAAATTGTAACTTTAAATTTTTCATAAATAATTTCTAAAATGAATTTCTGAAAAGACATTAATTTCATGATACTACTTGAAAGGAACTCTTTGTATTATTTATTTTTAAAAATAAAAATAAAAATAAAACTATGTGTCAGATTTATATTTAAAGGAAACAATTCGACCACATGTCACAATTTTATCCTCATCTTCGAACGACACTAATTTAATATAACCAGGTTTTGATTATTCTCGAGGGACTTTTCCTATTAAATATACAATTTTGAACCACTTATTCAATATTTCTTCCGCCGTTGCGAGGAAAATATAATATCCACTGCCCCTGAAAATTGAATTAGGGAATCCATACAAATTTACTGCCAGCGTAAAAGTCTTTGATAAACCCAATTGGCTTCAAAGTAGCGTTTAATGGCTTTGAGTTTCTCAACAACACTTGCTATTTATTTAGTATTGCAGTGTCTTCTATTCAAAATTTATGCTATGGAAGCAGAATAAATGTTCGTTAGCTTCGAACTAGATGGCAGAAATCTTGTTCGGCTGGACGGTAATGCCGTTTTTGCGGATGAAAATGTAATCCAACTTACAAATAGCACAAGCGGTCTAGGCTACGGAAGTGTAGGCAGAGTAGTTTACAATAATACAATTCCGCTATGGAATGCTATTGATAAATCATTTGCCAACTTCACCACTCATTTTCAATTCCAGATCAACTGAACTCATGACTATGGGCGCGATAATTATACTGATCTTGGTGGCGATGGACTTGCTTTCTTTATGGCCCCTCCGGATTCTGGTACGCACCTCTTGTACGGAACCATTGGGGAATGGCTCGGCAATTTCAATGAAAATAATAATGGTAATTTATGTAACCATCTTGTTGCTGTTGAATTCGACACATTTCTTGGGATAAAAATGACAATCATATTGGAATTGATGTCAATAATATAACGTCTGAAGCCTCTGTTCATCTAAATCAAAGATTGAATAACAGTAAGATATGGAACGCTAGGATAGATTACCGCGGCCAAGAAAATATGTTGGAAGTGTCTGCTGGATCAAATGGCCAAGTAGCAGGCCATTTGTCACATAAGATAAATTTGACAGAGTATCTTCCGGAACAAGTTGTTGTGGATTTTTCAGCTGCAGCCGTTCTGTCAAGCGAGATTCATCGATTAATTTCTTGGAACTTCACCAGTGATATCTCTGGTTCGTCAGAAATACAGTCATCCAAAAAAAGGAAAGTTTCGTGGAAAGTCGGTGTATTAGTCAGCTCTGCCGTTTTGGTTGCATTGATTTTTGTGTCCTTCGCCATTTTTCGCTCTAAATGGCGAAACAAAGAGAAAAATGACGCCATGGAAGAGGAACGGCAGCTGGATGTGGATATGGATATGGAAATAGCAATGGAACACGTTCCGCGGAAATTTACGTACGAAGAGCTCACTTCATGCACCACTAATTTCAGCGAGGAAAGGAGGCTTGGACAAGGAGGATTTGGGGATGTGTACAAAGGCATTTTGGTGAGATCAGATGAAATAGTTGCAGTGAAGCGCATATCCGCAACATCAAAGCAAGGGAAAAAGGAATACCTTGCAGAAATAAGCATAATCAATCGTTTGAGGCATCGCAATTTGGTTCAGCTATTGGGATGGTGCCATGAGAAGGCTCAACTGCTGTTGGTCTACGAATACATGCCTAATGGGAGTCTGGACACTTTCCTTTTTGGTAAAATGAGAGGAAACCTAGAGTGGAGCCGCAGATATAGAATCGCCACTGACATAGCCAATGCTCTGCTTTATCTACATGAGTTATGGGATGACTGTGTAGTGCACAGAGACATTAAATCCAGCAATGTTTTGCTCGATGCTGAATTTAATGCGAAGCTGGGGGACTTTGGATTGGCACGCCTGGTGAAACATGATCAATGGCTTCAAACCACCAAGGTCGCAGGGACTTTGGGGTACCTAGCGCCTGAATGTGCAGTTACAGGAATATCTAGCCCAGAGTCAGATGTGTTCAGCTTTGGCGCAGTTGCTTTGGAAATAGCCTGCGGAAGGCCAGTACTAGATCATAGCCTCCAAAGCCCAAAAATATGGCTGGTGGAATGGGTTTGGGAGTTGTATAGTGAAGGCAGGTTGTTCGATGCAGCAGACAAAAATTTACGAGTGTTTGACAGGGCAGAATTGGAACAGCTGATGTTGATAGGATTATGGTGCTCTCATCCGGATCCTAGTTCAAGACCCAAAATAAGGCAAGTGCTCCAGCTCTTGAACTTTGAAGTGCCTTTGCCTCGTCTACCCAGCACACTGCCTAAAGCCACATATTCTCCTCTGGAACAAGATTTTGCTGTTTCTACCGATATAACAACCACTTCTACTCGGCTGTCAGCGACAACGATTTCAAGCTTTGGAATATCCCAAGGTAGATAGGTTTGCTATATTTATATATATATATATGAACTTGTATGTCATCCACGTCAAGAATTGCTAGTTCTCTAGTTAGGTTTATAATAGCCGCAGTAAAATAGCCGTGTTTTCTAGTTCTTAATTTCCAGTTCTGCTATATTTCTAGTCCTCTCATATTCTTGTACTCTCAATCGGTGCTTTTAGCATGATTTGTGTTTTATGGTTGTGGGTATTAATCTGCGGTATGATGCTTATATGTACCTTATATGCCTATTTTTTAGTCACAAAAGCTTTTAAAAATGTCTTTAAGAGCTTAGTTTTTAGTCTTTCAGTATGGATTATATTTCAGAACTAGTTGGTTCTAAATTTTTTTAACCTCCATTTTTATAAGGAAACGGAAAAAGCCTCTATTTTTAAAAGGAAACAGTTAATGGTTCAAATAATTTTACTGTTCTTATGATCTTGCCATTCATATTACCTATTATATAAATTGATGTCTCTGACTAAATATTTAGTCAGGTAATTTGAACAGTAATAAACTTTAATAATTGGCAATTTGTAATTTCAATTTTAATTTACAAATCGAAAGTATTCATATATACATTTGTGAGTGTTATAGTTATTAACTAAAAAAAAGTTATGGGTTTAAATCTTGAAAGTGTATTTTGCACACAGTATCGTGTTTCCTCCTTTTGTTAAGAAGGTTGTGCACATAAAAGATGAAGGTCATTGGTTTAAATCTCTTGGTTACCAGTTCAAATTTACCAAGAGTAGCTTTGTACAACGCTCTTTCTTTTGTCAATGTGAGGTCTGCCATAATTGTAAGGGATCTCTCAGTTATTTGTGGTGATTGAAATATGTTCAACAACAACTACGTTATTATAAACCCATTTGGTTATTAGAAATATTGTTGCCACTTGAATTATAGGAAAAATGTGTGAAAATGTTGTTTCTTGGTGAACTACCCATCATTCCAGTAGTTTGAGTATGTAGATCTCTATGAATATGAGAAGAGAATATTTTCAGTTCAATGACTGAATTTGGAGAACATTAGAAGAATTAAAGGTGATTGTTTTTTGCTAAATTAGCAGCTTCAGTTTGTTTGGGTGAGGATATGTGTTCGAGTGATTTTTGTTGATGTTTTATTGCTCAAATCTTTAGACAGTATACAAAATTCTATGTTCGATCTGGTTAAATTTGGCAAGCCTATTTATCATTCAATTCCTTTGTCTTACAATTTCCTTGATTTCATATTTACAGTTGCTCAGTTCATATTATATTTGTATATTTGCATTTCATGTGAATTAAAATTGAAATTGTTTCGTTGGTGTGTATTTATATATGGATATTGTTCTTTATACTTCACTCAACAACAAATAGACATTAGCATAGTTGGTCAAATTGAGCAAACAAAAAAAGCATCACTATGAAATATTCAAACATACTTGATGATGCCAACAAAATAATGAGAACCAAAGCAACTAATGAAAGCATACAAAAGCATGTTAATACCTTATCCCATAGTACGAGTGGTGCTCCTTTAATGTGGAAAGGATGCCCTTTCCCACCCCCTTGATAAGCTAAATGATAATGAAAATGACTTTAAAATGTGATGAAATGTAAGATAAAATGTGTCTATAGTGAGAATATTACTAAGATTGTGGATGATCTTGTGGAGTAGAACTGCCTTGTATTTATAGGTTGAAAGTTTGAAAAATGGAGAGATGGGAGGAATGTGGGACTAAAGAAGAGCCAATGATATTATGAAACTTGTCACATGGCTAGTGGAGGAAGGTGGAGCACATTTTGGAGAATGTGCATGGTTAATGCATGTAGTTGAGGATTTGAGAGGTGTAAGAGAGATTAATGCACTTGTAAGAGGCATTAAATGAATATGGTTGAGATGTTTTGGAAGGAAATGATTTGGGCAAGAAAGTCAAATAAGTGGAGTAAATGAAGGAATATTTCTCAGGAATATGCCTTGGTGAGGGAAAATAAGGTAATTAGATAATTAAATAAATTGATTTTCATGTGCAACTAGGGTAGTTGACCATGGGCTTTTTTAACCAAGGTTGAGTCAAAAGCTTGAGAAATGAGGGATTAGTATTAGGAGTTAATTAATTTAGGATTAATTAACTTAGATGAAATTAGTTGATTTATGAAATTTAATTTAAATGTTTGAGTTTATTTAAATCAAATGAAAGGATGTTAAAACATTAGGATTTTAATTAAATATATTGATTTATTTAATTAAAAGAGATGACATTAGTTAGCAAAAGGTGAATTATTCATAGTTACTTGATTAATAGCAAAATTAATGTTAATTTGAGCATCTGCATTTTGCCCCTCTTTGAAGCAACATACTCATTGTGTCAGTTCAAAGAATGGCATTGCCAAAATCAAAACTAAAAAAAAAATGATTTTTTTCATATGCCCCACTGTTGTCCCAGTGGAAAGTACACTGGTACACTGCCCCCTCGAGAGATCGAGAAAAAATTCAAATTTTTAGGGTCGATCTCAGGACAAATATGCTCTATGGATGTATAAATGGTTATGATGATCATGCAAATAAGATCGATTAAGATGTTTAGAATAACAAATCTATCTTATCCTAAACAACTTAAAAGATAATAAAATGTATGTGAGATGGATGATGTTTCCTATTGTGATGATATGTATGATTATGTAGGATAAGTATGCTAGCATTTTATGAATGCAAGATGGATGCATGTCCTGATAGCATGTTAGCATGAAAGAAGATTGAATAATGAGAGGGATCAACCCTTGATTCTAAGAAAATGTAGAAGTCTAACAAGTCTATGATTCATCAAGAATTTATTAGATATGATGATGAATCATGATGATGTATTGCTTATCCAAGGAGTGGGGATTTAATGAGAATAACTTTCCTTATTTTTGATCACACACATAGATACGATGCATCAAGTTATACAAAAAATAGGATGGCATTGTACCTAGTGAGATGAACTTTGACTCAACAATCAGATAGGGGTATCCTTGTTCACACCTAGCATACAAAACCTTATTAGGATGTACTTCAGATATTTCAAACATCTCAACCAAAACATAGAAAGGGAAAAACTCCTAATCTAATAGTCAACAAGAAATCTAAAACAACCTCCCTACAAACCAAACAAAGTAACCATGACCAAGTTATATACAAGAATATTCAACAAGCACAGCAGACAAAAGATAATGAACAATTCCCTATTCCTTTCTCTCTAAATATTTTTAGATAGACATCCTCAAGAGGTCATGGGAGAAGGTGCAATAAGATAAATCAAAAGAAAAGATCAGGGAAAAATTTAGTGGCAAATCTTCACCAATTGGCGAATTCTAGGAATTGGCCAAGTCGAAATTGGAAAATTTCTCACACCCAACAGGGTGTCTAAATCACCCAAATTTTTTGAACTATAGGTCCAATACATGTCCATTCACCAATGAGTTTTTTTATGAGGCATATTTAAGCAACACATTCTCCATTGTCAAACTACGTGTTTCAATTGGACCGACTAATATTTTCACCCAGAATCCCAAAAGCATTTAATAAAACACCTACATATTTTCGAATACTATTCAAACAACATTGTATCAGGACTCATTTCACCAATTAAAATTTACAAATAGTTGCTTGTGAAGACCCATTTCGCCAACTAAAATTTATAAATAGTTGCTTATGAGGACCTATTTCACCAATAACATTAAAAAATAATCACATTTGAGGACACATTTCACCTTGAAAATTACAACGTATCATTGTATAAGCACGTGAGATTCACCAAATTTTTAATATACCATTTAAAAATCTTGCGGAATTCGCCAAATATGGAATCATGGATTGATATAAATACAACCGAAAGTGTCATTTATTCTTACATATTTTGTTCAATTTTGAGGTTCTACTTCTCAATTCAGAAGTCACCGAAAGTCAAAAACGTAAAATTAGAGGTGAGTGATCATTTCTTCATAGTGTTATTAGTTATAATAATAATTTTTATTTATCTCTTTTACATTCTTCCTTCAGTCTTAAAGATGATATTGAATAGGGAATGGGATCTATGTCCTTAAAACAAGAAGACATTTTTTCTATGTTCTTAAAACAAGAAGACATTTTTTTCTAGTTTTTATTCGAAGCGAGAGATGAATATGTCGAGCAAATCATAGATCACTATGTCAAGTGACTCGAGCAGCAAGGGTAAGGTTCCTACCACTCCTCGCGGTGGTGAAGAGACTCCTATTGCTCTTCATAATCCTACCGCTCATCAGGGTGGTAAGGCTCATGTCGCTCCTCAAACTCCTACCACTCCTCAGGGTTGTGAAGAGACTCCTGCCGCTCCTCAGGCCCCTTAGGGTGGTGAAGGGATTGGGAGGCCATCAAAACACCAAAAACTTAGATGTACCATACAGTCTTATTTTGGAATTGCCAAAGCTTATGATCCATCAAATCAAGATAGAGCTATATCATCAACTCTTCCACCAAATATTGGTAGCATTCACAATACCTCACTGCCATTGGAAGGTCAAGTTGAGATTGTCATTGATTTAAATCAAAATGTATCAAATTAGGATGGAAATACCATAGAAGATGTTCCAAGGGATATCGTGGGCCCGGTTAGCTAGAATGAGATAATTGACTTGGATGAGGATGATGATGTTGGTAGCAAGAAAAGAAGAAGCAAATCAAAAATGGGGTGCAAGTGGGAAATACAAGAAATTTTCAATTTGGTTGGTTGTCAAAGTACTCATTCATGGTACCAGTGAGGATTGACAATGAAAATAATATTGAAAAGGTAACATTGGCCAAATGTAAGATTTGTAGTTGGAAATGTGGAAGAGCCAAGACATTGCAACTAAAGATTGACACTATAGAAAAATATATCGGTAAAGTTTATGAAAAACAAATCATAGACAGAGAGGAACAATCATTCATACAATGGAAATCAAAGGAAGAATGTATTCATGTTAGGTATGCAACAGATTATGAAGAGAATGAAAACATAATTTTGAACATTATTGCATGTAAAGGTACACTTGAGGCTCAATTTGGAAAAGCAATGAAAGTAGCAAATATGTCAAAAACTGTTTAGATGAGTATTGCTTTTCATATTTTGTCCAAAGGGCATCCTAGGATAGACAACCTAGAATTTTATGGTTTATTATCTTTTTTGAATGTTTCTCACTCTCCCTTGTCACATTGGTCAATAAATGCTAGATGGGAAATGGAAAAATATCTTGCTATAGTTGAAAAGGAAGATTTAAAGGAGAAAGTAAAAGAGTCAAATTTCATTGCATTATCTTTAGATGAAGTTACAATAGTAGACAATAATTCTTGGGTCTATATGCATTTGTATACTATGGAACAACGTGTTTGCAATTGCAAGTATGGATTAGTTGACCATTGCCAAAAAGTTGGTGTGTGTAGGATTTGATGGAGCTGTAGTGATGCAAGGTCAAAGGAACAATGTTTGCACAAAGTTACAAACTACTTGTGCACCATACATGCTTGGCATTCACTGCATGGCCTACAAAATGAATTTAGCATTCAAAATTGTAAGCAAGTTTCCTATAGTATCAAAAGTTGAAAATTTAGTTCGCGAGATCCACACATACTTCTGACGAAGTCCTAAACATTTTGAAGAATTTCAAAAAAAATCTAAGGGAGTAACACCAGGAAAATGTTTCTCAAGAATGTTGATACCAGATGGATCTCCCTGCATGGACCAATGCAACGAGTTCTTTCAGAATATCAATCCTTGATTAGAGTGATGTATGAGCATCACAACATAGTAGACAAAGCTCCTAGCCTCTTACATAGGTTAAGCAATATAGAGGCATTCTTTACTTTAGCTAGTCTTCTACCCATGTTGGATGAGATAAACAATCTTGTGAAGAAATCCCAAGACAACTATATATATTAATGTTCATATGCCAATCTATGTAAACATACATGCTTGGCCCTCAATCATCTATATCTAGAGCTAACACAAGATGGACCAAATTATTTCATGTGGTAGAAAATTACTGATTTGAATAATCTTGATAATTATTTATAGTTTAATGAAAGTGGGCACTTATGTATCTGTGTACGTGGATATGAGATACCAATGTACCATTGTAAGATAGCCAGGTGCTCTAGCTGAGAAGTAGCTATTAAGGAGGAAGATTTTAAACATATTCTTAAATTTATTGGTGATAATTTGAAGGAAATTACAAAATCTCTTTCCTCAGAGATACGTGAAAGATTCCCTTGATAATAAATACTTGAAGCCATGGGTATTATGTATCCTCAATTTTGGGAAAACCAAGAGAACTCAAAATATTTTCGTGATCAGGTAAAAATATTGATCGAACAATTTTTGAAAAGTGTAACATATGATGAGCATAAAATAGAAGGAATTTTAAATGAACCTAAGCTTAGAAAATAATCTGGGAGATTTGCAATAGCTATGAGGGACCAGTATAAATCCATGGGCAAGGAGAAGGTCTTTGAATTAGGATCAATAAAAAAAGTTTGGACAAACTTAGGTTAGAGTGAAATATTGCATGGTTCAATATCAGAATATTTCAAACTTGTTGATTTATGTCAAACAATTATATTGGGGTCAGTGAAGGGTGAGAGAGTTTTTAGTACATTAAGGTTTTTGAAATCAAAGTTAAGAAACAAACTAGACAAGAATTTGAAAAATTGCTTGAGGTTGAAAGGAACTGCATATAATGTCTTTAATTTTCCTTTTGAAAGGGAACTCGCAATTTGGAGGTCCACATGTGAAAGAAGAGGGACCAGGTTGTGCAAAAATCCAATTCCAAATGCTGGTACTAGTGGCAGTGGCAGTGGCAGTGCAATTGGGACAGATGAAATTGACACAAATCACACAATGAATGTTGAATTTGAAACACAAGCCGAAGAAAATGAAGAGTAGACTTGGAATCAAATTCAAGATGACTCTTTTACTTTATCTAATGATGAACATTAGTTTGAGGACCCTAACTCTGTTTGGGAAATGGAAGAGAATTAGCAACTTTTAGGTATTTATACTGCACTTCATGGATCAATCTTCATTGTTCCATACTGTAGTAACTGATATATTTTATATTGTATTCAATAAAATTGTGAATCATTTCACTTCATGATATTTTATTTTATATTACACTTGATGAATCATATTCCAGAGTCAAACTGTAGTTGATGATATTTTATGTTGTATTCCATGAAATTGTGATATTTTATATTTGATATTATATTTTATATTTTATATTATTTCATACATAGCATTCAATCATGTGTTAGATCACAACACCTTTGAAAGGAAAGATAAGTCCATAATATCACGTGGTCATTAAAACTTGGAACCTTAGAACCAAAGTCTGAAGTTTCAAAGTTTTTGAAACCTCTGACCCACCGACTAGAAAGTTGACTGAGAAAGACTTAGAACTCAACAAAGTGAACCATCAAAAAAGTCAGGGAATTAGGAAGTTATGAAAATTTAGAACTCCATGACAAGGTTATAAAACTATGAGGACTAGCGACTAAGCTTGTTTTTGTCCCTTATTTCGAGTCTATCGTCTCTCCAGCTGTAACATTTTACATGAATTATTAATGAAATCTGATCAATGATCTTTCATTAATCTTCTTTGTCATTTATATTATGCAATATGCATTGATGTATTTTTTAATTCTAGCTCTAATTTAATGTACCCGTTAAAGTAACTTGATTAAAGCATGAATTCATATAAATGTTTAGTGGATTTTCTAAGTAGTCATGGGGATTGAGTATTCATGTGTGAATTGTAATGCAATTTCACTAAGATTATGGCTGCATTAAATTAAAATCACCTTATAGTTCATATTTTAATTGTGTTAAAAGTAAAACTTGAGCATATACTCAGTGATTCATCACTCAACTCAATTCTTATTAGATTAATAACATATTAACAATAGTATTAGTGGCATATACAACAATGAACATTAGCAATCGTTTAAAGTGTATCTAGAAGTTGAAACCACAACTAGACTTTTTCTTTAAATTATATAATAAATAATATAGATAATTGAACATCAACACATTACTAAAGTTTGAATTTGAGCTTTTAAATTGATTATCACATGAAGGAATACATAGAGGCATTGGCAATGAAAAATCTTGCTCAAAGATAACTCTGCACAGAGCTGAGTTGGAACTTGGAAACTAATATTATCAAAAATGAAATCACCGCATCACTTTTTCTAGCAACTTCCACTCTTTAGGTGTTGGAATTGTCATTTGTTCTAACTGATGTTGTTTGACTTGAAGATTTGTTAACAATTCATGATTCAAATTAGAACTTGTCTTGGATTCTTCAGTCAATTTTGCATTCAGGGTTAGCAATGGTTTGATGGAATCCAAATATGTCACCACATCTAGGTTATGAGGATATTGGTCCAAATCAATCTTCCTTGTATCCTCCATCTTCTTTTTGAAATCATTCTTTCCAATGAATCACTCATTTGTGTCAAAATCCTTTGGCAAACCAAGCTCTTTGAAGTTCCTTACCTTTTTTTCCACCTCTTTGAACTTGTCTGTAGCCAAATGCAAATATTCCTTTGTTTCACACATTCTCAAATACTTTTCAATGGCAGATGACAATGCCATTGATGTAGAAAGCCAATTAGTAATCCCTTTTGATTTCAAAACATTGTCACTAGATTTGTAGACTGTTTGTTGAATTTGATTTGTTGATTTCTCTAATGCCAGCACATTTTTGTTTTCCATTAAATATTTGTTGAGCTTATTATGATGTTGTCTGATAGAATCAATCAATTGAAACATGTCACACAAATGATCAATCCCCTACATTATTTCATCCCAGATCTTTTGCTTCATATGCCTCATTGTTTCTCTACAAAATGCAAATAAGTTATTTTTACAAAACTTAATTTCATTTTTTGCTTCCATCAACTCTGCCTCCAATATTTCATTTATTTTTCTCTCCTTCTCCAATTTTTATTCCCACTATGCATTTCCATTTACAATGCTTAGTCTTAATATTTTTGAAGTGGATTCTTCCTCATCATATTTCTTGTTGCTCTCATCTAACCTTTGCTTTAGTTCATTCACTGTAGTCTCATTCTACTTATCCTCTTTGCTTATTGATGTAGAGGCAAAATTTTTAATTCTTTTTTATAATTCATTACTCTTGTTATTTATTGCTTTCCTCTTTGCTTTCTCATTTTCTAGGTCTTCCTGTAACTTTTCAATTTGAATTTGCAACCTTTTTTTCTCTCTATCTTGCTTTACCAATGATGTGTACACCAATTCATTATTCTTCTTTGATACATTAATTTTGTTAGTTTTTCTGAGTCTAGAAAAATCCAATTGAAAATTGTTCATCTCAAATTTAGATGGAGCCATCTGATTTGTTGGTTTGTTTTGAACTATGGGAACAAGAATTGAGTACTCTATGATTTCTTTACTTGTGTCAAATGTGGCTAATACCATGGTTGTTGCAGGCTCTAAAGTTAGATTAGACGCACTCTCCATCAATTGCTTCCTTTCTTTTTTATTCAATTCTAATTTCTTTTTATTAAACTCTTCAATGTAATCAAAACCCAGGGATGCAGGAATAATGGAATGCTTGAATGGTGAAGGAATAGGAGTACTTGTAGTTGTTAATGATGTCATAGCCAGACTAACTAACATTGTGAGAGTTCCTAGAAATAACTCCTTTGTGGTGGATCCACTGGTAGTGTGACTTGGAGTTGGACCTATTAAAATCCTTTGTCTCTTTTGTATGCCTTGATCACTTGGTGTTTTTGTGGTATATTGTGTTTTTTTCCAAGGTTTGTGTGTAATTTGATGTTGTAGCACATGTACTACCCATACCATTGCCACCAGAGGCAGTGCGAGTTGCACTAAGCCCTCCACCATGGGCATGTCCTAGTCATGATTGTGTCTAACCATGAGGATGAGGATTTGAAGCTCTAAAAAATTGACCTGTATGCCCTTGGTCTACTTTTTCACCTCCAACCTCGAGGCCAAATTTATCAATTGGTTTTCTATGCTCTACATCTGTTACCATCCAAGGGCCTTGTCTTTGGAACCCCAAAGGACCACCTTCATAACCCATTTTTTCAGCTATGGCTGCTTCTGTAGTAAATGCTTCTTTTGTGGCCTCACATAAACTAAGTTTGAAATTGACATGGCTTTCTTCTTCCCTATAATCATTAGATTCATCATCACTTTCTTCATCTTCTCATTCATCTGGATGCTCTATATTCCATAATTTTCTAAACTCAAGATCTTTATTATCTCCATACTCTGCAAGAGCTCTTAGATCACCTAGCTCCTTCCTCATAGACCAAAAGGCACTAATTTTTTATCATGACCAATTTTTTCTGTAACTTCCTTTTCTAGAGAATTTGGAATTTTTACTCTACTAGATGGTTTATAACTTTTTTCATAAAAATTGTTGTACCTCCTAATTGTCTTTCAATGCAATGCCATAATTTCTGCTAACAATTTTTCAAAAGAAATAGCATTCTCAGCAACACTTTTCTCCATTGCTACTTTGACCTCATCCCAAGAATCCTTGTTTCTCAAGTTTCCAAGCAAGGGTTTACTTTGATTTTGAATTCTACTTCTAGAATTCTTATTGAGCACAATCATTGATTTAATTGTGTCACACAGATCATACTAGTAGTGACAGATAGCATCAAAATAAAAAGAAAATCAAAAGATCATGTGCCACACTAAATGCTTTTCTCTCAAATGTGACCCATCCACATGAAAAAGGTAAAGAAGGAAATAAGGTCTTCTTCCCCTAACCGCTAAATTGTCTTTCATCAGTACTTTGCATCTACCTTACATATTCCAAAGCATAAACCCTTTGTCACATGTATTGGAAGTTTTTATGGTCGTACTTCCGATCCATAAAATCTTAGCACAATATATCCTTCCATTAAGTACCAATCAACCAATTGCATTTATTTTCCTAGTTGAATGAAGTTTCTACATGACATAGGAAATCTAGGCATTGGAGTGGATATGTGTAGGATCATCATGGGCCAAAAAGTAGCAATATGATGGGTATGTGACTGAAATTTTTTCTTTTACCCACAATAAATGAAATGAAAAGGATTTTTAAAGGAGATTCTCAAATTTCCAACAATATAAATTATGCTTTACTTTGAATTTAATAAGTAATTATTATTCATTTTCTATTTGAATTATGCCTAAAGTCCTGATTGATAGGGTGATTAAAAAACATCTATAGCTTTCAAACAGTATCACATTTTTTGAATCTAAAATAGGAATCACATTCTATGCTTTGCATACAATAGGATTAAAAAAAAGAAAAATTGAATTTCATGAAGTTTTGACCAAGTTAAGGTGGTCAGACATACAAGTTTTTATATTTTTTAAAAGTTGTAATAAAAAATTCATAAATAATTATTTACTTTGAAAAAATTATAAAAAATATGCATCACATCAGGGCATGAGTCTTCTACTTATATCTAAAATATTCTGAAAAAATATTATCACTTTATTATAGTTAGGGTGGTTAGACAGACACCTACTTCTTATTTTTCCCTTGAAATTTAAGTACTATTGCATTGAAATTTCAAATTTTCACCAAATAGATTTTCTTTTTTTTCAAAAAACCTAGTAACTTAGAAACTACATTTAATTTGCTACATATTTTATTGTTACATATTTTTTTAATAATATAGATAATTTATTCAAATTTTTACATCAAGTTGCCTAACTCTGATTTTTTCTGATTTTTTTTCCACTTAAGGGCTTGTTTTTCCATGATGATCTTGCACATACCAGAGTATTTGTAATTGATTGATGCAATGGAGCCAAAAAGTAGTCTATGAAATGACTGTAGTTCCTTCGAGAATCATGCAAGCTTATAACAGTGGTCCATTCATATACTGGAGCCATTTTCTTTTATTCAAGATTACTATTACCATAGCCTACTGAATCTGAAGCGTGTTGGTCTGAAACATTCCTCTGAACTTGAATAAGAAAAGATAGCACAAATAGGTTGTGAACCTAAATGTCTTGGTGGAACCTCCTTTAATCATTAAAAATTGTTTACGCATGGATTCTACAATGTGCCCAATAAAATTATATTTGACATGTTGAACATGATAATGGATATTATATACCATTTCAAGGAGGCTTGCACCCACTTCCAAATTGCTATCCAGTCTGAGGAAAAATGATAGCATGGAAATAGTATCCTAAACCCATGGTTTAAAAATATCCAAATCATAAGGAGGCTTATGATCACCTTTCAATTTGTTTCTATCCTAAACTATTCTATTTAAGAAAGAATTTTTCTCCATGTCATCCACTGCTTCATAATCACTAGCAAGATGTTCTAGGTCAATGTAGACATTTTCAAATTATGTGGCTCTAAACCCCAAGGACAACACTTTTCCAAGTTCTTCTACATTAATGGATAACAATTCTTATTTGCTATCTTTATTAACAATTTCTCTTTTGTTATCATCATAATTTAGGGCATAGACCATGATAAATTTTGGGCAAGGGAAAACCTCATGTAACATCATGCACCCTAATCCAGTTACCCACAGTGGACTGATACTATTAACTTGCACTTTCTTTGTAACCTTATTCTCAGATGAAAATCTAAGTTCTGAGGTATGCCTACCATAGGTTTGAAGATCATAAATATCATGGTATTCATCAGTGAAACCTGGGGTTTTAAGAAATTTTGCATAATGTATTTTTTTATCCAACATTGCTCTAGTGGTAGTGGTGGTAGACATGCAGATACAATCAACAATGTGAAATTCTTGAATTCCCTATTAGTCCTTAATTTTTCTTAATTCTTAAGCCTCTTAACCCTAAACCTAAACTTCAAAGTTTGACAAAATAAGATTTTAAGAAACGTCAAGCGATGAAATGTAGCCACAGGAATTCTTTAACTTGCCCGAATTTTGAATTTTGATTCTTGAAGTTGAAACTGGGTTACTGGAATGGCTTTTTTGGAAGTGGAACTGTGGAACCTAGAACAGGGTGGTGCACTACAATGAGCAAACTAAAGACTGAATTCTCCCCATGTTCTGACCCTCCAACTTTAAAATAAAATCACTTAGCAATAGAAAGTGTTGTTTTTTTTAATATTAAAGTGAATGACACTGAAACATCTACTTGTTACTTATGGAATACATAGTACACAATTAGGTAGTATAATGCACATGACTGACAACATTTAAAACAAGCCATTAATGATTTACTCCTACATTGACAACAAATTCTAAACCATTGATCTGTGTTAATCTAACGGTTATAGGGTGATTCCAGAGGTTTAAGTTCAAAATCCTAGCACTTTGTGCATTTCATTCTGGAATGCAACTACAACCATACATCAAATGTTCATTGAACGGTTGAGTAATTTATGATATAAATAATAAACATAAAACATGTGTTTTAAATTTGCTTTAAACTTTAATGCGCTAGGATTAACATCAAGGCCAAGGGGTGAGAAACTTAACGTTGCAAATGCCTTAATAAAATGAATTACAATGTCACATTAATAGCACATTGCACAACCATTAATACCACTTAACTTGCAAAGGACTTAATAAAATGAATTACAATGTCACATTAATAGCACAACCATTTATTTTATTACAACTAAATTACAATGTCACATTATTACATAGTACAAATACAAATTGAAGCGCAAGTTCCAAGAATTTGTTGGACCATTGATGAAAATTTGAAAACGTAAATATGATGCATGTATCTATGAAAAATAATGGAACTTGTTGGGTCAACCATTAGATCTAAAAATAAACACATGGGACTTGTCGGGTCATCCATGGGCTTTGAAAATAAATGCATGGGGCTTGTTTGGTAGGTCATGGTGTCTTAAAATAAATGCAAGAGACTCTCCTGTCCAACCATGCAGATGATGAGGGGTAGTAAAACTGCTCCCATGCATAAGATGAGCAGTGAAAATAAATGTATGGGAATTGCCTGGGCAACCATGTAGACGATGAGGGGTAATAAAACTACTCCCATCTTCTACTTGCAGCTTCCATGCACTAGGATAGAACTTATCTCCATCAGAGCTCCTCATCCTGGTTCAAAACCTATCTGAGAAGTTAGGTGAACCAAATCAACTTCTTTCCAATTCAACCCATTTTGAACTTCAAGGAATTTGATCTTTTACTTTGTAACTACATAACTAGAGGTAGGAGAATTTAGATCATCCCCAATAATACTGCATCATTTTCTTCTTGAATCCTTTTTAAGTTATTAACCCTACGAAATGAAAACCCTTATGAAAATTCAATGAATGATTTTAGGTGTGCTCACTATCCTTATTTATGGGCTAAAAGTGCCACTACTAGCTTGGTCCCTTGTACACCTCACATGTGAGGTTATGTATAGTTACTACTGACTAGTAATAATTGTGATTTACGCAAACCAAAAATCCAAATTAATTGGCACCTCAAGCTGGCTACATGAAAAGTTGTAAATTGTACCTCAAGCTAACAAGCTGTCAATTATCGAAATCGGTAGTGCCACGCAAGCTACCGATTGTCAAAATCACTAGATTATTGACATCATCATCTATGATTCTATAGTACATCATGTAGTTTTCAATATAAATTTATCCAATCAATCACTTTGGCTATTCATATGGCATTAATCTGCATCACCACACAGTACCACAGCCAAATTGAGAATTTCAATAGAATAAATTAAAGGTAGAGTACTTCGACGCATTGAAAAGAGAGAATTAAATGTCTCATTTTACCTTAATCATTATCAATGTCCACTAATAAGTCACAATAAATTTCACTCACTTATGATTAGAACTATATTTTGATAATTATTATTAGTTTTAAAAGCCACATTTAACATTTTTGTATTGATCAAAGCAAAAGGACTTTACAAGAATGGAGCCACAAAAATCATTTTAATTTAAGTAGCTATTGCTAAAGATTAAAGTACATAGTACATAACCAGCATGGCCAAAAATCCACTAACCGTTACAAAAAACTAGTCACAAAGTACATATTACAAGAATTGTTACGATGTACAATAAAATATAGGTGACATGCTACATGTCTCATAATTCATTACTAAATTTTTTTGTAACATTAGTTGAGGCCATCAACCAATTGTTTGAGTAGAATGTGAATTGAATTTAACAAATTAACAACAAGGAAGAAAAGTGAATAACCCAAAACCTTTCTCTAATACTCTAGACTCTTTAATGATTTAGTTTTCATATCACATAGCAAACCCCATCTCATATTAACCAGGGTAAGAGCCTACACTATAGAAGCATGCAATTCCACTTTCCTGAAGATTCCACCAACATGCGCTAACCCACTTTCAAAATTTTAATACTCCAATGCCAACTCCAAAAAGGAAATAGAGTAAATGAAAGGCTACAAATAACATATTGCCATTGTCTTCACCAAATATTTATCGAACAAACTATCCATGCAATTAGAAAAGAAAGTTGAAGCTACCTCAAAATATAGAGCACGAGGGTTGTCCTGAAGCCATTCCCTACCCACAATTATTCTTATAGCATCCTCAACTTGCACACAAGGAATTGTAAAAAGTATACCTAACTTTCATTTGTCATGCGCATTGTCCCTTATTTTCTCCCAAAAACATTTGGGTAGTATGACACACCATAAAGACTCCATAATATCTCAATTAAATTGAGAATAGAGAAGAAATAAATCAATGCCAAATATATTATAAATGATATAAAGAACATCAAGTTTGTGAAGTATATATAGAAGTTAGCATGAACACAATCAATATGACATCACACTTATCATTTTTAAATTCACCACTATCATTGATGTGACAATTAACATTTATTTCAACACTTGAATCCTTATAAACAAGTGCTTAAAAGGTATGTCCATGATAGATGACAAGATGGCTGCATAGTGCACATGCAAATAAACTATAAAGTTATTTTTAAAATAGGGACATCGCTAGGTTGATGAGACTCGAATCTCAGGATTAAAGAGTTAAGATTTAAAGATTTGTCATAAAATATTTTGGTCTTAGGCAATATTAAACGGTAAACAAGAGCACAATGACCGACAAACCTAAATAATTAATAAAATCTCAACCATTGATTTCTAAAAAACTAACTATTCTAGTGTTATTCTAGAGGTTTCGGTTTGCAAGTCTAGTGCTTCAAGAATTTACTTCCGGAATGCATCTATAGCCGTCCATCAAAAATTCATCAAATAAACCCTCTTTTAAAAAAAACTTTATGCACGTGCATAATTTAAAATGGGGACATTGCTAGGTTGATGAGACTCGACCCTCAAGATTAAAGAGTTAAGATTTAAGACTTTGTCATAAAATATTTGGGTTTGAATTAGGCAATATTAAATGGTAAACAAGGTTACAAGAGCACGATGACCGATAGACTTAAATAATTAATAAAATCTTAGCTGTTGATTTATGAAAATCTAATGGTTCTAGTGTTATTCTAGAGGTTTCAATTCACAAGTCTAGTACTTTAAGGATTTACTTCTAGAATGCAACTATAGCCATCCATCAAAAAATTCATCGAACAAACCTTCTAAAAAAAACTTTATTCATGTGCATAATTTAAAATGGCAACATTGCTAGGTTGATGAGACTCGACCCTCAGGATTAAAGAGTTAAGATTTAAGGCTTTGTCATAAAATATTGTGGTCTAACTTAGGAAATATTAAATGGTAAACAAGAGCACAATGACTGATAGACCTAAATAATTAATAATCTCAACCATTAATTTCTGAAAATCTAACAGTTCTAGTGTAATTCTGAGGGTTTCAATTTGTAAATCTAGTGCTTGAGAGATATACTTCCAGAATGCAACTATAGTCATCCATCAAAAATTCATCAAACGGTCATGGTCCAAAGTCTGAAGTTTTGAAGTTTTTGAAACCTCCGACCCACCAAATACAAAGATGACCAAGAAAGACTTGCAACTAAGGTTAGGAAAAGTACCAAAACCTCAACTTTGGTGAATTAAGATAGGAAAGGTGGCAAGGACGGTGCATTTATGAAGTGAAGATCGCTGGCAGATTCGAGTCAATGGACATGACTTGATGATCAATTGGTAATTAATATCGGTATGTGCAGAGTTTGGAAAATTATTACCTCTCAACCCTCGATTAGTGAAGTTAATAATAGAGATTGGTGTGAAGAAGAAGGCACACAAAAAGTCTAAAAGAGTGGTGGTGGTGGTAGTGTAGCTGCAACAGTTTTCAAATGGAGGCCAACTTCACTCTGTGTTCAAGGAGGCAATTAGACC
The DNA here is from genome assembly GCA_007258455.2 of Sequoia sempervirens. Classification (NCBI taxonomy): domain Eukaryota; kingdom Viridiplantae; phylum Streptophyta; class Pinopsida; order Cupressales; family Cupressaceae; genus Sequoia; species Sequoia sempervirens. Next base: position 46,581,597 of record VDFB02058242.1, read on the forward strand.
TTTTTTATGGTGATGCTTCTAACCAAAGATTAATGGGGATGTTTGTATTCACTGATATGAGGTTGGTACAAATTGTGTGGATGATTTTAGGGAAATCCTTTGGAAATATGAGGCATAGATATAGGACTAACATGGATATATACTCCTAGATTATAGCATGGGGTTTGGACTTGGGGGAATCAACAAGCATAGTGAGAGAAGTGATGAAGATGATTGTGCATAGAGATTTCTTGGAAGATTTAGAATGAATACTTGAATGGGAAGTTCTAGGTGAAGGTTTCAACTAACGGGAAGGCTTTGAAAATGTGGAATTGGAAGGGGCAGAAGGATGCACCCCTTTCATGCATTGGCCAAACGATGAGATTAAAAATCAATGCAGGGAAGAAACAAGGTTAAGTTGGGAAGCATTGAAGCTCTTTATAGAGCTAATGAAGGTGGAAGCAATTATAGCATAGTTGAAAGCATAGGAGAAAGTGGAGGCAAAGCGCATGGAAGCATAGGCAAAAGTGGAGGCAAAGTGTATGAAAGCAAAAGTATTGAATGCAAGGAAGTAGAAGATGAAGGGAAAAGCAACAAGGAAAGTTGTTTATGAAACGGGTAGCACTAGTTGAATTTGTAGTTTTTGAAGGGTTTTTGCAGAATTAACGCAAGAATAGTACTAAATTTTTTGCTTGCTAGGGGTTGAACCCTATTATGGTTGTATAGTGTTAATATTAGGAAGGGTAAAAGAATGATTGAAAATCTTGTTGAAATATGTAAGGTAGTTACAAATAGTTGTGGAATTGGTTTTAGTTGGGCAGGGTTACTTTTTTTGTTACAGTTTTAGTTGGGAAGGGAATTTTCATGCAATACAAAATACTATTAATACTGATCAAAAAAATAAAATCTAATGCTTCTAGTGTTATTCCAGAGTTTTCAATTCGCAAGTATATTGCTTCAAAGATTTACTTCCGGAATGCAACTACAACCGTCCATCGACAATTCATCAAACGATCATGGTTATATTGATTTGCACTAACACTTCGCATAGCATTTTTTTTATTAGTTTTATATTATGTTTAATTTGCCAATGTTTTTTTCTTAATCATTCAAAAATAGGTTTAATTCACCAATGAATCTTATTTTTTAGTTTGAAAAAAAAAAAAATTTGCCAACAAAATTGTTTTTTTCTAGTTTGGAAACAGGTTTAATTCGCCAATGGAAATATTGTATTGGTTTGAAAATAGATTTTAATCACCAATGAAAATATTTTAGTGGTTTTAAAAAAATTGAATTTCACTAGGATTTTCCACATACATATAGTCATTAGAAAAGATTCGCCAATGGAGATTTTCTTTTTCACAAAAACAAAAAAAATTGCCACTAAAATTACTATTTTTATCAGGAAGTATTCAAGATTCGCTAGGATTTTACACCTTCACCGAGGAGGGGGTTTCTTAAAGTTTTCCCTAGAAAATATTAAGTATACAAACAAGTCAATGTTCTTCATACCTCTAGCCAAGACTAAACTATAGTGAGGTCTGATGTTGATGTCCATTGTAGGAAGGATGCATCCTAGGATATGATGTTATGAGACTAATGGGATGATGGGCTATTAATACCAAGAGTTAACCAACTTGTTTACTTACTGACCTAGACTTGAGACATTGACATTTGAGTTTTCACTTTCTTTTTCTGAACTTGTTTCTGATTGTTTCACCAAAGGTTGGGGGTGATAGTCATATATTATGAGCGGATATTTATTGTGGGTGAATATGAAATAGGATGGGTGGAATTTTTTTCAAATATTTGGATGTTTTTGAGGATTTTTTTGTATTTTCAAGATGTTTTACAAATGTTTTGATTTTCAAAATTTTCAATGTTTTAGTTTTTTCTAAGATTTTGACCAAGAACCTAACCTATAGACCTATCTTAGGGGCCTCGAGGGATGATCAAAGATTATCCTTTCCTACGTTATACATGTAGAGACCACATAGTTTGATTGACATAGACTCACTTATTGATGAGATATGAACAAATGGATTGACAATTTATTGTGACGGACTCCTAAAGGACTGACCTAATGTGTCTCGGGGGCACATCGATGATGGTCTTGCCTACACTCAGAGCTCATAGACTCGTAGTTTGTAAAGATGATTCTATTTTTTGAATTTTTCTAATTTTTTGACCTGTTTTTATATTTTTTTATATGTTTTGGATGTTTTTTGGATTTTCTAATTTTAAGGATGATTTCAAGAATATGCACAAATATGATCTAATGTAGGTATAAGAACATTCCCCCAACATGATGCAATATACTACTCTGATATGGGTAGGACAAATTAACCTTAAGAATGTGTTGAGTAGTTCTAGGTTGGAATATGATACAAGCACAAGATCAAGCTATGATGCAAATACGAATGGGTGTCTAAAGGATCCATGGAATGTGATGGATGAATGATGCAGAACAAGCTATAAAGATCATGGTGGATGGAAAGTGCTTATTTCCACAAGGTTCTTGATTGCCAAGTTTTCACCAAGGTTCTTGTCCAAAGTGGACCACTGTAGTGGTTTTCACTAGAGGATGATTTTTTTCTTTACTATTTTCAATCCTTTTTCTTTCTTTTTTTTGGATTTTTATATTTTTTGTATTTTTCTAGATTTATACCTTGCAAGCTTAGGCATAAATTTTTTTGAGATGGGAGCTACTGATAGGATCCTATAGAGGCTCACCTTTAGGTGTTAATAGTTGATATGCTCCTAATTTATAACTTGTCATGATGATGAAGGGTCCCAACCAATTGGGTTCAAACCTTCCCTTGTCTAGATTTGGTACATTCTTCTAATTCTCCTTCAATACGAGCTCTCTGAATTGAAAGTTTTGAATCTTGATCTTCTTATTGTAGCTCCTCTTGAGATATTTTTGATAGACCTGCATGTGGTTTAGAGCATCCATGTGCCGCTCATCCAGTAGTTCTAGCTTGTTCAATTGTGACACTTGATATTCTTCATCAGTGATGACATTTTGCAATGATATTCTTAAGGATTGGAGCTTGATCTCAATGGGAAGGATGGATTATGATCCATAGACTAGGGATAAAGGGGCTACACCTTTAGGCATGTGAATACTCATTTGGTAGGACCATAAAGCGGGATTCAACTATAAGTGCCAGTCACGACCAGTTTCATTTACTGTTTTCTTTAGGATTTTCAAGATGGTTTTATTTGTAGCCTTAGCTTGGCCATTACCTTGAGGGTAGTATGGGGTGGAAAAGTGATGTTGGATATTGAATTTTTGGCATAGCTCTCAAACATCCTAGTTTTTGAAAAGTCTCATGTTATCTGAGATAAGGGCTTGTGGAACACCATAGAGGAAAATGAGATAGTTTGGGATAAATTTGGATATCTGATTCCCTATTATGTAGGTCAATGGAATGGCTTCTACCCACTTTTTCAAGTACTCTTTTGTGGTGATAATAAACTTGTGTCCATTGGATGAAGTGGGAGTATTTTTTCCAGTGAGATCAAGCCCCCATTGTGAAAAGGGCCAAGGTGTTATAATCAGTTGGAGCTCCTAATCTAGTGAATGGATGAGGTCCCCATGTTGTTGACATTGCAAACATATTTGGACATAATCATGAGCTGCCCTCTCCATTGTAGGCCAACAATACCCAGTCCTTAGCAATTTATTGGCCAAGGTCATACCACTAGAATGTGAACCATAAATGCCATCATGTACCTCAATTAAAGTAGTCAAAGCTTCCTCAAGGTTAAGGTATGGCAAGAGGGTTCCTTCAATACTCCTACGGTACATGGTGTCTCCTAAGATAACGAAATGGGATGAATTCTTGAAAAATGTTCTTTTAAGTTTTAGGGTGATATTAGCATGGAGGACTCCTATTTTCAAGTAGGTGTATATGTCATGGTGATCTGTCATGGTACCAAAGATCATCAGGACAAATGATTTCACACATGAACTCAGACTTTGGTACCTCAAAAGTTGGTACAAGAAGCTGCTCTACCAAGAATTCATGTTTATGGACATTGTGTGGAATATCTAGAAGTGATCTGATTGTTTCCATAGCATCAATTGCTATGTTGTTTTCACTCGGTATTTTCTCAAATGTGATGTTGATAAAGAATTCCTTATGACTCTCACCAGTTTCTTGTATAGGTTCAACTTTTCATCCTTTGTCTGGTATTCATCATTGACTTGGTTGATGATTAGTTGTGAGTCCCCATAGACCTTAAGTGCCATAATCTACCATTGCACTGTAATTTTGAGTCCTATGACAGGAGCCTCATACTCTACAATGTTTTTTGTGCAAGGAAAAGATAATTTATATGAATTTGGTATGCAATCTCCTTGTGGTGTGATGAATAAGACTCCTACTCCTTATCCATGCTATGCATATGACCCATCAAAATATACCTTCCAATGGTCTTTTGCATTAAGGTTGAAAATAGATTCATTTAGAAATTATGATACTAGTGGGTTCTCTGAATATATGGATTCTTCTACTAGTTGATCTGTAATTACTTATCCCTTGATAGCTTTCCTTTCCACATATTCAATGTCATTCTCTAATAGGAACGTGACCCACTTAGTCATTCACCCTATGAGTGTTGCCTTAGAAAGTATATATTTGAGGGGGTCTATCTTGGTAATGAGTTTTATCTAATGAGCCAACATGTAGTGTCTGAATTTCTGTCAGGAAAACACTATTCCTAGGAAAGGATTCTCAATGAATGTATAGTTTAAGGCATGTCCTACCAAGGTTTGACTAATATAGTAAATGAATCTCTCTTTCGTTGTTTCATCATGTTGAACTAGGAGAGCGCGAAGGGCTACTGCGATTACTGATATGTAGAGTATCAATGGTTTGTTCAAGATCGGTAGCATGAGGACTAGTGATGTTATCAAGTACTCCTTGATTTTATTGAATGTATGATCATATTTCTCGTCCCACTTGTATGCTACTCCCTTGTGGAGTAGATGAGAATATGGGATAGCCTTATTTTCTAACTGTGCTATAAATTGGCGAATGGATTGGAGCCTTCCATACAAACCTCTTAATTGGTTCAATGTTTGTGGTGCTTCCATTTCAATAATTTCTTTGACCTTGGTAGGGTCTATCTTGATTTCCCTCATTAATACAATATACCCTAGCAGTTTTCCTCATTGCACAACAAAGACACATTTCTTAGGATTGAGTCTAACCTTGTATTCTTTTAGTCTATCAAAAATAAAACTTAGTGTTTCTATGTGATCCCAACACTTTCTTGATTTGGCTAATATGTCATCTACATAATCCTCTATAGATTTATGAATCATTTCATGGAAAATCAGTGTCATAGCTCTTTGGTATGTAGCTCCAGTGTTATTTAACCCAAATGGCATCATGTTCTAGCAGTAAGTCCCCCATGGATAGGTGAAAGATTTCTTATGTTGATCATTTTTGGCTATCATAATTTGATTGTACCTTGAAAACATGTCTATCAATGATAGCATTTCATTCCCTACCATCATATCCACAATCATGTCTATATTTGGGAGAGGGCAGTCATCCTTAGGGAACACTTTGTTTAGGTCCCTGAAGTCAGTGCAGATATGGATGCCCCCATTGGGCTTAAAAATAGGTAAAATATTTGAAACCCATTTTGAATAATCAATTGGTCATATGAAGCCAGCATCAAGGATTTTTTCCAATTCAATTTTGACTAGTAATACGATTCGCGGATGCATCTTTCTCAAAAAATTTCTTACTAGTTTCACCCCTAGATAAACAGCTAGATGATGAACCACAACCTCAGGATCAAGATCGGGCATGTCAGCATAGGTTCATGTAAAATTTACCTTCCTTTCTTTCAAAAATGTAGCTAGAATTTCTTGTTCCTTTCTCAAAAGTGACTTTGCATAGAACTTAGTGATGTGTGGTTTTTCTTCAATTACTAGGTTGACTAGGTTGCACTTTTCAGCTAGTACTATTGATTTTTCTTGATGAATAGCACTAAGGGGGAGATTTAATCCCTCATCCTTTGGTGCCTTGAAGAGGTTTTCACCATTGGATACATCCATTTTTTTACTATTTTCGAGTCAGAAAGTGCCACAGTGTGGTTTTCACTTAAAGACCTAGATATTACTCTTAGATTTTTTATTCTGTGAGTGAGGGATTCAATTGTTTCCCCATAGTAAGCATGTGTGTCTAGTTCAATATCAAATCCTACCTTATGATATCCATATGGTATTGTATCTCATAATCCCATGAATTCTGAGAGAGCCTCATCATTTTCAAATGTGTCTAACGTTGGTGGTCCTCATTGGTCATAATTGTTTAGTTGGGGGTAGACAAGTTTTAGTTCATTGGTCTGGTTACTTGGCTTGAAAGCTAGGGTGTTGATCATGATGAGGGATGAATCCTCAAATTACATGGGTAGGTCAATGATAGGGTCCTCGTCACACACATTGGTTATATCAAAGGTATAGTTATCTAGAGGTAGACCTATGGATAGTGGTAACTGAGGAGGAGCTTTGACTTTTTTAATCAGGGCACCTTTTCCACGTATGGTTATCCTTAGAGAGGTACATCCAAGACAAATATTTTTCATGCACTTCTTAGGAATATAGGGTTCTAAAAGGTCGTTATCATTTTTCCCAAGATTTTCATTTTTTTAATATCCCCATCCTTGCATTAACTGTAGTCCTTTGTTTTCATTATCCATGGGAAGATTAGGTGCGAGCCTTTCATTTGATACAATAAGATTGATATATCCTTTTCATCTACCACTTCCTAAATTAGGTCCCCCCAACTTTTGAATCTGGAGGGGTCTGCTTTAAAGGTTTGATATGGTGTGTCAATCGGTTGGGTTTTCCTATGAGATCTAGGAGATTAAGGTAACTCTCTTATTACAAAGGCACTCTTTTTCATTTTATAGTCCCCACACCCATTATCTTGGATAATAACCTTAATATCAAGAATGTCCAAAATGGAGGGTATCTTTGTCTCAGAACTGGAGGCTAGGGTGGATGGGTCTATATAAGGAGATATAGGTCCATCATTTTTGAGACTTGAGGGATCTTGTCGTACTTGGCCTCTAGATTCTTGCAATAATAAAATGGTTTCGGATCACCATGGACTATGAACTCTTGATTTTGATAGGGAAATTTCACACATTGATGGAAGGAGGATGCAACAGCTTGCATCCCATGGATCCATGGGTGCCCCAGGAGGATATTGTAAGGTATTTCAAGATCAAGGACTTGGCATGTAGTTTCCACGATTGTTGGCCCTACTTGAATAGGGAGTTGAATGGTGCCTTGAAACACGTGTTCTCTATCATCATATGCCTTGATAGTAATACCTTTACCTTTCTCAATGAAATATTCAAATAATTTCATATTATTTATTAGCTTGAGAGTACAAATATTCAAACCTACACCTCCATCCACCAAGACTTGTTTGACTATATTCTTGTAGACACGTGAAATTGGCATCATGCACTTAATTAATTCTTATTCATTCAATCATCAAATAAATCAAATTCATATGCATCCATTCATCAAGTAAAACAAGTTCATTCCTAGGTTCATCCATTTAAATTAAATAAATCATCTTTGTTTAATTTAAGTCTCACATCACCCTTTTAATTAAATAAACCAAACTTTATTTAATTAAATACCAAGTCCATATTCCATCCCTTTTGATTTAAATAAATCAAAGTATTTAATTCAAATGGGTCAAAAGCATCTAACATCATCTTAACTAATCTAATCCTGATTAATCTAATCCAAACACCCATAACATCCTCTAACTTTTCCCACTTGCACCAATAAAGCATTTTAATTCATTTATTAAGATCATCATTTTCCCTCATCAAAGCATCTTTTGAGAATATTCCTCAAGTTTGAATTTGAAAGCAAGTTGACTTGTCCCTTCCAACATGGCAATAACTTCCCTCTTACATGTCCCCCACTTGGCATTAAAGTCACTTTTTCTTCCTCCAACAAGCCAAATTTGAATTTGAAAAAGGCCATCCAATCTCATTTATTGGCACATTGACCAAAACTTGCACATTCCTCAACCACTAACAAGGTGACAAGTGGCCCCATCTCATTGGATAAAACATTATCCCACATTGCTCTCTTTTGATCACTCTTTCAACTTGAGAGTCTATAAATGGAAGCTTCATTCTTCAACAAATGATCCACAATCTTATGCAAAGTTACTCTCTTCAATTGAGAACTAAGTTTTCCCAGTTCACTCCATCTTCAAGGCATCTATCATTGAGCTTAGCAAGGATTGGGAAAGGGTCACTTTGCACAAGTGACACCAATCCAATATGGAATAGGTACATGCAATTCTTTTATATGTCTTTTAATCCTTGTTATTTGTTGCATTTTTTGAGCATTGACATGTTATTTCATAGGAGTATTCATAGGTTTGCATGGCTTGAGCTAACCCATTATTAATGTGCGTAAAAGTAAATTCAAGTGAGTCTTGGTGGATGGAGGTACAGGCTTGAATATTTGTTCCCTCAAGCTCATTAGGTAGTTAAAAATCTTAGAGGATTCCATGGAAAAAGGAAAAGGTATCACAATTAGAGCATATGACGATCAAGAAAGAGTGTCCCAAGGCACAATCAAAATCCCTATTAAAGTAGGGCCAGCTATCATGGAAACTACCTGTTAGGTCCTGGACCTCGACTTACCTTATAACATTCTCCTACGATGTCTATGGATTCATGCAATGCAAGTGGTAGCATCAACTTTCCATTAATGTGTCAAATTCACATATGAAGGACAAGAGGTAACCATCCATGGAGATCCTGAACCATTCTCCTACTACAAGAACCTTGAGGCAAAATACTACAAAATCCCTCAAGTTCCTAAAAATGATGAAGGCCCATCAACACCGTACATCAACCCAGCCACTCTCACTTCCACTTTTGTGACAAGGAAACCCACCACTCCAACCATCCCCACCATCTTTGACATCAAATTCATCATCCAAGATAATCGTTGTAGAAACTACATGATTCCCAAAAAATGTGTTTGTGGTAGGAGAGTTACCACAATCTCCCATATCATGAGGACATTCGCAATCAAATGAAGCCTCCACATCTTGAACATCCCCTGAAGAATATCCCAACTTCATAAGTTGGGGAGATCTTGGATGAGAAGTCATAGAGGAGGACCCATCTCATCTCCTATACCAAGATTATAGACTAGTAGCCAATCTACCAATGGATGACAGATGCAAAGGTTTGCAAATGATGCTTGCAATGGGCTATGATAGAAACTAGAGACTTGGGCAAAATGGAAATTGGCTTATAATACCTATCATTCTGAAGATGTGAATGAGAAATCTTGGCCTTGGATGTACTCCTCTGAGTATAACCATACATGGTCAAAGTGCTCCAATTAGAAAGGTCAATAATCCTCCTTAGCTATCAGTAGCCGAACTTCGCTTAATGTATCTACAGGTCAAGTCATAGACAACTTCACATTTGACATAACTGACGTCTGTAGTAGTAGTGATGAGGAGGATCCCATAACTAGCATACCTAGGCTCTTTGAGGATACCACTCTTCTCATGATTAGCACCCTATCCTTTGAGTTAGACCATTAAAATTATGAAATCTGCCTAGTTTACCCCCAACTCATCGATTACGACCAACTAGGATCACCAATTCTTAACACATTCAAAAATGATGAGGCACTCTCAGAATTCATGGGACTATGGGATAGCATTCCATGTGGGGACCACAAAGTAGGGTTCATTATTGAGCTAGATACGCAGGCCTATTATGGGGAAACGATTGAATCCCTCAGTCACAAAAGTGAAAATTTGAGAATAATATCTAATTTTTTGAGTGAAAAACAAACTATGGCACTCTCTGACACGAAAAAAGTAAAAATAAAGGATGCATCCAATGGTGAAAACCTCTTTGAGGTGCCTGAGGATGGGAGATTCAATCTTCCTTTCAGAGCTCTACATTAGGAAAAATCAGTAGTCCTAGCAAAGAAGTGCAATCTAGTTAATCTAGGAATAGAGGAGACCCCACACATCACATTCTTGTAGAGTCATTACTATCAGAAGAACAAGAACTCCTAGCAACCTTCTTGAGAGAAAGACAAATTAACTTTGCATGGAGCTATGCAGATATGTCAAGGCTTGATCCAGAAATTATAGTTCATCATCTAGTAGTATACTCTAAAGAAAATCTCATTAGAAAAAAGCTCAGGAAAATGCACCCTCAGATCACCTTGTTAGTCAAAATGGAACTAAATAAGCTATTAGATGTAGGATTCATTTGACTGATAGATTATCTAGAATGAGTGTCAAAACTAGTTCCCATCTCAAAACATGATGGGGGCATTAGAATCTACACAGATTTTAGAGACTTGAACAAGGCATGTCCAAAAGATGACTTCTTGTTGCCCAACATTGACATGATCGTAGATATGACGGCAGGACACAAAATTCTTTCCTTGATGGATGGTTTCTCGGAATACAACCAAATAATGATTGCTAAAGAAGACCAACACAAAATAGCTTTCACTTGTCCATGGGGGACTTACTACTGGAATATGATGTCATTTGGCTTGAAGAATGCAGGAGCAACATACAAAAGAGCCATGACCTTAATCTTTCATGACATGATCCATAAAACTATCAAAGATTATGTCAATGACATACTAGCCAAATCCAAAAAAGAGGAAGGATCACATAGCAATTTTGAGCACCATTTTTGAGAGGCTAGAGGAATACAAGGTCCAATTAAATTGAAAGAAGTGTGTCTTCGGTGTACAATCAGGAAAATTGCTAGGATATATAGTGTCAATGAGAGGTATTGAGGTAGATCCATCAAAAGTAAAAGCAATCCTTGAGATGGAGGCACCCAAAACATTGAAACAATTAAGAGGTCTCCAAGGTGGGCTTCAGTCCATCTAAAGGTTCATAGCATAGCTAGCAGATAAACAAAATCCATACTCTCACCTACTTCACAAGGTAGTAGTGTACAAATGGGATAACAAATGTGAAGAATCCTTCAATAAGATCAAAGAATATCTGCTTACACTACCCGTCCTAATGCCACCAATCCAAAGAAATCCATTAATTCTCTATGTGTCAGCAACAACAGCAACCCTTGGAGCTCTCTTAGCTCAACACGATGAAAATGGAATGGAAAGGGCCATATATTATATCAGCATGACAATGGTCGGTCATGAGTTAAATTACTCATTCATTGAGAAAGCATGTTTAGTAGTAGTGTTTGCTTCATAGAAATTCAAACATTACATGTTGGCACACAAAGTCAAACTCATCGCCAAAATTCATCCCCTCAAATACTTACTGTCAAAAGCAATGCTCACTGGAAGGATGGCTAAATGGGTCATGATACTATCAAAGTATGACATTGAATATGGGGAGTGGAAAGTAATTAAAGGCCAAGTCATCACATATTATCTTGTAGAAGCACCAATCTATTTAGAGAATCCTCTCATCTCAGAGTTTCCAGACGAATCCATCTTCAATCTCAACATAGCCGACCATTGGAAACTTGACTTTGATGGCTCACACATGCAATATGGATCAAGATTCAGTGTCTTCTTTATCACCCCACACGGGGACTACATACCAAGGTCCTATAAATTGGAATTCCCCTACACCAACAACATTGCAGAATAGGAGGCTTTAACCATAGGTCTTAGAATAGCAGCGCAGTGGCACATCATGGCCCTTAGAGTATATAGAAACTCTCAACTAATAATAAACCAAGTGAATGGTGAGTACCAGACTAAGGATGATAAGCTCACTCCATACAAGAAACTAGTGGATACTCTAAAGGAATCCTTTATCGAGATCACATTTGAGTAGATACCCAGAGCCAACAACAAAGTAGTAGACACCATGGCAACGATTGGATCCTTACTGGATATCCCTCACATTGTCCCAAAATATGAATTCTTGGTAGAGCAGTTTCTCATGCCCACATTTGAGGTACCAGAATCAAAATTTGTATGCGAAATAGTTGGTCCCAGTGATCCTTGGTATCATGATATTTATACCTACCTCTGAATAGGCATCATACATTCGAACTTACACTCAACCTTGAAATGAGCCTTTGTCAAAAAGGCATCTTGATTTGTCATCCTAGGAGATACCCTATATCGTAGGATGATAGAAGGAACCTTATTACATTGTTTAAATGTTGAGTAGGCATTGACCACTTTAGCTGAAGTACATAATGGCATCTATGGTTCACACTAGAGTGGAATGACCCTAGCCAGGAAATTGCTAAGGATGGGGTATTATTAGCCTACAATGGAAAGAGAAGCACACGACTATGTTAGAAGGTGCCTATAATGTCAGTAGCATGGGGACCTCATCCATGCTCTAGCTCAAGAGCTTCATCCCATCATCACACCATGGCCCTTTTCTTAGTGGGGACTCAACCTCATTAGAAAAATCACTCTCACTTCATCTAATGGCCACAAGTTCATCATAACTACCACTGAGTACTTTACCAAGTGGTTGGAAGCCATACCCATGACATATATAACCAGGAAGTATATATCAAAGTTCATCCTGAACTATCTCATTTTCCACTATGGTGTCCCACAAGCCATTATCTTAGATAATCAGACACCATTCAAGCATAAGGATGTTTGCAACTTGTATGAAAATTTGAAAATCTAACATCGCTTCTCCACCCCATACTATCCTCAAGGCAATGGCCAAGCAAAAGCTACAAATAAAACCATTTTGAAAATCCTCAAGAAAATAGTAAATGACATAGGTCGTGACTAGCATCTATAGCTCAATCCCACCCTCTAGGCCTATCGAACCAGCATCTACACACCCACTAGTGCCACCCCCTTCTCCTTGGTCTACAAATCAGAAGTAGTACTCCCCATTGAGATAAATCTCCCATCACTAAGAATATCATTGCATAACCTCATCACAGATGAAGAGTACCGAGTGTCAAGATTGAATGAGTTGGAGCTATTGGATGAGTGGTGTATAGATGCTTTAAATTATTTGCAAGTCTATCAAAATAGACTCAAGAGGAGCTATAACAAGAAAATTAGAAGGACTTTCCAAGTCGGAGAACTAGTACTAAAGGACAATTAGAAGAATACACCAAATCCAAATAGCGAAGGAAAATTTGAACCCAATTGGTTGGGACCATTTGTTATCACATCAAGCTATAAGTCAAGGGCATATCAGTTATCAACACCTGAAGGGGAACCTCTACAAGAGCCCATGAATAGCTCTCATCTCAAAAAAATTTATCCCTAATATTTCAAGGTATAGAACCAAAAAATAAAAAAATAAAAAAATGTCCTAAAGAAACAGTTACCTTGGCAAAAACCTGGCAAACAGGCGTCTTGGTGACAACAAAAAAAGCAAAAAACAAAAAATCCAAAAAAAATAAAGGATCAAAAACAGTAAAGAAAAAATTGCCCTATAGTGAAAACCACTTCGGTGGCACTTTGGACAAGTACCTTGGTGAAAACCTGGAAAATAGGTGCCTTATGTAAATAATCATATTCCATCCACCAAGATCTTCAAGGCTTTATCTGCATCATCCATCCATTATGTTTGCATCGTCCATCGCATTCAGATCTTCATCCATCACTCATCCATCCACATCCGCACCATAGCTTGGTCTGTTGTTCGTATCATTATCCCTCCTAGTACTACTCGACCATTCCCAAGGTCAGTTTTTCCTACCTTTATTAGAGTATTGTATTATATCATGTCAGGGGCATGTTATCATCGGATCAGATTTGTGTATATTCTTGAAGTCCTAAAATCAAAAAAAACCAAAAACATCAAAACATCAGAAAATCCAAAAACATTCAAAAAATTTCAAAATCCAAAAACAAGTCAAAAAACTCAAAAACAGAGTCATCTTGTTGAACTACAGGTCTCTGATCCTTGAACGTAGGCAAGGTTGATCTTTGATCATCCCTCGAGACACATAGGTCAATCCTTTAGGAATTTGTCATAATAAACTGACATCTCATTATGTATATTGTCATTTGTAAATCGGTCAAGTTGTCAGTCAAACTACAGGGTCTTTATGTGTATAAGTAGGAAAGGCTAATCTTTTGATCAGCACTTGAGGCCCCTAGGATAGGTCCTTAGGTTAGTCTCTTGGTCAAAATCTCAAAAAACCCCAAAACATTAAAAAATAAAAAAATCAAAACATTTGAAAATCTTGAAAAATACCAAAAAATAGCCTCAAAACATTTCAAAACGTCAAAAACATCCAAATATTTGAAAAAAAATCCATCTGTCTCATCTCACTTTCTATAGCAATAACGTCACTCATAATAAACAATCGTCATCATCAACCTTTGGTGAAACAATTAGAAACAAGTCTAGCTGGTAAAAAGTGAAAACTCAAAACGTCAAGTCTCAGGTCTAAGTCAGTATGTAAACAAGTTGGTCAACTCTTTGTGTCAATATCCCATCATCCAATCAATCACATTTCACTCATCTGATAACATCATGTCCTAGGATGTATCCTTCCTACAAAGGGCATTATTTATCATAATGAACACTTTGGATAAATGAAATGATGTGTCGCCATCCACTAACATGTCCTAGGATGTATCCTTCCTACAATGGGCATTATCTTTTGGCAATAGTTTCAGTTCTTATCCTTAAAAACATATTTCCTTTTGGTTAGCAGTATTGAAGAACATTGAAACTTGTTTGTTTATTTTATCTTGGTCTCTTTGACTTATCCCTTTGCACCCATTCCAATAACCTCTCGATGATGTCCAAACAAATGGATTTAGAGAGATAGGAATGGGGCAATGATCATTATCTTTTGTCTGCTATGCTTGTTGGACGTTCTTGTAAAATAACCTTGGTGAATACTAGATCTATTAGATATGTATGGAAGGCGTTTTGGGAAACTTTTTGACTATTCCATTGATAGGTTATACCTTTCCATGCTTTGGTCTGAGGTGTTTTGAAACTTCTAAAGTGCATCCTAGCAAGGTTTTCATATGTCAGGTGTGAACAAGAATACTCCTACCTATTTGTCGATTCAAAGTCCATCACACTAAGTACAATTCCATCTTGGTCCTTTATACCTTGATTCATCATGCTTAAGCGTGTTATCAAACATAAGGTAAGTGACCCTTTTAAAATCCCAATCCCTAATAAGAAAATCATCCATTTCTAATCATCAAATTTCTCATCATCTTCTCTCATAAAGTTGGCTTGTTGGATCCTCTTGTCACCATTTCTTCTTCTTTGCACTAACATCACATCATGAATAGTTAATCATCATCATTAGTGGATCCATCCCGCATCCACAAACCATTAGCATTCTGCACATCATCTCACATGCATGTTCATCATCATAATATAGATCTGTTAGTCTAAGCATCTCATAAATCATATATTTGCGTAAAACATTCATTGCATAATCATATAGGAATTATCACATCATCCATTTCATCCATCTCACATGCATTGCATCATCATTTTAAGTTGTTTAGGATAATATAGATTGGTTATTCTAAGCATCTTAAAATCATCTCATTCGCATCATCATCATAACCATCCATTTTGAACCTCTTTATCATGAGATCGACCCTCA
This sequence comes from Sequoia sempervirens, assembly GCA_007258455.2. NCBI lineage: Eukaryota > Viridiplantae > Streptophyta > Pinopsida > Cupressales > Cupressaceae > Sequoia > Sequoia sempervirens. Next base: position 46,597,206 of record VDFB02058242.1, read on the forward strand.
AATTGAATCTTTTTGCTCGATCTCTTGAGGGGGCAATGTACTAGTGTACTTTTTGTTGGGGCATCTGAAAAAATCATAAAATTTTTGAATTTTGATTGCGGAAAGTTTATTCTTTGAACCAACACAGCAAGTACATTGCTTCAAACAAGGGAAAAATGTAGACACGTGAAATTAGCATCGTGCACTTAATTAATTTTATTCATTCAATCATCAAATAAATCAAATTCATATTCATCCATTCATCAAGTAAAACAAGTTCATTCCTAAGGTCATCCATTTAAATTAAATAAATCAAATTTGTTTAATTTAAGTCTCACATCACCCTTTTAATTAAATAAACCAAAATTTATTTAATTAAATCCCAAATCCATATTCCATCCCTTTTTATTTAGATAAATCAAAGTATTTAAGTCAAATGGGTCAAAAGCATCTAACATCATCTTAACTAATCTAATTTTGATTAATCTAATCCAATCACCCATCACATCCTCTAGCTTTTCCCACTTGCACCAATAAAGAATTTTAATTCATTTATTAAAATCATCATTTTCCCTCAACAAAGCATCTTTTGAGAATATTCCTAAAGTTTGAATTTGAAAGCAAGTTGACTTGTCCCTTCCAACATGGAAATAACTTCCCTCTTACATGTCCCCCACTTGGCATTAATGTCACTTTTTCTCCCTCCAACAAGCCAAATTTGAATTTGAAAAAGGCCAACCAATCTCATTTATTGGCACACTAACCAAAACATGTGCATTCCTCAAACACTCACAAGGTGACAAGTGGCTCCATCTCATTGGCTAAAACATTATCCCACATTGCTCTCTTTTGAGCACTCTTTCAAATTGAGAGTCTATAAATGGAAGCTTCATTCTTCAACAAAACATCCACAATCTTTATGCAAAGTTACTCTCTTCAATTGAGAGCTAATTTTGTCCATTGCATCCTCATCATTGGCATTATCAAGGGTTGGGAAAGGGTCACTTCTCACAAGTGACACCAATCTACTATGGAATAGGTTATTCACGATGCTCCTTAAGATTTCAACTAGTTTGTTTTGTTGTTATGTTTGTAAAGCATAAGGGATTATTTCAAAAAGAATTCCATTTTTTTTGCTTTCTTTTAACTAACTTCATGATGATAATATGGAATAGAGATAAAAGTTGTAGATATTTGGTGTTACAATTCTTATGGACTAAGACTTCAAGACAGAGTGCACGGTTATGAGATGGTTGGGTTGGAAGATCCTGCTTAGAGAATGTTAGGAGATGTAGTGTAGTGATATGTCTGACCATGGCTTCGAATTGGTCTACATCAAGATTTGTTGGGACTGAAGATGTAGCTATTGCCTTTTCTAAGATTTCATTATGTGTGGGTGAAATTTTTAGTATCTCCATCATGGAGATCTAGGCAGGGGTCATTTTTAGTTGATCCGGGACATTATAACCATTAGGGATTGACTTTGGATTGGTGGCGGATGCCTTGGTTGGTTGGGATGGTCCTAGAATGGTAATTTTGCCACCATGTGTGGTGACTCTACAGTCGACTCTGGATCCTTAGATATTAACGGTGACCCACTCATCTAAGGATGCAACAACATGGTCGTAAACATGGTTCACATTATTATACTTTTCCTTACCACTTTTGTTTCCCTTATTGTGATCATACATTAGATTCATGTATATTTTGAGATCTTGATTTCCTGCAGGTTGTTCAATCATTATGGTTTTTTCATCGATGAGGTCCTGAATCAGATTTTAAGTCACATGCAACTAGTTGTCATGTGTCATTTAGTTTTGTGAAAATCACAGAGATGTTTCTCATTATGCCAAAGTGGTTTAACTTGAGGCTCTTGATAATTTTCATAAATAGGGATCTTGATGAGGTTTTCTTGTACCAGCTATTGCATGACAAATTCAATCGGTTCCCCAGTGGTGTGTATTTTCATTTAGGGGGATACTCATTCCTTAGGGGTGGTCCCCCTTGTGCTCTTAGCTTATTGACCACTTCATTGTTAGGTTTGTGTGATGATGTGTTGGCTTGTGTGTTGTTTTGGTTATTAATTTGTAGTTGTTGATATGATTGTGTGTTTTTCCTTGGGGAACTGATTACAACTTTGGCGTCAACCACACCTTTGTTAGTAACATTTTTGTTCTTATCACATGTGTGATGTTTTTCATTGTAGCTGGTTGATGGATAGTTGTCTTGATAAGTAGGTGTTCCCCCTTGTGCAATTAGGGCTCTTTCGATGTTGATCACCTTGGGGATCAGCTTGTCATATGTGGTGATGCATTACATTTTCAGATGGAAGGACAAGGTCCCTTCAAGATTGGTGATGATAGTACCAGTTTGTTGTTATGTGGGCATATCCCACTTGCTTCTATTTTCCTTGGATCACCATCATTGCAAGAAGGATATAAATGTTTCCCCCTTGGCTTGTTTTAGAGTGGATAGTTCTTCTAAACTCACGTCCATGCAATGTTGAATGAATAGTTTTGTATGAATAAGTCCACAATTTCTTGGAACTTTTTAATTCTATGAGGAAGGTGGGTGAACCATTCCATTGCTGGTCTAGCCAAACCCCAAGGGAATAGTCACATTAAATAAGATTCATCGTATGCAACTTCCATACATTAGAACTAAAATTCTCTGATGTGATCTTCAGGGTTTCTAGTCCCACGATATTTATCAAATTTAGGTGTCTTGAACCCTTGTGGGAATGGAACCATTCCAATGCTTCATTCGAATGGATAGGGGCATAAATTCCTGTTGTACATGTTTTGCACACACGCCCCGCCGTAGGCAAGGACCCCCTTTTTTTCACTCCCGACAGGCTGTTTTGCTCCTATCTTGTTTTGCGTGCCCCATTTCCAAGCCCAAATTGGTCATGTGCCTTCAAACGATCAAATCCCCTACCCAAATTCACCTACTTGGGGTATTCAAATTTGTGGAGAAATGAGGTCCACTGTCCCCTTTTTTGCCTTTTGTCTTATTTTGGCTATTTGGAAACATCCGTGGACCCCTGTCGCTCCCATTTCCACAATTTTTCCTTTGGGGGCAACCTTTTTTGGATCCGAGATGTGTTTGAAGTACGTAAATGAATTGCCAAGGTTTTGTCAACATTCTGTTAGGTTTCGATGGTTTCAAAACTTTCCCTCTGAAATTCCCTTCCTCCTTGGCTATTTGGAAACATCTGTGGGCCCCCGTCACTCCCGTTTCCTCAATTTTGACTTTGGGGGCAATATTTTTTGGATCTAGGATGTGTTTGAAGTGTGCAAATGAACTGCCAAGGTTTTGTCAATGTTTCGTTAAGTTTCGATGGTTTCAGAACTTTCCCTCCATAATTCCCTTCCTCCTTGGCTATTTGGAAACATCTGTGGACCCCCGTCACTCCCGTTTCCACATTTTTGACTTTGGGGCAACCTTTTTGGATCCGAGATGTGTTTGAAGTGCGTAAATGAACTGCCAAGGTTTCATCAATGTTTCGTTAAGTTTCGATGGTTTCAGAACTTTCCCTCCAAAATTCCCTTCCTCCTTGGCTGTTTGGAAACATCTGACCTTTCCACATTTTTTTTGGGGGCAACCTTTTTTGGATCCAGGATGTGTTTGAAGTGCGTAAATGAACTACCAAGGTTTCATCAACATTTTATTAGATTTCAGTGGTTCCGGAGCTTCATCCCCCTTTTGCTATTTTGGAACATCCGTGGAGCCCTGGTAGCCCGACCTCCAGAGCCCGGCCCCTCCGTGGCCATTTCTGGGATTCCGCCTCTCCGTGGCCATTTTGGAACATCTAGCGTCCACCTCCTTTCCGGCCTCCAGAACCCAGGCCCTCTATGGCCGTTTCCAAGAGTCCGTCCCTCCTTGGCTGTTTTCAACATCCAGGAGCCTCCCTTCTTCCAGTTGTTTTTAACATCTAGGAGCCTGCCTCCTTCTTGGCTGCTTTAAACATCTGGGAGCTTGCCTCCTTCCTAGCTGTTTTGAACATTTGGGAGCCTGCCTCCTTCTTGGCTATTTTGAACATCCAGGAGCCTCCCTTCTTCTCGACTGTTTTGAACATCCGGGAGCCTCCCTTCTTCCCGGTTGTTTTGAACATCCGGGAGCCTGCCTCCTTCCTAGCTATTTTGGCTTCCGTCCACTGTCTACCTTCTGGCTTTCTTCCGTCATCTTTCCGCTCTCTGGCGCTCACACCCTTGAAGCACGCATTAATTTTTATGGCCCAAATAAGCTCCAAATATGAATATCAAGATATTTTGATGATGCATGGATAGATCTAATAGGGAATTTGTATGTTTGACTGACATTTTCCTTAACTCATGTATAAATGCACTTACGACATTTCATGTTTGCAGGAGTCAAGAAGCCTTCTGCAGGTCTATCGGAAAGGCCCATTGAGGGAGTTGTCCTACCTTTTTTCAGATGATGATGATTTCTAAGGAGCTTTCCGCCCAAATCAGGGGCCACCAATCCATTAATGCAAGTCATCGACTGACTTGTTTGATCCAATCAAAAATGTTGCAAGTCCACCAGATGGAGGGCAGCCTTCAAACAGTCTCTACTACAGTAAAAAGGGAAATCAGCTACAAGACAAATTTGCTACAGCACCTGAGCACTAGATGACAAAATAGAGAAAAGATAAGGAATGTATTTTAAAATTATTGGATATTGGGGGTAGGTGAAGCCCTAACTTGTAATGAATTTGAGCCACTCAATACAAATTGATCCTAGCCATTCATTTGGGCTTTGGAAAATTATAAATAGGGGCTTGCCCCTCATTTGCAAGGGTTGGAGAATTGATGTAAAAACATTCTGCAGCAATAGAAGGCAACATTGGATGATTTATGGGTGTTCCTTTGAGTTTGCTCTTTATGTATGCATGGTTCACTTTCCATGTTAATTTTAGTGTTAGTTTCTTGAATGGGAGTGGTGATGGTGTTTGTTGTTTCAGTATTTGATGAACTTCCAGCTCATGCTTTTTGTGGTTGATTGATGATGAATCACTTTGCAAATCTAGTATGAGCCTCTTTCCTTTATTGTTGCAACTTAGTTCGATTGCATGTACATGATGTGTGTATGTAATGTGAAAATATGCAGTCCTTAGAAGATTGCACTGGTTTTGTGCAACTATAGGTTTCTCTTGGCCAAGCAAAACCCAATTTAGGAAGCCTGTCTATTTTAGCAGTCACCATTATTACTGTTCATTCATAGCTTAGGATTAGAATAGCTTTCTTAACCCTTCTGCTTTTGTTGTTTCTTTTAATCCTTGGTTAGGGTAGGACCCAAAGCATCACCATGAAGCTAAATCAGATGAACTTGATGAGTTTTAGCTTGCTGTTTTGAGTGGACAGCCACTGTTCATTCACTTCCAGCACTTTGAAACTACATTTGCAAACCCAACTTCCCATGCTTTGTAACTCATCTGTAAGTCCGCCTTGTGATTCCAACAAATCACATCAAACAACTGAGATATTCCAAGCACTGTCAAGACCTGACATTAGAGACTTTGGGATAGTGTTCTGCAATCTGATTGTGGAAGATTGTCTTTCAAGAGAGGTAGTGCACCTACGCACTACCTGTGTTGAGAAGTGCATAAAAAACACATCAACAATTCCCTTTTGTTTTTGTTGTTTTCCTGATTGTAGGTCTAGCACTTTTTGTGAGAGCAATTTGATTTGTGTAGACACATCATTTTATGGATCAAGTGGTGGGATGAATGTTTTTTGGGGTGGTTTGACTGCTTGAGTGATGGGTGGGTTATTTTGTGTGTTGGTGGGAGGTTGCTACAAGTTTTTTTGTGCCACCAATGCTTGTTGGTATCCTTGCATTTTTTGTTGTGCTAACAATGCTTGTTGTTGGTCTTATTATTGTTGTGTGAACAATACTTCTTATAGGGCTTGTAACTGAGTTTCTTGTTGTTGCACTTGGTATTGTTGCAAAGCTTACTGATAGGCCTATTGTTGTAGCAAGACTTGAGATTGAGCCTGATGCACTTGACATTGAGCTTGTGCCTGAGCTTAAGCTTGTTGAGCAGCTTGTGTTGCTTGCATAGCTTGGGCAGCCTATGCAGCTTGTTGTTGCAATAAAGCTTGTGCTTGTGCTTGGGAAGCTTATTGTGCTTTTTGTGTGGCTTTCTATGCCTGCACTTGTTGTGCGGCTTATTGTGTAGCTTGTGCAATTTTTTGAGCTTGGAATTGTTGAAGATCCTTTTGATAGGCTTCTTGGGCTGCTTGCAATGTAATGTTGTATTGATTTTCCATGTTTAGGTTCGGTGGTGGAGGTGGAGGATTTGGAATGGTGTGAGATGGTGTGATGATATTTTATTGAGGTTGTTGTAGAGGTGTTGTTTGAGTGATGAAAAGGGGATGTGTGGTAGATGGTGTAGTTGATATGCTAGGTCCTTGGGAGACCACATTTTGGGGTGCTATAGATGGTGTAGTGATTGATTTTGTTGCTTGGATTGATTCCACCTGGTTTTGCGATATCGATGGTATGCTTAGAGGATTTTCTATGATCGATGTGTTGATTTCGTTCACGATTGGTGGATTGATTTGACTTGATTAGTTTTGGATTGGTAAAGGGGGTTTCCCTAAACCTTGATTTGATGAGGATGTTGATGTCAAAAGAGGAAATGATGGGAATATTAGAGGTGTGTTTCCTTGCAAAAGTGATGATGATGCATCAAAGGTTCCCCTTATCCAAATAAACCCATTTTTCCTTTTGATATCATGGGGAGAGAGAATTGTGTATCAATATAATATGTTGGTGATGTAGCAAAGGTGGATGAATTGTTGGTGTCATGGAAAATGAGTGGGACAAAGAGATGTTTTGGGTCTTGTGGGATAGTATTTGGCATACCCAATATGGTGTTTGCATCCAATTTTTTATTTTCTATAAGGGGATGTGTTTGAAGAGCATGGAGCAATGAACTCCCCTTGGTAATCATGGGTTGACTTGGAGCATGAGATGATGTTGGTTGTGGGATGGGTTGAATGATGTTTTGAAAGGAAGGTGTGAATGATACTGGTGGCATATTCCCAAGAGGTTGTTCCACAATAGTGCTCACATCATAATCAAAAGGGAGTTTAGCCCCTACCTTTGCTTATGCTAACATGTATTGTGAAGGATTGAGTCTCATCATTGTGTTGACAATTTTATGGTTTTCAGGATTTTGGACTAGCTTCATGATTTCATCTTCGGTCATTCCTTGGAAATTGTTGGTGACATCCTCCACTTGGAAACCTCCCTCTTGAGGATTTTGAGGTATTTGAGGAGGATTAATTGGAAGGTCGATGGATATCTTAGGATTGAATTCTTTTTTAGTTTGGCTCAAATCACTTGAAGTGGATGTTTCTTTGTTTTGTTCCATGATCTTCTTGTGTTGAGATCTAGTTTGGACCATAAAATAAGGACCAACTTTCAGGAATATGGGAGGTAAACCTCTAAGTCCTTAGGTTGGTCTAAACTTTAGGTACAAAAAAGAAAATCTAGGGTTGTAAGGATCAAATGATGGTAATGAGATAAATGAAGGATGAATGATGTGGATGTTTGAACTTTTAAGACCCTTGGAGGAATACTAGACTTTAGGAAATTTTTGGATTTGGTTTGGATTTAGTTTGATTTTGATTTTGGATAATGAACTTATAAATTCAAAGATGTTAGATGTTACCTTGGAATAAAATTTTCCACAAAGATGATAATTTAACTAAGTATATGAGGAAGGATTCATCCACACACACTTAGTCAAACAAGGTGATCTTGATTTTTATTTGAAGGATTTTCCAAAAGTCTAGTATGAATGATTTTTCCAATGGTTCAAAAGTTGTTTGTGAGGTGGGATTTGATTGATTTTTTGAAATGGATGAAGATGTTGATTTGATCCTAGATGAACCTAGAGAGACTTTGTTTACAAGACCTAGGTATTGAAGAACATGCTATACCTCTAAAGAAGTGGTTCAAATTGATTATACATTTCTAGATTATTCAAAGGAATGAGTCTATAAAACCTTGTGAACTTCTTTCTTATCTTGAGATGCTATTTTTGGTTGCACTTCCTAATGTACTTCTTGATGGATTTTTGAGTATGACACCTAATCTTGAAGTTTTTGCACAAAGACTTTTGTTTTGGGATCTTGACCTTTTTGTAAATCATGAGAGCAAGTACATAAGTGCAAACCAATTGTTTCTTTATCTTGATTAAATCCCATATTTTTACCACATAAACACTTCTTTCTTAGTTTTCAAACTGAATATCTATGTCTCAATTCCTTTTCTTTCCACAAGGTCCATTATGTAAAAATCAAAAGAATCAAGGCATAGTTTCCCTAAGTTGACTTTAGAGAGAGAAAATTGGGATATAGGCCAAATATTTAGAAGCCTCTAAGGATAAAATCCCTAGGGACAAGCAGTAATATATGGAATTTTCAAAGGTACTTGCACTTTCTAAAGGGTTTGAAATTTGATGACCTTGTTGAATGTTTGTTTCCAAGTGTTGATATTTCAAGTAATGTGTTTGACTGACTCACAAATTTCACAACCCTAGGATAGAAAAGACAATATTTGTTGAGTCCCCACTCAGATTTCTCCAAACACTAGACAAAGTGAACAGTTAGAGATTTGGCGACACTACTCCCTCCATGACACACACTTCATGGGACCACCAAATCTCAAAATCCTTAAAATATGGAGATTAAAAGGAGTTTTTTTGTTTCTACTTTTGAATCGTACATATGTGAAGCGACTTCAAAATGACCATTCTTGCACCAAAAAATAGTAAGGATTTTGGCTTCTATACAAATTGGTTCTTAGTCAGGGTAGTCAGGGACATGGCACCTTGCAAGTGTCCAAAAATCCACTAAAGGCTTTAATCAATCCTACTATGGGCTCTTATAATTTTTACAATAGTACCCCATTCTGAAAGACACCATACAACTAAGGCCTACATACCATGAGGACTTGATAGTTTAGTCTTATCCATTTATATATGAGCCCGAGTGAAAAATTGGTTGGATTCACCTTTGAATTGGTTTTAGGTAGGCCCATTTAAAGGTAACAAAAGCGAGGGAGTACACTTGTATTTTGACCGCCCAGTTCACGTATAGCATAAGAAGGGAGCACACACAATGTCTCTTTCTCACACTAGCATGATTTGTTCAATTTTAAAACCCAAATTTGAAAGTGTTGGTAAGTTTTTTAGACAACCAATGTCACTAAAAAAATTTGTATTCTCAAGATCATTGTGAAATGTGAGAAAAGTGCATACACATTCAAATGACGCAAGTTGAAAAAAAATTACAAGACAATGAAAGAACAAGTTTGTTTTAAGCCTCATAGCAATGATGAGTTCATTTTAAGCACCAAAAAACCAATTTTGAAGTTTCTTGTTCAATTTTAGTCTAAAAATAAAAATCTAGTGAGTTTATAATGTTCAATTTTAACCAAATTGAAGAGATCAAATCGATGGTTAATTTTAAACCCAAAACTAAAGTGAGTTGTCCTAAAATAGAAAACAAAAGAAGTAATCAATGCCATAGGCTATTACAATAAGCATTTAAAAATGCTTTTTCAAGTTCAAGTTCACTTTTTCAACTCAAATTTGCTTGTTATTTGATTCCCATGTGAGATAAAAACCACTGTTGTTTCTTGATGCCAACAAAATAATGGGGGGATCTTCTTTATCCCCACAGTGAGCACCAAAATGTGGATACCATTTTTTTATACTTATCCCATAGTGGGAGCGGTGCTCCTTTGATGTTGAAAGGATGCCCTTTCCCACCCCCTTGATAAACTAAATGATAATGAAAATGCCTTGAAAATGTGATGAAATGCAAGATAAAATGTGCCTATAGTGACAATACTAAGATGATCTTGTGGAGTAGAAGTGCCTTGTATTTATAGGTTCAAGGTTTGAAAAATGGAGAGATGGGAGGAATGTGGGACTAAAGAAGAACCAATGATATTGTGACACTTGTCACATGGCTAGTGGAGGAAGGTGGAGCACATTTTGGAGAATGTGCATGGTTAATGCATGTAGTTGAGGATTTGAGAGGTGTAAGAAAGATTAATGCACTTGTAAGAGGCATTAAATGAATATGGTTGAGATGTTTTGGAAGGAAATGGTTTGGGCAAGAAAGTCAAATAAGTGGAATAAATGAAGGGATGTTTCTTGGGAATATGCATTGGTGAGGGGAAATAATGTAATTAGATAATTAAAGAAATTTATTTTCATGTGCAACTAGGGTAGTTGACCATGGGTTTGCTTTGACCAAGTTTGAGTCAAAAGCTAGAGAAATGAGGGATTAGTATTAGGAGTTAATTAATTTAGGATTAATTAACTTGGATGAAATTAGTCCATTTATGACATTTAATTTAAATTTTTGGGTTTATTTAAATCAAATGAGAGGATGTTAAAACATTAGGATTTTAATTAAATATACTAATTTATTTAATTAAAAGAGATGACATTAGTTAGTGGAAGGTGAATTAATCAAATAAACTTAGTTACTTGATTAATAGTAGAAGTAATGTTAATTTGAGCATCTACTATACATACATACATATATATATATATATATATATATATATATATTATAGATAGTCAAAGTATATATTTTAATTAGTATGATGATTATTGTTTAGTATTTCAAGTATCAATAAAAATAAAATGGTCAATATTAATAACTAATGTATTTTGATAATATCTTAGAATAAAATAGAGTATAAAAAAAGATAACAAGGAATTTAACTAATGTATTTTGATAATATCTTGAATAAAATAGAGTATAAAAAAGATAGCAAAGAATTTAAATTATATATGAATATTAAATTGTTTCATATATAAATATAAGAGATGTTATTGTGGTAGTAGCTTGCTACAAAATGCTTGATAATAATTACTGGATTTGGTCCTAGTTATGACTTGTTAGCAATTCAACTCAAGGTCAACACACTTTAGGGTATGTATTGTATGTTCATGATGTAAAGGTTACTACCTTCTTTATATGTTCATGATATAGAAAGTAGCTTTCTACAACATTATATTTATTTATTTTTATATTTTTTTGATGTGGGGTTAGACATAATTATAAGTGATCTCTTGACTATTTGAGGTTATTGTAAAATATTCAACAAGATCCATATTTCTCATATTTTTAGACATCAACATTTTCAAAGATTGTAGACAAATTAGATAGAGCTTCCATAGAAACTACCTCAATTGCATTCTTAATATCTAATTTGAGCATGAAAACTAATGTAGAAAGTATTGTTGCATTGATGTTAAGAGAACATAGATGATACATATGGTTTCTTGTTACATAACTCCACGAGTGCCTTTAGAGCTACAACTTCAAGCTCATTATTTTTATTACATTTTCAGTAGCTCCCTTTCAAAAACACATCCATCTTTAAGAAAACATAATCATGTTGAGTTGTCACCTTTTAGACATAGTTTTGAAGCTATGTTGAGTGTTGAGTGAGTTTTCACAACACCTTCCTCACCCAAATACTTAAAGGTTTTAGCTTAAGTTGTCAATTTTTTATAAGAAGTCACATCCCAGAGTCGTTCTCATATCCTAGGTGTATGTTGACTAGAGGGAAGAAAGTTAAGAAAAATCAAGTTCATTTTGGAGCTCTTGTTAGGTTTTGAAACCTTTGTTGGTCTCCAACAAGGCTTCAGAAAACCTAACTCATTCCCATGGAAAATTCTTTAAAAGGATAAACTTGTTTTCTTAAAAGCTCTTTATAAGAGGCTTTATCAAAAAGGAGGCTAAAAATTACTTTGAAGTTGGTCTTATAAGAGATTAGTGAAGCAGGAAATGGATTTGTTTCATGAACTAAAGTGGACTTTGAAAGAATTTTAGAAACCTCACCCAAAGTCCAACATTTATGCATTCAAGTTGTTATGAACTATCATCCTAGCAATTTGAAGGTTCATTTGAAAAAAAGGAAATAATACTACTAGAAGCAAATGCATTACAAATATAATGCTTAATTAAATGCATAACCATTGATACACATTATAGATATGGAAAATAAAGAAGTGTATTACAAAGGAAATGAAAAATGTAGAACTGAAAGTAGAGAATCTCAAAATTGTTGCATAACATAACACAAATTTAAACACCAAAAATGATTATATATATATATATATAATATTTTCTATATTACATGCCAAAAAGGGGGTTCTAGTACAAGATTTCAATCATAGACCTTCAAGCACCTCTTGGAAGCATTCAATTTGTGCAAGGGAGAAAATATTCTCGTTTAACTCCACAAAGTGGGAAAACATCTCCACCATGTTTTGCTCCAACCCTGTGTGAAGTAGGGAAACTCCCTGCTTTGCTTTCTCATTCTTCAGTGCAATTGCAATACAAATGGAGTCTCTCACTAGACCAATGCATGGATTCTCAATCAGGTTCCCCTGGGGTATCCTCAACATAGGGCAGATAAACCACCTCACCAAATGGTCAACAACCTTAGGTCCCCACTCTAACTTCCTAGAGGTGCAAATTATGTTGTAGAGGAAGCACTCCAATAAATTTGAGTTGTGCACATGCAATTGAGCCAAGAAATTATCTCTGATTATCTTCCTAATCACTCTCTCCTCCACATCATTGTAGATGAGGAAATCTCTTTGAGCTGGTTTGCAACCAACCTGTTCACTACACCACATTCCACTCCCTCAATGGAGAGGAAATCTCTCTTTTTCTCACAAGTAGCATTGCTTGAAGTGTTCAACATGTTTGAAATGGAAATTTTCATTGTGAATAATAAGAGCACTTCAGTTTGATTTATAGAATGAAGGGTAAGCTAGTGGAGAACTCACTTAAGAGTAATTAATGACACAAGAACACTCAAGCTCCCTCAAATTAAATAAATTTGGTAGTGATGTGATATTGTTTAGAAAAGAATGCTTTGGTATCAAATAAATCCTTTGTATTTAAACTACTTGGATGAATATGATGTTAAGTGGCATGTCATTAATTACCAAACTAAGAAATTATCAGCTATTCACATGAGTTGGAGGACATAGGGCTTATTTACAAAGATTGGTGGTTCATTCCCTTGTCCTAATCAATTGGAAGATATGATTCAATCATAACCATCCTCAAATTAGCCATTAATTCTTATGTATCTTCATCGACCAGAGATCGGCTAATCTCCCACAAAATGCTTATTCAGTGAAGTGGTGGTTACAACTTTCCCAAGATCCAATTTTCAAGAAGTTGTTGACAGTTACAATGTAAAACTTTAAATATGATTTGATAAGACTTTAGAAGGGTTTGAATATTCATCCCCCTTGCACTTTGATGCATGAATGAGAATCGATCTAAATGAAGGATCAAGTTTTACAATTATGATGTTTTATGAAGATGTTTGGTGTCTTTGAGCAATAAATTTGAATGAAGTGCTTAAAATTTCTGAGTGATTCTTTGAGCTTTGATAAATGTTAGGATATTCCTTCTCTTTGTGGATGCGGTATTCATTGGTGTTTCATTCACTTATCTTCAGTGAATTTTAAAGTTACATTGTGTCAAGGCATCTTGTTGTTGATAATCTGATCTTTGAGTCATGATATTGGTAGCTTACAAATCTTATTTCCAATTTAGTTAGTTATTCTCAAGTTTATTTTCATCGCACTTTCTCCATGGCTATGGGAAATTTTTAGCTCACCTTTTCTACTTTATGGTTAAAAGCATACCCCATTTTCTATAAAATCAAAAAATCAAAAAATCATATCTTATGAGGGAGTTGTACCTCTTAAAATTCAATGGAAGATCACTAATGAAATGATGATCTCTCCACCTGTTGGTTATCGATTGGTCTTTCTTTTGGGTATGAAGAGAGGGTAAAAGCACAAAGTTGTGTTACACTTTTAGCCAACTTATCACCACAACAAAATTTAAGTATTTGTAACTAAAAATCAATTTTTGTCAAGCATATTATCTAGTAAGATTCATTCTAGCTAGGTTAGATACTTCCACATCTTTTTCAACTAAAATTGTTGGCTCAAAAATATGGAGCACCACTTTGAGTCCAATTTACGAAAAAAATAAAATTATTTGAAAAACTTGAAGTTTCAATAACTCCTACTAATGTAAATGATATTTTTTAAGAAATATAAAAATACCCTTTTGTAGATCCATTTAAAGTGTAGTTTTCAAAAATATATTTATTTTAATATTTTAATTATTATTTATATTTTATATTTTATTTTTACTAAAATTAGATTATCAACACCAAATATTAGATCGATTACCATGACAAGGAAAAATACTAAAACTTATTAAAAATTGAAAAAAATATGATACTCTAGATAAAAGAATTTATTTCAAGATGGTATAATTTTTTTCCATTTTAGATAAATATTTAATATGAAAGTCGACATTTGATGGAATCAACTATTTTTTGATTCACTCACATTTTAATATTTTTTAAAAATATATATTTATCAAAATTGGAAAAAAAAATCCATGCACTAAAATTTCAAGTTATAAATACACAAAAAAATTGAAAGAAGAAAAATAAAATTTACTATAAAAATTTTGACATCTCATGCAACTTCGTTTGTCAAGCATATGATCTAGTATTTAAAAGTTGGATTAGTGTTGGTTGTTTCCTTTATAAAGTGTGACACAACTTTGTGCTTTTACCTAGAGTCAAATTGAGTTAATCTTTAAAAAGACAAATTTGTCAACCAACAAATTTTTGTTGTCTCTAATGGGGATGTTCAAAAGAAGCATTTTCCTTGATACGTATAATACTGGTTTTACCTCATGAAAATGTGGTTCCTATGTTATAACCAGAACTAGATTGGGATAACTCAAAATACGAAGACATTATCTCCTAGCTAAACACTCTAGCTTGGAGATACCAAAGGAGTCTTACAAAGTATATGTGAGTAAATTTTGTCCTTGAAGAAGAAGAAGAACTAGCATAGCATCCAACTAGAAGAATGGTCAAAAGATGCCCAAAGATAGAGATCATGTGGGACCCTTTTCCCTAATGTAATCCAAATCCAAATAAAAATCCTCTTCCAAATCATGACACACCAAGAAGTTTATTTTTGAAGTAAGGAGGTTACCTCTTCCCATAGGGAGGTTGGAGACTCTACGATTTAAAATTTTCTCCACTTTTATAGCAATTTCAAGTATACAAGATGGCTTTAGTCGCATCACAACCATGGAGGGCTCGTTTTGGGCCCCTCGCTCTATCTCAATTCTCCTTGAATATGGGATTGAGGGAACATTTTCCATTCATACGAGAAGGTACACAAAATCCAAAAGACCACATTCAAGCTTTCATTATTGCATGCAGGATTTTGGGAGTCATGAATGAGGATGTAGTTGTGCAACTTTTTGTAGAATCTCTTATTGGTAAAGCAAAAAACTAGTTCCAATGTTTGGAAGATTGATGCATCGCTAGTTGGAGTGTATTGAAGGAAAAATTTGTAGCCAAGTTCAAACCAACCATCAACATAGGATCTTTGTTCGGTTGTCTCTTCAAAATTCAAAAAGGAGAATATGAAAGTATGAGAGACTTCATTGATAGGTGAACTTGAATCTTGAAATGGATTCCTCATCTTGATATGCCCACTCAATCCAATTTATTGACTATCTTCACAATTTCCTTATATCCAGAGGTGCAATTTCACTTGAAGTAGAAAAGGGTATACAACTTTGAAGTTGCTAAACTAGAAACCACAAAGATAGAGGATGATTTATTGTTATCTAGATACTTTGACTGAGGCCAAAGTGAGATGTATTCAAATGGGAGAGTCACTTTAGAGGATGTTCCTAGAACATCAAGTAAATGGAGGTTCTCACCTTATACAAATGCATGCCCTGATCTAGTCCTATACCAAGGAGATCACTTAGCTGGACCTAGTGATGATGAAAGGAGTGAAATGTATGTCAAGCATTATGGAGAGGAAGAAGAATACCTTGATAGATTTGATGAGGAGGATTATTCTCCACCTCTCACACAATATTGCACCTCAATATCCTCTATCCTAGCAAACAAAGGTGTTGAAAAATCATCTGTTACCTTGACACTCTCAAAGTTTGAAGCATTCACTTTTGAGATCAATGATTCAATCAGCAAGCTCATGATAGTAGTTGGAGATCATGTGCAATAAAAAAAGTGTGGGAATAGCATCCATGATAGGTTATTAGGTAACTTTAATGCTTTGTAAATTAGGTTATTTTGGAAAAAAAATTGATGTTATAGATAATCCTTTGTTTGAATTTTGTGAGTCTCAATTAGATTATTTTAGGGTTATTTCCCCTATCCCTCCTAACACTGTGATGGGTAGTAGCAATGGTGAGAAGGGTGGTAGAGAAATTGAAATAGATGTTGAATTAGAGAAAGAAGGAGAAATAGAGAAAGGGTGGTGTATGGATAGTGTCTAGAGATATTGTAGATGAGATTCCTCTCCCTTTCAATCAGGAGTTGAAAGTGTCCTCTAAGCAACCTCTGCAAGGAGATGTTGTGCATACCTTTAAGTTAAATGAGGAGATTGGCAATTCTGAAGTTTTTCCAATAAATGAAGGAAATATTATTGAATGGATATTTATGAATCTCACAAGAATCATGTTAAAAAGAAACATACATGCATTGGTCGAAGGAAATGGTGAGTTATGTGACTCTCAATCGCACATTGCCTCTAATTTAAATCTATATCAGTCACATATGTTCTCCACCTCATTTAATGAAGTGATGATTCCTTATGATAACCTATTCAAAGTGATAGATGGAGACACGACTAAAAATTTTCTCATGCAAGGGATGACAAAAGTTTATTATGAAAAATGACTTTTTGGTGGCAGGGAGGCCTTGCAAAGAAACATTTTTCATGTTATCCCATTTTGGTTTAACTTGTTGCTTCTAAATGTGCAAATGTGTCTCATGCATGAATCTTTTGTACATAGCGAGTCCTATTTTCCCCTACCTATCAATGGTTTTGTGTGAGTAATCCTATACATTTTCACTGGTAGGTGTTCCCCTACTCTATACATATTTTTTTTGGTTGTGTGTTTTGTTTAGGTGTCTTTCCCCTTTGGGTTTGTCTCATTTTTGGTTTGTTTTAGTCCATCCTTTCAAGATTATAACTTTGTTTCCCAATGGATAAGAAATGTTTCTACTACTATGATTTTGGGTTCATGTCTTTGTCCTTCTCAATCCTTGTCCCCAATTAGAGCTAATTATTACCACATTTTCGATAGCCCCCTCTCAAAAATGTGTCCACCATAAAGAAAACTTAACCATGTCAAGTTGTTTCCTTTTAGCCCTAGTTTTTGACGCTGTGTTGAGTGTTGATTAAGTTTCCATAACACTTTCCTCATCGGACTAGCTAAAGGTTTTAGTTTGAGTTGCCAAGTTTTGAAAAGGTGTTGGGTCCCAGAGTGTTGTCATAACCTAGGAATATACCAACTAGAGGGAAGAAATTTAAACAAAATCAAGTTCATTTCAAAGCTCTTGTTAGGTTTTGAAACCTTTGTTGATTTCCAAAAAGGTTTTAGAAACATAACTCATTCTTGCAATAAATTCTTTAAAAGTCTAGCATTGTCCTAAAAGCTCTTTCTAAGAGGCTTTATCAAAAAGGAGGCTAAAAAGTACTTTAAAGCTAGTCATATGAGAGATTAGTGAAACAAGTGATGGGTTTGTTTCATGAACTAAAGTGAACTCTGAAAACATTTCAAAAACCTCTCCCAAAGTCTAACATTTATGCATTCAACCTGTTGCAAACCGTCTATTGCACAAACTATTGTCATTGCACCAAAAGATTGACCTATTAATTCTTGATACAATCACTAGAGTTAATGAATCCATGAGAGGCGGTTAAGCCATGTCACAAACCCAAGCATTGTGTTGCACAGGACAAGGAGACCAAGGGTGCACATCATGCAACAATACCCCCCCACAAGCGCAAGCGAGGGGTTTAAACCTATGACCTAGCCTCTAATACTAATTGTTGCATAGACGGTTATCGTTGAACCAAAAGATCGACTTGTTAATGCTTGATACAACCGCCAAAGTTAATGAATCCACATGAGGTGATTAAGCCATGTCATGAACCTGTGTGTTGCACTGAACAACACAAGGAGACAAAGGGTGCACACCTTGCAACAATATCATCCTACCAATTTGAAGGTCCATTAAAAAAAAAGAAATAATAGTACCAAAAGAAAATGCATTACAGAGAAACACTTAATTAAATGCATATCCATTGATACACATTGTAGATATGGAAAATATAGAAGTGCAAATTACAAAGGAAATGAAAAACGTAGAACTAAAAGAAAATTTAGAATCTCAAAATTGTTGCATCACATATGATGGATTTAAATGCAAAAAAAAGATTTATATATTTATATATATTCATAATATTTTTTGTATTACATGCCAAAAAGTGGATTCCAGTACAAGATTTCTAGCACAAAGTGTAAAGATGGGGATCCAAATGCCTTCAACCACCTCCTAAATGTGTTTAATTTGTACAGGGGAGAAAAGATTCTCATTAAACTCCACAAAGTGGGCAAACGTCACTAGCATGTTCTATTCCAGTCTGACACAGAGTAGCGCAACCGCTTGCTTTGCTTGCTCATTCTTCAGTGTATTTGTGATGCAAATGGGGTATTCCACTAGACCAATGCACAGATTCTCAATCAAGTTCCCTAGGGCATCCTCAACACAGAGAAAATAAATCAGCCTCACTAGACGATTGGCAGCTTGCAATACACCATCTCATTTGCTTCTCTTGGTCTCTCTCTACAAACTAAAGATGGATTACAAAGACACGACCCAAAACATTGATGATAAAAATTATTACATAATTTAATCTAAATTATCTTACAATATTGTGAACAATAGAAATTTGATATCTTCAATATTTAATTTTTATTTATAATTAATTCTAATTTACCAAAAATAAAATCACGCTCCACCAAAAATGTACATCAAGCACAACATTTGTTGTTGAATATATAAACAAAGAATCTAAACCCAAATTGCATTAATGCTATACAAGAAAATTAATGCAAGTTATTTCCTTTTTATTAAAGGCAAGCATAGAAATGCCCCTTGAAGCTTTCTTTGTTGGAAAGAGCAATCATTTCACATCATTAACTTCAAATTTCTTGGGTATGCATAACTAGTAAACCATATCTTCTATGGGGTAACGACCTTGCAGAAATGCGTAATATTTCAAAAGAATCAATAATTGTGCCTCACTCATAGCGTCAAATCCAATCTTCAACAAGGTTGCAACGATATAACTCGGATACTTTTCCCCCTCATACGCAGACTTTAGGTAAAATTTCAGGCTGTATTAGTCCGAAGTCGACATCCTAGAAAAGTGGCATATCTATGGTGAAGTGTTGAAAAACCCGACATCTAGAACACGGTGTCTTATCTATGGTGAAGTGTCGAAAAGAACCATCTTCCTTGTTTTACCCCAAGTTTTCCTATGCTTGCGTCCACCATGACCCATCACCTGTCCGTGGTGAAATGCTGATGAAATCCGTGTGCAGTAGGATGCCAAAAAAATTATTAAACATTTTGTAAGAGGTGTTCTCTATGCTCAGTGAACAACACAAGCAAAGGGGACAGTGATTCAGCTTACTTTCGCCAACCGGTCGATGGAGTGCATAACATAACGTGTCACGTAGACAGATATAGTTGGGATCAACAACCCTATCTGATGCAACCTTGATCTTCAATTAAGCCAGGAATTCACCTCATTCAAAGGTTTCAAAAGACAAACAATATGTGGCATTCGCATATGGTCTTCCACGTACCTTGTTACCTTGTTCCTCTTTCTTCCAATCTTTTTAGCACATTCAGTAATTTGGATTTCAGCTTGGATGATAGGGAATTTAAATTTTGTTTTTATGCTATCTTTTCTGTAGTGAGAATTCTTGAACCAATGTGATAGTGTCTTAGAAGTTGAGAGAAAGGTCCCATACAGCTGCTTATTAATTTATTTTGTTTTACAACTACATTCAAATTTTGTATAACTCTTCTGTGAATCTAGTGGTTCCGTGAATTGAACCAATTGTTTGGTACAAGAACGTTAGAAAAGTGTTCAAATGTTTATTATTTTGGTTATAAAGCTTTCACAAACACATAATTTCGCACCCACCTTAACTTGAGCCTAAAGACACCTTCAATCTATCACTGCAGTTTAAGTCGTTGCTAAAAATTTTGATATTTTGGTCTAAGAAACTAGTTCCACAAGCCCATGCTCTCAAATATATATATTGCATTAGTAGTCCACATTTTGTAAATATCGCTCCTGGATGCCATAACATCTTCCACATTTTAAAATCCCCCGCCTGGATACCATAACATGTGTTCTTCCACATTTTAAAATCCCACTCCTGAGTGTCATTACATGTTATCGAAATCATTATAATTAAAAATCAGTCGTTGCTTAGCTCCCCATCTCATAAACCACGTTATTTTATATTTGCCACCAGTATAAGTGACAGCCCATTGCATTTTAACCTGTCCGACGGGGAAATGTGTATCCTTTTCATTTGAAACCGTACAATAATTCGTGACCCTTTTATATTTGGAATGTTTCTTCTGATCTTAGAAGAGTCCAGACTACATGTCGTCTAAAGCAGTAACCAGTTCCTGCATCCTAGTTACAAGCCATCATAAATGCATAAAAATCATGAAACCTTAAAAGAAACAAGATTTTCACCATGCAATTACTATCGAATTGGGAAGACCTCAAAATTGAGTAAACTGATAATAGCCACTTTATAGTGTATAGAAAGAATACAATTGAGGCCAACGGTTCATACATATCCATTTAAAACAGGGCCATCTGATTTACAAGCTCATTAATATTATACATAGCAACTTACATTGATTTACTCATGATAAGTCACTCTAACCAGATGTGTAACAAATAAGATGAGTCTAAAATATCCCAGTTATCACAAAACTAGTAATACCCTAATGTGCATTATGACACTGGCTCTAGTAAAATCAAAGACTGAAAAAATGGCTATGCTAAAAAGGTACATCCATAACAAATGCTTAAAAGCAAAATAGTTTCAATTGTTGAACTTGAGTAGAATGCGGCCATGAACAAGGGCAAACTGCGACATGAATTGACTGTGGGAACTACCTCGATTCCATTCACTTTTTAAGTTTCACTAAAATATTAGACCATATTCAAACGTGGACAAGTGCACTAGTTTGGATGTTTGAAGAAGACAATTTTAATCAAAATTTGTTTATAAATCCATACAATAACTAAAATCATATTCCCGTGCTTAAACCTTCTCAAAGATTCTAAATGCCATACAATAACTAAAATCATATGTTCACTTAAAAAATTACAATAAATAGTTTTTATTACAAAATATCTACTTAAAAACATGTAGTTATGCTCCACTCTAGCCTTAAAGATTTCAATAAGGAGGTTCGATTTCCAAATACATCCTTTTATATTTGTATCGTAAAAACGGTAAAGATTAATGGCTACGACTACGACTCCATCAGAAGCATTGCGATTGGAAAAATCTGGCATGAAGGATGGTAAGTTGAATCTCCGAGCCCACTGAAAAGGAATGATTTTATTATGCATGTGGAAACTCACTATGACTCTTAACTTTGTCCTCTTGATAATTCACTTCTCTGTCATGATTTCTACTCCGTGAAAGACAATTCATTGTTCGAAAGCGTGGGCTTGCGTCAGTTTAGAATATTTAATATTGAGATTTTTGGGCCGGTGACTTTTTCCATTGAGAATATTGAATATTAAGATTTTTGGTGACTTATTATTAAGATTTTGATGATTTTTCAGTTAAGAACATTGAATAAATTAAGACTTTTAGTGAGTTGTGATGATTTAGTCTTTATATAAGACAATTTTTTGTTTGAAAGTGTAGGTCTGTTATTTATTTTGTTAAGAATAATTCAATATGAAGATTTTTTTGACAACTTGTTCAACTAAGAACATTCCATATTAAGATTTTAACGAGCTATGGTGAAAGATAATTCTTTGTTTGAAAGTGTGAGCCAATGACTTGTTCATGTGAGAATATTCAGTATTGAGATTTTTAACAATTTGCTCACCTAAGAACATTCAATATTTAGATTTTTGCCAAGTTTTGAGGGTAGGTGGTTGAAATTTAAGGAACAAGAGATTTATTTATAATTAAATAGCTAAAGGGCAATTTTGTTGTGTACTTATTTATTATGTTGTAATTTACTTGTCCAAAAAACATAGAGATGTCAATATTCATGTTTAAATTACTATAATAATTTGTTCGATTTATTCGAATAAATCATTTCGATTTATTCGAATAAATCATTTCGATTTATTCAAATAAATCATTTCGATTTATTCAAATAAATCATTTCGATTTATTCAAATAAATCATTTCGATTTATTCAAATAAATTATTTCAATTTATTCAAATAAATTATTTATATAAATTAATTAAAACTTTGTATTTATATTTTTTAAAAGTTAATAATTATTTTTCAATATATATTCTTGATTATTATATTTTTCTAATTTCAATTTTTTAAATGTATGGACATTTTTTGATAACAATAATGAGGCATTGGCTATATGTTTAAAAGCTACATTTAATATGTACAATTTTGAACTTCAATGTTTAATTTTAAAATAATATATAATTTCTTATAATTTTTCTCATTTACCATTCAATTTAATTAACATTTTAGTAAAGAAAAGAAAACTCAAATTTGAAACATGTTTATTATTGTAATGATGAAACTAGTATATTTATATTATTTTTGTGTTTAGTTTGAAAGATTTTCTTTATATGTAGAAATGACATAATTTTATGTAAATTTGAGTTCGTTTCTATAGTTTTTTCAAATTCTTATACATCTACCCAAATCTGTTATCCCACATATTTAGCCTCCAGCTTATTCTTATATGCACACATTGCAATACATTCACCTAAGCCTTGTGTTTATTATACATTATATATCTACTTGATATAATAGTTCTTTATTAGATAAAGAATTTTGACCAAAGCTATGAACCATATAAAGTAGGGTTTTGAAAGTATTCCAATAACCTTTCACAAAAGAAAAGAACAAAAATAGGTTTGAAGCATCAAACACAACGATGAAATAAAACATGAAACAAGAAGGCAATGGAAAATTAGTGGTAAACCACACACAAAAGGCCAAAAGGAACAAACACAAGGTTGCATCAATGAAATGCGACCTTGTTTTATCCAACTTGATTTTAATTACTTACCTACCTCAAATTATTTCCATGGTTGCAAACTTGACCTCTATTTTAATAAAATTTTAATTCAAATCTTAACTAACAATCACCCTTCATTTTCTCAAATCAAATCCATTTAAGAAGATGGTACATATTTTGAGAAATTTGATGCTACATGTGCTAGTTTTTAAAGGCATTCAATTGCATGCATTTTGCATCTTCTGATCTTTAAATCTTATTTTGTATCGTTCATATTACAACACTTCAATTTTTCCAATAAAAGAAATGTATATCTACACAAGCATATGCATATCTTAAGAGTGTTATTTACAAAATTGTTTACATATTTTCATGGATTGACGTAGGGAAAGCATCTCTAAATATTAGCATTGTATTAATAAACAAAAAGGGGGAAATAAATTAAGATCACTAAATAAAACTAAAAAACAAAAATCCACATTACACAAGCCCACAATTATGGATTAAACCCAAACTACTAGATGGTACATATTTTGAGAAATTTGATGCTACATGTGCTAGTTTTTAAAGGCATTCAATTGCATGCATTTTGCATCTTCTGATCTTTAAATCTTATTTTGTATCGTTCATATTACAACACTTCAATTTTTCCAATAAAAGAAATGTATATCTACACAAGCATATGCATATCTTAAGAGTGTTATTTACAAAATTGTTTACATATTTTCATGGATTGACGTAGGGAAAGCATCTCTAAATATTAGCATTGTATTAATAAACAAAAAGGGGGAAATAAATTAAGATCACTAAATAAAACTAAAAAACAAAAATCCACATTACACAAGCCCACAATTATGGATTAAACCCAAACTACTAGATGGTACATATTTTGAGAAATTTGATGCTACATGTGCTAGTTTTTAAAGGCATTCAATTGCATGCATTTTGCATCTTCTGATCTTTAAATCTTATTTTGTATCGTTCATATTACAACACTTCAATTTTTCCAATAAAAGAAATGTATATCTACACAAGCATATGCATATCTTAAGAGTGTTATTTACAAAATTGTTTACATATTTTCATGGATTGACGTAGGGAAAGCATCTCTAAATATTAGCATTGTATTAATAAACAAAAAGGGGGAAATAAATTAAGATCACTAAATAAAACTAAAAAACAAAAATCCACATTACACAAGCCCACAATTATGGATTAAACCCAAACTACTAGATGGTACATATTTTGAGAAATTTGATGCTACATGTGCTAGTTTTTAAAGGCATTCAATTGCATGCATTTTGCATCTTCTGATCTTTAAATCTTATTTTGTATCGTTCATATTACAACACTTCAATTTTTCCAATAAAAGAAATGTATATCTACACAAGCATATGCATATCTTAAGAGTGTTATTTACAAAATTGTTTACATATTTTCATGGATTGACGTAGGGAAAGCATCTCTAAATATTAGCATTGTATTAATAAACAAAAAGGGGGAAATAAATTAAGATCACTAAATAAAACTAAAAACAAAATCCACATTACACAAGCCCCACAATTATGGATTCGCCCAAACTACTAGATGGTACATATTTTGAAATTTGATGCTACATGTGCTGGTTTAAAGGCATTCAATTGCATACATTTTGCATCTTGATCTTTAAATCTTATTTTGTATAAGTTCATATTACAACACTTCAATTTTCCAATAAAGAAATGTATATCTACACAAACATATGCATATCTTAAAGAGTGTTATTTACAAAATTGTTTACATATTTTCATGGATTGGCGTAGGAAGCATCTCTAAATAAATATTAGCATTGTATTAATAAACAAAAGGGAAATAAAATTAAGATCACTTCAATAAAACTAAAGAAACAAAAATCCACATTACACAGAAGCCCACAATTATGGATTAAGCCCAAACTACTAGATGGTACATATTTTGAGAAATTTGATGCTACATGTGCTAGTTTTTAAAGGCATTCAATTGCATGCATTTTGCATCTTCTGATCTTTAAATCTTATTTTGTATCGTTCATATTACAACACTTCAATTTTTCCAATAAAAGAAATGTATATCTACACAAGCATATGCATATCTTAAGAGTGTTATTTACAAAATTGTTTACATATTTTCATGGATTGACGTAGGGAAAGCATCTCTAAATATTAGCATTGTATTAATAAACAAAAAGGGGGAAATAAATTAAGATCACTAAATAAAACTAAAAAACAAAAATCCACATTACACAAGCCCACAATTATGGATTAAACCCAAACTACTAGATGGTACATATTTTGAGAAATTTGATGCTACATGTGCTAGTTTTTAAAGGCATTCAATTGCATGCATTTTGCATCTTCTGATCTTTAAATCTTATTTTGTATCGTTCATATTACAACACTTCAATTTTTCCAATAAAAGAAATGTATATCTACACAAGCATATGCATATCTTAAGAGTGTTATTTACAAAATTGTTTACATATTTTCATGGATTGACGTAGGGAAAGCATCTCTAAATATTAGCATTGTATTAATAAACAAAAAGGGGGAAATAAATTAAGATCACTAAATAAAACTAAAAAACAAAAATCCACATTACACAAGCCCACAATTATGGATTAAACCCAAACTACTAGATGGTACATATTTTGAGAAATTTGATGCTACATGTGCTAGTTTTTAAAGGCATTCAATTGCATGAATTTTGCATCTTCTGATCTTTAAATCTTATTTTGTATCGTTCATATTACAACACTTCAATTTTTCCAATAAAAGAAATGTATATCTACACAAGCATATGCATATCTTAAGAGTGTTATTTACAAAATTGTTTACATATTTTCATGGATTGACGTAGGGAAAGCATCTCTAAATATTAGCATTGTATTAATAAACAAAAAGGGGGAAATAAATTAAGATCACTAAATAAAACTAAAAAACAAAAATCCACATTACACAAGCCCACAATTATGGATTAAACCCAAACTACTAGACTCAACCCAAGACAAAAACACAACACTTCTAGCATATACTTTCAAAATGCATTCATTTCAACACTTTTAACATATAATTTCAAAATACATTAGACCTTATATGTTAGTTACTAATATAAGTTAGTTTATTCTTATTTGTAAATCATGCTTAGAAAATTGTGTTTTCCTTCATAATTTAACACTTTTAACATATAATTTCAAAATACATTAGACCTTATATGTTAGTTACTAATATAAGTTAGTTTATTCTTATTTGTAAATCATGCTTAGAAAATTGTGTTTTCCTTCATAATTTAATGTACAAAAGATCAATTGTGAGATATGTATATTCTTATTCAAAAGATTGAGCTAAATTGATTAAAGTGTCGAATTATTATTGTGAAAATATAAAAATCAGTTCCTTTTCATAATTAATTTTTAAAATAGATATGATTTTGAAATAAATAGATTTCTAAATTATAACTCTTAATTTTTCATATGTAATTTCAAGTATAAATTAATTTTTAAAATAGATATGATTTTGAAATAAATAGATTTCTAAATTATAACTCTTAATTTTTCATATGTAATTTCAAGTATAAATTTGTGAAAAAACTTATATTTATTAATTTCATGATAGTCCATAAAAGAAAACTCTTGTAATATTTAGCTTCAATAATAAAATAAAAATAAAACCATGTTAGTCAAACTTATATTTAAAGAAACAATTCATAAATAATTTATAATATGAATTTCTGAAAAACTTAGTATTAATTTCATGATAGGACCTCTCGTATTATTTAGTTTTAATAATAATAATAATAAAACTATATTAGTCAAACTTATATTTAAAGGAAACAAGTCAACCCATGTTACAATTTTATCGCCATCTTCGAGCGACACTAATTTAACATAACCAGGCTTTGATTTATTCTCGAGCGACTTTTCCCATTAGATATACAATTTTGAGTCTTGACCAACTACATTTTCAATATTTCTGAAGGCCTTCCGCCGTTGCGAGGAAAACATAATATCCATTGCCCTGAAAATTCAATTAGGGAATCCATCGCAAATTTATTGCCAGCGGAAGAAATATTTGATAAACCCAGTTAGCTTCAAAGTAATGTTTAATGGCTCTGAGTTTCTCAGCAACACTTGCTATTTATATAGTATTGCCATTTATCGTTGTAAATGGCGAAACAGAGAGAAAAATGGCAGCTTGGAAGAGAAAAATGACACCATGGTAGAGGAACAGCAGGCGGATGTGGATATGGATATGGAATTGATGTCAATAATATAACGTCAGAAGCCTCTGTTCATCTAGATCAAAGATTGAATAACAGTCAGATATGGAACGCTAGGATAGATTACCGCGGCCAAGAAAATATTCTGGAAGTTTCTGCTGGATCAAATGGCCAAGTATCAGGCCATTTGTCACATAAGATAAATTTGACAGAGTATCTTTCGAAACTAGTTGTGGGTTTTTCAGCTGCTGCCTTCGTGTCAAGCGAGATTCATCGACTAATTTCTTGGAACTTCACTAGTGTCATTTCTGGCTCAAAAATATAGTCATCTAAAAAGAAGAAAGTTTCATGGAAAGCAAGTATATTAGTCGGCTCTGTCGTATTGGTTGCAGTGATTTTTGTGTCCTTCGCCATTTATAAATGGCTAAACAGAGAGAAAAGTGACGCCATGGAAGAGGATCAGCAGCCGGATTTGGATATGGATATGGAAATAGCAATGGAACACGTTCCACGGAAATTTATATACGAGGAGCTCGTTTCAAGTACCAGTAATTTCAGCGAGGAAAGAAGGCTTGGACAAGGAGGATTTGGGGATGTGTACAAAGGCATTTTGGTGAGATCAGATGAAATCGTTGCAGTGAAGCGCATATCCGCAGGATCAAGGCAAGGGAAAAAGGAATACCTTGCAGAAATAAGCACAATCAACCGTCTCCGGCATCGCAATTTGGTTCAACTGTTGGGATGGTGCCATGAGAAGGCCAACTGCTGTTGGTCTACGAATACATGCCTAATGGGAGTCTGGACAGTTTCCTTTTTGGTGAAAGGAGAGGAAACCTAATGTGGAGCCGCAGATATAGAATTGCCACTGACATAGCCAATGCGCTGCTTTATCTGCATGAGTTGTTGGATAAATGTGTAGTGCACAGGGACATTAAATCAAGCAATGTTTTGCTGGATGCTGAATTCAATGCAAAACTAGGAGACTTTGGATTGGCACGCTTGGTGAAGCATGATCAATGGCTTCAAACCACCAAGGTCGCAGGGACTTTGGGATACCTGGCACCCGAATGTGCAGTTACAGGAATAGTGCAGAGTCAGATGTGTTCAGCTTTGGCGCAGTTGCTTTGGAAATAGCCTGCGGAAGGCCGATACTGGATCATAGCCTGCAAAGCCCAAAAGTACGACTTGTGGAATGGGTTTGGGAATTGTATGGTGAAGGCAGGTTGTTCGATGCAGCAGACAAAAATTTAGAGGGAGTATTTGACAGGGCAGAATTGGAACAGCTGGTGGTGATAGGATTATGGTGCTCTCATCCGGACCCTTCTTCAAAACCCAAAATAAGGCAAGTGCTCCAGCTCTTAAACTTTGAAGTGCCCTTACCTCGTCTACCCAGCACACTGCCTAAAGCCACATATTCTCCTCTGGAACAAGCTTTCTTTTCACAGTTCTCAGATTTTGCTGTTTCCACCGATATAACAACCATTCCTACTTAGCTGTCAGCGTCAACGAATTCAAGCTTTGGAATATCCTTAGGTAGATAGGTTTGCTAGTTGGGTTATTTTTGCATTATAATTATATATATTTATATATATATATGCACTTGTATGTCACCCACGTCAAGAATCGCTACTTCTCTAGTTCGATTTCTAATAGCCGCAGCAAAATAGCCCTGTTTTCTAGTTCTTAATTTCCGATATTATTATTTCTAGTCGTGTCATATTCTTGTACTTTCAATCGGTGTTTTTAGCCTGATTTGTGTTTTATGGTTGTGGGTATTAATCTTCCGGTATGATGCGTATATGCACCTTATATGCTTATTTTTTAGTCACAAAAGTTCTCAAAATTGTCTTTTAAGAGTTTAGTTTTTAGTCTCAGCATGCATTATATTTGAGAACTAGTTGGTTCTGAATTTTTTAACCTCCAATTTTTTTTTTTTTAAGGAAATGGAAAAAGCATCTATTTTAAAAGGAAAAGGTTAATGATTGAAATAATTTACTGTTCTTATGATCTTGCCATTCATATTACCTATTATATAAATTGTTGTCTGTGAATAAATATTTAGGTATTTTGAACAGTAATAAGCTTAATAATTGACAATTTGTAATTTCATTTTTAATTTACAAATCAAAATTATTTGTATATACATTTGTGAGTGTTATAGTTATTAGCTAACAAAAAGGATAATGGGTTTTAATCTTGAAATTGTATTTTGGCACACAATATTGTGTTTACTCCTTTTGCTAACAAGGTTGTGCACTATGAAAAGATGGAGGTGATTGGTTTAAATCTCTTTGGTTACCAGTTCAAATCTACCAAGAGTAGCTTTGTACAACACTCTTTATTTTGTCAATGTGAGGTCTACCATAATTGTAAGGGGTCTCTCAGTTATTTGTGGTGATTGGAATGTGTTCAACAAGAGTTGCGTTGTCATAAATACATTTGGTTATTTGAAATATTGTTGTCACTTGAATTGTAGGAAAAATGTGTGAAAATGTTGTTTCTTTGTGAAGTACCCATCATTCCAGTTGTTTGAGTGTATAAAGCTCTATGAGACGAGAATATTTTCAATTCAATGGCTGAATTTGGAGAACATTAGAAGAATTAAAGGTGATCTTTTTGCTAAATTAGCATCTTAAGTTTCTTTGGGTGAGGATATGTGTTTGAGTGCTTTCTTTTGGAGATATCTTGTAGTGATTTTTGTTGATGTTTTCTTGCTCAAATCTTTAGGTAGTATACAAAATTATATGTTTGATTTAGTTAAATTTGGTGAGCTTATTTATCATTCAATTCCTTTGTCTTTCATTTCCTTGATTTCATATTTATAGTTGCTTAGTTCATATTACATTTGTATATTTGTATTTGATGTTAACTAAAATTGAAATTGATTCTTTGGTAAGCATATGTATGTCTATTGATAATAGTGTTTATTATTATAGATAGTCAAACTATATATTTTAATAAGTAATATGATGACTATTGTTTAGTATTTCAAGTATCAATGAAAATAAAATGGTCAATACCAATAATTTATTTATTTTGATAATATCTTAGAATACAATAGAGTATAAAAAAATATAACAAGAAATTTTAATTATATATTAATATTAAATTGTTTCATATATAAATATAAGAGATGTTATGGTAATATTTTGCTACAAATTGTATAAGCAAACACATATATATTATCGTTTAATAATAATGACCATTTGGTCCTAGTTATGACTTGTTGGCAATTCAACATAAGGTCAATACGCTTTAGGGTACATATTGTATGTTCATGATGTAGAGATTACTACCTTCTTTATATGTTCATGATATAGAGAGTAACTTTGTACAACATTTTTTTTTTTTTCTCTTATATTTTGTTAATGTGGGGTCAAACATAATTATAAGTGATCTCTTGACTGTTTGAGGTAATTGTAAAATATTCAACAAGACCCATATTGGTCATATTTTTAGGCATCAACATTCTCAAAGATTGTAGACAAATTAGATAGAGCTTCCATAGAAACTATCTCAATTGTATTCTTAGTATCTAATTTTGCAAACTAATGTAGAAAGTAGTGCTGCGTTGATGTTGAGAGAACATATATGATACATATGGTTTCTTGTTACATAGCTCCATGAGTTCCTTTAGAGCTACAACTTGAAGTTCATTTCTATTACCACATTTTTGATAGCTCCCTTTCAAAAATGTGTCCACCTTTAAGAAAACTTAACTATGTTGATTTGTCGCCTTTTGGCCCTAGTTTTTGAAGTTGTTTCGTGTGTCGATTGGGTTTCCACAACACCTTCTTGTTGGACTACCTAAAGGTTTTAGTTTAAGTTGTCAAGTTTTGAAAAGATGTCAGGTCCCCAAGTGGTTGTCATAACGTAAGTGTACACCAACTAGAGGGAAGACATTTATGAAAAATAAAATTCATTTTGGAGCTCTTGTTAGGTTTTGAAACCTTTTTTTTTTTTGTTACAACAGGGTGTCCCCGCGGCCCCCCGCCCAGCGTCACCTAGAGGCAAGCGGGGGGGCGAGACTAGTCCCTGCGAGTGTTTACAGCACCGGCCACCACATTCACCAGGTAAGTACCGAGAGCGGAGTCGAACCCGAGACCATGAGGAGCCATCCCACAGCCTCAAGCCAATCCCGCTACCCGAGCCGGCAGGTTTTGAAACCTTTTTAAATCCTCAATAAGGTTTCAAAAACCTAACTCATTCCTGTGATAAATTATTTAAAAGACTAAGTGTTTCCCTAAAAGCTCTTTCTAAGAGGCTTTATCAAAAAGGAGGCTAAAAAGTACTTTGAAGATGGTCTTATGAGAGATTAGTGAAGCCAGTGATGGGTTTGTTTCATGAACTAAAGAAGACTCTAAAAGCATTTTGGAAACCTCGCCCAAAGTTCAATATTTATGCATTTAAGTTGTTGTGAACTATCATCATAGCAATTTGAAGGTTCATTAAAAAAAAGGAAATAGCGGTACCAAAAGAAAATGCATTAAAGAGACAATGCTAAATTAAATGCATAACCATTTATACACATTACAGATATGGAAAATAAAGAAATGCATTACAGATGAAACGAAAAACATAGAACTCAAAATAGATAATCTCAAAAATGTTGCATCACATAAGATGGATTTAAATGCCAAAAAAATATTATATATTTATATATATTCATAATATTTTTTGTATAACATGCCAAAAAGGGGGTTCTAGTACAAGATTTCAAGCACAAAGGGTAAAGATGAGGATCAGAATGCCTTCATCTACCTCTTGGAAGCATTCAATTTATGCAAGGGAAAAAATATTCTCCTTAAACTCCACAAAGTGGACAAACGTCTCTAGCATGTTTCACTCAAGCCCATCATGAAGTAGGGGAACCACCTTCTTTTCTTGCTCATTCTTCAATGCAATCGTGATGCAAATGGGGTCTCCGACTAGACCAAAGTGTGAATTTTTAGTCAAGTTCCTCAAGGCATCCTCAACATAGGGTAAATAAACCACCTCACCAAACAGTTGGAAGCCTTATCTCCCCACTCTAGCTTCTCAAAGGTGTGGATGATGTTGTATAGGAATCACTCAATTAAAGTAGAGTTGTGCACATGCACTTGAGATAGGAAATACTCTCTAATTATCTTCCTAATCACTCCCTCCTCCGCATCACTATAGATGAGGAAAATATCTTTAAGCTGGTATGTGACCAACCTCTTAATCGCACTACATTCCACTTCCTCAATGGAGAGGAAATCACTCTTGTTCTCAAAAGCAGTGTCACTTAAAGTGCTCTACATGTTCGAAATGGAAATTGCCATTGTGAAGAATGAAAGCACTTCAATTTGATTTATAGATGAAAGGGTAAGCTAGTGGAGTTCATTTGAGAGAAATTAATGATATAAGGACACTCAAGTTGCCTCAAGTAAAATAAATTTGGCAGTGATGTGATATTTTTTAGAAAAGTATGCTTTGGTGTTAGAGAAATCCTCTGTATTTAAACTTCCCACATGAATATAATCTTAAGTGACATGTTATTAATTTCCAAACTAAGAAATTATAGGTTGTTCCCGCAAGTTGGAGGACACGGGGCTTATTTACAAAGATTGGTGGTTCATTCCCTTGTCCTAATCAATTGAAATATGTGATCTATAATCATAACCATCCTAAAATTAGCCATTAATGCTTATGTATCTTCATTGGCTAGAGATAGGATAATCTCCCGCAAAATGCTTATTCAGTGTAGTGGCAGTTACAACTCTCCCAAGATTCACTTTTCAAGAAGTTGTTGATAATTACAATGTAAAACTTTAAATATGCTTTGATCAAACTTTAGAAGTTTCTGAATTTTGATCCTCCTTGCACTTGGTTGCATGAGTGAGAATTGATTTGAGTGAAGGATCAATTTTTGTAATTTTTATTATTTTCTAAAGATGTTTTTTGTCTTTGAGAAATAAATTCGAATGAAGTGTTTAGCATTTCTAAATGAGTCTTTGACATTTGATAAATTTTAGGATATTCCTTCTCTTTTTTGATGCAGTATTCATCAGTGTTTCATTCATGTATCTTCAGCGAATTTTAAATTTGTATTGTGTCGATTCAGCTTGCTATTGATAATCTAATCTTTGAGTCATGATATTGGTAGATTGCAAATCTTATTTTGAGGGAAAACCATTCAATGATTCCCCACTAGTAAATTTAGGAGTAATTAAAATATCAATGACTATTATAACTTTTAATGGGCAGTGAGTAGTATAAAAGTGCATTTAAAACTCTGCCACTATAGTAATTAAAGGATGGGGTCATGGGGATTGGTTGGGGATATTTCTTTTATTTTGACTTAGAGGAGGGAGATTTGGTGCTTAGGGGGGTATATTTTTAAGGTGGTATCTCTTTATAATGGGAAGGAAGAGGCTTTGTAAATTTTAGGGAAGGAATTGGCTAAGGAGAGTCTATGCAGTTCAGGTTTTCTTTATCAATCTGTTTCTTTTTTGGTATCCACATGTAATGTAGGTGACTGTGTTGACCTTTGTTGTTGGCCTTTTACAAATTGATGTACTATGCACTCAAGTTTTAGTGTTGGTTTGGATCTGGGATTAAAGTTATTTTGTAGTGTCTTCTTTGGGTATTATGTGAACATGTTGTCTTGTAGGACAACATGTTTTGAGTATGATACACTAGAACATAGTACTCTTTTATAAGTTGGTTTTGCATGGTAGATTATTTTTTCGTCTGTTGTTACTGATCATCTTGTAGGAGTAGTGATCAATCTACACCAATTTTGGTATCAGACCAAACCATGATGGCCTAGATGGGTATCCGCGTGAATTGAGGAAGAAGGGGTAGGAGGAATGTAGGCCCTCAAAGAAACACTGGTGAAGTGTGTAGAAGGCTAGAGGCCCTTGAGACTAGACTACAATTGAACGATTCCAAAGAGAAACTAGAAAACTTAGTAAATGTTGCTACAGTTTTAGACCCTATAGAGAGGGTTATTAAAGCATTGACTAAACAAAGTTCCAAAGTAAAGGTTGATATTTCTAATTTTAAAGGTGAGCTCAACCTAGATACTTTTCTAGATTGGGTCCAAGAATTAGAGAATTACTTTGACATGGAGTATATTGATGAGGATGATCCGAAAATAGTACAAATCACCGCATCCAAGTTGAAGTCACATGCAGCCCTGTGGTGCGAGAATGTACAGATTTTGAGAAGAAAAGAAGGAAAAAGTAAGATTAGGCTTTGGCCTAAGATGCTGAAACATTTGAGAACTCAATTTTTTCCCTCTAATTACCAACAAATTTTTTTTAAAGAATTTCAAAATCTGAAACAAAGGGATCAGTTAGTACAAGCTTATACTGAACAGTTCACGAGGCTTCAAATTTGAACGAATATACAAAAAAGTGAAGGGAAAACAACAACTCGATATGTGAGTGGACTAAAGTTTCAACTTGAAGATGAGCTTGAAATGGTGAAAATTCCTACTATAGATGAGGCTTATGAATAAGCCTTAAAGGCAGAGGAGAAACTAAACTGAAGAAAAAAAAATAGCAAATAAAAGGGATGATAGCAAAAAAAAATAGAGAGAAAGTGATTTCTTTGGAAACTACAATAAGTGAAGAGTCAAAAGAAGGAAAGAAAGTGAAAACTGAATTCAAAGGGAAAGGAGGCTTTATAGGTAGAGGATGAGGACAACTAACTGTTGGAAAGTGGAAGCCCATAAGGCTATAGACTACCCTCTAAACCCCAAAAGGGTAATGGTGGCCCAAGAAGAAGAAAAAACTTGGTTAGAAGAAGCTGAGGCTGAATCAGGAGAAAACCTAATGCTTAGTAGAACCTTATTTTTTGGGGACAAGGAAAATCCTAAAATTGATTGAAAGAGGAAAAATTTCTTTTTAACAAAATGCAAATGTAAGGACAAAGTATGTAAGGTGATCATAGATGGTGGATCTACTAATAATCTAGTGAGTATAGAAATGGTTAACAAATTACAACTTGCTTGTGTTCCAAAATCTAATTCCTATTAAACTTCTTGGTTAAAAAAGGATCATCTAGTGTGCTTCTGTATAAATCTTGTCTTGTAGCATTCAAAATTGGTCCTTATGAGGATGAAGTTCTCTACAATCTAGTGTCAATGGATGCATGCCATTTATTGTTGGGTAGGCCTTGGTAGTATGATCGAAATGTGACCCATCAAGGTAGAGACAATACTTATGAGGTTCAACATGAAGGAAGGAAAACACTTTTAAAACCATGGAAAGAGGAAGGAGCATCTAAAGTGGAAACTTTGTTTCTTCTAGCAAAATCCAAGTTTGAGCTTGAAGAAAAAAAAAGTTCTAGTTGAGCCAAGAAAAGAGTTGGAGGGAAATCTAGGAGCAAAAGAGATAAGTGATTTAAAGAATGAGATGCTACAACCAAGAAATGATGTAGAGTTGCAAACAAGGTTCAACTAAAAATATTACATGTGCACCTCAAGAAATAGGTGTTGAAGTTTCAATTGATTGTGACCTTCATTCTGAAGGAGATAGTGAGTTGTGGGAGTATAAAGTCAATCATCATAGATCTTCTAAGAATGTGATTCAGTGTTCAGTAAAAAGAAATTTCCTTAACCAGTCTAAGAGGAGTGATGTGAAGTGTAATTAGAGCAAGGGAAAGAGTTTCAAGTCTACTAGTAATTGTTGTAGTGATTATTTTATTGGTTTTGCATTGGGGACTTTGCCTAGCTTTACCCATTCAACTAAATGGTGGAAATAGCATTTGACTCCTATCCCTAGAAAAGCATGGGTGGGAAGCTTGGATGATAGCTCATATTGTGCCAATGAATCCCAAGAGAATACTTTGAAGACCAAACTGCTTGTGGATATGCACCTTCATTCTATTGTCAATGCAACTTGATTTTTCTAAACTAGGATGTTCAAACTTCTTTAAGAAGGGGAGAATGATGGAAAACCATTCAATGATTCCACACTAATGAATTTAGGAGTAATTAAAATGTCAGTGACTGTTACAATTTTTAATGGGCAGTGAGCAGTATAAAAGTGCATTTAAAACTCTGCCACTATAGAAATTAAAGGATGGGGTCATGGGGGTTATTTGGGGATATTTATTTTATTTTGACTTAGAGGAGGGAGATTCGGTGCTTTGGGGGAGGATATTTTTGGGGTGGTATCTCTTTATAATGGTAAGGAAGAGATTTTGTAAATTTTAGGGAAGGAATTGGCTGAGGAGAGTCTATGCAATTTAGGTTTTCTTTATTCATCTGTTCTATTTTTGGTATTTGCATGTAATATAGGTGACTATTCTAACCTTTGTTGTTGTCCTTTTACAAATTGATGTAACATGCACTCAAGTTTTGGTGTTGGTTTGGATCTGGAATAAAATGAATTTTGTACTATCTTCTTTGGGTATTATATGAACATGTTGTCCTGTTATTATTCATGTTTTGAGTATGATACACTAGAACAGAGCACTCTTTTATAATTTGGTTTACGAGGTAGATTATTTGTTCTTCTATTGTTAGTTATCATCTTGTAGGATCAATAGTCAATATACATCATATTTCTAATTTAGTTAGTTGTTCTCAAGTTGATTTTCATCGTATTTTTTGCATGGCTATGGGCAAGTGCTAATTTTCCTTTTCTACTTTCTAGTTAAAAGCATACCCCATTTTCTTTAAAATCACAAAATGTAAAAATCATATCTTATGAGGGAGCAGTACCTCTTAAAATTCAAAGGAAGATCACCAATGAAATGGTAATCTCTCCAACTATTGGTTATCGATTGGTCTTTCTTTTGGGCATGATAGAATCAAATTGAGTTAATCTTTAAAAATATAAATTTTTCAACCAACAACTTTTTGGTGACTCTTCTAAGGATATCGAAAAGAAGTAGTTGCCTTGATATGTATAACAATGGTTTTATCTCATGAAAAAAAAAATCCTATGTTATAGCAAGACCTAGATTAAGTTAACTTGGAATAGGAAGACATCATCTCCCAGCTAAACACTCTAGCTTGGAGATACCAAAGGAGTGCTAAAGAGTATATGCAAGTAAATTTTATCCTTGAAGAAGAAGAACTAACACAACATATAGCTAGAAAATTGGTAAAAAGGTGCCCAAAGATAAAGATCGTGTGGGATCCTCGTCCTTAACATAATCCAAATCAAAATCAAAATCCTCTACTAGACCGTGACACACCAAGAAGTTGATTTTCAAAGTAAGAAGGAGATTGCCTCTTCTCAAAGGGAGGTTGGAAACTCTATGATTTAAAATTCTCTCCACTTTTATAGAAATTTCAAGTATGCAAGATGGCTTTAGTTGCATCACAACCATGGAGGGCTCATTTCAGGCCCCTAGCTCTATCTCAATTCCTAGTCTTAACTGTGGGATCAAGGGGACATTTTTTTTCATAAGGAGAAGGTACATAGAATCCAAAAGACCACATTCAATCTTTCATTGTTGCATGCAAGATTTCAAGAGCAATGAATGAGGATGTAGTTGTGCGACTTTTTCTAGAATCTCTTATTGGTAAAGCAAGTGACTAGTTCAAATGTCTGGAAGATGGATGCATCATTGGCTGGAGTGTATTAAAGGAAAAATTTGTAACCAAGTTCAAACCAATCATCGACACAAAGATCTATTAGGTTGTCTCTTCAAAATTCAAAAAGGAGAATGTGAAAGTATGAGAGACTTCAATGATAGATTCACTCAAATCATGAAATGGATTCCTCTTCCCAGCATGCCCACTCAATCCAATTTATTGACTATCTTCATAGCTACCCTGCATCCAAAGGTGCAATTTCACTTCAAGCGAAAAAAGGTATACAAATTTGAAGTTACTAAACTAGAAACCACAAAGATAGATGATGATTTATTGTTATCTGGATCATACTTCAACCAAGGCTAGAGTGGGATGTTTTCAAACATGAGAATAACTTCAAAGTACATTCCAAGAACATAAAGTGAAAAGAGGTTCTCACCTTATATAGATGCATGCCCTAATCCAGTCCTATACCATGGAGATCACCCAGCTAGACCTAGTGCCAATGAAAGGAGTGAAATGTATGTTAGGCATTGCAGAGAGGAAGAAGAAGACTCTGATAGCTCCGATAAGGAG
Source organism: Sequoia sempervirens (assembly GCA_007258455.2). Lineage (NCBI taxonomy): Eukaryota > Viridiplantae > Streptophyta > Pinopsida > Cupressales > Cupressaceae > Sequoia > Sequoia sempervirens. The sequence goes on from VDFB02058242.1 coordinate 46,635,737, forward strand.
AATTATTCTCCTCCTATCACACCATATTACACCTCAATATCCTCTTTACTGCAGACAAAGGTGTTGAACAATCATATGTTACCTTGACACTCTCAAAGCTTGAAGCATTCACTTTTGAGATTTATGAGTCAATCAACCAACTCATAGCAACAGTCAGAGATCATGAGCGATCGAAAAAGTGTAGAAATACCAACCATGAAAGGTTATTAGGTAACTTTAATGATTTGTACATACCTAATAGTTTTGACAAGAATTTTGAAGTTACAAATAATCACCTATTTAAATTTCATGAGTCTCAATTAGGTGGCTTTGGGGTTATTACCCTTGTCCCTCCTAACACTGTGGTGGGTAGTAAAAATGGTGAGAAGGGTGGAAGAGAACCTGAAATAAATGTTGAATCAGAGAAAGAAGGAGAAACTGAGCAGGGGTGCTATATGGATAGTGTCTCTACTTTAGATGAGGTTACTCTCCCTTTTAATCAAGATTTGAAAACATCCTTTGAGCAACCTCTATAGGGAGATGTTGTGCCTACCTTTCAGTTAATCAAGGAGATAGGAAATTTTGAAGCTATACTAGTAAATGAAGGTAGGATTATTGAATGGATATTTATGAATCTCACAAGAATCATGTTAAAAAGAAACATGTCTCCATTGGTTGAAGGAAATGGAAAGGTATGCCCCTCTCGATCGTATATTTTCTCTGATTTAAATCTATATCAGTCACATATGTTGTCCACCTCAATTAGTAAAGTGATGATTCCTAATGATGACATGTTCAAAGTGATAGATGGAGACTCAACTAAAAAATTTCTCAACTAAAGGGATGACAAAATTTTATGATGGGAAATGGTTTTTTGGTGGCAAGGAGGCCTTGCAAAGAATCAATTGTCATGTGAGTCCATTTTGGTTTAACTTGTTGCTCCTACCTGTCAATGGTGTCATGTGAGTAATCCTAAACATTTTCATTGGTAGGTGTTCCCCTACCTATCAATGGTGTCATGTGAGTAATCCCAAACATTTTCATTGGCAGGTGTTTCCCTACCCTATACATATTTCCTTTTGGTTGTGTTTTGTTTTGGTGTCTTTCCCCCTTGGGTTTGTCTTGTTTTTGGTTTATTTTGGTCCTTCCTTTCAAGATTCTAACTTTGTTGCCCAATGGATAAGAAACTGGTCTGCTACTATGATTATGGATTCATGTCTAAATTGTTCTTCATAATCCTTGTCGCCACTCAGAGCTAATTGTTACTACATTTTTGTTATCCCCCTTTCAAAAACATGTTCACCTTTAAGAAAACTTAACTATGTCAAGTTTTTTCCTTTTAGCCCTAGTTTTTGAAGTTGTGTCGAGTGTCGACTGAGTTTCCACTACACTTTCCTTGCCCAACTACCTAAAGGTTTTAGTTTAAGTTGTCAAGTATTGAAAAGATGTTGGGTCTCAGAGTGGTTCTCATAACCTACACATACCCCCACTAGAGGAAGGAAAGTTAAGCAAAATCAAGTTCATTTCAAAAATCTTGTTAGGTTTTCAAACCTTTGTTGATTTTTGACAGGGTTTCAAAAACCTAACTCCTTCTCGCGGAAAATTCTTTAAAAGGCTAAGTGTCATCTTAAAAGCTCTTTCTAAGAGGCTTTATCAAAAAGGAGGCTAAAATGTACTTTGAAGTTCATCATATGAGAGATTAGTGAAATAGGCGATGGGTATGTTTCATGAACTAAAGTGAACTATAAAAGAAATTTGGAAACCTCACCCAAAGTTTGACATTTATGCATTCAAGTTGTTGTGAACTATCATCCTACCAATTTGAAGGTTCATTAAAAACAAGATAACAATACTAGAAGCAAATGCATTGCAGAGATAACACTTAATTAAATGCATATCCATTGATACACATTGCATATATGGAAAATAAAGAAGTGCACTATAGAGGAAATGAAAAATCTATAACTAAAAGCAAAGAATCTCAAAAAATTTGCATCACATAAGACGGATTTAAACGTCAATATATATATATATAATTATTATTATTATTCATAGTATTTTTTGTATTATGACATGCCAAAAAGGGGGTTCTAGTACAAGATTTCAAGCACAGAGAGTAAAATGAGGATCCAAATGTCTTCAACTACCTCCTGGAGGCATTCAATTTGCACAAAGGAGAAAAGATTCTTGTTGAACTCCACAAAGTGGGCAAACATCTCTAGCATGTTTTGCTTCAACTTGACATAGAGTAGGGAAACCACATGCTTTGCTTGCTCATTCTTCATTGCAGTCGTGATGCAAATGGATTCTCCCACTAGACCAACACACGGATTCTCAATCAAGTTTCCTAAGGCATCCTCAACATAGGGCAGATAAACCGGCCTCACCAAACAGTCGACAATTTGCAATTCACCATCTCATTCACTTCTCTTGATCTCTCTCTACAAACTAAAGATGGATTACAAAGGCATGACTCGAAACATTGATGATAAAAAATATTACATAATTTAATCTAAATTTTCTTATAGTATTATGGACAATAGAAATTTGATATCTTCAATATTTTATTTTTATCTATAAGTAATTATAATTTACCAAAAATAAAATAATGCTCCATCAAAAATATTCACCTCTCCCCTCTATTTAGTTGTTCATTGCTCGCAATTCACCATTTCATTCACTTTTTTTTGGTCACTCTATAAACTAAAGATGAATTACAAAGTATGATCCAAAATATTGATAAAAATTATTACACAATTTAATCTAAAAAATAATATTACAATATTATAGACAGTAGAAATTTGATATTTTCAATATTTTATTTGTATTTATAATTAATTCTAATTTATCAATAATAAAATCATGCTTGTACAAGCACAACATTTGTTGTTGAATATATAAACAAAGAAACTAAACCCAAATTGCATTAATGCCATAAGCAAATTAATGCAAGTTCATTTCCTTTTTATTAAAGGAAAGCATAGAAATGCCCCTTGAAGTTTTCTTTGTTGGAAAGAGCAATCATTTTACATCATTAACTTCAAATTTCTTGGGTATGCATAACTAGTAAACCATATCTTCTATGTGTAAAATCTAAAGCACAATCTAACACAATGAAAATGGATAGAAATACAATAAAATTAACACAAGAACAAAGGAAACACATAAAATATTTTACACAAACACACAGAGCTTTATTATTCCTCTGATAAAATAAATTAATTACATATGGCCTCTCTTTATAGAGGTTTTGAATAACCAATTCTAAATATAGTCCATGCATGCACATGACTGTTATAGTCAACATGCAATAACATGCAGATACAAACATTTATTAAAATTTTACTAAAAACTATTGCATGGAATCTTCTACTAAATGGTGAGGCTCATGCATCATTTTCCAACATACTCCCCTTTGATGCTGAGACTCACAATATAGTACCAAAGTTTTGAAGACTGAACCTGAACAACTCAGTGTGCTGACTTTCATAGATTCTTTCTCTAATATAGAGAAGACTCACTATCTCTCAGATTATATGACACCCTATTACTTTTAACATGCCAACAATTAGATTTATAAAACCTTTTAAACATACTTGTAACTTTTCTCCAACTGGATCCATCAATCCACCCATAATCAATTTTCATACAATCTTTCTCAGATTGTCCACTCCACTCTTTATTCCAACATGATTTTTTTGAATGATTCTTCAACCCACAAATTGTACATGGATGAAGATCCCAACATTTCTCTTTTTTATGTCCTCCCCTGTGACAATGAGAACATTCCATAAACTCCATATCCTAGGCCTTCATTCTTTGGCCTTGCAACTAGACAAATGGGCTCTCTCATTCTTTGCCCATGTTTTCCCAAACTTCTTCTCTTTTCAGACCAATCTTTGTTATCAACTTCACATACTACAAAAAAATTAGTTTGAGACACATCTTTATCTTCAACGTCACATTCTTTATCTGAAGAAACTTTGGCTACATCACCCATACATGTAGCATCACACATTAGTGACTTTGATTTCAAACATGCATTTTCTTTCTCCAACAACTGTAGCTTCCCCTCCAAATCTTCATTCTTTTTCTTGACAACTTCAAATCTTCCTTCTAGCTCTTCATTTTTCTTTTCTAGCTCTTCATTTTTCTTTTTCACTTTTTCTTATTCTTTTTCCAAATTTTCATTATCAGACAAATAATCACAACTTTCTTTTGAAAACTCTTTTATCTTATCTATCAATTCTGAATTACACTTTTTCAGCTTCACCAATTCATCTTTCAAACTGTCTTTTTCACACTTTAAATTTACAGTTTCTTTCTTCACCTTCTTACCAGTCTTTCCCATTAAAACAAAAAAATCTAAACCTACCTTTTATACTTGACTGTGATTTTCTCCCTTGGCTGTGATTAATCCTTTAAATTTCTCTGCAACAAAACAATGATATACTTTTCTTACACATGGGCAAACTTTATCTGGCTTCTAACTCTGCCCTTAGACTTCCAACTCCCAAACAGCAACGACTTAGATCTTGAGCCTCTAAAATCCAAATTCCAAATAGCTTACAATTTCAACGGTTCAAAAAATACAATGTCCTCCTTTGCAAAAACAAATAGTGATTCTTAATAAAAATAATAATTATAGCAGCATTACACCCAACCCTCTTTCAAAAACAAAGAACATGGACAGCTTTGAGTATGGCAATCTTACAAGTTTTTTATGGATGGCTTTTGATTTAGGCAACGCAGCTTCACAACAGCATGTTAGTTATCTTGTACTAGAGGATTCCCCAAACATGCATCTTCTTTCAATCTCACTTTGAATGGCAACTTACTTTATAGCTACGACAAAGTTGCAATCTGCCTTTCTTTACAGACCAGTGATCAACAATCTCTACAACCTTCCCTAATCTCTTCTTTGGACAGCAGCGACTTCAACCTTCTACACCTTACCAATACAATGCCTTTCTTTTCTTGCTGACCCACGATCTCACACACTGCTCTGATACCAAATGTAAAATCTGAAGCACAATCTAACACAATGAAAATTGATAGAAATACAATAAAATTAACACAAGAACAGAGGAAACACGTAAAATCTTTTACACAAACACACAGAGCTTTATTATTTGTCTGATAAAATAAATTAATTACATATGGCCTCTCTTTATAGAGGTTTTGCATAACCAATTCTAAATATAGTCCATGCATGCACATGACTGTTATAGTCAACATGCAATAACATGCAGATACAAACATTTATTAAAAGTTTACTAAAAACGTTTGCATGGAATCTTCAACTAAATGGTGAGGCTCATGCATCATTTTCCAACACTATGGGGCAACAAACTTGCATAAATGTGTAAGATTTCAAAAGAATCAATAATTGTGCCTTACTGATGGCGTCAAATCAAATCTTCAACCAGGTTGCAACGATATAACTCAGATACTATGCCCTATCATACACATACTTTAGGTAAAATTTCAGTCTGCATTAGATACGTCCGAAGTCGACAACCTAAAAAAGCGTCATATCTATGGTGATATCTATGAAGTGTTTGAATAAACCGACATCCTAAAACATGGTGCCATATCTATGGTGAACTGTTGAAATTAACCATCTTCCTTGTTTTTCCCCAAGTTTTCCTATGCTTGCATCCACCATGACCCATCCCGTGCCCGTGGTGAAATGCTGATGAAATCCTTGTGCAGTAGGATGCCGAAAAAATTATTAAACATTTTGTAAGAGGTCTTCTCTGTGCTCAGTGAACACAACCAAAGGGGATAGTGATTCAACTTACTTCCATCAACCGGTCGATCGAGTGCATAACATAACGTGCCACGTAGACAGATATAGTTGGGATCAACTGCCCTATCTGATGCAACCTTGATCTTCAATTAAGCCAGGTATTCACGTCATGCAAAGGTTACAAAAGAGAACAATATGTGACATTCGCATATGGTCTTCCACGTAACTTGTCACTCGTATTATGAGCTACTATATATGTTTGAAGCTATTGGATGGACTTCAAACTCCTCTTCCTTCTAATCTTTTTAACACATTCAGTAGTTTGGATTTCAGCTTGGATGATAGGTAATTTAGCTTTGTTTTAATGCTCTCTTTTCCTGCAGTGAGATTTCTTGAACCAACGTGATAGTGTTTTAGAAGTTAAGAGAAAGGTCCCATACAGCTGCTTAAATTATTTTGTTTTACAACTACATTCAAATTTTGTATAACTCTGCTGTGAATCTAGTGGTTCCGTGAATTGAACCAGTTGTTTGGTACAAGAACGTTAAAAAAATATTCAAATGTATATTATTTTGGTTGTAAACCTCTCACAAACACAGAATTTGGCACCTACCTTAACTTGATCTAGAGACACCTTCAATCTATCACTGCATTTTAAGTCGTTGCTAAATAGTTTGATATTTTGCTCTAAGAAATTAGTTCCACAAGTTCACGCTCTCAAATATATATACTACATTAGTAATCCACATTTTGTAAATATCGCTCCTGGGTGCCATAACATCTTCCACATTTTAAAATCCCCCGCCTGGATGCCATAACATTTGCTCTTCCACATTTTAAAATCCCACTCTTGGGTGTCATTACATGTTTAACAAAATCAGTATAAATAAAAATCAGTCGTTGCTTAGCTCCCCATCTCATAAACCACGTTATTTTATATTACCCACCAGTATAAGTGACAGCCCATTGCATTTTGACCTGTCAGACGGGGAAATGTGTATTCCTTTTCATTTGAAACCGTATAATAGTTCGTGACCTTTTTATATTTGGAATGTTTCTTATGATATACTTGAAAGAGTCCAGACTATAGGTCGTCTAAAGCAGTAACCAGTTCCTTCATGCTAGTTTGCATAAAAAACATGAAACATTAAATGAAACAAGATTTTCACCATGCAATTACTATCAAACTGGTAAGGCCTCAAAATTGAGTAAATTGATAATAGCCATTTTATAGTGTAGAGACAGAATACAATTGAGGCCAACGGTTCATACATATCCATTTAAAACAGGGCCATCTGATTTACAAGCTCATTAATATTATACATAGCAACTTACACTGATTTACTCATGATAAGTCACTCTAACCAGATGTGTAACAAATAAGGTGAGTCTAAAATATCCCAGTCATCACAAAACTAGTAATACCCCAATGTGCATTATGACACCGGCTCTAGTAAAATCAAAGACTGAAGAAAATGATTATGATAAAAAGCTACATCCATAACAAATGCTCACAAGCAAAATAGTTTCAATTGCTGAACTTGAGTAGAATGCGTCCATGAACAAGGGCAAACTGCGACACGAATTGACTGTGGGAACTACCTCCATTCCATTCACTTTTTATGTTTAACTAAAATATCAGACCATTTTCAAACGTGGACAAGTGCACTAAATTGGATGTTTGAAGAAGACAATTTTAATCAAAATTTGTTTATAAATCCATACAATAACTAAAATCATATTCCCGTGCTTAAACTTCTCAAAGCTTCTGAATGCCATACAATAACTAAAATCATATGTTCACTTAAAAAATTAAATTATATTTGAAAAACATAAAATTGTAATTGTAGTGTTTGATTAGAAACCAACTTACTAATAACTAAATAAACAGTTTTTATTACAATAATATCTACTTAAAAACATGTAGTTATGGTCCTGGCCTTAAACTTTCAATCAGGAGGTTCGATTTCCAAGTACATCCTTTTATATTTGTATTGTAAAAACGGTAAGATTAATGGCTACGACTACGACTCCATCAGAAGCATTGCGATTGGAAAAATCTGGCATGAAGGATGGCAAGTTGAATCTCCGGCCCCCTGAAAAGAAATGATTTTATTATGTATGTGGAAACGTACTATGACTCTTAACTTTGTCCTCTTAATAATTCACTTCTCTTTCATGATTTCTACTCCGTGAAAGACAATTCATTGTTCTAAAGCGTGGGCTTGCGTCAGTTTAGAATATTTAGGATTGAGATTTTTGGGCCGGTGACTTTTTCAATTGAGAATATTGAATATTAAGATTTTTGGTGACTTATTGTTAAGATTTTGATGATTTTTCAGTTAAGAACATTGAACATTTAAAATTAAGACGTTAAGTGAGTTGTGATGATTTAGTCTTTATATAAGATAATTTTTTGTTTGAAAGTGTAGGTCTATTATTTATTTTGTTAAGAATAATTCAATATGAAATTTTTTTTGACAATTTGTTCAACTAAGAACATTCCATATTAAGATTTTAACGAGCTATGGTGAAAGATAATTCTTTGTTTGAAAGTGTGAGCCAATGACTTGTTCATGTGAGAATATTCAATATTGAGATTTTTAACAATTTGCTCACCTAAGAACATTCAATATTTAGATTTTTGCCATGTTTTGAGGGTAGGTGGTTGAAATTTAACGAACAAGAGATTTATTTATAATTAAATAGCTAAAGGTCAATTTTGTTGTGTACTTATTTATTATGTTGTAATTTACTTGTCCAAAAAAAATAGAGATGTCAATATTCATGTTCAAATTACTATAATAATTTGTTTGATTTATTCAAACAAATTATTTATGTAAATTGATTAAAATTTTGTATTTATATTTTTTAAAAGTTAATAATTATTTTTCAATCTATATTCTTGATTATTATATTTTTCTAATTTCAATTTTTTAAATGTATGGACATTTTTTGATAACAATAATGAGGCATTGGCTATATGTTTAAAACCTACATTTAATATGTACAATTTTGAACTTCAATGTTTAATTTTAAAATAATATATAATTTCTTATATTTTTTCTCATTTACCATTCAATTTAATTAACATTTTAGTAAAGAAAAGAAAAATAAAATTTGAAACATGTTTATTATTGTAATGATGAAACTAGTATATTATATTATTTTTGTGTTTATTTTGAAAGATTTTCTTTATATGTAGAAATGACATAATTTTATGTGAATTTGAGTTCATTTCTATAGTTTTTTTCAAATTCTTATACATCTACCCAAATATGTTATCCCACATATTTAGCCTCCAACTTATTCTTATATGCACACATTGCAATACATTCACCTAAGCCTTGTGTTTATTATACATTTATATATCTACTTGATATAATAGTTCTTTATTAGATAAACAATTTTGACCAAAGCTATGAACCATATAAAGTGGGGTTTTGAAAGTATTCCCATAACCTTTCACAAAAGAAAAGAACAAAAATAGGTTTGAAGCATCAAACACAACGATGAAATAAAACATGAAACAAGAAGGCAATGGAAAATTAGTGGTAAACCACACACAAAAGGCCAAAAGGAACAAACACAAGGTTGCATCAATGAAATGCGACCTTGTTTTATCCAACTTGATTTTAATTACTTACCTACCTCAAATTATTTCCATGGTTGCAAACTTGAGCTCTATTTTAATAAAATTTTAATTCAAATCTTAGCTTACTATCACCCTTTATTTTCTCAAATCAAATCCATTTAAGAAGATGGTACATATTTTGAGAAATTTGATGCTATGTGCTAGTTTTTAAAGGCATTCAATTGCATGCATTTTGCATCTTCTGATCTTTAAATCTTATTTTATATCGTTCATATTACAACACTTCAATTTTTCCAATAAAAGAAATGTATATCTACACAAGCATATGCATATCTTAAGAGTGTTATTTACAAACTTGTTTACATATTTTCATGGATTGATGTAGGGAAAGTGTCTCTAAATATTAGCATTGTATTAATAAACAAAAAGGGGGAAATAAATTAAGATCACAAATAAAACTAAAAAACAAAAATCCACATTACACAAGCCCACAATTGTGGATTAAACCCAAACTACTAGTCAAAATGCATTCATTTCAACATTTTAACATATAATTGGGTGAAGCCACATAAGTGGTTTACACTTTTGAAGAGGAAGGAAATTTCAAAATTTTCCCATTCCTCATATCAAATGGGTTCGGCCGAACCAACTAAATCCCCTATTTAATTCAAATCTTAGCTTACTATCACCCTTTATTTTCTCAAATCAAATCCATTTAAGAAGATGGTACATATTTTGAGAAATTTGATGCTATGTGCTAGTTTTTAAAGGCATTCAATTGCATGCATTTTGCATCTTCTGATCTTTAAATCTTATTTTATATCGTTCATATTACAACACTTCAATTTTTCCAATAAAAGAAATGTATATCTACACAAGCATATGCATATCTTAAGAGTGTTATTTACAAACTTGTTTACATATTTTCATGGATTGACGTAGGGAAAGTGTCTCTAAATATTAGCATTGTATTAATAAACAAAAAGGGGGAAATAAATTAAGATCACTAAATAAAACTAAAAAACAAAAATCCACATTACACAAGCCCACAATTGTGGATTAAACCCAAAAGCCCACAATTGTGGATTAAACCCAAACTACTAGACTCAACCCAAGACAAAAACACAACACTTCTAACATATAATTTCAAAATGCATTCATTTCAACACTTTTAACATATAATTTCAAAATACATTAGACCTTATATGTTAGTTACTAATATAAGTTAGTTTATTCTTATTTGTAAATCATATTTAGAAAATTGTGTTTTCCTTCAAAATTTAACGTACAAAAGATCAATTGTGAGATATGTATATTCTTATTCAAAAGATTGAGCTAAATTGATTAAAGCGTCGAATTATTATTGTGAAAATATAAAAATCAATTCCTTTTCATAATTAATTTTTAAAATAGATATGATTTTGAAATAAATAGATTTCTAAATTATAACTCTTAATTTTTCATATGTAATTTCAAGTATAAATTTGTGAAAAAACTTATATTTATTAATTTCATGATAGTCCATAAAAGAAAACTCTTGTAATATTTAGTTTCAATAATAAAATAAAAATAAAACCATGTTAGTCAAAACTTATATTTAAAGAAACAATTCATAAATAATTTCTAATATGAATTTCTGAAAAACTTAGTATTAATTTCATGATAGGAACTCTCGTATTATTTAGTTTTAATAATAATAATAATAAAACTATGTTAGTCAAACTTATATTTAAAGGAAACAAGTCAACCCATGTTACAATTTTATCGCCATCTTCGAGCGACACTAATTTAACATAACCAGGCTTTGATTTATTCTCGAGCGACTTTTCCCATTAGATACACACTTTTGAGTCTTGACCAACTACTTTTTCAATATTTCTGAAGGTCTTCCGCCGTTGCGAGGAAAACATAATATCCATTGCCCTGAAAATTCAATTAGGGAATCCATCGCAAATTTATTGCCAGCGGAAGAAATATTTGATAAACCCAGTTAGCTTCAAAGTAATGTTTAATGGCTCTGAGTTTCTCAGCAACACTTGCTATTTATATAGTATTGCCATTTATCGTTGTAAATGGCGAAACAGAGAGAAAAATGGCAGCTTGGAAGAGAAAAATGACACCATGGTAGAGGAACAGCAGGCGGATGTGGATATGGATATGGAATTGATGTCAATAATATAACGTCAGAAGCCTCTGTTCATCTAGATCAAAGATTGAATGTCAGATATGGAACGCTAGGATAGATTACCGCAGCCAAGAAAATATTCTGGAAGTTTCTGCTGGATCAAATGGCCAAGTATCAGGCCATTTGTCACATAAGATAAATTTGACAGAGTATCTTTCGGAACTAGTTGTTGTGGGTTTTTCAGCTGCTGCCTTCGTGTCAAGCGAGATTCATCGACTAATTTCTTGGAACTTCACTAGTGTCATTTCTGGCTCAAAAATATAGTCGTCTAAAAAGAAGAAAGTTTCATGGAAAGCAAGTATATCAGTCGGCTCTGCCGTATTGGTTGCAGTGATTTTTGTGTCCTTCGCCATTTATAAACAGCAAAACAGAGAGAAAAGTGACGCCATGGAAGAGGATCACCAGCCGAATTTGGATATGGATATGGAAATAGCAATGGAACACGTTCCGCGGAAATTTACATAGGAGGAGCTCACTTCAAGTACCAGTAATTTCAGCGAGGAAAGAAGGCTTGGACAAGGAGGATTTGGGGATGTGTACAAAGGCATTTTGGTGAGATCAGATGAAATAGTTGCAGTGAAGCGCATATCCGCAGGATCAAGGCAAGGGAAAAAGGAATACCTTGCAGAAATAAGCACAATCAACCGTCTCCGGCATCGCAATTTGGTTCAACTGTTGGGATGGTGCCATGAGAAGGCCAAACTGCTGTTGGTCTACGAATACATGCCTAATGGGAGTTTGGACAGTTTCCTTTTCGGTGAAAGGAGAGGAAACCTAATGTGGAGCCGCAGATATAGGATTGCCACTGACATAGCCAATGCGCTGCTTTATCTGCATGAGTTGTGGGATGAATGTGTAGTGCACAGGGACATTAAATCAAGCAATGTTTTGCTGGATGCTGAATTCAATGCAAAACTAGGAGACTTTGGATTGGCACGCGGTGAAGCATGATCAATGGCTTCAAACCACCAAGGACGCAGGGACTTTGGGATACCTGGCACCCGAATGTGCAGTTACAGGAATATCTAGTGCAGAGTCGGATGTGTTCAGCTTTGGCGCAGTTGCTTTGGAAATAGCCTGCGGAAGGCCGGTACTGGATCATAGCCTCCAAAGCCCAAAAGTACGACTTGTGGAATGGGTTTGGGAGTTGTATGGTGAAGGCAGGTTGTTCGATGCAGCAGACAAAAATTTAGAGGGAGTGTTTGACAGGGGAGAATTGGAACAGCTGGTGGTGATAGGATTATGGTGCTCTCATCCGGATCCTAGTTCAAGACCCACAATAAGGCAAGTGCTCCAGGGTTTGGGAGTTGTATGGTGAAGGCAGGTTGTTCGATGCAGCAGACAAAAATTTAGAGGGAGTGTTTGACAGGGGAGAATTGGAACAGCTGGTGGTGATAGGATTATGGTGCTCTCATCCGGATCCTAGTTCAAGACCCAAAATAAGGCAAGTGCTCCAGCTCTTGAACTTTGAAGTCCCTTTGCCTCGTCTACCCAGCACACTGCCTAAAGCCACATATACTCCTCTGGAACAAGCTTTCTTTTGTCAGTCCTCAGATTTTGCTGTTTCTACCGATATTACAACCACTTCCGCTCAGCTGTCAGCGTCAACGAATTCAAGCTTTGGAATATCCCTAGGTAGATAGGTTTCCTAGTTCGGTTATTTTTGTGCATATATGTATGAACTCGTATGTCACCCACGTCAAGAATTACTACTTCTCTGATAGATTTCTAATAGCCGCAGTAAAATAGCCCTGTTTTCTAGTACTTAATTTCCAGTTTTGTTATATTTCTAGTCCTGACATATTCTTGTATTCTCAATTGGTGTTTTTAGCATGATTTGTGTTTTATGGTTGTGGGTATTAATCTTCCGGTATGACGCTTATATGCACCTTATATGCTTATTTTTAGTCACAAGAGTTCTTAAAATTGTCTTTTTAAGAGCTTAGTTTTTAGTCTCGTATAGATTATATTTCAGAGCTAGTTGGTTCTGAATTTTTTAACCTCCATTTTTAAGTAGGAAACTGAAAAAGCCTCTATTTTTAAAAGGAAACGATTAGGCCTAATGATTCAAATAATTTTACTATTCTGATGATCTTGCCATTCATATTACCTATTATATAAATTGCTCTCTGACTGAACATTCAGGTAATTTGAACAGTAATAAGCGCTCTGCGTGAGCTGGAGTCCCTGCCTTAAGCAGGTCTGGATGTAGGGAAAACAGTGTTATGAGTTTTTTGGAGTTGGTCTTTGATGCTTTTTCTGGTATTTAAGATAATGTGCTTTAATTTGTATGGTTGTGTTCTAAATCGCAAGTCTACCATTATCTACCTTCAAATCTATCCTTACTGTCAAATTTGTTTGGCATGCCAGGCTCCATCAGTAGATGTAGCAGTCCATGAATTGAGTGAACCATCTGTAGAAGTGAGTCAGATTGTGTTCTTGAATTGAGTGAACCATCTGTAGAAGTGAGTCAGATTGTGTTCTTGCTTGGTGCCATGACTATAGTTGAGATAGTTGATGCACATAAAGGATTCAAGCTGGTTACAGATAATATTACCACTCGCAAGCCTCATTTGCTCCTTTCGGTGGTAAGTTGATGCACCAAGTGTTAATAGAGATCCACTCTAAAATCAAATGAAAAATCATGTTAATGCTCAGAGTTTGAGAAAACCTAGATATAGTCTAAAAGAATCTCTATTCATACTAAAGAAAGCACAAACCTGATGATAGACAAACACTAAACAATTTCAAACACGTATGCAAAAATATTGTTCAAGACACTTTTTTAAGATGCACATATGACTTAATTTATACCATTTTTAAACCATGAATATAACATAGCTGACAAATACACAAAGATGCCCTTCAAGAGTCTATAGGATGGCAAGAGGCATCAAGTCTCTCCACTATTTTGCTCATAACAGGCCCTTAGTTGTATACTGGTAACAGATAATATCTGTTATAGTGAATTTATTTGTGAAGTGTTCAAGCAAACTATATGAGTAATTGATGTAGACATATAAGAAACACAATTCCAATAGCATTAAATGTCACTTACAAGATAAACAAAACATCAGCAACCACATGAAAAATGTTTGGAATTCTCCAAGACATTAGACAGGATTCCAAGGGTGCGCAGAATGATATCAACACTAGACAGGATTCCAAGGGTGTGCAGGGTGAGTTTGATTGTAAACTTGTTATTACATTGAAGAGTGTGATTGTAAACTTGTTATTACATTGAAGAGCGTGATTGTTGATAAGTAGGAGGTATGTTCCACAACGTGTCAAATTGTGATATTGCTATCCGTGTAACTTTACGGTTCAAACTCATTGACCCATGTTTCACATGAATAGCCTAATTGGCCTAATTGTTTTTAACTTTGAGGAGCCTGATTGTTGTTATTACTTTGAGGAATGTCTTTTAAGCTACACACTAGTTGAAACAGAGAAAAAAAGGCTATTGGAGAGGGGAAGGGAGAGACAGAAACACAAAGGAGGGTTCTTTGTTTTGAAAACTTTGTATATCATAGGAGGTTTCTTTAAGTTAGACAACTTAAGTTTCTAACCTCTGAAGATACATGGCTACACTTTGTGCTTAAATTATTGATACACATTTTCACCAAATAAAACTCATGATGGGGAACAGAAAAAGTCAATGATTCTATAGTATTGTAGGCTTTGATCAGCGATTTAATACAAATATTTTTCAATTCAGAACTCTTTCAATTCTTACAGTGAATTAAAAGACTGAAATCTCAGAGATTGTTACAACTAGTAAAGCAAAATTTAAAATATCTTGGAGAAACAGCCCTATACAAGATTTCTTATGTCCATCTTTGGGCAACAGATCCAAAAACCCGCAATGGAGGTTGCCATAGAAGGTGTTGAATATCAGTTGGTTGTATTTCTATGCAAGATCTTCTAGATATGTACTTGACAATGGATATCTGCATAGACGCTAGCCTTGGATTGCCATTCTTTATGCATGCCACAAACTAATCAAGAAGAGACCTCAAGTATTTTTTACAAGGCCTGTGATTTCAGACATCATGAAAAATATCAAACACTTGAAACTGAAATTTCTTATCAAATTTTCTCTCAAAATTTACAAAAATTGAAGCAACAATTGTTTTGGGATAAAGAAACATCTAGGTCTTCTAAGATGATGAAGAAAAACAACAATATCAAATTTTCTCTCAAAATTTACAAAAATTGAAGCAACAATTGTTTTGGGATAAAGAAACATCTAGGTCTTCTAAGATGATGAAGAAAAACAACAATTTCTAATATGATGGGTTTAACATATTAACTCAGTGTACCCCCTACACTTTGAGAATCACAAATGGAAATAAAAGCTAGAACATATTTTTGTTTGTACACCACATTAACTAGCCTCAAAATTTTGGCATTTCAGCTACTTCTACAGCTATAAGAACCAAATCACTATAATGTGCAGAAAATCAACATCATAGCAAATACCCAAAACAAGAAAGAAAAAAGGTTATAGTGTGTAAAAAATCAACATCATAGCAAATACCCAAAACTTAAGAAAGTAAATAGGTAACATGTTTAAAAACAGAGTTTGTTTTTGGGTATAGCATAATAGTAAGCATTTTCCACACAACATGGTTGATTGGATAAAAGGAATTTGAATCATCTAAAAACAATTTATTTTTCCATGCCCTGTTTCTAGCCCGCCCCTATTCTGTGACAAGCAGGGAATATGCTAGCAAAGGTCATCAAATTTGGAAAATTTGGATTTGCAGTTGGAAATTGCATGTTTTTGAAAGTTTCTAAAGCCTTTTCAAAAAATCCTATTTGTGTATGCATTTCACATATTCATTTCTAGAAAGAAACAAAGGATACAAAACAAAACCCACAAAACCCAGAATGAAAACTTGTATTGCAGAATTTACAGAGGAAGCTAGGTCATCTTCCTTGAGAGTTTTTTCCAATCCAAAATCACCTACATAGGCTTTTCAAATTATTAAAAAAATGTTTTTTCTGGAAACCCAGAATAATATAGATAGATATACCTATAAATTGTAACAGAATCAAAAGAGGTTTAACTCCGTGCTTCAGTTCTTCAATTCCAAAACGAAAATATAAACTTTAGAAATTACAGCTGTGGCTTTTAGAGCTATCATATAATGGTAAAAAGATCTAGCTCTATCAGAAAAAGAAAAACCATTCAATTTAGGCACTATATGCTGCAAATAATAGGAGATTACCAATCATCATCATAAACTCCACTTACCAAGTCGCACTTCTTGATTCTTGGTTAGGAATATGTTAGAACACTGTTAGCCGCTTATGGATTTGGCTTTGTTGGTGCTATAGGGTTAGCGAGGGCTAGGGAGTGAATTTTTGCAGCGGAGCAACTGCATGGGCAAGGGCGAACATCGACACTTGTTAAGGAAAGAAGGCACGAAAATATGGGTGCAGAAGTAGGCGAGATTCTTCCCTAGCCAAGGCCGGTGGTGTCAGGCGACAACGTTACCAGCTGAGGTCGGGCTCTCACGGGGATGGGATTTCTGGCGATTCTGAACCTCCTCCTCCCTCATCTCCACATGGTGTTTCTCCTCATCCTGTGCCGGCGGAGCCCAATTCCAAATGTTATGAGGCCTGCAAAAACAACTCGAACCCTTTCCACGCTTGCAGCGACTTCTGTTTGGCCCAGATTCAGTTTTCTCGTTGGCATCTGCAACAAGCTTCCCACTAAAAATGTAGCCAGGGGAAGTTGATCATCAGCTCTGATATTTCTTGCATTAATCCCATCTCGTCTCCCAGTCAAAATAGGTATAAATGACCCTCCAGACTGCAAAACAAAATCATATCAACCATCAACCAAAAAAGCCCCTAACCAGAAATTTTGATGTAAACAAAAATCACAATTTTCCAGAAGCATTACCAGAACCATAGCATCTCTAGCAGCCATTTGGATGATATCTGCACAAGAGACAGTTAGTGGGCATGCTCTTCATATAAATCACAAAACCACTAACCAGAAACTTTGATGTAAACAAAAATCATAGTTTTTTTTTCAAATGCATTAACAGAACAACATCTCTAGCAGCCATTTGGATGATATCTACAAAAGAAA
Organism: Sequoia sempervirens; assembly: GCA_007258455.2. Taxonomy (NCBI): domain Eukaryota; kingdom Viridiplantae; phylum Streptophyta; class Pinopsida; order Cupressales; family Cupressaceae; genus Sequoia; species Sequoia sempervirens. The sequence goes on from VDFB02058242.1 coordinate 46,653,354, forward strand.
CAGTTAGTAGGCATCCATTTGGATGATATATGCACAAGAAACAGTTAGTGCGCATGCTCGTTCAAACCAAAATTTCGCTCTGAGAAGATTGCAACAGAACAGATGCATCACACCCCAGAACAATTACTACACATTATAAAAACAGCGTACCATCAATCCGTCTCTGTGAATAAGATTGAATAAAAGAAAAAGATTTCAATTAAATTACATCTACTTGACACTCTTAGTGATTTGAAGCCTCCTTTCCATGCATAGCTGCAAAATGTGCAAGTATTATGATGCCACGCACCCAGCTCAGATCCATGTGCCCCTTGCAGAAACACAGACAAAACATTATCCAAGCATGCTTAATACATTGCCTTCTCACATATCATTGGATAGGGTTTAGAAAATTATTGCCAAAAAAACAAAACCCCCTGCAAATTAGGCACAGACCAACAGCAGTAGCGATAAATGCCTATTCTTTTTGGCAGTAAAGCATATGAAAAATACAAAACTTTGGTTTATCAATGTATTATCTCCCTTGCACGGTTCCCAAAGCACCAACGAATATGTCGATTGCCCACTCTAAAACATTAGTCTCCTACTATAAAGGCAGGAACTAATAAGCTTTAATTATTGGTAATTTGTAATTTCAATTTTAATTTACAAATCAAAAGTATTCACATATACATTTATGAGTGTTATAGTTATTAGCTAACAAAAAGGATAATGGGTTTAAATATTGAAAGTGAATCTTTCCAGAGTATTGTGTTTCCTCCTTTTGCTAACTTGGTTGTGCACTAATAAAAGAGGAGGTCATTGGCTTAAACTTCTTGGTTAGTAGTTCAAATCTACCAAGAGTAGCTTTGTACAACACTCTTTCTTTTGTTAATGTGAGATCTGCCATAATTGTAAGGGGTCTCTCAATTATTTGTGGTGATTGGAATATGTTCAACAAGAGTTGTGTTGTTATAAACGCATTTAGTTATTTGGTTATGTGAAATAATGTTGTCACTTGAATTGGAGGAAAAATGTGTGAAAATATTTCTTTGTGAACTACCCATCATGTGTAGAGCTCTATGAATATGAAATGAGAATATTTTCAATTCAATAGCTGAATTTGGAGAACATTAGAAGAATTAAAGGTGATTTTTTTAGTACTATCCTCATCAATGCATCCATCAAATTCATCTTTGTATCAATTTTCTCTACTTTCACCTTGTCTTGATCTTCAAGTACATTCTTGATGAAGTGATAACACAACTCAATATGCTTGGTCCGATTATGAAAAGTTGACTTCTTTGTCAAATGAATAGCATTGTTGTTATCTAAAAAAAGAATGAAAACATTTTGTTTGAAGTTCCCAAATCACCCAACAGTCACTGCAACCAAATCATCTCCTTCACACCTTCAATGAGAGAAATATATTCAGCCTCGGTAGTGGAGAGTGCAACCACCTATTGCAACCTTGAGACCCAAGTAATCATTGCCCCAACAAATGTGAACACATAACCTATTGCAGACTTTCATTTGTCTAAGTCATCGGCCATATCAGAGTCAACATAACCTCGCAATTGTGCATCTCTCCCTCCAAAACAAAACAAAAAAAATATGAAATTACTTTTAAATACCTTAGTATCTACTTCACTACTTCCCAATGAGCCTTGCCCAAATTGCTCATAAATTTGTTCACTACTCCCATTGCATGGGAAATGTTTGGACAAGTGCACACCATTGCATACATAAGACTCCAAATAGCTGATGAATAAGGAATACCATTCATGTTTTCTTGATCTTGAGGTGTTTTAGGATATATTTCAGATGAAAAATGAAAATTTTCATCAAGTGGAGGGCTCACAAGCTTAGCACCCTTCATGTTAGATCTGTCCAAAACTTTGTCAATGTATTTTTCTTTTGATAATTTGATTTCTCTCTTATGTATGTCTCAAATTATAGTCATACAAAGTAACATTTTTGTTTCCCCTAAGTCTTTCATTGCAAACTTTTGAGTTAACTATCATTTCAAATCATGAACAAATCTTATGCTAGTACTAGTTACTAACATATTATCAACATAAATTAGCAATAAAAAAAATTCACCATTATCCAATACCTTGTAATAGACACACAAATCAACTCGTAGTGTGTGAAGTGTTGCTCAACCATGAAAGAATCAAACTTAAGATACCACTATCATGGGGCTTGCTTGAGCCCATATAATCTCCTCAACTTGCAATACAAATATTCTTTACCTTGTTTCTCAAAACCTTCAGGTTGATGCATATACAACTCCTCTTCTATATCACCATAAAGGAACATAGTCTTCACATTAAGTTGTAAGATCATACACCATTGTCAATCCCAAAATTACTCTAATGGTGGTCATCTTCACAATCGGTGAGAAGATTTCATTGAAGTCTACTCCTTTTTGTTGATCATATCCCTTCACCATCAATCTTGCCTGATATCATTTCTTGCCTCCTCCTTTCAATCTCTACACCCATCAATTCTTTAATGATCTTCAATTGGGTGGAAACTTGACCAAATCCCAAGTATGATTGGCCATGAGTGAATCTATTTCCTCTTGCATTGCATTCAAACATTTCTCATGGTTAGCAACGTTGCAGGCTTCTTTGAAGGTAGCTAGATCTAATTGATCAAAAATTAACAATTGATAATCATCAAATTTTATAGAGGTCGACACTCCCGAGTAGACCTCTACACTTGAAGAACTAATTCCTGCAAATTACCCTTTTCCTACAAATTACCTCCTAATATTATTTCTTTACAATGGCTATAACTGTAATGCATTATTTGGAGGTTGTGTATCAATCACAATTTGTGGAGAATATGCTTCATAATCAATAAAATTTGATGCTTGCATGGGATAATTACTAACATCCCTAGGCACACTCTTGTTTACCACGACCCTTATTTCACATGGTCAATTTGTTGCCCTATTTGTTGATGAATAAGACTCACACAATGGTAAGGATATGGATTTGTTAGCAAGGGAAAATGAATATGATGTTTCAGCATTCAATTTCAACTGACTTAGATTATGCGATGGAGAATAATCATTAAAATTAGCAGCTTGTGTAGGAAAAACAAGAGTGGATGAGGACAAATTCCCATCGCGTGGTTGTGTTTGTCTATGAATTTGATGTACGCAAAAATTAAAGGGTTGGTTGGGATTTAAGCCACCCATCAACCTTGTTGGTTGCAAATCAATTGAAATAGGGACACAAATTTGTGAAGGTTGCATATGATTTAAACATGCCCTTAACATTCCTTGCACAGTTTGGGTATTACGCAGTGATAGTGAAGCCTACGTTGACTATGGAAGAGGCTCACATGATGGAGCATACAGGTTGGCATGGGTAGAGAATGGACAAGTTTGCAGTGGTAGAGTTGATGTTTCATCATTTTATTTAAAAGGACTTAGATCATATTTTAAACTGTCTCCTATTTCTTCCTTGATGAAAATTTGGTTCATGTATGGAGATCCACATGATGAGCCACTCCTAGATGATCTTGTTTTGGATATGAAAACTCCTCTAGATGATTGTGATAATATTCCATATGATGAAGATACATTAAAAGTGCTCAACTATTGGAAAATTATTGAACATGAAAGGGCCACCAAATCTTCTACTTCTCCTTCAAAGGCTTCATGTACTCCAACTAATGTTCACACTCAAGAATTTTATGTGGACACATCATTTGGGGATGAAAATGTATTCCTATGAAAATCATTGAGATCTCATCTCCTTCACCTACTATTGAATTTTATGATGCTTGTGTTGCTACCGATATGGCTTCTTATGATTTAGTGTAGCAAGATCTTCATCGTCTTCCAACTACATCTACTTCTGATGCATACTTGAAAGGCATTGTCGGGTTGTTTTTTGAGTCTCATATAAAACTGATTTGGGAGACACCAATGATTATATACATCTTCTCTTTGATGAAGATGATTCTTCTTTAGTTGTTGTGAGGGAATACTATGACACTCTTGTTCATTCTCTACATGATCATTCTTCATAGTTTGACATGAGTGTGGATAATTTTAGACAACATTTGGAGGAGGCTTCTTTATCTTCAAAGGAGACATCTTTATCTTTGGATTTTTTTATACATCCATCTCTAGGAGATTCTAGATTGACACCTTTAGTTTTATGGCCTAGAATGTGATTCTAGATTGACATGTTTAGTTTTATGGCCTACAATGCATATTTGGAGTGTGTTTTTATTTGGCATTGACATGGAGACACTTAAGCATAGTTCAGAGAAATCACGTACATATTATTATTCTTCCCATATCTTCCTTTCAAGAATAGCAAGACATCATGCATATCATCTTGGTTTTATTTCCCCCTAAGGGGAGGAACATTGTTCGACAATATTGTATCATCTTCAACATTCAATGTTGAGCATCTACCATTTTAGGAGACTCGCCATTGAGGTGGGCCTACATGGTCTCTCTTTTTCTTCTCTCTTATGGGGGGCATTTTTCCTCACATGGGGTTTTGTCCTTCTCATTCTTTATTGAGAGTATTTCTTATATTTCATCTCTCTTTTGGGGATGATTTTTATTCCACTAGGTTTTCTCCTTTTCTCCATTTGTGAGAGATTGCATTTGTGTTTGTACATGGGTTCCTAACATGGCATGTCCTTGCATATTTACATTATTTGCATAATAATACACTCCCTAAGTTGCACTTAAGGGGGTTCATAATAATGCTTCCCAAAGAATTCATTGTGTACTCAGACAATCAAGCACTCGGTTTCCTGAATTCACAAGAGAAGTTGAGTCACAGGCACATGAAATGGGTTGAGTACTTACAAGCTTACACCTTCAACATCAAGCACAAGAAAGGAGCTCTCAACAAAGTTGCTGATGCATTGAGCAGGAGAGTTCTTACCATTCAAGAAATTCATTTGAAGAGCATGGGAATAGATCACTTCAAAGATCTATATGCAGATGATGAAGACTTTGCAGAAATTTATATGTCTTGAGTTTAAGAACCATTTCCATAGAAAGTATGTTGAATATACCTTGCAAAGTGATTTATTGTTTAAAGGAAATCAACTTTGTGTTCCTAGAGGTTCTATTAGGGAAAATTTAATACAAGAGAAGCATAATGGTGCATTGAGTGGTCATTTTGGGATCACTAAAACTCGGGAACTAGTTCAAAGGTTTTATTTTTGGCCTAAGATGAACCTAGATGTCAGAAAATATGTAGAGAGTTGTGTGGTGTGTCAAAAGGAAAAAGGAACTTCTTCAAATGCAGGCCTATACCAGCCACTGCCTATCCCTTCTAGGCCATGGGAATGCTTAAGCATGGACTTTGTAGTTGGTTTACCCAAGACAAGGCAAGGTATGGACAGTGTTTATGTTGTTGTTGATAGATTCAGCAAAATGGCTCACTTTATACCCTGCAAAACAACTAATGATGCCAATCAAATAGCCTCTCTTTTCTTTAAAGAAATAGTCACGATTCATGGTTTACCAATTAGCATTGTATCAGACAGGGATACTAAATTTATGAGTCACTTTTGGAAGACTCTTTGGCAAAGAATGGGCACTAATCTATCCTTTGGATCTGCATACCATCCCCAAACTGATGGTCAGACCAAAGTTGTGAGTAGGACACTTGGAAACCTTCTGAGATGCTTGACCAAGGAGTATGGTCAACAATGGGATCAGATTATTGGGCAAGCTGAATATGCATATAATGATACAGTTAATAGATCTACAGGGAAGAGTCCCTTTGAAATTGTCTATGGACTGCACCCTAGAGGTGTTTATGAGCTGAGAGAGCTGAAGGATGGATTCAAGGGAAGTGGCTATGTAGATGACTTTGCTTGTGCAATGCAATAAATTCATGAGACAGTCAGAAAAACCTTGACAGAGAATACCCTGAAACATAAAACCAAAGTGGATGAGCATAGGAGAGAGGTTCAGTTTAATGTTGGTGACCTAGTGATGGTGCATTTGAACAAGGCTAGGTTGCAGAAAGGAGTTCCTCATAAGCTACAAATGAAGAGGATAGGTCCCTGTCCTACCTTGGAGAAGTATGGCAACAATGCTTTCAAGGTGCAATTGCCAGATAACAGTGGACTGTCCCTTGTTTTCAATGTTGCAAACTTAGTCCATTACAGAGGACCACCACCAAACATGGATCAGACCATCCAAGAAGTCATCCAAGATGTGGAAGAACTCAAACTGCCCCCTGCTACAGTCAAACAAGCTGATAAGATCTTGGATACCAAGGTCTACAAAAGAACAAGAACCAAAGAGTACAAGGAACATCTGATACAAAGGCAAGGACAACCTGAAGTTGATGCAATATGGATCAAGGAGGCAGAGTTCAAGAAGTTGGGAGTTGATCCTAACTTGCTCAATCCAAGGGTGGATTGAATCTTTCTATTTTAGGGAGGATGGTGCAGGAGCACCTAGGCTGACCTCCAACAAGTTTGTGAACAATTTTGGCTTGTACCTGATCTTGGCCAAATCAAGATTTCATTTGTGTTTGTTTTGATCTTAGTAGATCTTGCATTTGTGTGTGTGATGAGTTAATCATCAGGATTAATATCATCTTGGTTAGTAGGTTGATAAATGTAGTTACTTTTAGCTTTAGACAGCTTAGGTTTGTAAGTAAGGTGTAAAATGTGTTTTAAACACATAGTCATTGTTGCAAAGATGCCAAGAGGTAGTTTTAGAGTTGATGGCTCGAGATCAAGGAGATAATGATCCTAAAATGAAGGACAATGGCGGAGTTGCAACCTTGCATGGTGAACTTGGTTATTTGCATGCACTTTACTTGGAATTAGGAATCCCTTGAAAACAGGGAAATCCTCAAGCCACTGCCCTTGAATTGTGGATATGGCATCAAAGTGGTTGTAAGGGCTCGTAGACAATTAGATTTTGTTATTGTAATGAAATTTTGGAGTGAACAATAAAAATAGCGAGCAGATTTTCTGTATATCTTTTGTGTTTGAAAACCCATGTGTTTTCATAATAGTAATGTAAATGATCTGTTTTGCATTTATTTGGCATTGGATCAGAGTTTATTGAATATATTCTAGCATCTTTCCTTTTGTATATAGTTCATTGGATAAGAACATAGGCATTATAGTTAAGCTTTGCAGTGCAGGGGGTAGGAAGACTGCATTTTCTGTGTTACACACGAGTATTTTAGAAACAGTCATAAAAAAGACACTGAACATCCTGTCTCCTCACTATTTTTTGTGTTTGTTGAATGGCATAAAGTGTATTTCCTTCTGTAGTTAAGAGGCTTTGATTTAGTTTAGGGTTTTGTGATCATTGTTTAAGGTTGTAGGGATTTTTATTGGTTTGAACAAACTAGTTTGATTTCTCATGGCTCTCCCATAATCTCTATCCATGGGGTTTTCTTGAAAATAGTTGAATATGGGAGAGAAGCCTACCTATTGTATATATTTAGATTTAGTAGTGTCAAAGAGTCGAGCAATGAGTTTTAATCCCAAACCCTAGGCGAGCTAGGACTGCCCGGTTAGGGAATTGGGAGTGAAAATTAAAGAACCAAGGCAGGGGAGGGCACTATTGTACGAAATCCATACAGTTTCAGGTGGAGTGAGATAACATTCTCACTATCCAAAAAGATTGAGGTTCCCAACAATCCATCATAGGCAAGTTTGTAAGAGGAAACAGTGAAACCCTAGTTACTAGGGCAATTAGGCCTCCTCTCCAAAGGTATGGGAATCACCTGTACGAAACATATAGTAACCTAAAACCAAGTGTAATATTTAAAACTCTGAAAAGGGTGTCTGAAATTGTGTTTTGTTCTCTAGGTTGTGTGGAGAATATAAGTAGAAAAAGCCAATTAGGGACTGGTAAGGGCTACAAGGATTAGCCCCTCAAAAAGGCAAATTCATGAAATCTGGTATGTTGAGGAGTGGACACCAAGGAAAATGGATCAGTTGGGTTGCAAGAAGCATGGAGACAACATCTTCAAACCCCCTGCAAGCAGTTCAAACAACATGGTGAAATTGGCATCTAGACTCTTCTAGGTGTAGGGTGAAAGATTGAAATTTCAAGTGGTAGTTGTGAAGGAGACAACAATTTTAAAGAGTGTTGAAGCCTCTAAGGTAAGCACAAGGATAGTAACTCTTGTGACAGAGTTAAAGGAGGGATTAGTTAATGATCTAAGTCAGTTTGGAACCTTATAGCCATCAGGTTCATGAGTGAAGATAGAGAGAAAAGTCTTCTAGTTGGAGTGCAAGCACACCTTGGAGGTTCTATTACACTAGGTGGCCACTCAGAAGGGTGCTTCCAGTGAAAATAAACAATAGATCCATAATGCTCAACAATCTTGTAATGCTCAATGGTGTCCCAACCAACAGTAGTAAAAAAATCATAGAGGGGTTGAAGATTAGGAAAAGTAGAAAGAATAGGTGGGTGACCATCCCAAGAATCCCACCAAAAAAGAGCCTGTGACCCTAAATGATAGATCTAGAAAAGTGCACACTTAATCAACTAAGCTCCCACTTTCAAAGTATACCAAATCATAGAACCACTCCCCTCTAGAGGATAGTGAGGAACCTCAAAAGAAGCAACACCTCAAAGATACTTATAGTTGAGAACACGGGCCCATAACTGGTGTTGATTAGTACACCAATGCCAATAAAGCTTCGCTGCAATAACTTTCCCATTCAAAATAGAAGAGCGTAAACCAAGACCACCCTCCTTCTTTGGTCTACACACTAAATCCCATTTAACAAGGCTCCACTTAGAAGTCATCAAGTTACCACTCCAAAGGAATTACTAAGAGAGAGCATCAAATTCCCTAAGGAAATACATAGGGGCTGATTGAACAAAACACCTATAGATGGGGAGGGCCTAGATAATTGACTGAAGGAGTGTAACTCTAGTAGTTGTAGACAACCACTGATGAGTCCAATGAGTTACCTTCTTCTTTAAATTATCAAGCAACATCTTCCAAGAGGACTTGGGTTGATGACCAATGACAAGAGGAATCCCCAAATAGAAAAAGGGGAGAGACCCAATTTGAAACATCAAAATAGCAGCAATCCTCCGTTGGAGGGCCAAAAGAGTATTAAAGAAAAAAATAGAAGACTTCTACTCATTGACTTTCTAACCTGAAGCAACAAGGTAGATGTCCAAAGCTTTCCTAAAGGATTTAGCTTCACGAATACGAGCCAACCCCATAAGAGAGGTTTCATCCACAAACTAGAGATGAGAAAGAGTAGGCAAACCCATCCCCCACTGCCAACCATGAATCAAACCCTGAGAGACCCAAAATTTAAGAAAGCGACCTAGCCCCTTAGCCATAATAATAAACAGATAGGGAGAGAGCGGATCCCCCTGACAAAGGCCCCTAGTAGCACCAAACAAATATGAAGGTTCACCATTCACAATAACTGAAAATGAAGAGGAAGTCACACAACTCATAGTCCAACTCACCCAATTAGAAGAAAACCCAAAGGCCAATAGAATCTTCTGAAGGAAACTCCATTTAACTCTGTCATACGCTTTAGCCATATCTAGCTTGATGAACATAGACCTATCCTTAGAGGTCGCTATGGAATGAATGACCACAGAGGCAATCACCACCACATCCAAAATTTGATGACACCACAAAACCTCCTTGCTCCTCTGAAATAACAATAGGCAAGCAAGATTTAAGTCGCTCAAAAATCAACTTCATAATAATCTTATACACCAGATTGTGGAGCGCAATAGGTTGAAAGAACTCAAACCTATCAACACCCTCCTTCTAATGAAAAGATTCACAGACAACCTCCAACAAATCTAGCTTCACAATTTCCCAAAACTCATAGAAAAATTCAACTAGGAACCCATCAAGGCTAGGAGCCTTCCCCTTATTCATCCCAAACACAACCTCCTCCACTTTAGAAAAAGTAATCGAGTGTATAAGAGAAGCATTCAACTCATTAGAGATCAAAAAAGGAATACAAGCAAGAATCATATTCTCCTCAACATCGGCAGGAAGAGAATCCTTAGTAAACATAGCAGAGAAGAGCTAGCGAGCTTCTATGGATAAAGCCTATTGCGAGGATAAAACTAAGCCTTCAGAGTTAATGGGAGAAGATATATAACACTTATTCTGACGAGCTTACACAGAGTGAGGAAAGAAGGCAATATTCCTGTCGCCCTCTTGAAGCCAGTCAATATGAGCCTTCTTTTCCAAAATATCTCCTCACGAAGCTCCCACTCCTCCACTGAATTTAGAGCCTAGGACTTAGCATGCCCAAGAGCCTCTAAAAATCCTAGATCCCTAATCTGGCGAGTAATAACAACAAGAAACTCCTGCGCTTCCCTTTTCTTGGCCCAAAAATTGCCAAAACACAACCTATTCCATCTCTTAAGATGATACTTGACACATTGCAACTTCTTAACAAAAGAATACATAATTGTACCATACGTAGGGGCTCCATCCCGCCACCACTGAGCAACAAGATTATACAAAGAAGAATCAAAAAGCCACATAAGCTAAAATTTGAAAGGAGGATTCTTTGGATTAGGGAAAGGAGAAGCTAAAAACTTAAGTGGCCAATGATCAAAGCCACACCAATCAAGAATCTTAGATCAAATAACCAAGCTTTCCCCAACCCAAAAACTAGAAACAAGAAACTTGTCCAACCACTCAAAAATCACCTTAGGCCCACTCCACCTATTATGCCAAGAAAATAAGCCATTAGAAGGTTTAACATCAACAAGAGAAAGAGAATCCACATTAGCTCAAAACAAATATGAAGTAGGACTTAGTCTCAACAACCCCCCTCTTTTCTCCTCCAAACACAAGACATAATTGAAATCACCAGCTAAGATCCAAGGCAAATAAGGAGCACAATACCTAACAAACCTGATATGGGCCCAAAGTTGGCTTTTACCACATATGTCAACCAGAACATAAATATTTCTAACCAAAATAGTCTCACTAGAGTCCAAAACTGAAGCCACCATCGAGATAGAGGAATGGCTAGAAATCCATCAACGAGGAACAACCTTACGAGGATCCCAAAAAAGTGCCAAACCTCTAGAACTTCCTCTAGAGCCAGTATACTAACACTGACCAAAGAACCAAATACGAGGAGGATATTGAAGCATGCAGTCCACCTGAAGCTTACTTTGAATTAAATTTGATGATATTTAATATCATGATTATCCATGTTTGTTAAGTTGTTCTTGATGAACAGAACCATAAGATTTAACATTGAAAAGTCTGAAACTATATTAAGAAGAAATAATATTCTATTTAAGTTTAATATTATATTATTGTACATATATGGTATGTTGTCAATACTTAAAGACAAGACCAAATGTGTCAAGTTGATGATGTTGTGTTATCAATTTCAACCAAAGGTGCATAAAAATAAGACAGTAGTTCACTCTCTTGGTTTGATTTAAGGGCTTGAACAAGTGGTAGTTTCCAAGACCCAAGTGGTTATGAAAGTGTAATATAGGTGTTCAAATTCAAAAATCTTAACCAACCTAGTTGTTTACTGACTTAGTGAGTCATCACTTTATGAATGAGAATCTTTTAGAAATTCAAACCAGTTGGTCAAACAGTTAGTTTGAGATAAACCTTAGGTCATGAAGGTTTCCAAGTTGAATTAGAGGTGGGTGAACATATGACCTCTTTTTAAGGAAGTGGTTGAAGTATGTTCAAACTTTGGCCAAAGTAGTGAAAATTTCTATGTTTGCACTAGTTGGTTCACTATGATCTAGAATTGCATAACCAACCAGTAGAGTCATACTTAGTTAGAGAAGTCTAGAGTTGTATGACTGAATCGGTTGTGTAGGATACAATACTAGAGACTCAAATAGCACACTAGAGGTTCATTAGTCTATACTTTTCATTGAAGGGTAGGGCCACTTCTAGTTGGAAGGTGTGTAGGGGACTGTTGGTCTATGGTTAGAGGTAAAGCGCTCAAGTGATGCTCTCCCTCTTGTAGATGACGACATTGAGACTTATGAAATAGAATATTTATCCAAATATGGAAGATGCGATCTTGAAACTGAATTGCAATTTGTAAATTTGAATACTTGATTATTTTTCATGTATGAAATTATAATTGGAAAGCTGTATTTTTAAATTACAATTTGAAATAAAATATTAATTCAAATTCAAAATTTCTTATCTTTTCAATTAGGAATTGTGCAATGAATTATGTTAGAAAAGAAAAAAAAAATCCCTATTTTAAGGAAATGTATTTATTTACTTTAATGGTTAAAACCAAAGTAATTATTGTTTTGTATGAGTTAGATTTTTAACACATAAAATAACCCTCTTTTAGAGTAGCAAACTCATAGAAATCAATCACTCATAGAAACATGCACTGTCTAAGAAAAAAATGTTCAATTTTAAAAGAGTAATATTTTATTTCATTTAATTAAGAAAATATGTTCATTTATAATTATTATACACATTTATTTCCTCAAAGTACTAGGCAAAAGTATGGCATTCCTCTATTTTCCTTTTCCCTTCTATTTGCCAATCATGTGGTCCTTTTCTTGTCTTTGTCTTTGTCTTCTCTATTTTTTCATTTCTTCTTCTTGTTCCCAATAGTGTCCCTCTTCCTCTTCTCTCTATTATTCTCTTTCTTTCTTATCTCTTCTTCCTCTTCTTGTTCCCAATAGTGTTTTGAAATGAAAGAGATTAGTTTTTTTTTTTTTTTAAAGCATCCATCCTAAACGAATCACATGTATTTTAAAAATTAGATTAGATTTATTTTATATAATTTAATTTTAATGAGAGGTCAAAATAGGTCAAAATTAATTCATAAAATTGAAAAAAATATAATATAAAAGAATAAAATAAATGTACAAAAATATTTTTAGAATATAAAATAATATAAAGCTATAATGATATTAAGTTCTAGTTTTTATTATTTTGGTTAAATCTCCCTAATATATTAAAATAAATAAAATAAAATAATTATATTTATAAATAAATATTTTTATTTATTTATTTATGTGTTTATTTTAAAAAAAAGTCATAAAAATAGTAAAAGGACAAAAAAAATTACAAAAAGAAGTCACTAACCTAATGGATAACAATCAAACTACTAAGCCACCTTATTAAATGGCAACATTGTGCATTTTGATTAAGATTAGCCCTTAGAGTCATAGTTTGTGTGGTGTGCCTATATTTTTACATGTTCCATATGTACCTACAATATCTAACAAATTCCTATGTACTTTATTCTTTCATGGATATACAAACATTGTTCCAAAGATCCCCTTTTAACACATGCTAAAAGTATGATGGCAAATGTAAATGTTACAAGTTTATGGGCATCCAAGAAACTTTCGCGCTTGACATACATGTAAATAAGCATGAAATATAATAAATTGATAAGTGAAATATGTGTGTATATATATATATATATATAGAGAGAGAGAGAGAGAGAGAGCTCACGTAGAGTGGAAGTGGGTTTTAAGGTGAATTTTTAATCATCTATTATAGTTCCTATTAGTTGGAACTACTTGATTTACAATTAAAGTGCTCTTACAATTCCTCAAACATAATGATCAAAAAATCATAATTATTGACACATAAAAAAATGAAAGGACTTAATCTTTGTGCTATGATAAATTCTCTTATACAAATCTGATGATTTATTATACAAATTTAATGAAAAAATAGATAGGACAATTGTTATTACTTAAATCTACATAATAAATATAATTAATTATGAAATTTACAAGACATATATAAAATAATTTGTAAAAATAACATAAATAAATTATACAAAATTCGTAATTACATATCTTATTTTAAATACAAAAAAATTAGCTAATAAAATATTAATAAATATTTTTTAAATAATACATATTTACTTTTATAAAAAATAAACATTTACTTTGTATTAAAAAATAATAATATTTAATTGATTAACAAATAGAAAAAATTAATAATAATATTTAATTGATTAACAAATAGAAAAATTAATAACTAAATAAATATTTTTTATTTCTAGCCTTAGCGTTCAATAAGGAGGTTCGATTTCCAAATAAAACCTTTTTTATATTTCGATCATAAAAACGGCAAGTTAATGGCTGCAAGTGCAGAAGCATTTACTTTATGCTTCAGCTTGCGGTCAGGGAGAAGAAAATGGAAAAATATGGCATGAAGGATGTGGCCTGTGGATGGCAAGTTCAATCTCCTGGCCCCCTGAAAAGGAATGATTCTGATATGCATGTGGAAACTCTAACTTTTTCCTCTTAATAATTCGCTTCTGTCATGATTTTTCTCCTCCGTGAAAGACAATTCATTGTTTAAAAGCGTGGGATTGTGAAGGTTTTTGGGAAGTGAGAATATTCAATATTAAGATTATTATTTTTATTTTTTTTCATTTGTCCATTGAATTTTAAAATTTTTGATGACTTGTTCAATTAAGAATAAGACTTTTGGTGAGCTGTGATGATTTATTCTTTATATAAGACAGTTTTTGGTTTGAAAGTGTGGGCCTGCTATTTATTCAGTTGAGAATAATTCAATAAGATTTTTTTGGCAAACTTGTTCAGCTAAGAACATTTCATATTTAAAGAAAATTATTTGTTTGAAAGTGTGAGCGTATAATTGAAATTTAGAGAACAAGAGATTTATTTATAATTTATAATAGTTAAAAGATTAATATTGATGTGTACTTATTTATTATGTTGTAGTTTACTTGTCCAACAAAGATAGAGATGCCAATACTCATGTTTAGATCACTATAATGATTTGTTTGATTTATTCAAATAAATTATTTATATAAATAGATTAAAAAATATAAAATTTATATATTATTTATATATATATATACATAGTTCGCATGGGTAGCCGAGTTCGCTTGAGTCTTGGGTTTTCTCACTTCATATATAAATATGGAAATTTTATGTAAATTTGAGTTCACTCCTATAGTTTTACTCATCCTTATACATGTGCCCAAACTTGTCATGCCACATATTTAGCCTCCAACTTATTCTTGTATGCACACATTGCTATGCATTCACCTAAGTCTTGTGTTTATTATATATTTGCATATCTACTTGATATAATTGTTCTTATTAGATAAACCATGTAAAGGAGGGTTTTGAAAGGATTTCAACAACCTCTTACAAAAAAAAAGGAACAAAAATAGTATTGAAGCATCAAACATAATGATGAAAAAAAAACATGAAACAAGAAGACAAAGGACAATTAATCACATACCACATCTAAAGGGCCAAAACATAACAAGAACAAGGCTACATCAATGAAACATGATCGTAATAAAATTGTTATCCAACTAGATTTTATTTATTTTCCCATCTCAAATTATTTCCATGGTTGTAAAGTTGACTTCTACTTTAATAAAATTCTAATTCAAATCTTAGCTAACTATCACCCTTTATTTTCTCATCAAAACCATCTAAGTCAATGGTACATATTTTGTGAAATTTGATGCTATGTGTTAGTTTTTAAAGGCAATCATTTCGCATCTTCTCATCTTCAAATCTTCTTTGTGTATCATTCATATTACAACACTTCAATTTGTTGAATAAAAGAAATCTAGATCTATCCAAGCATATGCATGTCTTAAGAGTGCTATTTACAAACTTGTATACATATTTTATTGGGTTGATGTCGGGAATGTGTCTCCTAGCAACACAATAACAACTCTTCCAAAATATATTTCTAAGTATTGTCATTGTATTAATAGCCAAAATAGAAAAAAGTAGAGTAAGTTCACTAAAGAAAACTACAAAAGAAAAAATCCACATTACACAAGTCCACAATTGTGGATTAAACCCAAATTGCTAAACTCAACCCAAGACAAAATACAAGACATTTCTAGCATTTAATTTGAAATTGTATTTATTTCCACTTTTAACATGTAATTTTAAATGCATTAGTCCTTATATGTTAGTTACTAATGTAAGTTAGTTTATGCTTATTTGTACACATTTTAAACGATTAGCCTAAATCATATTTATAAAATTTTGTTTTCCTTCATAGTTTAATGTACAAAAAATCAATTATGAAATTTGTATATTCTTATTCAAAAGATTGAGTTAAATTTATTAAAACATTGAATTTATATTGTGAAAATATAAATTCAATCTCTTTCTTAATTGATTTTTTCTAAATAAATAGATTTCTAAATTGTAACTCTTAATTTTTCATAAATAATTTCTAAAATGAGTTTCTGAAAAAACGAATTAATTTCATAATACTACTTCAAAAAAATTCTTGTATTATTTATTTTTAAAAATTAAAAAAAAAAAAAAAAACTATATTAATGAATGAAGTAAATTATTTCTGAATTAAATTTTTTAGAAATAGTGGAAATTAAAGGAAACAATTCGACCACACGTTACAATTTTATCCTCATCTTCGAGCGACACTAATTTAATATAGCCAGATTTTGATTATTCTCGAGCGACTTTTCCTATTAGATACACAATTTTGACCAACCACATATTCTATATTTCTTAAGGCCTTCCGCCGTTGCGCATTGCCCCTGAAAACTGAATTAGGGAATCCATCACAAATTTACTGCCAGCGGAAGAAATATTTGATAAACCCGGTTGGCTTCAAAGTGGCTTTGAGTTTCTCAATAACACTTGCTATTTATATAGTATTGCAGTGTTTTCTATTAAAAATTTCTGTTATAGAAGCACAAAACGTTAGCTTCCAACTAGATGGCGGAAATCTTGTTCGGCTGGACCGTGATGCCGTTTTTGTGGATGAAAATGTAATCCAACTTACAAACAGCGAAAATGGTTTAGGCTATGGAAGTGTAGGCAGAGTAGTTTACAAGAACACAATTCCGCTATGGAGTGCTTTTAATAAATCATTTGCCAATTTCACCACTCATTTTCAATTCCAAATCAACTGGACTCGTGACAATGAAGATAATTATACTGATCTTGGTGGCGATGGATTTGCTTTCTTCATGGCCTCTGAGGATTCTGGTAAGTACCTCTTGTACGGAACCGATGGGGGATGGCTCGGCCTTTTCAATGAAAATAATAATGGTAATTTCTCTAACCATCTTGTAGCTGTTGAATTCGACACATATAACAGTGATTGGGATGAAGATGACAATCATATTGGAATTGATGTCAATAATATAACGTCTGAAGCCTCTGTTGATCTAGATCAAAGATTGAATAACAGTAAGATATGGAACGCTAGGATAGATTACCGCGGTCAAGAAAATATTCTGGAAGTGTCTGCTGGATCAAATGGCCAAGTATCAGGCCATTTGTTACATAAGATAAATTTGACAGAATATCTTCCGGAACAAGTAGTTGTGGGTTTTTCAGCTGCAGCCTTTAAGTCAAGCGAGATTCATCGACTAATTTCTTGGAACTTCACTAGTGTCATTTCTGGCTCGTCAGAAATACAGTCATCTAAACAGAAGAAAGTTTCATGGAAAGCAAGTATATTAGTCGGCTCTGCCGTATTGGTTGCAGTGATTTTTGTGTCCTTCGCCATTTATAAATGGCTAAACAGAGAGAAAAGTGACGCCATGGAAGACGATCAGCAGCCGGATTTGGATATGGATATGGAAATAGCAATGGAACACGTTCCACGGAAATTTACATACGAGGAGCTCACTTCAAGTACCAGTAATTTCAGCGAGGAAAGAAGGCTTGGACAAGGAGGATTTGGGGATGTGTACAAAGGCATTTTGGTGAGATCAGATGAAATCGTTGCAGTGAAGCGCATATCTGCAGGATCAAAGCAAGGGAAAAAGGAATACTTTGCAGAAATAAGCACAATCAACCGTCTCCGGCATCGCAATTTGGTTCAACTGTTGGGATGGTGCCATGAGAAGGCCCAACTGCTGTTGGTCTACGAATACATGCCTAATGGGAGTCTGGACAGTTTCCTTTTTGGTGAAAGGAGAGGAAACCTAATGTGGAGCCGCAGATATAGAATTGCCACTGACATAGCCAATGCGCTGCTTTATCTGCATGAGTTGTGGGATGAATGTGTAGTGCACAGGGACATTAAATCAAGCAATGTTTTGCTGGATGCTGAATCCAATGCAAAACTAGGAGACTTTGGATTGGCACGCTTGGTGAAGCATGATCAATGGCTTCAAACCACCAAGGTCGCAGGGACTTTGGGATACCTCGCACCCGAATGTGCAGTTACAGGAATATCTAGTGCAGAGTCAGATGTGTTCAGCTTTGGCGCAGTT
This sequence comes from Sequoia sempervirens, assembly GCA_007258455.2. Classification (NCBI taxonomy): domain Eukaryota; kingdom Viridiplantae; phylum Streptophyta; class Pinopsida; order Cupressales; family Cupressaceae; genus Sequoia; species Sequoia sempervirens. The sequence continues at coordinate 46,671,549 of VDFB02058242.1, forward strand.
GCTTTGGAAATAGCCTGCGGAAGGCCGATACTGGATCATAGCCTCCAAAGCCCAAAAGTACGACTTGTGGAATGGGTTTGGGAATTGTATGGTGAAGGCAGGTTGTTCGATGCAGCAGACAAAAATTTAGAGGGAGTATTTGACAGGGCAGAATTGGAACAGCTGGTGGTGATAGGATTATGGTGCTCTCATCCGGATCCTTCTTCAAGACCCAAAATAAGGCAAGTGCTCCAGCTCTTAAACTTTGAAGTGCCCTTACCTCGTCTACCCAGCACACTGCCTAAAGCCACATATTCTCCTCTGGAACAAGCTTTCTTTTCACAGTCCTCAGATTTTGCTGTTTCCACCGATATAACAACCATTCCTACTCAGCTGTCAGCGTCAACGAATTCAAGCTTTGGAATATCCTTAGGTAGATAGGTTTGCTAGTTGGGTTATTTTTGCATTATAATTATATATATTTATATATATATGCACTTGTATGTCACCCACGTCAAGAATTGCTACTTCTCTTGTTAGATTTCTAATAGCCGCAGCAAAATAGCCCTGTTTTCTAGTTCTTAATTTCCGATATTATTATTTCTAGTCGTGTCATATTCTTGTACTTTCAATCGGTGTTCTTAGCCTGATTTGTGTTTTATGGTTGTGGGTATTAATCTTCCGGTATGATGCGTATATGCACCTTATATGCCTATTTTTTAGTCACGAAGGTTCTCAAAATTGTCTTTTAAGAGTTTAGTTTTTAGTCTCAGCATGCATTATATTTGAGAACTAGTTGGTTCTGAATTTTTTAACCTCCAAATTTTTATTTTTTTTAAGGAAATGGAAAAAGCATCTATTTTAAAAGGAAAAGGTTAATGATTGAAATAATTTACTGTTCTTATGATCTTGTCATTCATATTATCTATTATATAAATTGTTGTCTCTGAATAAATATTTAGGTATTTTGAACAGTAATAAGCTTAATAATTGACAATTTGTAATTTCATTTTTAATTTACAAATTGAAATTATTTGTATATACATTTGCGAGTGTTATAGTTATTAGCTAACAAAAAGGATAATGGGTTTTAATCTTGAAAGTGTATTTTGGCACACAGTATTGTGTTTCCTCCTTTTGCTAACAAGGTTGTGCACTATGAAAAGATGGAGGTGATTGGTTTAAATCTCTTTGGTTACCAGTTCAAATCTACCAAGAGTAGCTTTGTACAACAGTCTTTATTTTGTCAATGTGAGGTCTACCATAATTGTAAGGGGTCTCTCAGTTATTTGTGGTGATTGGAATGTGTTCAACAAGATTTGTGTTGTCATAAATACATTTGGTTATTTGAAATATTGTTGTCACTTGAATTGTAGGAAAAATGTGTGAAAATGTTGTTTCTTTGTGAAGTACCCATCATTCCAGTTGTTTGAGTGTATAAAGCTCTATGAGATGAGAATATTTTCAATTCAATGGCTGAATTTGGAGAACATTAGAAGAATTAAAGGTGATCTTTTTGCTAAATTAGCATCTTAAGTTTCTTTGGGTGAGGATATGTGTTTGAGTGCTTTCTTTTGGAGATATCTTGTAGTGATTTTTGTTGATGTTTTCTTGCTCAAATCTTTAGGCAGTATACAAAATTATATGTTTGATTTAGTTAAATTTGGTGAGCTTATTTATCATTCAATTCCTTTGTCTTTCATTTCCTTGATTTCATATTTATAGTTGCTTAGTTCATATTACATTTGTATATTTGTATTTGATGTTAACTAAAATTGAAATTGATTCTTTGGTAAGCATATGTATGTCTATTGATAATAGTGTTTATTATTATAGATAGTCAAAGTATATATTTAAATAAGTAATATGATAACTATTGTTTAGTATTTCAAGTATCAATGAAAATAAAATGGTCAATACCAATAATTAATTTATTTTGATAATATCTTAGAATAAAATAGAGTATAAAAAAATATAACAAGAAATTTTAATTATATATTAATATTAAATTGTTTCATATATAAATATAAGAGATGTTATGGTAATATTTTGCTACAAATTGTATAAGCAAACACATATATATTATCATTTAATAATAATGACCATTTGGTCCTAGTTATGACTTGTTGGAAATTCAACATAAGGTCAATAAGCTTTAGGGTACATATTGTATGTTCATGATGTAGAGATTACTACCTTCTTTATATGTTCATGATATAGAGAGTAACTTTGTACAACATTTTTTTGTTTTTTTCTCTTATATTTTGTTAATGTGGAGTCAAACATAATTATAAGTGATCTCTTGACTATTTGAGGTCATTGTAAAATATTCAACAAGACCCATATTGCTCATATTTTTAGGCATCTTGACATTCTCAAAGATTGTAGACAAATTAGATAGAGCTTCCATAGAAGCTATCTCAATTGTATTCTCAATATCTAATTTTGTAAACTAATGTAGAAAGTAGTGTTGTGTTGATGTTGAGAGAACATATATGATACATATGGTTTCTTGTTACATAGCTCCATGAGTTCCTTTAGAGCTACAACTTGGAGTTCATTTCTATTACCACATTTTTGATAGCTCCCTTTCAAAAATGTGTCCACCTTTAAGAAAACTTAACTATGTTGATTTGTCACCTTTTGGCCCTAGTTTTTGAAGTTGTTTCGTGTGTCAACTGGGTTTCCATGACACCTTCCTGCTGGACTACCTAAAGGCTTTATTTTAAGTTGTCAAGTTTTGAAAAGATGTCGGGTCCTCGAGTGGTTGTCATAATGTAAGTGTACACCAACTAGAGGGAAAAAATTTACGAAAAATAAAATTCATTTTGGAGCTCTTGTTAGGTTTTGAAACCTTTTTCAATCCTTAATAGGGTTTCAAAAACATAACTCATTCCCGCGATAAATTATTTAAAAGGCTAAGTGTTTCCCTAAAAGCTCTTTCTAAGAGGCTTTATCAAAAAGGAGGCTAAAAAGTACTTCTAAGATGGTCTTATGAGAGATTAGTGAAGCCAATGATGGGTTTGTTTCATGAACTAAAGCAGACTCTAAAAGAATTTTGGAAACCTAGCCCAAAGTTCAATATTTGTGCATTTAAGTTGTTGTGAACTATCATTATAGCAATTCGAAGGTTCATTAAAAAAAAGGAAATAGTAGTACCAAAAGAAAATGCATTAAAGAGATAATGCTAAATTAAATGCATAACCATTTATACACATTACAAATATGGAAAATAAAGAAATGCATTACAGATGAAATGAAAAACGTAGAACTCAAAATAGATAATCTCAAAAATGTTGCATCACATAAGATGGATTTAAATGCCAAAAAAATATTATATATTTATATATATTCATAATATTTTTTGTATAACATGCCAAAAAGGAGGTTCTAGTACAAGATTTCAAGCACAAAGGGTAAAGATGAGGATCAGAATGCCTTCATCTACCTCTTGGAAGCATTCAATTTATGCAAGGGAAAAAATATTCTCGTTAAACTCCACAAAGTGGACAAATGTCTCTAGCATGTTTCACTCAAGCCCATCATGAACTAGGGCAACCACCTTCTTTTCTTGCTCATTCTTCAATGCAATCATGATGCAAATGGGGTCTCCCACTAGACCAAAGTGTGAATTCTTAGTCAAGTTCCTCAAGGCATCCTCAACATAGGGTAAATAAACCACCTCACCAAATAGTTGGAAGCCTTATCTCCCCACTCTAGCTTCTCAAAGGTGTGGATGATGTTGTATAGGAATCACTCCATTAAAGTCAAGTTGTGCACTTGCACTTGAGATAGGAAATACTCTCTAATTATCTTCCTAATCACTCCCTCCTCCACATCACTATAGATGAGGAAAATCTCTTTACGCTAGTATGTGACCAACCTCTTAATCGCACTACATTCCACTTCCTCAATGGAGAAGAAATCACTCTTGTTCTCAAAAGTAGTGTCACTTAAAGTGCTCTACATGTTCAAAATGGAAATTTCCATTGTGAAGAATGAGAGCACTTCAATTTGATTTATAGAATGAAGGGGTAAGCTAGTGGAGTTCATTTGAGAGAAATTAATGATATAAGGACACTCAAGTTGCCTCAAGTAAAATAAATTTGGCAGTGATGTGATATTTTTTAGAAAAGTATGCTTTGGTGTTAGAGAAATCCTCTGTATTTAAACTTCCCACATGAATATAATCTTAAGTGACATGTTATTAATTTCCAAACTAAGAAATTATAGGTTGTTCCCACAAGTTGGAGGACACGAAGCTTATTTACAAAGATTGGTGGTTCATTCCCTTGTCCTAATCAATTGAAATATGTGATCTATAATCATAACCATCCTCAAATTAGCCATTAATGCTTATGTATCTTCATTGGCCAAAGATAGGATAATCTCCCGCAAAATGCTTATTTAGTGTAGTGGCAGTTACAACTCTCCCAAGATTCACTTTTCAAGAAGTTGTTGATAATTAAAATGTAAAAATTTAAATATGCTTTGATCAAACTTTAGAAGTTTTTGAATTTTGATCCTCCTTGCACTTGGTTGCATGAGTGAGAATTGATTTGAGTGAAGGATCAATTTTTGTAATTTTTATTATTTTCTAAAGATGTTTTTTGTCTTTGAGAAATAAATTTGAATGAAGTGTTTAGCATTTTTGAATGAGTCTTTGAGATTTGATAAATTTTAGGATATTCCTTCTCTTTTTCGATGCAGTATTCATTAGTGTTTCATTTATGTATCTTCAGCGAAAGTTAAATTTGTATTGTGTCGATTCAGCTTGCTATTGATAATCTAATCTTTGAGTCATGATATTGGTAGATTGCAAATCTTATTTTGAGGGAAAACCATTCAATGATTCCCCACTAGTAAATTTAGGAGTAATTAAAATATCAAAGACTATTATAACTTTTAATGGGCAGTGAGTAGTATAAAAGTGCATTTAAAACTATGTCACTATAGTAATTAAAGGATGGGGTCATGGGGATTGGTTGGGGATATTTCTTTTATTTTGACTTAGAGGAGGGAGATTTGGTGCTTAGGGGGGTATATTTTTAGGGTGTTATCTCTTTATAATGGGAAGGAAGAGGCTTTGTAAATTTTAGGGAAGGAATTGGCTAAGGAGAGTCTATGTAGTTTAGGTTTTCTTTATCACTCCATTTCTTTTTTGGTATCCACATGTAATGTAGATGACTGTGCTGACCTTTGTTGTTGGCCTTTTACAAATTGATGTACTATGCACTCAAATTTTAGTGTTGGTTTGGATCTAGGATAAAAGGAATTTTGTATTGTCTTCATTGGATATTATGTGAACATGTCTTGTAGGACAACATGTTTTGAGTATGATACACTAGAACATATTACTCTTTTATAAGTTGGTTTTGCATGGTAGATTATTTTTTCATCTGTTGTTACTGATCATCTTGTAGGAGTAGTGATCAATCTACACCAATTTTGGTATCAAAGCAAACCATGATGGCCTAGATGGGTATCTGCGTGAATTGAGGAAGAAGGGGTAGGAGGAATGTAGGCCCTCAAAGAAACACTGGTAAAGTGTGTAGAAGGCTAGAGGCCCTTGAGACTAGACTACAATTGAACGATTCCAAAGAGAAACTAGAAAACTTAGTAAATGTTGCTACAATTTTAGACCCTATAGAGAGGCTTATTAAAGAATTGACTAAACAAAGTTCCAAAGTAAAGGTTGATATTTCTAATTTTAAAGGTGAGCTCAACCTAGATACTTTTCTAGATTGGGTCCAAGAATTAGAGAATTACTTTGACATGGAGTATATTGATGAGGATGATCCGAAAATAGTACAAATCACCGCATCCAAGTTGAAGTCACATGCAACCCTGTGGTGCGAGAATGTACATATTTTGAGAAGAAAAGAAGGAAAAAGTAAGATTAGGCTTTGGCCTAAGATGCTGAAACATTTGAGAACTCAATTTTTTCCCTCTAATTACCAACAAATTTTTTTTAAAGAATTTCAAAATCTGAAACAAAGGGATCAATTAGTACAAGCTTATACTGAACAGTTCACGAGGCTTCAAATTTGAACGAATATACAAAAAAGTGAAGGGAAAACAACAACTCGATATGTGAGTGGACTAAAGTTTCAACTTGAAGATGAGCTTGAAATGGTGAAAATTCCTACTATAGATGAGGCTTATGAATAAGCCTTAAAGGTAGAGGAGAAACTAAATTGAAAAAAAAAATAGCAAGAGGGATGATAGAAAAAAAAATAGAGAGAAAGCGATTTCTTTGGAAACTACAATAAGTGAAGAGTCAAAAGAAGGAAAGAAAGTGAAAATTGAATTCAAAGGGAAAGGAGGCTTTAGAGGTAGAGGATGAGGACAACTAACTCTTGGAGAGTGGAAGCCCATAAGGCTATAGACTACCCTCTAAACCCCAAAAGGGTAATGGTGGCCCAAGAAGAAGAAAAAACTTGGTTAGAAGAAGCTGAGGCTGAATCAGGAGAAAACCTAATGCTTAGTAGAACCTTATTTTTTGGGGACAAGGAAAATCCTAAAGTTGATTGAAAGAGGAAAAGTTTCTTTTTAACAAAATGCAAATGTAAGGACAAAGTATGTAAGGTGATCATAGATGGTGGATCTACTAATAATCTGGTGAGTACAAAAATGGTTAACAAATTACAACTTGCTTGTGTTCCAAAATCTAATTCCTATTAAACTTCTTGGTTAAAAAAGGATCATCTAGTGTGCTTGTGGATAAATCTTGTCTCGTAGCATTCAAAATTGGTCCTTATGAGGATGAAGTTCTCTACAATCTAGTGTCAATGGATGCATGCCATTTATTGTTGGGTAGGCCTTGGTAGTATGATCGAAATGTGACCCATCAAGGTAGAGACAATACTTATGAGGTTCAACATGAATGAAGGAAAACACTTTTAAAACCATGGAAAGAGTAAGGAGCATCTAAAGTGGAAACTTTGTTTCTTCTAGCAAAATCCAAGTTTGAGCTTGAAGAAAAAAAAAGTTCTAGTTGAGCCAAGAAAAGAGTTGGAGGGAAATCTAGGAGCAAAAGAGATAAGTGATTTGAAGAATGAGATGTTGCAACCAAGAATTGATGTAGAGTTGCAAACAAGGTTCAACTAAAAATATTACATGTGCACCTCAAGAAATAGGTGTTGAAGTTTCAATTGATTGTGACCTTCATTCTCAAGGAGATAGTGAGTTGTGGGAGTATAAAGTCAGTCATCATAGATCTTCTAAGAATGTGATTCCGTGTTCAATAAAAAGAAATTTCCTTAACCAGTCTAAGAGGAGTGATGTGAAGTGTAATTAGAGCAAGGGAAAGAGTTTCAAGTCTACTAGTAATTGTTGTAGTGATTATTTTATTGGTTTTGCATTGGGGACTTTGCCTAGCTTTACCCATTCAACTAAATGGTGGAAATAGCATTTGAATCCTATCCCTAGAAAAGCATGGGTGGGAAGCTTAGATGATAGCTCATATTGTGCCAATGAATCCCAAGAGAATACTTTGAAGACCAAACTGCTTGTGGATATGCACCTTCATTCTATTGTCAATGCAACTTGATTTTTCTAAACTAGGATGTTCAAACTTCTTTAAGAAGGGGAGAATGACGGAAAACCATTCAATGATTCCACACTAATGAATTTAGGAGCAATTAAAATGTTAGTGACTGTTACAATTTTTAATGGGCAGTGAGCAATATAAAAGTGCATTTAAAACTCTACCACTATAGAAATTAAAGGATGGGGTCATGGGGGTTATTTGGGGATATTTATTTTATTCTGACTTAGATGAGGGAGATTCGGTGCTTTGGGGGAGGATATTTTTGGGGTGGTATCTCTTTATAATGGTAAGGAAGAGATTTTGTAAATTTTAGGGAAGGAAGTGGCTAAGGAGAGTCTATGTAGTTTAGGTTTTTTTATTAGTCTATTCTATTTTTGGTATTTGCATGTAATGTAGGTTACTATTCTAACCTTTGTTGTTGTCTTTTTACAAATTGATGTAACATGCACTCAAGTTTTGGTGTTGGTTTGGATTTGGAATAAAAGGAATTTTGTACTATCTTCTTTGGGTATTATATGAACATGTTGTCCTGTTATTATTCATGTTTTGAGTATGATACACTAGAACAGAGCACTCTTTTATAAGTTGGTTTGCAAGGTAGATTATTTGTTCTTCTATTGTTAGCTATCATCTTGTAGGATCAATGGTCAATATACATCATATTTCTAATTTAGTTAGTTGTTCTCAAGTTGATTTTCATCGTATTTTTTGCATGGCTATGGGAAAGTGCTAATTTTCCTTTTCTACTTTCTAGTTAAAAGCATACCCCATTTTCTTTAAAATCTAAAAATCTAAAAATCATATCTTATGAGGGAGCAGTACCTCTTAAAATTCAAAGGAAGATCACCAATGAAATGGTAATCTCTCCAACTATTGGTTATTATTGGTCTTTCTTTTGGGCATGATAGAATCAAATTGAGTTAATCTTTAAAAAGATAAATTTTTCAACCAACAAGTTTTTGGTGACTCTTCTAAGGATATCGAAAAGAAGTAGTTGCCTTGATATGTATAACAATGGTTTTATCTCATGAAAAAAAATTCCTATGTTATAGCAAGACCTAGATTAAGTTAACTTGGAATAGGAAGACATCATCTCCTAGCTAAACACTCTAGCTTGGAGATACCAAAGGAGTGCTAAAGAGTATATGCGAGTAGATTTTGTCCTTGAAGAAGAAGAACTAACACAACATATAGCTAGAAAAGTGGTAAAAAGGTGCCCAAAGATAAAGATCATGTGGGATCCTCATCCTTAACGTAATCCAAATCAAAATAAAAATCCTCTACTAGACCGTGACACACCAAGAAGTTGATTTTCAAAGTAAGAAGGAGATTGCCTCTTCTCAAAGGGAGGTTGGAAACTCTATGATTTAAAATTCTCTCCACTTTTATAGAAATTTCAAGTATGCAAGATGGCTTTAGTTGCATCACAACCATGGAGGGCTCATTTCAGGCCCCTAGCTCTATCTCAATTCCTAGTCTTAACTGTGGGATCAAGGGGACATTTTTTTCATAAGGAGAAGGTACGTAGAATCCAAATGACCACATTCAATCTTTCATTGTTGCATGCAAGATTTCAAGAGCAATGAATGAGGATTTAGTTGTGCAACTTTTTCTAGAATCTCTTATTGGTAAAGCAACTGACTAGTTCAAATGTCTGGAAGATGGATGCATCACTGGCTGGAGTGTATTAAAGGAAAAATTTGTAACCAAGTTCAAACCAATCATCGACACAGAGATCTATTAGGTTGTCTCTTCAGAATTCAAAAAGGAGAATGTGAAAGTATGAGAGACTTCAATGATAGATTCACTCGAATCATGAAATGGATTCCTCTTCCCAGCATGCCCACTCAATCCAATTTATTGACTATCTTCATAGCTACCCTGCATCCAAAGGTGCAATTTCACTTCAAGTGAAAAAAGGTATACAAATTTGAAGTTACTAAACTAGAAACCACAAAGATAGATGATGATTTATTGTTATCTGGATCATACTTCAACCAAGGCTAGAGTGGGATGTTTTCAAATGTGAGAATCACTTCAAAGTACATTCCAAGAACATAAAGTGAAAAGAGGTTCTCACCTTATATAGATGCATGCCCTAATCCAGTCCTATACCATGGAGATCACCCAGCTGGACCTAGTGCCAATGAAAGGAGTGAAATGTATGTCAGGCATTGCGGAGAGGAAGAAGAAGACTCGGATAGCTCCAATGAGGAGAATTATTCTCCTCCTATCACACCATATTACACCTCAATATCCTCTATACTGTAGACAAAGGTGTTGAACAATCATATGTTACCTTGACACTCTCAAAGCTTGAAGCATTCACTTTTGAGATTTATGAGTCAATCAACCAACTCATAGCAACAGTCAGAGATCATGAGCGATCGAAAAAGTGTAGAAATACCAACCATGAAAGGTTATTAGGTAACTTTAATGCTTTGTACATACCTAATAGTTTTGACAAGAATTTTGAAGTTACAAATAATCACCTGTTTAAATTTCATGAGTCTCAATTAGACGGCTTTGGGGTTATCACCCTTGTCCCTCCTAACACTGTGGTGGGTAGTAAAAATGGTGAGAAGGGTGGAAGAGAACCTGAAATAAATGTTGAATCAGAGAAAGAAGGAGAAACTGAGCAGGGGTGCTATATGGATAGTGTCTCTACTTTAGATGAGGTTACTCTCCCTTTTAATCAAGATTTGAAAACATCCTCTGAGCAACCTCTATAGGGAGATGTTGTGCCTACCTTTCAGTTAATCAAGGAGATTGGAAATTTTGAAGCTATACCAGTAAATGAAGGTGGGATTATTGAATGGATATTTATGAATCTCACAAGAATCATGTTAAAAAGAAACATGTCTCCATTGGTTGAAGGAAATGGAAAGGTATGCGCCTCTTGATCACATATTTTCTCTAATTTAAATATATATCAATCACATATGTTCTCCACCTCAGTTAGTAAAGTGATGATTCCTAATGATGACATGTTCAAAGTGATAGATGGAGACTCACCTAAAAAATTTCTCAACTAAAGGGGTGACAAAATTTTATGATGAGAAATGGTTTTTTGGTGGCAAGGAGGCCTTGCAAAGAATCAATTGTCATGTGAGTCCATTTTGGTTTAACTTGTTGAGCTCCTAAATGTGCAAATGTGTCTCATCCATGCATCTCTTGTACGTAGCAGGTCATATTTTCCCCCTACCTATCAATGGTGTCATGTGAGTAATCCCAAACATTTTCATTGGTAGGTGTTCCCCTACCCTATACATATTTCCTTTTGGTTGTGTTTTGTTTTGGTGTCTTTCCCCCTTGGGTTTGTCTTGTTTTTGGTTTATTTTGGTCCTTCCTTTCAAGATTCTAACTTTGTTTCCCAATGGATAAGAAACTAGTCTGCTACTATGATTAAGGATTCATGTCTAAATTGTCCTTCACAATCCTTGTCCCCACTCAGAGCTAATTGTTACTGCATTTTTGTTAGCCCCCTTTCAAAAACATGTTCACCTTTAAGAAAACTTAACTATGTCAAGTTGTTTCCTTTTAGCCCTAGTTTTTGAAGTTCTGTCGGGTGTCGACTGAGTTTCCACTACACTTTCCTTGCCCAACTACCTAAAGGTTTTAGTTTAAGTTGTCAAGTATTGAAAAGATGTTGGGTCTCAGAGTGGTTCTCATAACCTACACATACCCCCACTGGAGGAAGGAAAGTTAAGCAAAATCAAGTTCATTTCAAAAATCTTGTTAGGTTTTCAAACCTTTATTGATTTTCGACAGGGTTTCAGAAACCTAACTCCTTCTCACGGTAAATTCTTTAAAAGGCTAAGTGTCATCTTAAAAGCTCTTTCTAAGAGGCTTTATCAAAAAGGAGGCTAAAATGTACTTTGAAGTTGGTCATATGAGAGATTAGTGAAATAGGCGATGGGTATGTTTCATGAACTAAAGTGAACTCCGAAAGAAATTCGGAAACCTCACCCAAAGTTTGACATTTATACATTCAAGTTGTTGTGAACTATCATCCTGCCAATTTGAAGGTTCATTAAAAACAAGATAACAATACTAGAAGCAAATGCATTGCAGAGATAACGCTTAATTAAATGCATATCCATTGATACACATTGCAGATATGGAAAATAAAGAAGTGCACTATAGAGGAAATGAAAAATATATAACTAAAAGCAAAGAATCTCAAAAAATTTGCATCACATAAGACGGATTTAAACGCCAATATATATATATAATTATTATTATTATTCATAGTATTTTTTGTATTATGACATGCCAAAAAGGGGGTTCTAGTACAAGATTTCAAGCACGGAGAGTAAAATGAGGATCCAAATGTCTTCAACTACCTCCTAGAGGCATTCAATTTGCACAAGGGAGAAAATATTCTTTTTGAACTCCACAAAGTGGGCAAACGTCTCTAGCATGTTTTGCTTCAGCTTGACATGGAGTAGGGAAACCGCATGCTTTGCTTGCTCATTCTTCATTGTAGTCGCGATGCAAATGGATTCTCCCACCAGACCAACACACGAATTCTCAATCAAGTTTCCTAAGGCATCCTCAACATAGGGCAGATAAACTGGCCTCACCAAACAGTCGACAACTTGCAATTCACCATCTCATTCGCTTCTCTTGATCTCTCTCTACAAACTAAAGATGGATTACAAAGGCATGACTCGAAACATTGATGATAAAAAATATTACATAATTTAATCTAAATTTTCTTATAGTATTATGGACAATAGAAATTTGATATCTTCAATATTTTATTTTTATTTATAAGTAATTATAATTTACCAAAAATAAAATAATGCTCCATCAAAAATGTTCACCTCTCCCCTCTATTTAGTTGTTCATTGCTCGCAATTCACCATTTCATTCACTTTTTTTTGGTCACTCTATAAACTAAAGATGAATTACAAAGTATGATAAAAAATATTGATAAAAATTATTACACAATTTAATCTAAAAAATAATATTACAATATTATAGATAGTAGAAATTTGATATTTTCAATATTTTATTTTTATTTATAATTAATTCTAATTTATCAAAAATAAAATCATGCTTGCACAAGCACAACATTTTTTGTTGAATATATAAACAAAGAAACTAAACCCAAATTGCATTAATGCCATAAGCAAATTAATGCAAGTTCATTTCCCTTTTATTAAAGGCAAGCATAGAAATGCCCCTTGAAGTTTTCTTTGTTGGAAAGAGCAATCATTTTACATCATTAACTTCAAATTTCTTGGGTATGCATAACTAGTAAACCATATCTTCTATGTGTAAAATCTGAAGCACAGTCTAACACAATGAAAATTGATAGAAATACAATAAAATTAACACAAGAACAAAGGAAACACATAAAATATTTTACACAAACACACAGAGCTTTATTATTCCTTTGATAAAATAAATTAATTACATATGGCCTCTCTTTATAGAGGTTTTGCATAACCAATTCTAAATATAGTCCATGCATGCACATGACTGTTATAGTCAACATGCAATAACATGCAGATACAAACATTTATTAAAATTTTACTAAAAAATGTTGCATGGAATCTTCAACTAAATGGTGAGGCTCATGCATCATTTTCCAACATACTCCCCTTTGATGCTGAGACTCACAATATAGTACCAAAGTTTTGAAGACTGAACCTGAACAACTCAGTGTGCTGACTTTCATAGATTCTTTCTCTAATATAGAGAAGACTCACTATCTCTCAGATTATATGACACCTTATTACTTTTAACATGCCAACAATTAGATTTATAAAACCTTTTAAACATACTTGTAACTTTTCTCCAACTGGATCCATCAATCCACCCATAATCAATTTTCATACAATCTTTCTCAGATTGTCCACTCCACTCTTTATTCCAACATGATTTTTTTGAATGATTCTTCAACCCACAAATTGTACATGGATGAAGATCCCAACATTTCTCTTTTTTATGTCCTCCCCTGTGACAATGAGAACATTCCATAAACTCCATACTTTTAGTTGATTTGCACAAACTTGTAACACTTGTTACATCACTTCTTTCTCTTTCACCATATCCTAGGCCTTCATTCTTTGGCCTCGCAACTAGCTGAATGGGCTCTCTCATTCTTTGCCCATGTTTTTCCAAACTTCTTCTCTTTTCAGACCAATCTTTGTTATCAGCTTCACATACTGCAAAAACATTAGTTTGAGACACATCTTTATCTTCAATGTCACATTCTTTATCTGAAGAAACTTTGGCTACATCACCCATACATGTAGCATCACACGTTAGTGACTTTGATTTCAAACATGCATTTTCTTTCTCCAACAACATTAGCTTCCCCTCCAAATCTTCATTCTTTTTCTTGACAACTTCAAATCTGCTTTTCTAGCTCTTCATTTTTCTTTTTCACTTTTTCTAATTCTTTTTCCAAATTTTCATTATCAGACAAATAATCACAACTTTCTTTTGAAAACTATTTTATCTTATCTATCAATTCTGAATTACACTTTTTCAGCTTCACCAATTCATCTTTCAAACTGTCTTTTTCACACTTTAAATTTACAGTTTCTTTCTTCACCTTCTTACCAGTCTTTCCCATTAAAACAAAAAAATCTAAACCTACCTTTTATACTTGACTATGATTTTCTCCCTTGGCTATGATTAATCCTTTAAATTTCTCTGCAACAAAACAATGATATACTTTTCTTACACATGGGCAAACTTTATCTGGCTTCTAACTCTGCCCTTAGACTTCCAACTCCCAAACAACAATGACTTAGATCTTGAGCCTTTAAAATCCAAATTCCAAATAGCTTACAATTTCAACGGTTCAAAAAATACAATGTCCTCCTTTGCAAAAACAAACAGTGATTCTTATTAAAAAAATAATTATAGCGGCATTACACTCAGCCCTCTTTCAAAAACAAAGAACACAGCTTTGAGTATGGCAGTCTTACAGGTTTTTTATGGATGGCTTTTGATTTAGGCAACGCAGCTTCACAACAGCATGTTAGTTATCTTGTACTGGAGGATTCCCCAAACAGGCATCTTCTTTCAATCTCACTTTGAATGGCAACTTACTTTATAGCTGCGACAAAGTTGCAATCTGCCTTTCTTTACAGACCAGTGATCAACAATCTCTACAACCTTCCCTAATCTCTTCTTTGGACAGCAGCGACTTCAACCTTCTGCACCTTACCAATACAATGCCTTTCTTTTCTTGCTGACCCACGATCTCACACACTGCTCTGATACCAAATGTAAAATCTGAAGCACCATCTAACACAATGAAAATTGATAGAAATACAATAAAATTAACACAAGAACAGAGGAAACACATAAAATCTTTTACACAAACACACAGAGCTTTATTATTCCTCTGATAAAATAAATTAATTACATATGGCCTCTCTTTATAGAGGTTTTGCATAACCAATTCTAAATATAGTCCATGCATGCACATGACTGTTATAGTCAACATGCAATAACATGCAGATACAAACATTTATTAAAAGTTTACTAAAAACGTTTGCATGGAATCTTCAACTAAATGGTGAGGCTCATGCATCATTTTCCAACACTATGGGGCAACAAACTTGCATAAATGTGTAAGATTTCAAAAGAATCAATAATTGTGCCTTACTGATGGCGTCAAATCAAATCTTCAACCAGGTTGCAACGATATAACTCAGATACTATGCCCTATCATACACATACTTTAGGTAAAATTTCAGTCTGCATTAGATACGTCCGAAGTCGACAACCTAAAAAAGCGTCATATCTATGGTGATATCTATGAAGTGTTTGAATAAACCGACATCCTAAAACATGGTGCCATATCTATGGTGAACTGTTGAAATTAACCATCTTCCTTGTTTTTCCCCAAGTTTTCCTATGCTTGCATCCACCATGACCCATCCCGTGCCCGTGGTGAAATGCTGATGAAATCCTTGTGCAGTAGGATGCCGAAAAAATTATTAAACATTTTGTAAGAGGTCTTCTCTGTGCTCAGTGAACACAACCAAAGGGGATAGTGATTCAACTTACTTCCATCAACCAGTCGATCGAGTGCATAACATAACGTGCCACGTAGACAGATATAGTTGGGATCAACTGCCCTATCTGATGCAACCTTGATCTTCAATTAAGCCAGGTATTCACGTCATGCAAAGGTTACAAAAGAGAACAATATGTGACATTCGCATATGGTCTTCCACATAACTTGTCACTCGTATTATGAGCTACTATATATGTTTGAAGCTATTGGATGGACTTCAAACTCCTCTTCCTTCTAATCTTTTTAACACATTCAGTAGTTTGGATTTCAGCTTGGATGATAGGTAATTTAGCTTTGTTTTAATGCTCTCTTTTCCTGCAGTGAGATTTCTTGAACCAACGTGATAGTGTTTTAGAAGTTAAGAGAAAGGTCCCATACAGCTGCTTAAATTATTTTGTTTTACAACTACATTCAAATTTTGTATAACTCTGCTGTGAATCTAGTGGTTCCGTGAATTGAACCAGTTGTTTGGTACAAGAACGTTAAAAAAATATTCAAATGTATATTATTTTGGTTGTAAACCTCTCACAAACACAGAATTTGGCACCTACCTTAACTTGATCTAGAGACACCTTCAATCTATCACTGCATTTTAAGTCGTTGCTAAATAGTTTGATATTTTGCTCTAAGAAATTAGTTCCACAAGTTCACGCTCTCAAATATATATACTACATTAGTAATCCACATTTTGTAAATATCGCTCCTGGGTGCCATAACATCTTCCACATTTTAAAATCCCCCGCCTGGATGCCATAACATTTGCTCTTCCACATTTTAAAATCCCACTCTTGGGTGTCATTACATGTTTAACAAAATCAGTATAAATAAAAATCAGTCGTTGCTTAGCTCCCCATCTCATAAACCACGTTATTTTATATTACCCACCAGTATAAGTGACAGCCCATTGCATTTTGACCTGTCAGACGGGGAAATGTGTATTCCTTTTCATTTGAAACCGTATAATAGTTCGTGACCTTTTTATATTTGGAATGTTTCTTATGATATACTTGAAAGAGTCCAGACTATAGGTCGTCTAAAGCAGTAACCAGTTCCTTCATGCTAGTTTGCATAAAAAACATGAAACATTAAATGAAACAAGATTTTCACCATGCAATTACTATCAAACTGGTAAGGCCTCAAAATTGAGTAAATTGATAATAGCCATTTTATAGTGTAGAGACAGAATACAATTGAGGCCAACGGTTCATACATATCCATTTAAAACAGGGCCATCTGATTTACAAGCTCATTAATATTATACATAGCAACTTACACTGATTTACTCATGATAAGTCACTCTAACCAGATGTGTAACAAATAAGGTGAGTCTAAAATATCCCAGTCATCACAAAACTAGTAATACCCCAATGTGCATTATGACACCGGCTCTAGTAAAATCAAAGACTGAAGAAAATGATTATGATAAAAAGCTACATCCATAACAAATGCTCACAAGCAAAATAGTTTCAATTGCTGAACTTGAGTAGAATGCGTCCATGAACAAGGGCAAACTGCGACACGAATTGACTGTGGGAACTACCTCCATTCCATTCACTTTTTATGTTTAACTAAAATATCAGACCATTTTCAAACGTGGACAAGTGCACTAAATTGGATGTTTGAAGAAGACAATTTTAATCAAAATTTGTTTATAAATCCATACAATAACTAAAATCATATTCCCGTGCTTAAACTTCTCAAAGCTTCTGAATGCCATACAATAACTAAAATCATATGTTCACTTAAAAAATTAAATTATATTTGAAAAACATAAAATTGTAATTGTAGTGTTTGATTAGAAACCAACTTACTAATAACTAAATAAACAGTTTTTATTACAATAATATCTACTTAAAAACATGTAGTTATGGTCCTGGCCTTAAACTTTCAATCAGGAGGTTCGATTTCCAAGTACATCCTTTTATATTTGTATTGTAAAAACGGTAAGATTAATGGCTACGACTACGACTCCATCAGAAGCATTGCGATTGGAAAAATCTGGCATGAAGGATGGCAAGTTGAATCTCCGGCCCCCTGAAAAGAAATGATTTTATTATGTATGTGGAAACGTACTATGACTCTTAACTTTGTCCTCTTAATAATTCACTTCTCTTTCATGATTTCTACTCCGTGAAAGACAATTCATTGTTCTAAAGCGTGGGCTTGCGTCAGTTTAGAATATTTAGGATTGAGATTTTTGGGCCGGTGACTTTTTCAATTGAGAATATTGAATATTAAGATTTTTGGTGACTTATTGTTAAGATTTTGATGATTTTTCAGTTAAGAACATTGAACATTTAAAATTAAGACGTTAAGTGAGTTGTGATGATTTAGTCTTTATATAAGATAATTTTTTGTTTGAAAGTGTAGGTCTATTATTTATTTTGTTAAGAATAATTCAATATGAAATTTTTTTTGACAATTTGTTCAACTAAGAACATTCCATATTAAGATTTTAACGAGCTATGGTGAAAGATAATTCTTTGTTTGAAAGTGTGAGCCAATGACTTGTTCATGTGAGAATATTCAATATTGAGATTTTTAACAATTTGCTCACCTAAGAACATTCAATATTTAGATTTTTGCCATGTTTTGAGGGTAGGTGGTTGAAATTTAACGAACAAGAGATTTATTTATAATTAAATAGCTAAAGGTCAATTTTGTTGTGTACTTATTTATTATGTTGTAATTTACTTGTCCAAAAAAAATAGAGATGTCAATATTCATGTTCAAATTACTATAATAATTTGTTTGATTTATTCAAACAAATTATTTATGTAAATTGATTAAAATTTTGTATTTATATTTTTTAAAAGTTAATAATTATTTTTCAATCTATATTCTTGATTATTATATTTTTCTAATTTCAATTTTTTAAATGTATGGACATTTTTTGATAACAATAATGAGGCATTGGCTATATGTTTAAAACCTACATTTAATATGTACAATTTTGAACTTCAATGTTTAATTTTAAAATAATATATAATTTCTTATATTTTTTCTCATTTACCATTCAATTTAATTAACATTTTAGTAAAGAAAAGAAAAATAAAATTTGAAACATGTTTATTATTGTAATGATGAAACTAGTATATTATATTATTTTTGTGTTTATTTTGAAAGATTTTCTTTATATGTAGAAATGACATAATTTTATGTGAATTTGAGTTCATTTCTATAGTTTTTTTCAAATTCTTATACATCTACCCAAATATGTTATCCCACATATTTAGCCTCCAACTTATTCTTATATGCACACATTGCAATACATTCACCTAAGCCTTGTGTTTATTATACATTTATATATCTACTTGATATAATAGTTCTTTATTAGATAAACAATTTTGACCAAAGCTATGAACCATATAAAGTGGGGTTTTGAAAGTATTCCCATAACCTTTCACAAAAGAAAAGAACAAAAATAGGTTTGAAGCATCAAACACAACGATGAAATAAAACATGAAACAAGAAGGCAATGGAAAATTAGTGGTAAACCACACACAAAAGGCCAAAAGGAACAAACACAAGGTTGCATCAATGAAATGCGACCTTGTTTTATCCAACTTGATTTTAATTACTTACCTACCTCAAATTATTTCCATGGTTGCAAACTTGACCTCTATTTTAATAAAATTTTAATTCAAATCTTAGCTTACTATCACCCTTTATTTTCTCAAATCAAATCCATTTAAGAAGATGGTACATATTTTGAGAAATTTGATGCTATGTGCTAGTTTTTAAAGGCATTCAATTGCATGCATTTTGCATCTTCTGATCTTTAAATCTTATTTTATATCGTTCATATTACAACACTTCAATTTTTCCAATAAAAGAAATGTATATCTACACAAGCATATGCATATCTTAAGAGTGTTATTTACAAACTTGTTTACATATTTTCATGGATTGACGTAGGGAAAGTGTCTCTAAATATTAGCATTGTATTAATAAACAAAAAGGGGGAAATAAATTAAGATCACTAAATAAAACTAAAAAACAAAAATCCACATTACACAAGCCCACAATTGTGGATTAAACCCAAAAGCCCACAATTGTGGATTAAACCCAAACTACTAGACTCAACCCAAGACAAAAACACAACACTTCTAACATATAATTTCAAAATGCATTCATTTCAACACTTTTAACATATAATTTCAAAATACATTAGACCTTATATGTTAGTTACTAATATAAGTTAGTTTATTCTTATTTGTAAATCATATTTAGAAAATTGTGTATTCCTTCAAAATTTAACGTACAAAAGATCAATTGTGAGATATGTATATTCTTATTCAAAAGATTGAGCTAAATTGATTAAAGCGTCGAATTATTATTGTGAAAATATAAAAATCAATTCCTTTTCATAATTAATTTTTAAAATAGATATGATTTTGAAATAAATAGATTTCTAAATTATAACTCTTAATTTTTCATATGTAATTTCAAGTATAAATTTGTGAAAAAACTTATATTTATTAATTTCATGATAGTCCATAAAAGAAAACTCTTGTAATATTTAGTTTCAATAATAAAATAAAAATAAAACCATGTTAGTCAAAACTTATATTTAAAGAAACAATTCATAAATAATTTCTAATATGAATTTCTGAAAAACTTAGTATTAATTTCATGATAGGAACTCTCGTATTATTTAGTTTTAATAATAATAATAATAAAACTATGTTAGTCAAACTTATATTTAAAGGAAACAAGTCAACCCATGTTACAATTTTATCGAAATCTTCGAGCGACACTAATTTAACATAACCAGGCTTTGATTTATTCTCGAGCGACTTTTCCCATTAGATACACACTTTTGAGTCTTGACCAACTACTTTTTCAATATTTCTGAAGGTCTTCCGCCGTTGCGAGGAAAACATAATATCCATTGCCCTGAAAATTCAATTAGGGAATCCATCGCAAATTTATTGCCAGCGGAAGAAATATTTGATAAACCCAGTTAGCTTCAAAGTAATGTTTAATGGCTCTGAGTTTCTCAGCAACACTTGCTATTTATATAGTATTGCCATTTATCGTTGTAAATGGCGAAACAGAGAGAAAAATGGCAGCTTGGAAGAGAAAAATGACACCATGGTAGAGGAACAGCAGGCGGATGTGGATATGGATATGGAATTGATGTCAATAATATAACGTCAGAAGCCTCTGTTCATCTAGATCAAAGATTGAATGTCAGATATGGAACGCTAGGATAGATTACCGCAGCCAAGAAAATATTCTGGAAGTTTCTGCTGGATCAAATGGCCAAGTATCAGGCCATTTGTCACATAAGATAAATTTGACAGAGTATCTTTCGGAACTAGTTGTTGTGGGTTTTTCAGCTGCTGCCTTCGTGTCAAGCGAGATTCATCGACTAATTTCTTGGAACTTCACTAGTGTCATTTCTGGCTCAAAAATATAGTCGTCTAAAAAGAAGAAAGTTTCATGGAAAGCAAGTATATCAGTCGGCTCTGCCGTACTGGTTGCAGTGATTTTTGTGTCCTTCGCCATTTATAAACAGCAAAACAGAGAGAAAAGTGACGCCATGGAAGAGGATCACCAGCCGAATTTGGATATGGATATGGAAATAGCAATGGAACACGTTCCGCGGAAATTTACATAGGAGGAGCTCACTTCAAGTACCAGTAATTTCAGCGAGGAAAGAAGGCTTGGACAAGGAGGATTTGGGGATGTGTACAAAGGCATTTTGGTGAGATCAGATGAAATAGTTGCAGTGAAGCGCATATCCGCAGGATCAAGGCAAGGGAAAAAGGAATACCTTGCAGAAATAAGCACAATCAACCGTCTCCGGCATCGCAATTTGGTTCAACTGTTGGGATGGTGCCATGAGAAGGCCAAACTGCTGTTGGTCTACGAATACATGCCTAATGGGAGTTTGGACAGTTTCCTTTTCGGTGAAAGGAGAGGAAACCTAATGTGGAGCCGCAGATATAGGATTGCCACTGACATAGCCAATGCGCTGCTTTATCTGCATGAGTTGTGGGATGAATGTGTAGTGCACAGGGACATTAAATCAAGCAATGTTTTGCTGGATGCTGAATTCAATGCAAAACTAGGAGACTTTGGATTGGCACGCGGTGAAGCATGATCAATGGCTTCAAACCACCAAGGACGCAGGGACTTTGGGATACCTGGCACCCGAATGTGCAGTTACAGGAATATCTAGTGCAGAGTCGGATGTGTTCAGCTTTGGCGCAGTTGCTTTGGAAATAGCCTGCGGAAGGCCGGTACTGGATCATAGCCTCCAAAGCCCAAAAGTACGACTTGTGGAATGGGTTTGGGAGTTGTATGGTGAAGGCAGGTTGTTCGATGCAGCAGACAAAAATTTAGAGGGAGTGTTTGACAGGGGAGAATTGGAACAGCTGGTGGTGATAGGATTATGGTGCTCTCATCCGGATCCTAGTTCAAGACCCACAATAAGGCAAGTGCTCCAGGGTTTGGGAGTTGTATGGTGAAGGCAGGTTGTTCGATGCAGCAGACAAAAATTTAGAGGGAGTGTTTGACAGGGGAGAATTGGAACAGCTGGTGGTGATAGGATTATGGTGCTCTCATCCGGATCCTAGTTCAAGACCCAAAATAAGGCAAGTGCTCCAGCTCTTGAACTTTGAAGTCCCTTTGCCTCGTCTACCCAGCACACTGCCTAAAGCCACATATACTCCTCTGGAACAAGCTTTCTTTTGTCAGTCCTCAGATTTTGCTGTTTCTACCGATATTACAACCACTTCCGCTCAGCTGTCAGCGTCAACGAATTCAAGCTTTGGAATATCCCTAGGTAGATAGGTTTCCTAGTTCGGTTATTTTTGTGCATATATGTATGAACTCGTATGTCACCCACGTCAAGAATTACTACTTCTCTGATAGATTTCTAATAGCCGCAGTAAAATAGCCCTGTTTTCTAGTACTTAATTTCCAGTTTTGTTATATTTCTAGTCCTGACATATTCTTGTATTCTCAATTGGTGTTTTTAGCATGATTTGTGTTTTATGGTTGTGGGTATTAATCTTCCGGTATGACGCTTATATGCACCTTATATGCTTATTTTTAGTCACAAGAGTTCTTAAAATTGTCTTTTTAAGAGCTTAGTTTTTAGTCTCGTATAGATTATATTTCAGAGCTAGTTGGTTCTGAATTTTTTAACCTCCATTTTTAAGTAGGAAACTGAAAAAGCCTCTATTTTTAAAAGGAAACGATTAGGCCTAATGATTCAAATAATTTTACTATTCTGATGATCTTGCCATTCATATTACCTATTATATAAATTGCTCTCTGACTGAACATTCAGGTAATTTGAACAGTAATAAGCGCTCTGCGTGAGCTGGAGTCCCTGCCTTAAGCAGGTCTGGATGTAGGGAAAACAGTGTTATGAGTTTTTTGGAGTTGGTCTTTGATGCTTTTTCTGGTATTTAAGATAATGTGCTTTAATTTGTATGGTTGTGTTCTAAATCGCAAGTCTACCATTATCTACCTTCAAATCTATCCTTACTGTCAAATTTGTTTGGCATGCCAGGCTCCATCAGTAGATGTAGCAGTCCATGAATTGAGTGAACCATCTGTAGAAGTGAGTCAGATTGTGTTCTTGAATTGAGTGAACCATCTGTAGAAGTGAGTCAGATTGTGTTCTTGCTTGGTGCCATGACTATAGTTGAGATAGTTGATGCACATAAAGGATTCAAGCTGGTTACAGATAATATTACCACTCGCAAGCCTCATTTGCTCCTTTCGGTGGTAAGTTGATGCACCAAGTGTTAATAGAGATCCACTCTAAAATCAAATGAAAAATCATGTTAATGCTCAGAGTTTGAGAAAACCTAGATATAGTCTAAAAGAATCTCTATTCATACTAAAGAAAGCACAAACCTGATGATAGACAAACACTAAACAATTTCAAACACGTATGCAAAAATATTGTTCAAGACACTTTTTTAAGATGCACATATGACTTAATTTATACCATTTTTAAACCATGAATATAACATAGCTGACAAATACACAAAGATGCCCTTCAAGAGTCTATAGGATGGCAAGAGGCATCAAGTCTCTCCACTATTTTGCTCATAACAGGCCCTTAGTTGTATACTGGTAACAGATAATATCTGTTATAGTGAATTTATTTGTGAAGTGTTCAAGCAAACTATATGAGTAATTGATGTAGACATATAAGAAACACAATTCCAATAGCATTAAATGTCACTTACAAGATAAACAAAACATCAGCAACCACATGAAAAATGTTTGGAATTCTCCAAGACATTAGACAGGATTCCAAGGGTGCGCAGAATGATATCAACACTAGACAGGATTCCAAGGGTGTGCAGGGTGAGTTTGATTGTAAACTTGTTATTACATTGAAGAGTGTGATTGTAAACTTGTTATTACATTGAAGAGCGTGATTGTTGATAAGTAGGAGGTATGTTCCACAACGTGTCAAATTGTGATATTGCTATCCGTGTAACTTTACGGTTCAAACTCATTGACCCATGTTTCACATGAATAGCCTAATTGGCCTAATTGTTTTTAACTTTGAGGAGCCTGATTGTTGTTATTACTTTGAGGAATGTCTTTTAAGCTACACACTAGTTGAAACAGAGAAAAAAAGGCTATTGGAGAGGGGAAGGGAGAGACAGAAACACAAAGGAGGGTTCTTTGTTTTGAAAACTTTGTATATCATAGGAGGTTTCTTTAAGTTAGACAACTTAAGTTTCTAACCTCTGAAGATACATGGCTACACTTTGTGCTTAAATTATTGATACACATTTTCACCAAATAAAACTCATGATGGGGAACAGAAAAAGTCAATGATTCTATAGTATTGTAGGCTTTGATCAGCGATTTAATACAAATATTTTTCAATTCAGAACTCTTTCAATTCTTACAGTGAATTAAAAGACTGAAATCTCAGAGATTGTTACAACTAGTAAAGCAAAATTTAAAATATCTTGGAGAAACAGCCCTATACAAGATTTCTTATGTCCATCTTTGGGCAACAGATCCAAAAACCCGCAATGGAGGTTGCCATAGAAGGTGTTGAATATCAGTTGGTTGTATTTCTATGCAAGATCTTCTAGATATGTACTTGACAATGGATATCTGCATAGACGCTAGCCTTGGATTGCCATTCTTTATGCATGCCACAAACTAATCAAGAAGAGACCTCAAGTATTTTTTACAAGGCCTGTGATTTCAGACATCATGAAAAATATCAAACACTTGAAACTGAAATTTCTTATCAAATTTTCTCTCAAAATTTACAAAAATTGAAGCAACAATTGTTTTGGGATAAAGAAACATCTAGGTCTTCTAAGATGATGAAGAAAAACAACAATATCAAATTTTCTCTCAAAATTTACAAAAATTGAAGCAACAATTGTTTTGGGATAAAGAAACATCTAGGTCTTCTAAGATGATGAAGAAAAACAACAATATCAAATTTTCTCTCAAAATTTACAAAAATTGAAGCAACAATTGTTTTGGGATAAAGAAACATCTAGGTCTTCTAAGATGATGAAGAAAAACAACAATTTCTAATATGATGGGTTTAACATATTAACTCAGTGTACCCCCTACACTTTGAGAATCACAAATGGAAATAAAAGCTAGAACATATTTTTGTTTGTACACCACATTAACTAGCCTCAAAATTTTGGCATTTCAGCTACTTCTACAGCTATAAGAACCAAATCACTATAATGTGCAGAAAATCAACATCATAGCAAATACCCAAAACAAGAAAGAAAAAAGGTTATAGTGTGTAAAAAATCAACATCATAGCAAATACCCAAAACTTAAGAAAGTAAATAGGTAACATGTTTAAAAACAGAGTTTGTTTTTGGGTATAGCATAATAGTAAGCATTTTCCACACAACATGGTTGATTGGATAAAAGGAATTTGAATCATCTAAAAACAATTTATTTTTCCATGCCCTGTTTCTAGCCCGCCCCTATTCTGTGACAAGCAGGGAATATGCTAGCAAAGGTCATCAAATTTGGAAAATTTGGATTTGCAGTTGGAAATTGCATGTTTTTGAAAGTTTCTAAAGCCTTTTCAAAAAATCCTATTTGTGTATGCATTTCACATATTCATTTCTAGAAAGAAACAAAGGATACAAAACAAAACCCACAAAACCCAGAATGAAAACTTGTATTGCAGAATTTACAGAGGAAGCTAGGTCATCTTCC
This sequence comes from Sequoia sempervirens, assembly GCA_007258455.2. Classification (NCBI taxonomy): domain Eukaryota; kingdom Viridiplantae; phylum Streptophyta; class Pinopsida; order Cupressales; family Cupressaceae; genus Sequoia; species Sequoia sempervirens. The sequence continues at coordinate 46,697,330 of VDFB02058242.1, forward strand.
TTGAGAGTTTTTTCCAATCCAAAATCACCTACATAGGCTTTTCAAATTATTAAAAAAATGTTTTTTCTGGAAACCCAGAATAATATAGATAGATATACCTATAAATTGTAACAGAATCAAAAGAGGTTTAACTCCGTGCTTCAGTTCTTCAATTCCAAAACGAAAATATAAACTTTAGAAATTACAGCTGTGGCTTTTAGAGCTATCATATAATGGTAAAAAGATCTAGCTCTATCAGAAAAAGAAAAACCATTCAATTTAGGCACTATATGCTGCAAATAATAGGAGATTACCAATCATCATCATAAACTCCACTTACCAAGTCGCACTTCTTGATTCTTGGTTAGGAATATGTTAGAACACTGTTAGCCGCTTATGGATTTGGCTTTGTTGGTGCTATAGGGTTAGCGAGGGCTAGGGAGTGAATTTTTGCAGCGGAGCAACTGCATGGGCAAGGGCGAACATCGACACTTGTTAAGGAAAGAAGGCACGAAAATATGGGTGCAGAAGTAGGCGAGATTCTTCCCTAGCCAAGGCCGGTGGTGTCAGGCGACAACGTTACCAGCTGAGGTCGGGCTCTCACGGGGATGGGATTTCTGGCGATTCTGAACCTCCTCCTCCCTCATCTCCACATGGTGTTTCTCCTCATCCTGTGCCGGCGGAGCCCAATTCCAAATGTTATGAGGCCTGCAAAAACAACTCGAACCCTTTCCACGCTTGCAGCGACTTCTGTTTGGCCCAGATTCAGTTTTCTCGTTGGCATCTGCAACAAGCTTCCCACTAAAAATGTAGCCAGGGGAAGTTGATCATCAGCTCTGATATTTCTTGCATTAATCCCATCTCGTCTCCCAGTCAAAATAGGTATAAATGACCCTCCAGACTGCAAAACAAAATCATATCAACCATCAACCAAAAAAGCCCCTAACCAGAAATTTTGATGTAAACAAAAATCACAATTTTCCAGAAGCATTACCAGAACCATAGCATCTCTAGCAGCCATTTGGATGATATCTGCACAAGAGACAGTTAGTGGGCATGCTCTTCATATAAATCACAAAACCACTAACCAGAAACTTTGATGTAAACAAAAATCATAGTTTTTTTTTTCAAATGCATTAACAGAACAACATCTCTAGCAGCCATTTGGATGATATCTACAAAAGAAACAGTTAGTAGGCATCCATTTGGATGATATATGCACAAGAAACAGTTAGTGCGCATGCTCGTTCAAACCAAAATTTCGCTCTGAGAAGATTGCAACAGAACAGATGCATCACACCCCAGAACAATTACTACACATTATAAAAACAGCGTACCATCAATCCGTCTCTGTGAATAAGATTGAATAAAAGAAAAAGATTTCAATTAAATTACATCTACTTGACACTCTTAGTGATTTGAAGCCTCCTTTCCATGCATAGCTGCAAAATGTGCAAGTATTATGATGCCACGCACCCAGCTCAGATCCATGTGCCCCTTGCAGAAACACAGACAAAACATTATCCAAGCATGCTTAATACATTGCCTTCTCACATATCATTGGATAGGGTTTAGAAAATTATTGCCAAAAAAACAAAACCCCCTGCAAATTAGGCACAGACCAACAGCAGTAGCGATAAATGCCTATTCTTTTTGGCAGTAAAGCATATGAAAAATACAAAACTTTGGTTTATCAATGTATTATCTCCCTTGCACGGTTCCCAAAGCACCAACGAATATGTCGATTGCCCACTCTAAAACATTAGTCTCCTACTATAAAGGCAGGAACTAATAAGCTTTAATTATTGGTAATTTGTAATTTCAATTTTAATTTACAAATCAAAAGTATTCACATATACATTTATGAGTGTTATAGTTATTAGCTAACAAAAAGGATAATGGGTTTAAATATTGAAAGTGAATCTTTCCAGAGTATTGTGTTTCCTCCTTTTGCTAACTTGGTTGTGCACTAATAAAAGAGGAGGTCATTGGCTTAAACTTCTTGGTTAGTAGTTCAAATCTACCAAGAGTAGCTTTGTACAACACTCTTTCTTTTGTTAATGTGAGATCTGCCATAATTGTAAGGGGTCTCTCAATTATTTGTGGTGATTGGAATATGTTCAACAAGAGTTGTGTTGTTATAAACGCATTTAGTTATTTGGTTATGTGAAATAATGTTGTCACTTGAATTGGAGGAAAAATGTGTGAAAATATTTCTTTGTGAACTACCCATCATGTGTAGAGCTCTATGAATATGAAATGAGAATATTTTCAATTCAATAGCTGAATTTGGAGAACATTAGAAGAATTAAAGGTGATTTTTTTAGTACTATCCTCATCAATGCATCCATCAAATTCATCTTTGTATCAATTTTCTCTACTTTCACCTTGTCTTGATCTTCAAGTACATTCTTGATGAAGTGATAACACAACTCAATATGCTTGGTCCGATTATGAAAAGTTGACTTCTTTGTCAAATGAATAGCATTGTTGTTATCTAAAAAAAGAATGAAAACATTTTGTTTGAAGTTCCCAAATCACCCAACAGTCATTGCAACCAAATCATCTCCTTCACACCTTCAATGAGAGAAATATATTCAGCCTCGGTAGTGGAGAGTGCAACCACCTATTGCAACCTTGAGACCCAAGTAATCATTGCCCCAACAAATGTGAACACATAACCTATTGCAGACTTTCATTTGTCTAAGTCATCGGCCATATCAGAGTCAACATAACCTCGCAATTGTGCATCTCTCCCTCCAAAACAAAACAAAAAAAATATGAAATTACTTTTAAATACCTTAGTATCTACTTCACTACTTCCCAATGAGCCTTGCCCAAATTGCTCATAAATTTGTTCACTACTCCCATTGCATGGGAAATGTTTGGACAAGTGCACACCATTGCATACATAAGACTCCAAATAGCTGATGAATAAGGAATACCATTCATGTTTTCTTGATCTTGAGGTGTTTTAGGATATATTTCAGATGAAAAATGAAAATTTTCATCAAGTGGAGGGCTCACAAGCTTAGCACCCTTCATGTTAGATCTGTCCAAAACTTTGTCAATGTATTTTTCTTTTGATAATTTGATTTCTCTCTTATGTATGTCTCAAATTATAGTCATACAAAGTAACATTTTTGTTTCCCCTAAGTCTTTCATTGCAAACTTTTGAGTTAACTATCATTTCAAATCATGAACAAATCTTATGCTAGTACTAGTTACTAACATATTATCAACATAAATTAGCAATAAAAAAAATTCACCATTATCCAATACCTTGTAATAGACACACAAATCAACTCGTAGTGTGTGAAGTGTTGCTCAACCATGAAAGAATCAAACTTAAGATACCACTATCATGGGGCTTGCTTGAGCCCATATAATCTCCTCAACTTGCAATACAAATATTCTTTACCTTGTTTCTCAAAACCTTCAGGTTGATGCATATACAACTCCTCTTCTATATCACCATAAAGGAACATAGTCTTCACATCAAGTTGTAAGATCATACACCATTGTCAATCCCAAAATTACTCTAATGGTGGTCATCTTCACAATCGGTGAGAAGATTTCATTGAAGTCTACTCCTTTTTGTTGATCATATCCCTTCACCATCAATCTTGCCTGATATCATTTCTTGCCTCCTCCTTTCAATCTCTACACCCATCAATTCTTTAATGATCTTCAATTGGGTGGAAACTTGACCAAATCCCAAGTATGATTGGCCATGAGTGAATCTATTTCCTCTTGCATTGCATTCAAACATTTCTCATGGTTAGCAACGTTGCAGGCTTCTTTGAAGGTAGCTAGATCTAATTGATCAAAAATTAACAATTGATAATCATCAAATTTTATAGAGGTCGACACTCCCGAGTAGACCTCTACACTTGAAGAACTAATTCCTGCAAATTACCCTTTTCCTACAAATTACCTCCTAATATTATTTCTTTACAATGGCTATAACTGTAATGCATTATTTGGAGGTTGTGTATCAATCACAATTTGTGGAGAATATGCTTCATAATCAATAAAATTTGATGCTTGCATGGGATAATTACTAACATCCCTAGGCACACTCTTGTTTACCACGACCCTCATTTCACATGGTCAATTTGTTGCCCTATTTGTTGATGAATAAGACTCACACAATGGTAAGGATATGGATTTGTTAGCAAGGGAAAATGAATATGATGTTTCAGCATTCAATTTCAACTGACTTAGATTATGCGATGGAGAATAATCATTAAAATTAGCAGCTTGTGTAGGAAAAACAAGAGTGGATGAGGACAAATTCCCATCGCGTGGTTGTGTTTGTCTATGAATTTGATGTACGCAAAAATTAAAGGGTTGGTTGGGATTTAAGCCACCCATCAACCTTGTTGGTTGCAAATCAATTGAAATAGGGACACAAATTTGTGAAGGTTGCATATGATTTAAACATGCCCTTAACATTCCTTGCACAGTTTGGGTATTACGCAGTGATAGTGAAGCCTACGTTGACTATGGAAGAGGCTCACATGATGGAGCATACAGGTTGGCATGGGTAGAGAATGGACAAGTTTGCAGTGGTAGAGTTGATGTTTCATCATTTTATTTAAAAGGACTTAGATCATATTTTAAACTGTCTCCTATTTCTTCCTTGATGAAAATTTGGTTCATGTATGGAGATCCACATGATGAGCCACTCCTAGATGATCTTGTTTTGGATATGAAAACTCCTCTAGATGATTGTGATAATATTCCATATGATGAAGATACATTAAAAGTGCTCAACTATTGGAAAATTATTGAACATGAAAGGGCCACCAAATCTTCTACTTCTCCTTCAAAGGCTTCATGTACTCCAACTAATGTTCACACTCAAGAATCTTATGTGGACACATCATTTGGGGATGAAAATGTATTCCTATGAAAATCATTGAGATCTCATCTCCTTCACCTACTATTGAATTTTATGATGCTTGTGTTGCTACCGATATGGCTTCTTATGATTTAGTGTAGCAAGATCTTCATCGTCTTCCAACTACATCTACTTCTGATGCATACTTGAAAGGCATTGTCGGGTTGTTTTTTGAGTCTCATATAAAACTGATTTGGGAGACACCAATGATTATATACATCTTCTCTTTGATGAAGATGATTCTTCTTTAGTTGTTGTGAGGGAATACTATGACACTCTTGTTCATTCTCTACATGATCATTCTTCATAGTTTGACATGAGTGTGGATAATTTTAGACAACATTTGGAGGAGGCTTCTTTATCTTCAGAGGAGACATCTTTATCTTTGGATTTTTTTATACATCCATCTCTAGGAGATTCTAGATTGACACCTTTAGTTTTATGGCCTAGAATGTGATTCTAGATTGACATGTTTAGTTTTATGGCCTACAATGCATATTTGGAGTGTGTTTTTATTTGGCATTGACATGGAGACACTTAAGCATAGTTCAGAGAAATCACGTACATATTATTATTCTTCCCATATCTTCCTTTCAAGAATAGCAAGACATCATGCATATCATCTTGGTTTTATTTCCCCCTAAGGGGAGGAACATTGTTCGACAATATTGTATCATCTTCAACATTCAATGTTGAGCATCTACCATTTTAGGAGACTCGCCATTGAGGTGGGCCTACATGGTCTCTCTTTTTCTTCTCTCTTATGGGGGGCATTTTTCCTCACATGGGGTTTTGTCCTTCTCATTCTTTATTGAGAGTATTTCTTATATTTCATCTCTCTTTTGGGGATGATTTTTATTCCACTAGGTTTTCTCCTTTTCTCCATTTGTGAGAGATTGCATTTGTGTTTGTACATGGGTTCCTAACATGGCATGTCCTTGCATATTTACATTATTTGCATAATAATACACTCCCTAAGTTGCACTTAAGGGGGTTGTTGGTGTGAATAAATGTCTTGTACCTAATTAGTTCACTTACTAGGGACTTAGGGGACATATTCACATGTTAAGTTTACTTAGGTCTTAAGATTATTTATATAAGATTTAGTTTCTGTATCTAGATTTTATCTTTTCCTAGGTAGTTATAATAAGTTGACTCATATCATGTAAGATTAATACACTTTTCATAATCTTATGACATTTATGTCTCACCTTGGCTATATAACCAAGGGGTTCTCATACATTGTAATATTGAGAGGAATTCTTGGATAATCAATTTCATTGCAATCTTGAGCATTGCATATTGATCTCTTTGTTCTTTTCATTTGACCTCTAGATCTTGGGTATCTCTATATCTAACTCTAACGGGATCAAAGTTGTAGTCATGTGACAAGTGTCATATGAGGGATAAGGGCTAGGTTTAAGATGTGCATTAGGGAAACATATTTATATGAATGATTAGGATTGTGAGGTGGGATTGAAATGAATGGATGAGATTGAAAGTTTGTATGAATTTTGGGAAGTGTCTAGTTTCAATGAATCTAGACAAGGTCTTAGTTAGTCATGTGAGAGGGACACTTTTCATAAGATGACAGGTTTATATTTTGATCCATATGAATGGAATCAATGAGCAGGATTAAATGGATAAGCATTGAGGAATAAAGTGGAATTAAAAATTGGAGTAAAAGTTAATGGGGATTAATTATCCTAAATCAATTAATTAAATTATAATTAAGAATTAATTAATTGGTTTAGTTGGAGGATTTTGAGATAAGGCTAGAGTTAATTAAATAAATGTGAAATTTATCTAATTAAAGGTGATGGATAAGGGTAATAGAAAAATTAATTAAATAAAAAAATATTACTTATTTAATTAATGGCTTAGGATAGGCTAAAATTAGGTGTGGGTGGGTAAGGTTAGAATTTTAGACTTGTCTAAACCAAATCTCCCACTTAAAAATTATTTTCTCTCCTCTTTAAGTCTTCTTTCTCTATATACTAAGTTGACTAGTCCAATTGACTTTTCTCCTTACTTTCTTGTGAAAATCTTGTATATGTTTGAAAAACTCTTCTCCTCTCACACTTCTCTCATGTCCCTTGGTATTAATAAGCTCCCTTAATTCTGAAATACCCCTAGGACTATATCTATAAACAAATTAAAATGGATGTTTACCTATACTTTTGTTGAAAGAGTCCTTGTATGTAAATTCAACATAAGGAAATCTCAAATCCCAGTGCTTAAGTTTATCACCAACCAAACATCCTAGAAAAATTCCTAATCTTTAATTGATAACTTTAGTCTATCCATTCATTTGAGGATGATATGTAGAGATAAAATGTAAATCAATGCCTAATTTTTTCTCCAAAAATTTCCTACAAACTTAGTGTCATGGCCTGAAAATATACTTCTAGAAACCATGTAATCTAACAACATCTATGAAAAATAAATCTACAATGTGTATAGCATCATTTGTCTTCTTAAAAGCTATAAAGTGAGCCATTTTTCAAAATATAATAATAACCACAAAAGTGTCAACTAGGAAAATGTGTCTCAACCATAGTAACGAGACTCAGACTCGACTTGGACTTGGTTAGGGTGACTTGACTCGTGACTTGGAACTCAGCACCCAAACTCAACACAGACTCGGTAAAATGATTTGTTTTGAAAAAACCCTAGAAATTTAGAGATTTTTAAGGATTTAAAACTTGTTTCAAGCACCCTTTATTGAATAAACCTTAAAGACACAATAAAATCATTAAATAGAAGCAAATTTTATCACATACACAAGTATACAATGATCACATAAGTATAAAGTACACAAATTGTAGTTGAGTTGCTGAAGGAAATAACATACTTAGATATATAAATATAGTCAAATGTATACAAAACTCATGTTATATGAAATCCATGACATCAAATGATCCATATAAATATGAAATATCAAAAAAAAGCCACAAGTCTATGGCTTAGTGGAGCCAACATCCTTCCTATGAAGGCTTCTAAGGGTCCTCGATGATGTAGTAGTTGCAGCCATAGTCTTTGCTTGTGTCTCCATGCCACTCTCACCAACAACACTTGTGTCTCCTCATGCTCTAGCCTCCTCAACCATGGCTATAACCTTAGCCTCTCTCTCTACCTGGTCCACCCAATCAAGGTCCTTATCACTAAAGACTGCATTTGTAGCCTCAGTGATCCACTCAGACTATGGATCAACCTCCTCTAGCCTGATCGAGGTGGAGTCGTGGTAAAAAATATTCTTGTATCTAAGGTGAAGGTTGTAATGAACATACACCAAATCATTCATCCTCTCCACTGATAGTCTATTGCGCTTCTTGGAGTGTATGTGCTCAAACATACTCCAATTGCGCTCACAACCAAATGAACTGCATGGTTGGCTCAATATACAAATGACAAATTTTTGAAGGTTTGATGTATCAGAACCAAACATATTCCACCAACTATCTGAAATGAGAAAAAGAAACAAAACCAATCTCATTTCCAACTTTAATTTTCAAGTTTCAAGTTTCAAGTTTAACATTTAATAATAAATTATAATATAAAAGGATGAAAATTATGCCCTTAAATATATTTTTACCTGGCAGTAATGTCATCCTACTCTCTTTGGATAAATGACATGCAAAGAAGTCTCCTTGTGCCTTAGTGAAGGAATCTATCTCGTGCACTATCTGTGTAGCAACAATAGGCAACATCTGCTCTATCATCAAGTAGAGCCCACTAAGAATCTCTTTATCTACACGTAGATCACGATTGAATTGGAAGGTCAAATTTAGGAAACATGTGACTGCATGGATGGGCCTATGAAGTTGGTGGTGCCATATTTGATCAATGATCTCCCAAATGGGATGATACTTCTCCTCAACTCCACCATAGATGGATCTAATGGCCTCTTTGGCCCTATCCATGCCCTTATATATGTAGCCCATTGTGGGCTTCTCCCCATCAGTAACTCGTAGGAGAACTACCAAGGGCTCGACAAACCGCAAAGTGAAAAAATTGTGAAACATTAACTTAAGTAAGTGTGAAGCTATGAACGAAAATAAACAAATAAAAGTAAAATATGAAAAAAAAATTAAAAGTAAAACATAACATTTGAAGAATTAAATTTTACCTTCACAATCTCCTTCGCTGGTGTCCAAAACCCTGGCTCATCAAAAATGCAATCATCCACAACAATCCCTACAATGCTTGTAGCATGGATGAGGAAGACCACTCCTCACCAACAAACATGCGCCTTAAAGATGCCCTTGAGTTAATCAAGGATTGCAATGTGATAAAATTAGTTGCAAACCTAGTGATGCCAAGACAAGCCAACTCCCTTAACCCCGTGTATTGCCTCATAAGGTTAAGCACCCATATGTGATTGTATACAAATTTACAAATATTTTTTGTGGAATCCACACATGTTTTGATCCATGGGAGCTTCCCAAGATCCTCCAATATGAGGTCAATGCAATGGACAACACATGGAGTCTAGAATATAGTAGGGTGCCTCTCCATTAATAATCTACCAACATCAACATAATTTGTTGCATTATCTATCACCACTTGAACTAAATTATCTTCTCCCACCTCAACTATCACCTCCTCTATAACCTCACAAAGGTATGTGGCATTTTTTATTTGGCTGGAAGAATCAATGGATTTGATGAAGATGGTGTCAACTAAAAAAAAAGCAAAAGTTAAAACCAATTATTCAATAAATTAAAAAACATAAATCAGCCATATTAAATTATTAATCACTAAATCAAATTCAAATTTCAAATTATTCAATACATTGAGAGAAGTATAGTTACCTCCAGAGGAAACTAGAAAATTAAGTAGCATCCTATTTCTCCTATCGGTCCAACCATCAGTCATGATGGTGCAACCCGACCTCCTCCACTACAAGCATTGCTCCTCTAATTGTGATTTTACATCTGCCACCTTTTGAGTCAAAATCAAAAGTGGGCCCTTTAATTCATCTTCATTAGGGGCTTTGAACCCTGCCCCACATATTGTTATGGCATCAACCATGTTTTTCCAAAAAGGATACCTAAAACATGCCATAAATAAATTAATAAGTTACTTAGATAAGTATTGTAAATGTAAAATGAAAATTCTTAAGTTTTTAACTTTAAATTTGAATTTGATAATGAGATACATCTATATTCTAAAATTTAAATATAAATTTTAAAACAATTAAATGAAAAAGAATTGCATGGCTACATGGAAGGGAATGGTGCAATAGTACCAGAAGTCTGCAATTGTTTTCTTTGTTGCATCATGTGCGTCCTTGTCTCAACCCATGCTCTCAAGTGACGGTTGGGAACCAGGAGTAGTTTGTGGTACAAAATATGAGTCTACCCTAGGTTTACGAACTCTAGGGCCAATGTTAACACTCCCACTACCACTAGCAGTAGCAGTGCCAACAACACTAGGAGTAGTACTAGTAGTACGCATAGTAGTGCAGTAGCACAAACACTAGCACTAGGATGGTATGGAGGCATGGAAGAAGCATCTCCAACAAAACCAAGTCCTTGTGGCTGTCCAACTCTCACCAACTCCTCCCTTTTCCTTTTTTCATTTCTTTTTGCAATTTGAATGTTTCTAATTGCACCTGCACCTGCACTTCATGAACAACCTTAGGAGGTGCTAGTGTGCAACCCACTGCATCATGGACAGGTATGCGGGCAATATGATATTTCAATTTGTTTATTCCTCCATGATATATTGTTTTGCAATATTTACATTTTGTCTCTCCTTTTTTCATTCTAGGAAATATTTTAGCATGCTTCCAAGCAGGGTCTTTTCTGCTTAGGGTTTGACTTTGAGATATTGTGAAAATATGGTTTGATTTGCAAATGAAAGTGGTTGCAATAACAAGTAGGGTTTCTAAAATTTTTTAAGTTGCAAGTAGGGTTTGTAAAAAAAAATGCAAAATAAAAAAAATAATGATTTTACAAATTACAATAATTTTTTTGTTTAAAAAACACAAAAAAACCAATTAAAATCAAACTTACCCCTTAAATCTAGCTTGGAATGCAATGCAAACTCCTCCCAATTGTTGGTAATGAGTTAGAGATCAACCTCCTCATTGGTATGAAGCTTCCTAAATGATTTAATAGCCTGGATTTGTCTTTAATAGTTTGTTGGCTGCCCTACAATGATCTCTTATTTTTCTTCACAACCCTCTCTTCTCCTCCTATTTTTCCAAATGAATGAAATGAGGTTGTTTTTAGGGCTAAGGAGATAATATAAGTCAAAAATTAAAAATAAAAAAACTTTGAGTTATGTTTTTTTTGGTCTTTTTTGCCTTGGTTGCACTAGCCACATCTAGGGCTTAGGACTCTCAAGCTAGACGTGGCATGTCTGGAGAGTCTGGCTAGGATGTGGATAGACTCAGTCGTGTCCATGTCTGGGCTCCCAGGACATAGCCAGGGGTGCTCAGCTCAGGACTTGCCGAGTCCAGGCGAGTCCAGGCGAGTCTCATTTCTCTAGTCTCAACCTTGCAATTACATAAGGTACTATTGATGCATTAGCATAGGGTGGTGCAAGGAGGGAGTACCCCCCTATAGGGGTCTAGGGGGGCTCATCCCCCCTAGCGAGGGGTTTGGGGGCCACACACCTTAGAAGGAGTTTGCGGACAGTGCCCTCAAAAGCCACATTTTATGTATATTTCATTATTGTAAATTTAGAACATTCATCATTAGGTCTCATATTTGACGATTGATATTTTGTTGGATTGACTTTCCCTAGAAGGTAACACTATTTTATAAATTCATTATATTATGGCTATATATTGCAATGTATTCTGAGAGTCTGATAGCGGTCGTGTTTCCTTTGGATCTCTGGTTGGTGATACTCCTATGAGAAGCATACTCTACAATTATATTATAATCCTTGTGATTTCTAAATAATATATTGGGTGACTGTTGGAGTGTAGGGATTTTAGATCCCAAAATATTTTTCTGTGTAAATCACTATGTTGTGGTATGCGTGATATTTATGTTTATTTATGTTTAAGTTTTTGTAACTGTTAAAGATCTGTAAAATTTTTGCATTATTCTCCTCTCAAGATTAGTGTAGAAAGTTGTTTCCCTACCTTAGCTTCCTTACAAAAAGTGGAATCCTTACCTTGTTATGCTCTTACCAGTCCAAGTACAAAATCCATGCTTATATTTTCCAGTGGTTTCTCTAGTATAGGTAATGGCTGATATAGTGTTATATTTTGACTCCCTCTTTTGGCATATTCACAAAATTGGCATCCACCTTTAGATTTTCTATTTTTTATCCTCATCCTTGTCCAATAATATCTTTTACTTAGTTGCACCATGGTCTTATTAGCTCCAAACTTTCTAGCTAAACCACCACAATGTTTTTCTCTAATTAAATTATGCCTCATTGATCTTTGAGGTATGCATACTTGTTGTCCTTTGAATAACAACCCATCTTGTATAAAGTAATATATCCACTAGTATCCTATCCACACTAGTAGGTTCCATTTAAAGTATGTCCATCCATCCTGAAAATCCAAATCATCTTTGGATAACTCCTTAATAGCATCAAATCCAACTACTTCAACTCTCATTTAAGTATATAACTTGCTAATCTCCTTCTCAAAGTATCTGCTACTTTATTTTCAAATTTTTAAATTGATGTAACTTAAGAATAAAAATTATGCCCTTATAGGAATTCAACCCACTTCATGTGTCGATGATTAAGCTTAGTTTTGAACTGTTAATAAATTGTATGTCATGATGATACATGTGAAGTAAAAACTTCTTAGGAAGTAAATTATCTTGCCACTTATTTAAGTCCTACCTATGGCATAAAACCGTTGATCATAAACAAAAGTTATCTTCTTAGAATCATTAATACTCACACTATTTAGTATGCAATAGGCCTTCCCTATTTGCTAATAATGTATCCTACATGGCTATCCCACTCGCATCACAATCCACATGAAATACTTTTGTAAAATTGGATAGTGTGAACATTGATTCCTTTGTGACCTTCTTCTTAAAAAGATAAAAGAGTTATTGATTGGTGTTATCCACTTAGACTCCTTTTTATCTCCTCTTATGGTTTTAGTTATGGGTGCACATATCCCACTAAAATTTTCAATAAATATGTAATAGAAGCTAGTTAAACCATGGAAACTTTGAACCTCATGCACACTCCCAAGTGTAGGTCATTCAATTATAGCATGTAAATTTTATGAATCCATTTATAACCCTTGTGGTGAGGTAACATATCCCAAATGGACAAATATTTCCTTTGTAAAGGTACATATCTTTAAGTTTACCAATAAGTCATCCTTTTGAGCCTTTGAAGGACCTTCTTAATGTTCAATATATGTTCTTTCTTATAGTTACTAAAAATTAGAATATCATGAAGATAAACAATCATAAATTTAACTAAGAATAGCTTTGACAACTCATTCATCAACCTCATAAACATTTTAGTTAATTTTTTTAATCTAAAGGGCATTACTAACCATTCATACGACAACTCATTGGTCTTAATAATGGCCTTCCACTCAACAATGCCATCTATTTTTCTAATTTTTTGATACCCACTTTTTAAATCATTTTCTGTAAAAATACTTAGTCTTCCCCAAGAAATCCATGAGATCATCCATTCCTGGTAAAGGATAATGATACCTAATATTTATTTTATTGATATCTCTTGATTCATGCACATCCTTTATTCACCATTATTTTTTGGTGTTAACATTGTTGGTATTGTGTATGGGCTAAGACTTTCTCTAATTAGTCATCTTTCCAATAATAATTGCACATGTTTATTTTCCTCTTCATTTATTCTAGTGTCAATCTATAACAATAGTTATTAGATAAAGTTTCCCCTAGAATCAAATCAATATGATGGCTAATGCTCCTTGTGATGCAAAAATACCGGTATAGGTTGAATTACGCTTGATCCATGAAGAATCGAAGCATAACGAAACCACCAATACTCAAATCTCAACAAGATCAATCAAATGAAATTAAAACTAAATATTTTATCAAAACCTAACATACTAAATTATGGGAAGTTTTCAAAACATCTACTCTATTCCATCTGAAACTTATCCCATTGTGGAATTGGTGTCATGTTGATGTGGAATGATGACCCTTGCCCAATCCTGTGATTAGTGAGCCTATTTCAGTTGATTCTATGGAAGAGAATTGATGAAACCATATTGAGTGATGTATGAAAACCTAGATTATGCTAAAAATGAACATGATGCAAGCTAAGTTACCATGATTTTATGCTAAAAATGATCTAATTGTGTTATTGCTAAGCTACTGTAAGCTAAAACTATGCTAAAAAGATGAAACCCTAATTAAGATGGATGCAAGGAAGCCATTAATGGATGCTCTAAGCTACTATGCAATGAAAGTGAGCTGAAAATAAGATAAATGTGTGGAAATTGAGAATATGGATGCAAGTGAATTCAACAACATAAATTGCAATTGAAATATGGATCCATTTGTCTCCAAATAGTGATCTATTTATGGAAGAGAAAATGAAGAATGAATGGTTGAGATAAAAAAGATTAATCAATGGTTCAAGATGAAAGGAAGAAGAGGAATGGATCATGGACTCTCATCAATGGATGAGAATGCATGATGAAATTTAATCAAGGTCTCACACTTGCCTCAAAGAAACACACTTTTTACCTGCTCACACAGGTCAAAGGTAACTTTCCCAAAAGGTAAAGAGGTTAACTTACCAAAAAAGCTAAGTGAGATGATTGGAGGAGATGGAATATTCCTTAAAATATCCCATTGGGTGAGGAAAAAGTTGAATTTACAAATTAATTTAACAAAGTTTTAATTGTGCAAAAAGGGGTAAGGAATATTCCCGTTTGATTAGAGGAAAATTAGTTTAAATGATAATTAAACAAGATTTAATTTAGGGAATTTAGGGAATTAGAAGACTTAAGAAGATATTTATTAAATTAAATGATTTAATAAATGGAGGAGAGAAGGGGGGAATGATATTTAATTAAATAACTTAGGGTTATTTAATTAAATAAGATGACTTAAGAGATTAAATTAAATATTTTGATTTATTTAATTTAATTAGATGAAGTATGTGTGAAAGGAGATGGATTAACCTGATTAAATCAATTAGGCCAATAGATGAAAATGATGCAATTAATTAATTAGCTAGGCTAATTAAGTTAGTTAGGAAAAAAGATGATGGGTTAAAGAGGAAATGATGTTCATAAATGTTTTTTGAATGCATGACATCAATTAAGACATTTTTCAATGTCTACATTTCTCCCCTCTTTGAAGTGAGGTACCTACTGCTTTAGTTCAAAGAATAATGCTTTTTGGATCAAAACTACTATTTAAATAAAAAAATTATAATTTTTTAGATCTGCCCCAACGAAAGGATAAAGTTGTTTCTAATTTTTTAGATACCCTAAAGGAAGGATAAAGTTGACTCCCTACCCCCTCGAGAAATCTGGTAGAAATTTCAAATTTTGGGTCGATTTCTCGACAAAGGTTAAAAAGTTAGACCCCAAGGGTTTAGAAAGGTTTTGGGATGCAAGAATAATGCCAAAAGCACAAAAAAGATGTAAAATTAAGTCTAGATTGGAAAAATTTGTGAAAATGATAATAAAACCCATTATTAAGGTTAAATTAGGACAAAAATCCCTAGTTTTGTACCATAAATAGGCCGTAGGGGTCATTTTCAATTCATTTATGCATTCACAATGAAGGAATTCTTGTGATTTGAACTCTGACCCTTTAATGAAATGGCATGCCAAGAGCTTCCCAGACACATCTCCGATCGAATTTGAGAGTTTCAGCAACTTCCAAGTGCAAGACCACCGGTATGTGATTCAAAACTTGATTTGAAATTTGAAATTTGAAATTTCGATGCATTTATTTATCATTAGAATTTAGATTCAGGGGGCTTCACTATATAACAATGCACATGCATATGGCAACTCTTCTCTTGATTTAAAATAAGGGTTTCTAATTTTAAATGGCAACATGGGCTTATTTGGTGACGCACTTGCCAATTTAGAAATTAGGGTTTGGTCAAGCTAGAAGATAAATCATGATGCCATCTTATATGGCGACACATTTTCCAATTTAAGATTTTAAATGCACTGGGCGTCACTATTTGAATTTTGAATATAGCGACGCTACTATAAAGAGTGATGCTATTGTGATTTTTGAGCCAGAAATTCCAAACTTCAATTTTTGATGATTTCCTAGCATCATCTGCTTTGTGGGTGTGGGAGGTCTTCCCACCATTGATGTCGAGGGAGCACAAGCGCATAGTTCTAGAGTTAGGTGATCTTTCAGAGTTGCACCAGGAGCACCTATGAGAGATTGGATTGTGGTACGTGGCATACACACCCATTATTAGGACTCATTTAGTAATGATGACAACTTTGTGTGAGAGATGGCATGGTGAGACCTCATCCTTCCACCTTCCGACGGGGGAGGCAATAGTTACTTTGGAGGACATGTGGCAGATATTGTGATTTCCTATCCATGGTGATTCCATGATTTACGACACTGATGTTGGGTTCGATGCATGACTTGAGGTGATGGGGATGGACCAAATTGTGTTGGTCAAATCTCAGATTGATTTGGAGACATACAAAGGTCATGTGCCGACTTTTAGATTGATCATCCTGGCCATCATTTTAGGTTTGGTGGCCCCAGATAGACGTGGCAGATTCTTCAACCTAGGATGGGGCTTGGCATGGCACCAAATGCTACATAAGAGGACTCTTTTTACATGAGGGCTTGTGATGCTAGCCTCCTTATACCATGATTTACATGATTTTATTTATTGCAATAGGAAATTCCTCATTGCAGGGGTTACTCTTCTTCATTTTTGGGCATGGGAGCACATTGTTGTGCTTTGCCCAATTGTACAGATGGTAGACATGGAGCCAGATGATCCCATTATTTGGAGATATCAAGGTGTCATCACTCTTAGGCACGCTGGATAGATTGGGCTCTCATATTGGAGATAGGTGATTAATGACATGACAATCTTCTATTGGTTCCCATGGCTTCAAATGCTGCCATGGTTTGATTATATACAACAGTTATACTTCACCAAATAGACACATTACATATAGGGCAGAGAGCACACGATGATTAAGAGATATCTCCTTAACAAGGTACCTAGATAGTTCGGGGATGCACAGGATATACCCAATGACGAATACAGACCATTTTTGTTAGATTGGTAAGGGAGTTTCTCACATGGGGAGCGACTATTCCCACTGCAGAGGCAATTGATAGCTTCTGACAGTTGGTTGCCCAGCCTTGGCCATATGATCAAGGTCAGCCCATAGTGTAGACCACTCTGGTGTATGATGCATGGTTCATCCCACTAAGGCAATTTACAAATCCAACAGGTGCTCCTCGTAGAGGGAGACCTCAAGGAAAAGGTGCCAAGGGAAGGGGACAAGAAGGCCAGGATGACCAAGAAAGACAGGTTCCAGGGGCTCCTCTGGTTGTGCAGCCACAAGTTCAGCCTCAAGTGCAGCCATAGGTTCAACCATAGCCAAGACCACTGGGTAAAAGCGCAAAGTTGTGTCACACTTTCAACCAACTTATCAGCACAACTGAATTTAAGTATTTCTAACTAAAAATCAATTTTGGTCAAACATATGATCTAGTAAAATTCATTCTAGCTAAGTTAGATACTTCCACAACATTTTCAACTAAAATTGTTGGCTAAAAATATATGGAGCACCACTTTGAGTCCAATTTACCAAAAAAATAAAATTATTTGAAAAACTTGAAGTTTCAATAAATCTTGCTAATGTAAATAACATTTTTTTTAAAATATAAAAATACCCTTTTGTAGATCTATAAGTGTAGTTTTCAAAAATATATTTATTTTAATAGTTTAATTATTTTTTATATTTTACTTTTTATTTTTACTAAAATTAGGTTATCAACACAAAATATTAGGTTGATTACTATGCCAAAAAAAATACCAAAACTTATTAAAAAAACTGAAAAAAATATGATGCACTAGATAAAAAAATCTATTTCAAGATGGTATTTTTTTTTCTATTTCAGATAAATATTTAATATGAAAGTTAACGTTTGATGAAAACAGTTGCTTTTTGATTCACGCATATTTTAATATTTATTTAAAAATATATATTTATCAAAATTGAAAAATAATATATCAATGCACTAAAATTTCAAGTTATAAATACACACAAAAAATTTGAAAGAAAAAAAATTACTATAAAAAGTTTGATGACCCATGCAACTTCATTTTTTCAGCATTTTATCAGCAACTAAATTATAGTGTTAATTTATTAAAACCTAGTTTAAAATAATTTTTTAATTTCTTTTAAAAAATACAAACATAAAATATACTAAAAAATACATATTTTACTAGTTTACATCATTTCAAAATTCAAAACATATATGCCACTTTTTAGTGATTCAATTTTAAAAGTTGGATCAGCGTTGGTTGTTTCCTTTATAGAGTATGACATAGATTTATGCTTTTACCCCACCACCCCACCACTAGATGCACGTGATGCACAGATTTAGCAGTTGCAACAACAGGTGTAGGCATTGATGGGTGAGCAGGACCAGGCTTGCCAACAGATTTTGGCTCTTACTACTAAGAGAGACCAAGCGGTAGCAAGTGATCGCAATGACAGTAGAGAGAGATGTGGCATTTTAGAGGGTATAAGTTGTCACTAGTGAGAGGGATCAAGAGGTGGCTAGGAAGCAAAAAATAAAAGTTGTGATGGTAGAAACACATGGAAGGGGGTGATCCCACAATAGTGGTTCACAATTTTTGGCCAAACTGGACACTAAAATATTTTTTTAACCAAATCTTCACTTTCAGGCACCTATAGTGGCTAAACCATGAGAAATTTGAAGATGATGCAAACCAGAGTTTCATGAAATTTTGTCTTTAGATTCTAAATATATTTTTTTCAAAATTTTTGGAATCAAATTGCATTTATTTTTCCATCTCCCTCAAAAACTAGTTTTTTTCAAAAAATAACATTTTAAAAAAGTGACGCTCACCGTAAAATGCATAACTTTTTTTCCATGAAAGATAAAATTATAATTATTTCAAATTTAGATTTGTAACTCCAATATCTAGTGCTTCCACTTGGTTAGATATTTTTTTATTGAATATTTTTTCTTTCATCAAGTTTTGAAGTGAAACCAATTACAATTCAGACATAACGTGACTGTATAACGTGTAACTTTTTTTGTATGTATTGAAATTAAATTTTTTCTTTTGTTGGATCAAGGACTTCAATATCTGGTGCACTCATATTTTTCAAAAAAAAATTGACAATCTTCTACTTTTCCACTTGTGTAGAACATAGAGTTTGATTTTCAGTGAAAAACCTACATTCACAAGAAATAAAAAATAAATATAATAATTAAATTAAATTTATTTAAAATTATACTTTTTGGGAAGCTTATAATAAGGACCACATACCTACAAAAAATAAATTTTAAATGAATTCATTTGATCCTCCAAAAGGTAAATCAAAAGTTGTTTTTTATTAGCATTTTGATAGGTGTGAAGGAGACTTTGTTATTGGTATGGTTTAAAACTAGTGGGGTTCTATCCAAGGGGTTTTGATCTAAGGTAGTTTGATCAAACTCTCTTCAATTGGAATGCTTTAAATAAAAATTTTAAAGGCTTAGATCACTATATTTTCTAAAAATATGTGATTTCAGTAAAAATTAGAATCTTCCAAAAATTGTAAACTAGCTTTGTGGGATCACCCAAGGACTGTCTCAGTGCGTTAATATAGAGTGGTTGTCACAGAGGCTACATACTACAAGTGGAATTATCACCAGGAAGTTCCAATGGCTCTTCATCAGTCAAATTTTTCACAGTGTAGCAATGTTCATCCTCAAGCAAAGCATTAGCCTGAGTGTCAAGTTAGAGAGGGTAGTAGCCACCAGGGCTAGCTTTTTGATGTACAGATACTTTTTAATTTTTCCCCATTCTTTATCACTGATATACATTCATGGGCTCCTTTTTGATAGCCTCATAGATATTGTAATTTTGATCAATGTATATACACTGATTCAGATTTTGTACCATGACACATTTTTTGATATATATATATGATACGATTACCGATGATTCATGCTATGATGTTTTAACTTTATTTAATGTATGGATGATGTATGAATGTATTTTATTTTATGTCTATGGTATATGTGATGATCATGATATGGATGGATGCAATGTTATATTATTTTTCTTTATCTTTTCATGATGTTACATGGATACAGATGTTGTGGATGCATTTATTTTTGTATATTTTCTATGCATGTTTTTATGATGATGTATGCACATGGATGTATGGATGCAAATTCTTATGATATGCAATGATTTAAGATGTTTAGAATAAAAAATCTATATTATTCATCACAACTAAAATGATCATGCAAAATGCATGATGTATATGATTATGAGGTGCATGTATGTTGATGGTTTGTGGATGTAGGATGGATGCGTTGATGATGTTTTTGGTTGACTATCATGATACCAGGTTAGCATGGAGAGAAGATAGGAGAATAAAGAATGAATGACCATTGATGATGATGACCGCTTTGAAAGATCCAATAAGTCCATGATCCATCGAGACTTTATTAGAGATGGTGACGAGATAATGCAAAATGCAGGATGAAATGTAGGATGGGTGCTCGCACTTCGAGATTGGGATTTTTCGTTGTTCCTTATTGTTTGATATAACACATAGACACAATGGATCAAGGTATTGTTAACCAAGATGGCATTGTATCTAGTGTAATGGAATTTGACTTGAAAAGTAGATAGGATAGTTCTTGTTCACATCTTGTCATACAGAAACGTCGTTGGAATGTGAGTTAGAAGTTTCGAATATATTAGACCAAAGCATACGCAATAGTGAACCACATACTCCAAACGACCTTCCTACACACAACTAAGAAAGTATGCGCCAAGATTATTTTACAGGAGTATCCATAAGCACAAAAATGAAAGATAATGATTAATGCCCCATTCCTTTCTCTATAAATCATTTTTATATAGACATCATTGAGAGGTCCTTGTAATGAGTCATTAAGATAAATCATAAGAAAAGATCAAATACAAATAGTCATGTTATCTATAGCTCCTGCCTATTTTAATTTTAGCTAAAGTGATGTCTGATACTAATGTCCATCACAAGAAGGATACATCCTAGGACATGTTGATCAGAGGGTTGTTTGATGTTAGGACGATGATGCTAAGATGAGCTATTGCTATAAACTTCACTAACGTATTTACCTATGATTTAGACTTTAGATTTCAACTTTTTGGTTCACACTTTATGACTTGCTATGTTTGTTTTCTACTTGTTTTTCCAAAGTTTGAAGGTGACGATTGTTTTATTATGGGTGAAATTTGATTACAAGTGAAAGTGAGATGGGATGGGTGGATTTTTATTTTCTGTAATATTTCAATGTTTTTGGTATTTTAAAAATATTTTGAGGTTGTTTTTGGTCTTTTTGAATGTTTATATGAATTTTTTCAGTTTTTCAATTTTATGAAGCTATTTAGGGTTTTCTACCATATTTGAGGCTTTTTAGGTATTTTTGAATATTTTCTATTGTTTTTGTGTTTTCACTTTTCCAAATGTGTTTATATTTTCTGAATATTTGAATGTTTAAGGATTTTTGAAAGAATTATCTAGATGTTTTTGGATTTTCGCAAAAGCTATTTGGATGTTTTTAGATTTTTTGAATTTTGACCAAGAACCTAACCTAAAGATCTATCCTAGGGGTCTCAGGGGTTGATCAAAGATAAGCCTTGCCTACATTATACACGTAGAGACCATGTAGTTCAACTGACTCGACCTATTTACAAGATTAAGATATGCACAAATGAAAGACAAGAGTTTATTATGATAGACTCCTAAAGGATTGACCTAGGGTGTCTTGGAGGCACATCAGTGATGTTCTTTCCTACATTCAAGCTCAGAGACCCATAGTTCAACAAAAGGACTATTTTTTTTTTTTGATATTCAACCTTTTTAGGGATTTTGATGTGTTTTATGGATATTTTGGGATTTTTCCTTTACAATTTTTTGATTTTTTTTTGGATTTTCACTACATAGGATTTTGTAAATGTTTTTGGATTTTTTAGATAAGATTAAATTATGAATGTTTTTGGTGTTTTTGATAAGATGTCCCATGACCTCAAGATATACAAAAACCCTAATTTTTGGTGCATAACGAAATGCCCCCAATCTGACATACTAGCCTACTTTAATAAAGGCAAGACAAACTGACCTTGTGAATATGCCAAGTAGTGCTAAAGAGTTCATGATACCTCACAATGACAAGCCATGATAAGGATTTGGATGAGTGATGAATGGCGATGCAAAGAATGATAGGCTAAAAGAGCCAAAGAATAGATGGAGATGCTTTATTTACACAAGGTGCCTGCTTGCCAAGTTTTCACCAAGGTACTTGCCCAAAGTGCTACAGAAGTTATTTTCACTAAAGGACGATTTTTTTCTTTACTTTTTCAATCCTTTTTCTCATTTTTTTTATTTTTTATTTTTTATTTTTTTTGTATTTTCTAATTTACATCCGTGGAGACTAGGCATAAAAAATTTTGAGATGCAATTTATTGTTTGCCTCCTACAAGGGTTCTCCTTCAAGGGTTCACAGTTGGTATGCTCCTGATCCATAGCTTGTTGTAATGACAAAGGGACCTAACTAGTTAGGCTCAAAATTTCTTGTATTGTCTTGATCTGGAAGGTTTTTCTGATTCTGCTTTAAAACAAGATCGCCTAACTAGAATGACCAACATTTGACTCTCTTGTTATAGCTCTATTTCAGTTGGTTTTGATACACTTGAAAGTGATTAAGGGCATCAAGATGAAATTTATCTAGGAATTCCAGCTCATTCAGTCGAGACACTTTGTATTCTTCCTCAGTTACTAGATTCTACAATGACACTCGTAGTGATGGGAGCTCAACCTCAATAGGCAAGATGGCTTCTGATCCATAGACCAAGGAGAAAGGGATTGCACCCATAGGCGTGTGGATACTGGTTCAATAAGCCCAAAGAGTGGTATTTAGCTACAAATTCTAGTTACAACCAGCTTCATTGATTGTTTTCTTTAGGATTTTTAGGATAGTTTTGTTTGTTGCTTTTGCTTGGCCATTGCCTTGGGGATAGTGCATGGTAGAGAATCAGTGATGGATATGGAATTTTTGACAAAGCCCCTTTACATCCTAGTTCTAGAATGGTGTTTCATTATCTAATATGAGTGTTTGTGGAACACCATAATGGCAGATTATATAATTCAAGATAAACTCAGCTATCTGCTTCCTCGTTATGTAGGTCATAGGAATAGCTTCAACCCACTTAGTAAAGTACTCAGTGGTGGTTATTATGTACTTATACCTATTGGATGAGGTTGGATTGATTTTTCCTATGAGATCAAGTCCCCATTGCGAGAAAGGCCATGGTGTGATCATTGGATGCAATTCTTGAGCTAGAGCATGAATCACATCCCCATGTTGTTAACACTAGATGCATTTCTGCACATAGTGATGAGCTTCTTTTTCCATGGTTGGCCAATAGTATCCTATCCTCAACAGTTTATTAGCTAATGTCATACCATTAGAATGGGACCCACATATGCCATTGTCTACTTCTATCAAAGCAATTAAGGCTTCCTCTTGGTTAAGACATCATAGTAATGTCCCTTCGATATTTTAACACTAAAGGGTATCACCTAGGATCATGAATCAAGATGCCTTTTTCATAAAGGTCTTTTTAAGGTTCGAGGTGATATTAGATGGAAGGGTTATTCTATTAAGGTATATAAAGATTTCATGGTACCAAGGGGATCCAGGACCAACAATGACACATGCCAATTCAAATTTAGGGATTTCAAAAGTTGGTACGAGAAGTTGTTCTACCAAGAATTCACATTAGAGGATGTTGTTCGACATGTCTAGAAATGATTTGATTGTTTCCATGGCATCTACTGATATATTGTTCATGTGAGGAATCTAATCAAAAGTTATGTCTATAAATAGATCTTTGAGATTCTCCACCATCTTCTTGTAAGGAGTGAGCTTGTCATCCTTAGTTTGATAGTTTTCATTAACTTGGTTGATAACCAGCTATGAGTCTCCATAGAATTTCATCTCTTGTATCTATCATTGAATTGATATCCTAAGACCTATGATCAAGGCTCCGTATTCAACAATGTTATTGGTACACAAAAATTATAGCCTATATGACTTTGGGATGGATTCACCTTGAGGGGTGACAAAAAAATGCTTGCTCCAGATCCATGTTGAGTGAATGATCCATGAAAGTATATCTTCCATTAAGTCGTGAGATTGACAAGGAATACTAATTTGTCAGGGAACTCAAATATCAAAGGGTTCTCAACATAGATGGGTGCTTTTGCTAGTTGGTTTGCAATCACTTGTCCTTTGATTTTCTTTTGCTCTAAATACTCTATGTCAAACTCTGTCAAGATCATTACCCATTTAGCCATTCATCCTATGAGGGTTGCTTTGGATAATAGATATTTTAATGGATCAATCATTGCAATGAGCTTGATTTGATGTGACAACATGTAGTGTCTAAACTTTTTTGAAGCGAAAACTATTGCTAGGCATGCTTTCTCAATGGGTGAATAGTTAATCTTATAATCTACCAAGGTTTTGTTGATGTAGTATATGGCTCTCTCCTTTCCATTTTCATCATGTTGTGCTAAAAGAGCTCCTAGTGTTATTAGTGTTGTTGAAATGAACATAATCAATGACTTGTTTGGTATCAGTGGCATGAGCACTGGAGGTGTTAATAGATAATCCTTGATCTGTTGGAAATCTTTATCACATTTGTCATCCCACTTGTAAGTTATCCCTTTATGGAGGAGATGGGAAAAGGGGAGGATTTTATCTGATAGTTGTGCTTTGAATCTTCTGATGGACTATAACCTTCCTTGTAATCCTCTCATCTGCTTCAATGTCTATGGTGGTTCCATGTCTAGGATGGATTTTACCTTTGTTGGATCAATTTCTATCCCTCTTTGTGAGACAATAAGGCCAAGAAGTTTCCCTAATGTGACCCTGAACACACACTTTTTTGGACTTAGTCATACCTTGTATTCTTCAAGCCTGTCAAAGATAGCTCCTAAGACTTGTATGTGCTCACTTCTCTTCTTTAATTTTTCAAAAATATCATTCCCATAATCTTCAACTATTTTGTGAATCATGTCGTGAAAGATGAGGGTAATTGCTCTTTGATAGGTAGCTCTTGAATTTCTTAATGGGTGCTGCCATAATAATGGGTTACACTTTTTGGGACATCCTGATTTTTGCTTGAAATCACATATTTTTAGAAAATACAATGATTTATGAATTTAAAGATTCCATTTAAATTATTTTAATTAAAGAGGGATTGATCAAACCCCCTTAGATCAAACCCCCTTGAATAGAACTTTATTAGATTTAAACCATACCTATAATCGAGTCTCCTCTACACCTATCAAAATGCTGATAAAAAACCACTTTTGATTTACCTTTTGGGTGATCAAATGAATTCATTTAAAATTTATGTTTTGTAATCCTGTAGCCCTTATTATAAGGCTTCCCAAAAATCATAATTTTAAATATGTTTAATTTGATTATTATATTTATTTTTTATTTCTTGTGAATGTAGGATTTTCAATGAATATCAAGTTCTTTATTTCACACATACGAAAAAATAGAAAAATAGAGAAAAAAAATTCTAAAAAATACATGTCCACTAGGTATTGATGTCCCTATTCCAACAAAAAAAGAATAAGTTAATTCAAATGAATAAAAAAAAAGTTATGTGTGCCAAAGTAGACCTTTGTCCAAATTATAATTACGCTGACTTGGAAAATTAATTAAAAAAAAAATGTAACAAAAAATTATGAAGAAAATCCATCCCCTAGATATTGGTGTGAAAAATTTGTATTTTAAAAATTAGAATTGTATTCTATCTATAAAAAAAGTTACATGGGCCAAAGTAAACATCACTTTTTAAAAATGATGATTAGTAGAAAAAATAAGTTATTAAAAATTACATAAAATGATTCACAATTTATTTTTTAATTTATTTTTTAAAATATAATTAGAATCTACACAAAATATCTAACAAATAACTAGTTTGATTCATCTTTAAAACCTTCATGGTTTAGCTGCTATAGGTGTAAGAAAGTGAATGTCTGGTGAAAAATTCTGATTTTAATGTCAAGTTTGGCCAAAAACTGTAACCCATTATTGTGGGATCACCCTAACCCAAATGGCATCATAGTCGAGCAATAGGTTCCCCATGGACAAGTGAAGGAAATTTTTTGTTGATCCTCCCTAGCAATTATGATTTGATTATAGCCTGAAAAACCATCCAAAAATGAAAATATTTCATGCCTAGTTGTTAAATCCATAATGAGATCAATTTTGGGAAGAGGGAAGTCATCCTTCGAGCATGCTTTGTTTAAATCTCTGAAGTCAGTGCATATTTTGATGCCCCCAGTGGGTTTTTAGACTAGTACCAAGTTTGAAACCCGCTCAGGACAATCTATCAATCACATGAGTCCAACATCAAGAAGCTTTTGGAGTTCTAGTTTAACCAAGAGTGTTATCTAAGGGTGCATCTTCCTTATTTTTTGCTTAACTAGTTTGGCTTCTGGATAAAATCCCAAGTGATGTGAAACCACTTCTAGATCAAGGCTTGGCATATTTGTGTATGACCATGCAAAATTAGCTCTTCTTTCTTTGAGGAATGTTGCAAGGTTTTTTTGTTCTTCATCTAACAAGGATTCAACATAAAAGGTGATTTTAGGTTCTTCCTTTGTTCCCACATTGACTGAAGTGTCCTTTTGTGCTAGTACTGCTAACTTCTTTGGATGCATTGCACTAAGGGAGAGATTGAATCCCTCATCCTCGGACACCTCAGAGAGGTTTTCACCATGGGATGCATCCTTTGTTTTTACATTTTTGTGATCAAAGAGTACCATGAGGTGGTTTTCACTCAAGGATCTACATGTTAGTTGCATTTCATTTATTTTGCGACTAAAGGATTCAATCATCTCCTCATATTATTGTATCGAGCTCTATTTCAAAGCCTGCTTTGTGATCTGCCCATGATAAGTTGCCTCAGAGTCCCATGATTTATGAGACTACTTCATCATTTTTGAATAAATCTAGAATTAGTGGTCCTTGTTGGTCCATGTTAATGAGTTGTAGGTATACTAGGTGTATTGTAGTTGATTGGTTATTTGAGAAAAATGATATGGATATCATAAAGAGGGTGTTGTTCTCAAATAGGTCAACAAAATCAAGGGGGAAGTCATCTAAGGTTACATATCACGCAATGTGGGTGACCAAGAGGAAGCCTCAACTCATTTAGAGGAAATACCTTTGCCAATAAGTGTGACCTTGCTAGTAGTACAACCTAAGCCAAGATTCTTTATTCGTTTCTTAGGAACAATGGACCCTAGTAAACCATTGTCATTCTGCCCTAGCTTCTCATTCTTGTTATATCCCATGCTATGCATTACCTATAGGCCTTTGTTGTCATATTCCATGGGAAGAACAAGAACTAGTCCATCTTGATAAAATTGTTTAGAGATATCTTCCTCATTGATATCTTCTTGATATAGATCCCCCCACTTGGTGAAGGTAGTGGCTTCCATCTTGACTACTTCTGGTTCTTTGATGCTAGATGTAGGTTTCCCATGAGATTGAGGAGAAATAGGTAATTCTCCTAAGACAAAGGTGTCTTTCAATATTTTATAGTTTCCATAACCATCATCTTGGATCACGGTTTTGACGTCAGGTATACTTTTCATAATGGACATTTTTTATGCTAAGGTAGAAGCTAAGGATGACTAGTCAATAAATGAGCTTGATGGTGTAGGTCCTTCATCATTTTTTGGTATTTGTGGGATCTTATAGAACTTGGCCTCAAGACTTTTGCAGTAGTAGAAAGGCTTAGGATCTCCATGGATAGTGATTTCTCTACCTTCAAAAGGAAACTTCACACACTGGTGATAGGTTGAGGTTACAACTTTTAGAGCATGGATCCAAGGTCAGCCAAGTAGTATGTCATAGGGAAGATAAAGATCAAGTACTTTTCATGTAGTTTCGACAATGAGAGGTCGTACTTGGATTGGAAGTGTAATGATCCCTTGTGATACCCATTCCTGATCATCATATGCCCTAATGGTGGTACTTTTTATCTTCTCAATAGTATCTTCTGAATAGTCTAGATTCTTGATCAGTTGTAAGGTACAAATGTTCAAACCAGTGCCTCCATCTACCAAGACTCTTTTGACCTTGGTTTTATGAATTGCAACCTCAAGGTGTAAATCATGGTTATGAGATGGTTGTGTGATGGTAGGTCTTTCTCAAAGAAGGTGAGAAGATGGTTGGCAATTGTGTGAACCCTTTTCCTAGTACCTGCAAAACAACATGAATAAACAAGTTAGACAAGGATTTGCAAGCTAAAACAAGGATTCCCCATGAAATCCATTTGAAAACTCAAAATAGGAAAGAAAGAACACAAAGAAAATGATAGAATAAAGATTAAATCCTAATTAGAAAAGCAAACACTTGATCCCATGGGGGAATTGGTGCCAATTTGATGTGAAAATTGGCCCTTTCCCAATTCCTATGATGAAATATTGATGTGTTGAAGATGAGGTTGATCCACTTTTGATGAAAAGATGAGAACTCCAAGCCAAATCTGCAAAACAACCTAGCTAAGAATTCAAATGATGGATGGAAATGGCTAATTATTTTAGCATGGTAGCTTTGCAATGTTTGTGGATGATCAAATGAGGATATGAGCTCTTTATTTATAGGATTTCAATATGGATGAATGTCCAAATTTGAGCAATGTGGGACTAACATTCATCCAATGATATGGTGCCACTTGTCAAGCTATGAATGGGTGATGGATGTGCAAGATTTGGGGTTTGTGCCAATAAATGCCAATATTTGAAATTCAAATTTGTTGAAATGACATGTAAGAGGGAAGGGAAAATGCAACTCAAGGCAAAGGACATGTAAGAGGTTTTAAATGCCTTTTTGGATGTACATGTTGACTTGGAATTTTTTTGAATTCAAATTGAGAGAATATTCCAAAAGATGCCTTGTGAGGAAAATAGAGATTTAATAAATGAATTAAATCTATTTTCATGTGCAACTTGCATTATCTAGAGGATATGACATGAGATGAGGTTAAATTAATGAAGGGTAATTAATTTAATGAGAGATATTAGATGATGTGACTTATTTGACTTAGATTTATGGATTTATTTAAATCAGATAAGAGAGGAATATGATAAGAGGCTAATTAAATAAAGATTTTGATTTATTTAATTAAAAGGGATGGTGTTAGATTAAGCCAAATAAGGTTTTAATTTATTTAATTTAATGGATAAACTTTAGGGATTTAATCAAATAAATTGATTATTTAATTAAATAGGGATAATTACACCAAGTGAATTGATTTAATTAACAAAAGGAATTGACTTAATTAGATAAAATGATTTATTCAATTAAGAGACGAATATTGATGAATTTAATCAAATAGGGGAATTTGATTAAATGGTTAGACCAAGGAATGATTTAGGAAGAAATGATGTTAGTAAGTCAAGATCGAATGCACGATGTCAATTAGTATATTTTAGGTGTCTACAGCAGTATTCCCTACCATGGCTTGAAACTAATTGGTATCAATGTTTTTAGGAACAAATGACTCAGACAAGGATTTTTCTAGTATTTCCCTGCGTGTAGGAGATAACCTTAAGATTTCTAAGATTGATATTTATGTAGTGGTTTGTTTAAGTTGATCTAGAAGATTATACTTGCTAGGATTAGATGTGGGAAAAGTAGGCTATGTCCTAGGTTGAGATGGGACTCCTTGAATAGTTATTTTTCCACGTCGTGTGGTGACTCCACATAGCTAACTAGCTCCCTTGATGGTGACAACAGTGATGATGCTATTGTAGGAGGCAACTACATTGGAATAGGTATGTTGTACATTGGTGTAATCCTTAGCTTTGCCACTGTTGTTTTCTTTGTTATGATCTGGCAAAGGGGTCTTGTCTCTATCTTGAGATCTTAATTCCCAGCTAGTACTTCAACATATATGGTATCGCTTTCTATGAGATCTTGGATGATGTTCTTGAGTTTCGTGTAGTTTGTTATTTTATGCCCTTTGATCTTATGAAAGTCATAGAGATCACGCTCATTGTACCAGGATGGCTTCTCTTATGGTTCTTGGTAGTTTTCAAAGTTAGGAAGTGTCATTAGATTTGACTCTACTATTTTCTTCATGATTATCTCAATGGGTTTCGATAACTGTGTGTAATTCAATTTGGGATAGTTGTTTCTATTACCAACTTTCCTTTGTTGCATGTTGGTGTTATTGATCTGATTTTTTTGAGGTGGTACCATTTTTTGCACAGTTGGTTGGATGTTAGCAACTTGATTGTTATTGGGTATAGGAGCACTGAGTATGACCTTAACATCTACTACACTGTCATTTGTTATGTTTTTGTTCTTAGCCCATACACGGGGTTTCTCATTTGAACTAGTTGAAGGATGGTTTTCTTTGTAAGCCTAAGTATTTCCTTGTGAGATTAGGGCTCCTTCAATGTTATGGGATCTATGAACAAGCTCATCATATGATTCCATGCACTACATTTTCAAGTGGAATGATAGATTTGGATCTAGATTGTTGATTATGATTCCCACTTGTTATTCATCAAAAAGAGGCCCTTTGCTTTTACTAGCTCTTTGTCTCCATCATTGTAAGAAATTAGTGAAGGTTTATTGTTTTTTTTTAAGAGTGTACAACTCTTCTAGAAAAACGTCCATGTCAAGATTGAAGGAGAAGTAATCGATGAATTTATTAGCAATTTCTTGAAAAATTTTGATACCAGGAGCCAAATGAGAAAACCAATCCATAGCAGTACCTGTTAAACTTCAAAGGAAGAGGCACATTAGATATAAGTCATTGTAAGCCACCTCCATGCACATGACATTGAGTTCTTTTATATGGTCAACAAGACTTCCTCTCCCTCTATATTTGTCAAATTTTGGGATTTCAAAACTAGGAGGGAATGGTACCATTGCTATGTTTCAATCAAATGGGTAAGGACACAAGTTCCGGGCATATGTAGTTTCTTTTTCTTGCCTATGTAAAGGTCCTACATTTCTTGTGAGAGGGCTTTCAATTATGATGCTACATCGTCTTGCAAATTAGGTGAAGGAACATATGGTGGGATGAGAGATGAGTTATATGGGGTGTATGAAGGTGTGAGATTTTTGAAATTGATGAATATGTTCTTGATACATTTGGATTGATGATGTTCATATGAAGATAATAGGAAACTTTTTGTTGTTGTTGGGTGTATTGTTGAGCTAGTAAGGCTTCTTGTTGTTGTTGTGCCACTAAGACTTGTTGTTGGGCCTACTATTGTTGTTCTTTAATAAAGTTGCTTGTTGTACTTGATGTTGTTGTTGTGCGACTTGTTGTACTGCTAAATTTGCTTCTTCTTATTGTTGGGCTAAAGTTGATTGTTTTTGTTGCTATTGTTGTTGGGATAAAGTTGCTTGATGTGCTTCTTCTTGTTGTTGGGATAAAGTTTCTTGTTGTGCTTGTTGTCACTATTAGGCTAAAGTTGCTTGTTATCCAACTTTGGCTGCTTGTTGTTGTTGTTGGGCTAAAGTTGTTTGTTGCACTACTATGGCTTCTTGTTGTCATTGTTGTATTTGGACAACTTTTTGATAGGCTTGTTGTAAAGCTAAGGCACGTGATTTCAATGTTGGATTAGGTAGTTGTTGGGACATCTGTGATGGATTGATGTTTTGAGTAGGCAACAGATTATTGGTGAGAGATGGAGGGTTCCCTTGGTTTAACATTCCTTGTAAGATGGTAGAATGTAGTGGAGGAATGTATGTTTGAGATCTTGATTGATTTGGCATAGTAAAGGGAACTGTAGGAAAAGGCAAGGATGATGTCATTAAATTTTGCAATGGAAATGGCACACTAGGACCTTCAGTCCATTAAATTAAAAGATTCCCTTGTCCTGTATTTTGAGGATTACCTTGTGCAAAAGATGTAAACAAAGGATTTGTGATCAAGGTACTTCTTGGATTGAACGAACTTGTAACCAAGGTATTTTTTTGAGGTGGATTGATGGTGGATGATGTGGAGATCGTAGTTGGCATGGATGAACCTATTAGAGGGTTGGATGAAGATGTTCCTATTTGTGTTGAGGGTTGATAGATATGATATAGTATTGACATGGCCTTATGTGTTGTTTTGAGATGTTTGATCCACACTACTTTGCATGATGGTAGGCATACTTGTGGTACTCATAAGTGTGGATGAAGAAGGGTGTCCCCAAAATGTTGAAGTGGTGGTAGAATAATGAATTTCAAGCGGTGTGTGTATTTGTTTAGGATTTTTAGGGACGTGAGGAGCACCAAAGGTACGTGTCCAAGCCGTGGTAGGAGGTGGAGGATTAGTTTCAAGGGTACCCACAAGTATATTGTTATAAAATGAAAGGCCATTGCCAAAGTCTCTAGCAAGGCTAGTTTCAAGACTATGTGTGTAAGTTTGGTTTAGCCCTTGTGATGGAGTTGTGAAATCGTGTGTTAAAATTTGTGCTACAAACATTAGGGAGATAGGAGATATACTTTCAAAGGTATGATGTTCCAAGAGTTCTTCCTTAGTAAGCTCAAATGGGTTATTCATGATGAATTTAATCTCATATGGTCCTAAAGGAGATTATGACTATTGTGACCAGGTAACATAACTTCTAGGATCAAATTCTAAAGGATTTGGATCATTTGAGGTAAATATAAATTTTGTTTTCTTCATGATTCTCTTGTGTTGTGATCTTGTCTTTACCATAAATTTGGTGTCACTTGTGGGAGAGTTGTGTTGAGTTTTGTAATTTTTGAACTCTCTAGTTGACTCAAATCTAGGTAAAAGGTATGTTCTAAGTATTTTATGAGCAATTGTGATAGTGGGTGATGAAGAGATGGGTGATGTGGGAAGTGACCTTTGCAAACATTTTGGGACAACACTTTTGACTTGAGTGTGATGTTTTCATGTTGGGACAAAGGATGTTAATGAACTGGAAAATATTTAGGGTGGACTTGTGACCTTTACGATAAGCTAGTTCAAAATTTATAACTAACCTAGATAAATGCATGGAAAATGATACATTTCACATACAAAGTAGCTAAGTTAGCAAGTGATGTGGTTTGATTTGATGTTCAAGTCACAAAATGTTTGATGTATTCAAATTTTTGCGAAGGTAGATGAGATGGGAGATGAAATTGGTTGAAGGGGTGAGTGAGGTGTTCAACCCAATGTTAACTTAAAGTGAACCTTTCTGTTTTGACAAGACCAAGGTGGTGAGAATGATGCTAGACCTCTAAAATGTTCAAATCCTAAAGACCTAGTGCAATGATTTAGAAAATTTTATCAAGATCATCAAAAATTTGAGGGTCTTGGCTCATGAAGAATGTGTACATGTCTGGATATTTTCTTATGGTGCATTCATAAAAGTTTTAACAACTTGGTTTTGTTCTCATAGAGTGCCTCAATGTGATAGTTGATTGCTTTTGCACTACAATGTCTATGTTTAAAGTGATGACCAGTTGACTTCTATTTGGGGATTTTTAGTTTGCATGAGATCAT
This sequence comes from Sequoia sempervirens, assembly GCA_007258455.2. Taxonomy (NCBI): domain Eukaryota; kingdom Viridiplantae; phylum Streptophyta; class Pinopsida; order Cupressales; family Cupressaceae; genus Sequoia; species Sequoia sempervirens. The sequence goes on from VDFB02058242.1 coordinate 46,730,970, forward strand.
TTGGTAAAGTGAATGATACTAAACCTCTAAAAATTTTAAATCCTAGAAAATTAGAGGATGGATGGGAATTTTCAAACCTGTTCTAGCTCTTCTAGCTCGTGCATAAAAGTTTCTCATCAAAGTGTAATGATTGCGGTAAAAGATTGAAGCCCACTTTTGACCATACTTTTTTCTACAATTCCTATGTCTAAAATTGTGGGTTGGAGAGCTTCTCCTATGAAGTTTGACTATTTGAGGGATCGTTTATGGGAGTTTAGTATCATGTGAAAAGATTAGGATGTTGACTCAAAAAGAAGGCATATAAGTCTAAACTATACCAAGAAGCGTGTCTATAAAAGTTTGTTGCCAATCTATCTCTATTTCTGTGAAGCTCTAAAAGGTGTTTCTTGAAAGATTTTGGAGTGAGAAGCCTAAGTCTAAAATGAGGACCTATAGACCTTGGCTTAGGGATCCTGATTTTTTGTGAGATCATGTGAAAATAGTTTAAGTGTATGGAATAAAGAAAGATATTTATTGCCATGTGAGAGGCGGTAATAGGGGCCTTCTAGCCTCAATATCACCTTGTTCCTCTTCTTTATCTAAAATAGTTGTTGTGTTTCTCCACTGTGTGTTTGTTTCCTTGTGTTCAAAAGTGAAGCTTCTTAAATTGCTAATAAGATTGGTTTGTTCACCGTTTATGAGTTCAAAATTTGTTTGAATTATAGCACCTAGAAGAGAAGGTTGTTCAATAGGAGAAATTAGTCTCCAACTAGTCATGTGGGGTTCATTTGTCAATTTATCTTTGCTGAAGTGAATTAATTTTACCACAAACACTCATATTGATTATGTTTCCAAACTAGATGTTTATATCCAAAACAATAACCTTCACAATGTCCATTTCATGAAAATCATGAGGTCAAAGCCATAATTTCCTATGTTGTCTTTGGGGAAATATGGGTTTGAGATTAATGTCAAGATATTTAGAAATTGCTAAGAATAAATCCTTAGGACAAGCAATAATATCAAGGCTAAATCATGAAGTCCATATTTATGCCAAAGTGTTTGGAAATTTAAGGATGATAGTGAATGTTTTTGGATCATTTTGAAATCAAGCAAAGTGATAAACTGAATCACAAGCATTATAACCCTAGGATAGAAATGGATATATTTGTTGAATCCCCACTAGGATTTCTCCAAACACTAGACAATGCGAATAGTTAGAGATTTGGTGACACTGGCTCCCCTCCACAGAACAACTTCTCGGGACCACCAAATCTCAAAATCCTTAAAATTCAAAGATTAAAAGGAATTTTATGTTTCTGCAATTGAATATTATAGATATGGGGCAGCTTCAAAATGACCATTCCTGACATCGACAAATAGTAAGGATTTTTTGGCTACTACACAAGAGTTCATAATAAGTGCATCTGGTTCAAAGGAAACTATGATAAACTCCCTCAAGAGGTCTCCCAACCCTTAGAAAAAGGGCTTTACACATCATAAAGATACTGGGGGAGGGTTATCATGCATCACACCTATTGATTGCAAAATTTCCTTACAACCACAAATTTATATAGCAATTCAAAAGAGCCTGGCTTATGTGCGTTACCACTTGGGTTGTTCCCTTGGGGTGAGTAATTTTCCCACCAAGGAAGACCCTCTAAAGGTAAACAATAGCGAGGAAGCACATCCATAGTTCGATCATCTTCATTCGCATGAACAAAGAGAGAACACAAGCTATGCCTTTTTATCACACTTGCATGGTTCAATTTTTAAACCCAATTGAAAGATGGAGGTGATTTTGTAAATTGTAAGAGAATGTTTTTGTTTCTCAAGATCACCAAATAGCACAAGAGAATTGCATAAGCATTCACTAACAATATTGAAAAATCACAAAAACAAAGCAAACAATTGTCAATTTTATCCTTCAAAGCAATGATGAGTTAATTTTAAACACCAATTGAAAAATGAATTTGCCTTGTTCACTTTTAAGCCCAATTGAAATATGTGATGTGAGAGTTCAATTTTATCCAACTTTGAATGTTCTTTTTAAACCCAATTGATAGCTAGTGTGTTTCCTAAAACTAAAAGTTAAAAAGCATGAAATTGGGTTATAATTGCCCCAAATAATTAAGCGCTTGTTACAATTATAGAATTTTAAGATAGAAGAGAATTTATTCAACTTCACTCCATGCCTTTAAACCCTACAAAACCCTATTAGTCTAACAATGAAACCATGGTCAGACATTCATCAATGATCAGATAAACTAAATTTAAATTAAGCCACATGTCAAAAAAACAAGCATAAAATTTCCTACCCTAGTTGGGCGTCATTGAACACGATAGCGTCACATTTTGAGATTTAGGCATCACTCTAGTGAAAATAGGTGTCGCTCTGCAACAAGATTAATGAACATGATTGTGTCACTATTTTGATGGGAGTCACTTCTAACGATGGCGTCACTATTTGGAATTTGAAAGCGTCAAACTAGTGAGTTTGAGCATCATCGTTTGCATTTCTCAATATCTTCAAATTAAATATGTGTTGCCATATTTAAATCAATGTTCACAGATTAACTACGTGTCATTGCTTCAAATTTACAGTGCATCACTATATGGTGACACTATTGAGATTGCATCATTGTTTGTGATTTGACTGTCGGTGTACCCTACAAAACAACATGAACATGGAATTCGAGCTAAAAAATAGTTAGATGATCGGTTTTCCACCTTCTAGCACCAAAATGTGATGCAAAAATACTAGTATAGGCCAAATTACCCTTGATCCATGAAGAATCGAAGCATAACGGAGCCACCAATACTCGAATCTCAACAAGATCAATCAAATGAAATTAAAAATAAACATTTCATCAAAACCTAACATACTAAATTATGAGAAGTTTTCAAAACATCTACTCTATTCCATTTGAAACTTATACCATTGTGGAATTGGTGTTGTGTTGATGTGAAACGATGACCCTTTCCCAATCTCATGATTAGGGAGCCTATTTTAGTTGATTCTATGGAAGAGAATCAATGAAACCATAGTGAGAGATGTATGAAAACCTATATTATGCTAAAAATGAACATGATGCAAGCTAAGTTACCATTATTTTATTCTAAAAATGATTTAAGTATGCTATTGCTAAGCTACTCTAAGCTAAAACTATACTAAAAAGATGAAACCCTAATTAAGATGGATGCAAGGAAGTCATTAATGGATGCTCTAAGCTACTATGCAATGAAAATGAATTGAAAATAAGATAAATGTGTGCAAATTGAGAGTATGGATGCAAGTGAATTCAATAGCATAAATTTGCAATTGAAAGATGGATCCATTTGTCTCCAAATAGTGATTTATTTATAGGAGAGAAAATGAAGAATGAATGGTTGAGATCAAAAAGCTTAATCAACAGTTCAAGATGAAAGGAAGAAGAGGCATGGATCATGGATTCTCATCGATGGATGAGAATGCATGATGAAAGTTAATCAAGGGCCCACACTTGCCTCAAACAAACACACTTTTTACCTACTCACACAGGTCAAAGGTAACTTTCCCAAAAGGTAAAGAGGTTAACATACCAAAGCTAAGTGAGATGATTGGAGGAGAGGGAATATTCCTTAAAATATCCCATGGTGTGAGGAAAAAGGTGAGTTTACAAATTAAAATATAGTTTTAATTGTGCAAAAAGGGGGAAGGAATATTGCCCTTTGATTAGAGGAAAATTTTAGTTTAATTTATAATTAAACAAGATTTAATTTATGCAATTTAGGGAATTATGAGACTTAAGAAGACATTTATTAAATTAGATGATTTAATAAATGGAGGAGAGAAGGGGGAATGATATTTAATTAAATAACTTAGGGTTATTTAATTAAATAAGATGAATTAAGAGATTATATTAAATATTTTGATTTATTTTATTTAAGTAGATGAAGTGTTAGTGCGAAAAGAGATGAATTAACCCGATTAAATTAATTAGGCCAGTAGATGAAAATGATGCAATTAATTAATTATAAAGGCTAATTAAGTTAATTAAGTGAAAAGAGGATGGGTTAAAGAGAAAATTATGTTAGCAAATCTCTTTCGAATGCATGACATTGATTAGGACATTTTTCAGTGTCTACACTCCTCATAGGTGGTAGTCTATTGGGAAACTCCTTGACATAATTTCAGTAAATTCTTCAAACAAGTGTTTTACTTCTAAATGAATGTTGCTACTATTAGTTATCACATCTACATGTAGCACCTTTGGAACTATTGCAAAACATAGTTTTTCATGCTTTTTAACTTCTTCAAAAATTGTTTCCCTATCACTAGCAATGTCCTTGGACCAATTTCCACCTCTTCTTCCTCAGTTACCAATGGTGTAAGAGTATATTTTATTCATTATTTTCCAAAGTGTAAGTTTTTTTCTCTCCCATCATGTATTTATGTCCTATCAAATTTTCATGCTCTTCCCAAGATTAAGTGGCATACGTCCATTGGCATGATATCATACCACCCCTCATTCTCATAAGTGCATATTTGAAAAATTACTATGAATTATTGATCAACCAAGACTTGGTGTCATTTTTGTAGCCATAAACCTTGTAAAGGTAATGGTGAGTTGTCCTTATTAACCCTATAATATCTACATTTCAACTAAAACTAAATTATCAATTTTCCCACTATCTATTATGGCCTTGTAGTATTTCTACCTCTCTTATATATTGTTCTAAATAAAATTTTAATTGGATAGGTTATCTTCTATTTTGGTTGGCTTCAACAATGTCCTCTTAATCATAAGTGATTCTCCCCTCTCTTGTAAATCTATTTGACTAATAGATCATATATATATATTATGTATCCCCTTTGGATACATGCTCACTTGCAACCTTTATTCTCCTCAATCCTTATGTTCTACATTATGGTTACTTATAAAATTTGTCCTTATTTTCCTCATGTGAAGCATGTACCTTGAAAACCTCTTCATGTGCCTCTTCTCGGTCATAGGGTGTGGTCTTGCTCTTGTTTCATCTCTCTCCTTTTGAATTTTTGAAGGCTTGGTCTCCTTACCATGGCTATAGTTATTTTTTCCTTTGTATCCTTTGTTAAAACCATCTCTACCTTTGGTTGTTGCTTTATTTCTTGTTGATTTCTCCTTTTCCTTTAAAGTGTATTGATGTGTTTCTTCCATTATTTGTAGCCTTATCATACTCTACTCATCTTGAATATTCATCCTCAATCCATTAACATATCAACTAAATTTTCCATTCTCTAATTCATTATTCCTTGATCTTATTGATATTTTTTACAACTCTTATATATAAGCATTCACACTTAACTCTCCTTGCCTTAAATTTTATAGTTTCTTGAGAGGTTCAAGTTGGTAATCACCCAATAGAAACTTAGTGTTCATCTTCCTCATGATTAAATCCCATCGAGTGATTGTATCCCTACAATTCCTTCTTCTCTCAGCATACACTTCCTTCCACCAAAGTGTTGCATGACCTTTCAATTTTGTTTGATAAACCTTTACTCTTTTAGGGTCCTCCAATTCATCATATTTAAATTATTCCTCCATATTTGTTATCCAGTCTACTAGCTCATCTAGTTCTAAACTTCCTAAGAAGCATGGTAAATCCATCCTTGTTCCTTTCCCAATGTTGGAAATATCCCTTATTATCCTTTTTTCCCATACAACCATATCTCTATTTTCATTTTCACATTCTTGTCCTACCATATATGCTCCTTCATCATCTTCAATATCAATATCTTTATGTTCCCTACCTCTTCTCATTTCACCTTCTATTGCATTCATTCTTGCTTGCACTCCCCTAGGGCCTCCACTACCTCATATATTCTTCTTTTTGTAGTTGTAGTTACAACCTCTACCATCCTTCTCTTTGGTGGCATCTTCTTGCCCTAAATCTCATTTCTTTTGTCTTTCTTCTTTTTGTAGTCCTTATAACTACAAAATACCTTGTTGTACGAACATTCCCACAATCACAACTTATAGGACTTCCTTTAACCTAAATCAAAAGTCACTTTCTTCCTTCCTAGATTTCTAGATATGCTCTAATACAAATTTCATGCCACTCACCCTATTGTATGCACATAGAAACTTATCAAATAGTAGATGAAGAAGGGAGTTAGTGTTGGTGTAAGAAACACACACAACAGGTCTATATAGGTCTAAAACACTTGTTACAAGTCGAATATTTAGTTGTATGGACACATAAAAAATTTGTAAGCAAATAGACTTATATTGTAGACAAAAAAACTAAGTTGTAAGTAAGCAGTCTATTGCTAGAGAAGTAAAACCATGCTACAAGGATATAGTCAAATACTATAGAAACAATAAAAATACATGCCATAGGAAAAAAACTTATGTTATGGGGGTTTTGACAACACAATACCAAATCATAAGATACCCAAATGTTAACACATAAAATAACCCTCTTTTAGAGTAGCAAACTCATAAAAATCTCACTCACAGAAACACACCCGGTCAATGAAAGAAAATATTGTTTTAAAAGAGTAATATTTAATTACATTTAACTAAGAAAATGCATTCACTTATAGTCATTTATACACATTTTCTTTCCCTAGAGTACTAGGCCAAAATATGGCATTCCTCTATTTTCCTTTTTCATTCTATTTTCCAATTGAATACTCCTATTGTCCTCTTTGTCTTTCTCATCTCTATGTTTTTTATTTTTTCTTCTTGTTCATGAAAGTGTTCATCTTCCTCTTCTCTCTATTCTTCTCTTCTTTTTCTTATCTCTTCTTCCTAAAAAAATCCCTCCATAATCTAGAAAATTTTCCCAAAATCTCACCTAAACTGGGTGCAACACATAAAAATATATCATAAATTTTCACCGACATGATTTTGAGTTAAAAAATCCAACTCAAACTTCCTTTCTATTTTTTTTTTTGTTGTTCATTAATGAGCCAAAGTGTAGATAGTTACTACTCCAAAAAAACCAAAATTTTAAAATATAAAACTATAGCAACTCGTACACAGTGGTAGGTGAAAGTCCAGCAAAATAAAATAAAATAAGACCTAGATACAATGCCTAATGCCCCTGCATCAAGAGGATAATTCTTTAAGACAATAAAATTATTTATATTTAAAAAAATAATTTAAGTGCTTGAAATGAAAGAGGTTAGAATTTTTTTTGAAATCATCCATCCTAAACGAATCATATATATTTTAAAAAATTGATTTCATTTAATTTATGTAATTTAATATTAATGAGAGGTCAAAATAGGTCAAAATTAATTTATAAAATTGAAGAAAATATAAAATTAAAAAAATGTACAAACATATTTTTTAAATATAAAATAATGTAAATCTAATATAATATTAAATTTTAGTTTTTGTTATTTTGGTTAAATCTCTCTAATATATTAAAATAAATAAAATAAAATATTTATTTTTCATTTATTTAAATTTAGTTAAAAAATTAAAAAAATAAATTCTTAAAAATAGTAAAAAGACAAAGTTAGAAGAAGTCACTAACCTGTCAATATTGGCATGGTGTGATGGTTTAAAGTGTGTTTTTGTTATTGCCACCAAAGTTCAAACCCTATTGGGGTGGTATTGTTGAAAGGTTATATTGGGGATGAGGTCCCCCATTTGTGACCTCACCGGTTCATAGTTTTGGGTCAAAAGCATTTACCCCTTAAATAAAATAAAAAAATATAAAAAAAAGTCACTGACCTAATGGATAACAATTGTACTAAGCCACCTTGTTAAATGGAAACATTGTGAATTGTGGTTATGATTAGGCCTTAGAGTCACAGTTTGCGTGCCTTGTCTATCTGTTTACATGTTCCATATGCACCTATAAGGACAATTGTAGCTACAATATCTAACAAAATCTTATGTACTTTATTCTTTGATGGATGTACAAACATTGTTCCAAAGCTCCCCTTTTAGCACATGCTAAAAGTATGATGATAAATGTAAATGTATCATGTTTATGGGCATCTAATAAACTTTCACACTTGACATGCATGTAAATAAGCATGAAATATAATAAATTGATAAATGAAATCTATGTGTATATATGGAGAGAGCTCACATAGAGAGGGAGTGAATTTTAAAGTGAACTTGTAATCATCCATTATAGTCCTAGTTAGTTGGAACTACTTGGTTTGCAAATAAAATGAGTACAATTCTCCAAACATAATGACCAAAAGATCATAATCATTGGAACATGTGTAAATGAAAGGGCTTCTTCCACACAAACTCTATAGCTTAATCTTTGTGCTATGGAAAATTCTCTTATGCAAACATGATGATTTAGTAAAAATTTAATGAAAAAATAAATAAGACAATTATTGTTACTTAAATCTACAATGGATATATAATTAATTATGAAATTTACAAAATATTATATAAAATAATTTCGAAAATAACATAAATAAATTATACAAAATTCGTTATTACATACCTTATTTTAAATAAAAAAAAATTAATTAATAAAAAATTTAAATAATACATATTTATTTTGTAAAAAATAAACATTTACTTTGCATTAAAACATCATTATATTTAATTGATTAATAAATAGAAAAAATATAACTAAATAAATAGTTTTATTACAATAATATCAGCTTAAAGAACATGTAGCAGTTATGCTCCTCTGTAGCCTTAAAGCTTTCAATAAGGAGATTCGATTTCCAAATAATATCATAAGCATTGCTTTATGCTTCAGATTGCGATCAGGGAGAAATCTGACAGGCAGGATGTGGCCTGTGGATGGCAAGTTGAATCTTGAGGCCCCTGAAAAGGAATGATTTTGATATAAACTCACTATCACTCTTAACTTTGTCCTCTTAATAATTCGCTTCTCTTGATGATCTCTTCTCCTTGAAAGAAAATTCATTGTTTGAAAGCGTGGGTTTGCACAGTTTAGAATATTTAATATTAAGATTTTTATGGGCTGGTGACTTTTTCAATTGAGAATATTCGATATTAAAAAATTTTACAACTTATTCAGTTAAGAACATTTAATATTAAGATTTTCGGTGAGTTGTGATGAATTATTCTTTATGTAAGACAATTTTTGTTTGAAAGTGTGGGCCTGCGATTTATTCGTTGAGAATAATTCAATGCTAAGATTTTTTTGGCGATTTGTTCAGCTTAGAATATTTCATATTAAGATTTTGTCAATATTTTTAGCTAAGAACATTCCATATTAAGATTTTAACAAGCTATGGTGAAAGACAGTTCTTTGTTTGAAAGTATGAGCCAACGACTTGTTTAAGTGAGAATATTCAATATTAAGATTTTTATCAATCTGTTCAACTAAGAACATTCAATATCTAGATTTTTGACAAGTTTTGAGGGCAGGTGGTTGAAATTTAGTGAACAAGAGATTTATTTATAATTTATTATATAATTTAATAGTTAAAGGTCAATTTTGATGTGTGCTTATCTATTATGTTGTAATTTATGTGTTCAACAAAGATAGAGATGTGAATATTCATGTTTAAATCACTATAATTGTTTGTTTGATTTATTCAAATAATTTTTTTTATAAATAAATATAATTGATTAAAATTTTGTAAATTTACATTTTTTTTAGGATAATATTTATTCTTCAATCTATATTCTTGATTATTATATTTTTTCTGATTTTAAATTTTTAAATGCATGCACATTTTTAAGTAACAAAAATGATACATGACTATATGTTTAAAGGCTATATTTAATATGTACAATTTTGAAATTAAATCCCTAATTTTAAAACAATATATAATTTCTTATAAAATTTCCGAGTTATCATCCAATTTAATTGGCATTGTAGTAAAGCAAAGAAAATTAAAAATTGAAACATATTTATTCTTGAAATGATGAAACTTGTATATTTATACTATTTGTCATTTATTTTTGTGTTTATTTTGAAGGGTTCTTTTTATATAAAGAGATGACATAATTTTATGTGAATTCGGTTCATTCCTATAGTTTTTACTCATTCTTATACATGTGTATGTCATCTCACATATTTAGCCTCCAACTTATTCTTTTATGCACACATGGCTATACATTCATTTAAGTCTTTTGTTTATTATACATTTATATATCTACTTGATATAATTATTTTTATTAGATAAACACTTTTAACCAGATCTGTGAACCATATGAAGTGGGGTTTTGAAAGGATTCCAACAACCTTTTACAAAATAAAAGAACAAAATAGCATTGAATCATCAAACACAACATTAAAAAAAAACATGAAACAAGAAGAAAAAGGACAATTAGTGGTATTGTTAGTGTAATTAATTAATTATTACACTAGCATAAGTTAACTTAGGTTATGCATCATTTAGTCCTAGGTTAGATTTTGAAATAAATCATTTAATAAATGGGATAATATTCCCTTCCTAGGTTGTGGGCTAAGATTCCTTCTAGAACTTATCTCAACATTTAATAATTGTCTAGATAGGGTTCACATGTTCACACATGTTGTTAGATAATGACACATGGCAACATCTCATGCATCTTAGGTTTTCATTCATGCCTATATAATTAGGCAACTTGTTCATTTGCAACATATCATATGTATCATATTATCAATATACAATCTTTATTTAGCATTCCATAGTTGTAACACTTTCCTTTGTGGTTGATTATATTTCATGGCTAAGGTCCTACATTGAAGATTCCAGAGCTTCAGGGACTGCATCCATAATCTCAATATGGTATCAAAGCTAGTCCATTGAAACATCAACCCTTGATCTAGGAAGTTGGAGTGCAAAATTCTTGTAGGCTTGGATTTTTATATTGCAGACTAGTTGGTTCTACCCAGGAGCCAAGCTAATTTTTGGTGTAGATCAGGCTCTCTCCGACCTCTCCATTGCGTCCAGAAGGCCTCAAAACCCATAGATTGCATGTTCATTTATCAAAATCAGAGTAGTTTCAACCGGGAGCCTTTGAGGTACAATCTAGGGTTTTCATTTTTCTTGTACAAATTTGTACACAGTTGTAGGAAAAAATCTTCCCTCTCAATCCTCCATCAAGGCAAAACTTTTTTAGAAAAAAAAAAAAAAAAAATTGCCTATTTTGGGCGAATTTTTTCTATAGTATCGACATAAACTTCATTGCAGAGCGACATGCAATTTCAATCTTGGGTCGGCATTCATATTTTTCTTGTGGCTATAGTTTGAGGTTCCATTTTTTCTATAATCGGCATATAAGGTTCTATCGGCATTTTAATTTTTTTTTGAATTGTAATTTACAATATTCAAAAAAATTATCTATCGTTGGTCTGCAGACTTCGTCTCACCCTACGTCATCTGGCCGTCATCCGGCCTGCCACTATTGCCGATGACTTGTCAACTCCTACTAGCCGACCCCCGCCAGGCTCTTTCCACATACTACTGGCAGCTGCTTCCGTTCACCGGACCCCGACAACGTCATTTTTCTTCACAGCGACCACTCCCTATGCACCATCGAAGTCTATAGAGCTCTCGCCGACAACCTAGCCCCCGCCTCGGTCCTATCTGTGAATGAGGCCCCCTCTATCCTGAGCAGTGACTCCTCCCATCGGTTATACCATCGGATCTCACCACCTGACTACCACTCCGACGCCGCCGATCTGGCAAAGTATTTTTTTTTAAACTATTTGCTTGCCCCGCAGTCATATCAGTGACCAGGGGCCAATTTTTTTTTCCCTAGGGTGCTATGTTTTTGCACCTGGTTAGCCAGTACAGATCTATTCAAGCATAATTCTTCCAAAGGTCATATCTTCCACATACAATATCAAAAATTCAAAAAATGATATACTATTGGAAAGCTCTTGGAATCTACTTTTTAGTGGTGCACTCTATTTTTCAAGATTCTACTGTCATAAAAAATTCAAGTCAACTGAATTCAATCCTCCACTTTGGACTCAACAGCCAATATCTTTTCATCAAATTGTTCGATTTCTCTGATTCCAATGGCATTCGGGAGATATTTCAATGCTTTTTTTCATCAGTTCACTCACTTTCTTTGGTTTCAGCTCTAGGTATCTTTTATTGGTTTTTTTTTCAATTTGATGCATTTTCCTAACTCCTAAGACATCGCTTGAAGAAGAATTTTTTGATCTTAGAGGCACATTCTAAGCTGCATATCTATTTGGAAGTCTTTATTTGTTGTTGAAGGTCATTTTTTTGTATTTTTTTAAAGAAATTTTATTATGGGGCTTGCATATTATTCTCCTTTGACTATGTTGCACAAGGGTAACTATTCACAATGGCTAGATGGGATCTACCACCATCTTCATTCACTTGATTTGTTGCCACATCTATTTCGTATAGTTCCCCATCCAAGTGAAGGTATTCATGAATTTTCTTGGAGTTGTTGCAGATACACTATTTTGGAGATCATTTCTATGCAAGTTGATTGTGATGTTTTGAGTTCTATTGATCATTGTGATTGTCCTCACATTCTTTGGACTAAGCTTTGGGAGCTATATGGAGATTCAGATACTCCACCATTCCCCGATGGTCATGATTCAAAATGTCATTCTTTAGATCAAGTGCCCCACGATGATCTTGTTGTGTAGGAGATTGATTGCTTTGATCTTTTCGAAGAGGTTGACAAGGTTCCTTTTGGTGCTTCTTCTTCATCAAAGATAGGTGGTATCCCTTCACAATCAGTGATTCATTGTCGAGAATCATTGATTAAGGCTTCCACTACCATCTTTCATCATGACACAATCTGTTTTCCAAACTTGATATCACAGAATGGCTTCATTTCAGGTATCACTGACTTGGCTACTTATATAGGTTTGGAGGAAATTCATGAGGGGGTATCCCTCCTCTATTCAGATTCCATCGTGGAGAGTTTTCTTGAGTCTTCTCATTCCTTTGTCTCAACCTTGATTGGGAATCCAAAGACTATCTTGGAGGCACTTGGTTTCTCTTCAAAGATTTCATATCTGAGACTTCTTCCCTGTCAGGATTTGAGGTTTCTTCAACATCTACCATTGGATCAGCTTCAGGCTTCTTTCAATGGTTTTGAGGGCACTTCATTCAAGGGGTTCTATCAAGTCTCCATCACATCCATCATATCCATTCCATCTTTGTCTTTGGATATTGTTCAGCATCAGTTTCTGCATCGTCCTGGCTTGTCACCTTCTTCATTGATTGTGGCATCTTCATCTTCAGGCAAGGAGACATTTGAGCAGAGTTAAAAGACATCATCGGCATCCATCTTCATCCTTCTTTCCTTCAATTCCTATCTGGAATGGGAAGCATCACTACACTTGCACATGGTTTTGTTTCTTCCGAAAGGGAGACAATTTGTTTGTCGACATTGGATTGTGTTCTGTCTTCAGACACTTACCATATTTGCGGGTGATCACATCTTCTGGGGGGGCCATATAGTCTCTCTCTTTCCTACCTATGGGGGGGGGCTATTGTATTGTATCCATGTGACAGATGGTGTACTTTGGGGGTATTTGGGAGTTCTCCATCCTTCCCATCCTATCTCACCTTTTTCTGCATCATCTTCTTTTTGGAGAGGGGTTTTGTTCCCACTGGGTTTTCCCCTTTTCTCCGGTTGTGGGATATTTTATGCATCTTCATGTACATGGGTATCTAACATGGCCTCATAGCCAGGACCCATCTTTTCATCATCTTGCATAATCATTGCATTTTCCTCCCTAAGTTGAACTTATGGGGGGTGTTAGTGTAATTAATTAATTATTACACTAGCATAAGTTAACTTAGGTCATGCATCATTTAGTTCTAGGTTAGATTTTTAAATAAATCATTTAATAAATGGGACAATATTCCCTTCCTAGGTTGTGGGATAAGATTCCTTCTAAAACTTATCTCAACATTTAATAATTTTCTAGATAGGGTTCGCATGTTGTCACATGTTGTTAGATAATGACACATGGCAACATCTCATGCATCTTAGGTTTTCATTCATGCCTATATAATCAAGCAACTTGTTCATTTGTAACATATCATATCAATCATATCATATCATATTATCAATATAGAATATTTATTCAGCATTCCATAGTTGCAACACTTTCCTTTGTGGTTGATGATCTTTCATGGCTAAGGTCCTACATTGAAGATTCTAGAGCTTCAGGGACTCCATCCATAATCTCAACAGACCACACCCAAAGGGCCAAAAGAGAACAAGAACAAGGTTACATCAATGAAACACAACCTTGATAAAATTGTTATCCAACTATATTTTAACTATTTTCCCACCTCAAATTATTTTCATGGTTGCAAACTTGACCTCTATTTTAATAAAAATTTAATCAAATTGTAACTATCACCCTTTATTTTCTGATCAAGTCCATCTAGGGTGATGATACATATTTTGTGAAATTTGATGATATGTGCTAGTTTTTAAAGACATTCAATTGTATTGATTTCACATCTTCACATCTTCAAAACTTATTTTTGTATCATTCATATTACAACACTTCAATTTTTCCAATAAAAGAAATCTAGATTATACATGCAAGCATATACATGTCTTAAGAGTATTATTTACAAACTTGTATACATATTTTCTTGGGTTGATATAGGGAACGTGTCTCCTAGCGACACAATGACAACTCTTCTGAGATATATTTCTAAGTACTACCATTGTATTAATATCCAAAGAAGAAAAATAAAATTAAGATCACTAAATAAAACTACAAAAGCAAAAATCCACATTACACAAGTCCACAATTGTAGATTAAACCCAAACTGCTAGACTCAAAATAAGACAATACACAACACTTCTGTTAGCATATAATTTCAAAATAAATTTATATCCACTTTTAACATATAGTTTCAAAGTACATTAGTATTTGTACACATTTTAAATAATTAGCCTAAGTCATACTTAGAAAATTTTGTTTTTCTTTAGAATTTAATATAAAAATTGCAATTGTAAAATTTGTATATTCCTATTCAAAAGATTGAACTAAATTTTGATTAAAACATTAAGTTTTCATTGTGAAAAGATAAACTCAATCTTTGTTCATAGTTGATTTCTAAAATATATTAATTTAATTTTTCATAAATAATTTTTAATATGAATTTTTCAATACTACGAGAAAGAAACTCGTGTATTATTTCATTTTAAAAATGAAAATAAAAATAAAATTATGTTAGTCAAATTTATATTTCAAGGAAACAATTCGACCACGTGTTACAATTTTATCCTCGTCTTTGAGCGACACTAATCAAATAGAACCAGGTTTTGATTGTTCTCGAGCGACTTTTCCTCTTAGATATTCAACTTTGACCAACCACTTATTCAATATTTCGGCCTTCCGCCGTTGCGAAAAAAACATAATATCCATTGCCCCTGAAAATTGAATTAGGGAATCCATCTCAAATCTACTGCCAGCGGAAGAAATATTTGATAAACCCAGTTGGCTTCAAAGTAGTGTTTAATGGCTTTGAGTACCTCAACCACACTTGCTATTTATATAGCATTACAGTGTCTTCTGTTAAAAGATTATGCGACAAAAGCAGAACATATACGCGTTAGCTTCGAACTAGATGGCGAAAAACTTGTTCGGCTGGACGGTGATGCCGTTGTTAACGATGAAAATGTAATCCAACTTACAAACAGCTCAAAGGGTGTAGACTACGGAAGTGTAGGCAGAGTAGTTTGCATGGAACCAATTCCGCTACGGAGTGCTTCTAGTAGATCATTTGCCAACTTCACCACTCAGTTTCAATTCCAAATCAACCGGACTCCCAACAATACGTCTACTGATTATGGTGGCGATGGACTTGCTTTCTTCATGGCGTCTCTAGAGAGCGGTTATCCCATCGACCCATACAGAGCAGAAGAAGGATATCTCGGCCTTTTCAATTCCCGAACTAATGGTAATTCATCTAACCAACTTGTAGCTGTTGAATTCGACACATATAACAGTTCTTGGGATAATAATGACAATCATATTGGAATTGATGTCAATAATATAACGTCTGAAGTCTCTGTTCCTCTAGACCAAAGATTGAATAACAGTAAGATATGGGACGCTAGGATAGATTACCGCGGCCAAGAAAATATGTTGGAAGTGTCTGCTGGATCAAATGGCAAAGTATCAACCCATTTGTCCTATAAGATAGATTTGACAAAATACCTTCCTGAACAAGTTGTGGTGGGGTTTTCAGCCGCAGCCATTGCGTCAAGCGAAACTCATAGACTAATTTCTTGGAACTTCACTAGTGTTATCTCTGAATCAGAAATACAGTCATCTAAGAAGAGGAAAGTTTCATGGAAAGTAGGTGTATCAGTCGGCTCTGCCGTTTTGGTTGCAGTGATTTTTGTGTCATTGGCCATTTATGGCTCTAAATGGCGAAACAAAGAGAAAAATAACGCCATGGAAGAGGAACAGCAGCCGGATGTGGATATGGATATGGAAATAGCACTGGATCATGTTCCCCGAAAATTTACTTACGAGGAGCTAACTTCATGTACCACTAATTTCAGCGAGGAAAGAAGACTTGGACAAGGAGGATTTGGGGATGTGTACAAAGGCATTTTGGTGAGATCAGATGAAATAGTTGCAGTGAAGCGCATATCCGCAGGATCAAAGCAAGGGAAAAAGGAATACCTTGCAGAAATAAGCACAATCAATCGTTTGAGGCATCGCAATTTGGTTCAGCTGTTGGGATGGTGCCATGAGAAGGCCCAACTGCTGTTGGTCTACGAATACATGCCTAATGGGAGTCTGGACAGTTTCCTTTTTGGTGAAAGGAGAGGAAACCTAGAGTGGAGTCGCAGATATAGAATCGCCACTGACATAGCCAATGCTCTGCTCTATCTACATGAGTTATGGGATGAATGTGTAGTGCACAGAGACATTAAATCCAGCAATGTTTTGCTCGATGCTGAATTTAATGCGAAACTGGGGGACTTTGGATTGGCACGCTTGGTGAAGCATGATGAATGGCTTCAAACCACCAAGGTTGCAGGGACTTTGGGGTACCTGGCACCCGAATGTGCAGTTACAGGAATATCTAGCCCAGAGTCAGATGTGTTTAGCTTTGGCGCAGTTGCTTTGGAAATAGCCTGCGGAAGGCCAGTACTAGATCATAGCCTCCAAAGCCCAAAAACACGGCTTGTGGAATGGGTTTGGGAGTTGTATGGTGAAGGCAGGTTGTTCGATGCAGCAGACAAAAATTGACATGGAGTGTTTGACAGGGCAGAATTGGAACAGCTGGTGGTGATAGGATTATGGTGCTCTCATCCGGATCCTTCTTCAAGACCCAAAATAAGGCAAGTGCTCCAGCTCTTGAACTTTGAAGTGCCTTTGCCTCGTCTACCCAGCACACTGCCTAAAGCCACATATGCTCCTCTGGAACAAGCTTTCTTTTCTCAGTCCTCAGATTTTGCTGTTTCTACCGATATACCAATTCAGTTGTCAGCGTCAACGAATTCAAGCTTTGGAAAATCCCTAGGTAGATAGGTTTGCTAGTTGGGTCATTTGTGCATATATATATATATATATATATATGAACTTGTCTGTCACCCACGTCAAGAATTGCTACTTCTCTGATTAGATTTCTGTAAAATAGCTCTGTTTTCTAGTTCTTAATTTCTAGTTTTGTTATATATTCTAGTCCTCTCATATTCTTGTACTCTCAATCGGTGCTTTTAGCATGCTTTGTGTTTTATGGTTGTGGGTATTAATCTTCCGGTATGATGCTTATACGCACCTTATATGCTTATTTTCTAGTCAAAAGTTTTTAAAATTATCTTTAAGAGCTTAGTTTTTAGTCTTTCAGTATGGATTAAATTTCAGAACCAGTTGGTTCTGAATTTTTTAACCTCCATTTTTATAAGGAAAGAGAAAAGGCCTCTATTTTTAAAAGGAAACGGTTAATGATTCAAATAATTTTACTGTTCTTATGATCTTGCCATTCATTTTACCTATTATATAAATTGCTGTCTCTGACTAAATATTTAGGTATTCTGAACAGTAGTAAGCTTTAACAATTGGCAATTTGTAATTTCAGTTTAATTTACAAATCGAAAGTATTTGTATACATTTGTGAGTGTTATAGTTATTAGCTAACGAAAAGGATAATGGGCTTAAATCTTGAAAGTGTATCTTTGCATAGTATTGTGTTTCCTCCTTTTGCTAACAAGGTTGTTCGCTAATAAAAGATGGTGATCATCGGTTTAAATCTCTTGGTTACTAATTCAAATCTGGTCAATGTGAGGTCTGCCATAATTGTAAGGGGTCTCTCAGTTATTTGTGGTGATTGGAATATGTTCAACAAGAGCTACGTTGTTATAAATGCATTTGGTTATTTGGTTGGAGAACATTAGAACGTTGTTATAAATGCATTTGGTTATTTGGTTATTTTGATATGCATGTGGAAACTCACTATGACTCTTAACTTTGTCCTCTTAATAATTCACTTCTCTCTCATGATTTCTCTTCCGTCAAAGACAATTCATTGTTCGAAAGCGTGGGCCTACCTCAGTTTAGAATATTTAATATTGAGACTTTTGGGCTGCTGACTTTTTCAATTGATGATTTTTGGGCTGGCCCCCTGAAATTAATGAATGATTTTGATATGCATGTGGAGACTCACTATCACTCTTAACTTTGTCCTCTTAAAGATTTTTGGCAATTTATTATTAAGATTTTGATGATTTTTTCAGTTAAGAATATTGAACATTTAAATTTAAAATTTAAGATTTTTAGTGAGTTGTGATGATTTAGTGTTTATATAAGACAATTTTTTGTTTGAAACTGCGGGTTTCTCATTTATTTCCTTGAAAATAATTCAATATTTAGATTTTTTTTGTAATTTGTTTAGTTAAGAACATTTCATATTAAGATTTTAACGAGCTATGGTGAAAGATAATTTTTTGTTTGAAAGTGTGAGGCAATGACTTGTTTAAGTGAGAATATTTAATTTTATTTAATTTTAAGATTTTTAAAAAATTGTTCAGCTAAGAACATTCAATATGTAGATTTTTAACAAGTTTTGGGGGCAGGGGGTTGAAATTTAGTGAACAAGAGATTTATTTATAATTTATTATATAATTTAATAGTTAAAGGTCCATTTTCTTGTATACTTACTTATTATGTTGTAATTTACTTTTCAAAAAAGATAGAGATGTCAATATTCATGTTAAAATCGCTATAATAATTTATTTGATTTATTCAAATAAATTATTTATATAAATAAAATATATTAGTATTATATAAATTGACTAAAATTTTGTACATTCATTTTTTTTAATTTAATATTTATTTTTCAATATATATTCTTGATTATTATATTTTTTCTAATTTCAAAAATTTTAAATACATGCACATTTTTAACTAACAAAAATGAAACACTAACTATATTTTTAAAGGCTATATTTAATATGTACAATTTTGAAATTAAATGTCTAATTTTAAAACAATATATATTTTTTATAAATTTTCTGATTTATCATTCAGTTTAATTGACATTGTAGTAAAGCAAAGAAAATTAAAAATTGAAACATATTTCTTCTTGTAATGATGAAACATGTATATTTATACTATTTGTCATTTATTTTTGTGCTTATTTTGAAGGGTTCTTTTTATATATAGAGATGACATAATTTTATGTGAATTTGGATTCATTCCTATAGTTTTTACTCTTATGCATTAGTCTATCATTTCACATATTTAACTTCCAATTTATTCTTGTGTGCACACAATGCTATACATTCACCTAAGTCTTGTGTTTATTATACATTTATATATCTACTTGATATAATTATTTTCATTAGATAAACACTTTTGACCATAGCTATGAACCATATGAAGTGGGGTTTTGAAAAGATTCCAACAACCTTTCACAAAAGAAAAGAACAAAACAACATTGAATCATCAAACACGATAATGAAACAAAACATGAAACAAGAAGGCAAAGGACAATTAGTGGTAGACCACACCCAAAGGGCCAAAAAGGAACAAGAACAAGGTTACATCAATGAAACAAAACATTTATAAAAAAAAATTGATTAGGGGTTAAAAACGGGTTTTGAAGGGGCTCAAAACCCTATACAAAAAAAAAAAGTTGAAACTAAAAAAAACAACACAAAGCATAAATCAGCCCATCAAATTATTAATTATTTTCCCACTAGATTTTAATTATTATCCCACCTCAAATTATTTTCATGGTTGCGAAATTGACCTTTATTTTAATAAAAATTTAATTTGAATCGTAGTTGACTATCATCCTTTATTTTCCCATCAAATCCATCTAGGGTGATGTTACACATTTTGTGAAATTTGATGATATGTACTAGTTTTTAAAGACGTTCAATTACATTCATTTCACATCTTCTCATCTTCAAAACTTATTTTTGTATCATTCATATTACAACACTTAAAATTTTCCAATAAAAGAAATCTAGATTATACATGCAACAATATACATGTCTTAAGAGTATTATTGACAAACTTGTATACATATTTTCTTGGGTTGATGCAAGGAAAGTGTCTCCTAATGACACAATGACAACTCTTCTAAGATATATTTCTAAATACTACCATTGTATTAATATCCAAAAAGGAAAAAATAAATTAAAATCACTAAATAAAACTACAAAAACAAAAGTCCACATTACACAAGTCCACAATTGTGAATTAAACCCAAACTGGTAGACTCAAAATAAGAAAAAACACAACACTTCTCTAAGCATATAATTTCAAAATACATTTCTTTCCACACTTTTAACATATATAATTTCAGAGTAAATTAGTATTTGTACACATTTTAAATGATTAGTCTATGTCATACTTAGAAAATTTTGTTTTTCTTTAGAATTTTGTTTTGATTGTTCTCAAGCGAATTTTCCTCTTAGATATTCAACTCTAACCAACCACTTATTCAATATTTCATAAGCCCTTCTGCCGTAGCGAAGAAAATATAATATCCATTGCCCCTGAAAATTGAATTAGGGAATCCATCACAACTTTACTGCCAGCAGAAGAAATATTTGATAAACCGAGTTGGCTTCAAAGTAGTGTTTAATGGCTCTGAGTATCTCGACCACACTTGCTATTTATATAGTATTATAGTGTCTTCTGTTAAGAAATTATGCAACAAAAGCAAAAAATATGGGCATTAGATTCGAACTAGATGGCGAAAAACTTGTTCGGCTGAATGGTGATGCTGTTGTTAACCATGAAAATGCAATCCAACTTACAAACCACTCAAAGGGTGTAGACTATAGAAGTGTAGGCAGAGTAGTTTGCCTGGAACAAATTGTGCTACGGAGTGCTTCTAGTAGATCATTTCTCAACTTCACCACTCAGTTTCAATTCCAAATCAACCGAACTCCCAACAATACGTCTACTGATTATGGTGGCGATGGAATTGCTTTCTTCATGGCGTCTCTAGAGAGCGGTTATCTCTTCGACCCATACAGAGAAGAAGGAGGATATCTTGGCCTTTTCAATCCCCAAACTAATGGCAATTTATCTAACCAACTTGTAGCTGTTGAATTCAACACATATAACAGTTCTTGGGATAAAAATGACAATCATATTGGAATTGATGTCAATAATATAGAGTCTGAAGTCTCAATTCATCTAGACCAAAGATTGAATAACAATAAGATATGGGATGCTAGCTAGATTACCGCGGCCAACAAAATATGTTAGAAATGTCTGCTGGATCAAATGGAAAAGTATCAGGCCATTTGTCATATAACATAGATTTGACAAAATACCTTCCTGAATAAGTTGTGGTGGGGTTTTCAGCCGTAGCCATTGCGTCAAGCAAGACTCAAAGATTAATTTCTTGGAACTTCACTAGTCATATCTCTGAATCGTCAGAAATACAGTCATCTAAGAAGAGGAAAGTTTCATGGAAAGTAGGTGTTTTAGTCGGCTCTGCCGTTTTGGTTGTAGTGATTTTTGTTGGGTGGTGAAGCCCAACCGTTACTCTGCCACTCCATTATTTTCATTAATTAAGATTATTTTTCTATTCTTGGCTGGTTGTTGACTGAGTGGTGAATAAATATATGTAATTTACAAGTAAGTTGGAGGTGTATAAATATGGTGTTGTACATTGTAATATGTATGAGAAAATAGATAATAAAATATATTCCCTATTTGAGAGTGGATGTAGGCATTTTGCCAAACCACTATAAATCTGTGTCTCTATCTTGTTCTTTTTAATTTCTGTTTTATTTCTTTTTTTGCTTGTTTTATAATTAACAATTGGTATCAGAGCCTGAAATTTGGTGTTGGAAATCGGTGAAGAATTTCCTGAGCTATGAAGAAGTTTTAAGCAGAGATGGAAGCAGAGGAAGAAGAAGGTGAATTTTGTGAATTGGATAATGGTTTCTTATTTCGCGCCTCTCCTTACTTCCGGTATATTTTAATGGGTATAACTAATCTTGTAGTTTCAAAAGATGAAGCTGATTCTATTATTGAGGAGTTTCTTGGCATGATGGAATCAGACACTGACCAAGAGCTTGATGAATATATGCCAACGGACATAGATGAATCTCTTGTTGTTGATCCTGATTCTAGTGGTGATCATAGAAGAGGAGTTGATGGGGCTCCTGAGTACTGGTTTGAAGATAAGGTGTCTTAGGTAAGTCATTAGGTGACAAGGAAGAAGAAAGTGTCATTTGTAGAAACTATTGATATTTTTTATTATGAGCAGGAGTATGCAAATTTGAATAAGAGCAAAAAATGTAGAAACAGGCAACGATCCAAAAGGAGATAACAAGCCAAAGATGACGAAGGGGTAGAGGAACCAGATGAGGGAAGGTCTAAAAGTGCTCTGCGGATTATTTTGTAGGAGAGTGAATCCCCATATGATGGGGAATTAGCGTGGGCTCCAAAAGAAAATCCCATGCCCAAGCCTGTTCATGTTCAGGAGGATATCTTTGAGGGGGAAGATGAACCCCAAGCAAGTGAAAATGATGATGAATCTGAGGAAGAGGCCAAAGAAGAGGCTAAAAATTGAGAGGCATAATTATTGGCTTATGGTAATCCATTATTCGATCCCAAAGTAGAAATGGTATATGATAATCCATTATTTGCATACCAGGAGGATGGTGTAGAAGCAGAGTGGAATGCGTTGACTGTAGGTAGAGAAAAAGTTGCAGCAATGGAGGTAAAATTTAATTTTGATAAATGTTGTTATGAAGATGCATGTGAGTATAATGCAGAGTTAATCTCAAGTGAGATGAGGGCTGCAACAAAAGGTGAGGTAAAATCATATTTTGATGTTTGCTTTGATGAAAAATTAATTACTGTAGTCGATCAATTTGATGAAGTTGAGTTTGAAGAATTTTCTAGTGATGATTGGTATGTAGAGAATGATTTGTACTGGTGATGTACAAAAAACTTTTGGATTGGTGTCATGGTGGAGGTTCAGATTTGATTTTGGTTGTACAAGAGGAAATTGAAAGCTTAAAATCCATGGAGGTTATTAAATCTGACGTACTTTGGAGAAGACTCATTCTAAGCATACTAGAATAGAGTTTGGTAAAATTAAAATCCTCAATGGGTATGGATATGATGTAAAGCAACAAAAGTGTAGGGAATGTTACAGTGCATGGCAGTACTGGTTGGCCTTCAGGGGGGAGATTGTTGGGTGGTGAAGCCCAACTGTTACTCAGCCACTCCATTATTTTCATTAATTAAGATTCCCTTGTTATTCTTCACTGGTTGTTGACTGAGTGGTGAATAAATATATGTAATTGACAAGTAAGTTGGAGGTGTATAAATATGGTGTTGTGCATTTTAATATGTATGAGAAAATAGATAATAAAATATATTCCCTAGTTGAGAGAGATGTAGGACTGTAAATCTAGTCTCTATCTTGTTCTTTTTAATTTTTGTTTTATTTCTTTTTCTGCTCATTTTATAATTAACAATTTTTGTGTCCTTCGCCATTTATGAATCTAAATGGAAAAATAAAGAGAAAAATTATAACTCCATGGAAGAGGAACAACAACCAAATGTGGATATGGATGTGGAAATAGCACTGATCATGTTCCACAAAAAATTTACTTACGAGGAGCTAACTTCATGTGCCACTAATTTCAGTGAGGAGACAACATTTGGCCAAGGAGGATTTGGGGATGTGTACAAAGGCATTTAGGTGATCAGATGTAATAGTTGCAGTGAAGCGCATACCCACAGGATCAAAGCAAGGGAAAAAGGAATACCTTGTAGAAATAAGCACAACCAATTGTTTGAAGCATATTAATTTGATTTCGTTGTTGAGATGGTGCCATGAAAAGGCCCAACTGCTATTGGTCTATGAATACATGCCTAATGGGAGTCTAGATAGTTTCATTTTTGGTGAAAAGAGAAAAGACCTAGGGTGGAACAACAGATATAGGATTGCCATTGACATTGCCAATGCACTCCTTTATCTCCATGAGTTATGGGATGAATGTGTAGTGCACAGAGACATTAAGTCCAACAATGTTTTCCTTGATGTTGAATTTAATGTGAAACTGGAGGACTTTGGATTGGAACGCCTCGTGAAGCATGATCAATGGCTTCAAACCACCAAGGTCGTACAGACTCTAGGCTACCTAGCACCCAAATGTGCAGCTACAAGAATATATAGCCTAGAGTTAGATGTGTTCAACTTTGGCATAGCTGCTTTGGAAACAGCCTATAGAAGGCCAGTACTAGATCATATCCTTTGAATTCAAAAAGTACGACTTGTGGAATGGGTTTGGGAGTTGTATGGTGAAGGAAAGTTGTTCGATGCAGCAAACAACAATTTACAGGGAGTGCTTGATAGGGAAAAATTGGAACAATTGGTGGTGATAGGATTATGGTGCTCTCATCTGGATCCTTCTTCAAGACCCTGTTGGAAATTTATTGTCCCCGAGTCTCTTCACGTTGCCACCTACCTGTCAGAGGCATTTTTTCCCTGTAGCTGAAGATTGTTTTGAGGATTGTTTTTCCCACTTGCTCCTGACGTGCACCTGAAGATTGTAGAGAAATTAATGAAGTTAGGAATTTTTGAATTCCAAATTAATGTTGATAGGTAATTTCAAAATTTTGAGAGGGAATGGATAAAAGACAAAAGGAATGAAAGTAGATTATTTTTCCAGTCAGAAAGTTGGAGAAGTTGAATTCCTGAGCAGTCGTAGTCTGTAGGGAATGTTTTAATTTGTTCTCTGTGTGATTTAGAAATTTTTTTTTTGTGTGAGCTTCTGAAAGCTCTTGAACAACAACAATGTTTTTGTGTGTGAGTAGTGATTGCTCCTAAAGAGCTCTGCATAGTTCCTGTCAATTGAGCTCCTAGCAGCTCCTGAAGTTTGTTATTTGTCTAGTTGAAGCAACTCATGAAGCTCCCAGTAGCTTGAAGTCAATAGTTTAGAATTTTTTTTAGTAGTTTTAGTTTGATCTTTCATGTATTTCCATTTCCAGCATATTGAATACAAAAAGTAAAATATTGCATGCCCAGATTTGTTGTCTCCGTGCATTTTGTTTATTCCGCATTTGTATTCCCTTGTTTGTTTTGGGGAAATAGAGCACCAGCTTTGTGTTTTTCTGTGCAATATGAAATTTGACATGGTATCAAAGCCATAGACCCCATTTCCTTGTGAGTTAGGGAATTTTTTTTTTGGTATTAAGTTCTTATGCAGGAGACATGGCTGGAGATGAAGGAAAGAGTTGGCAACAGCCACCATCCTTTAATGGACAAAACTATGATGTTTGGGAAAAGAAGGTGAAAAGCATTATGGTTGCCAATGATTTGTTAGAATTTGTATTCACTAGGTTCAATGATGTGACTGACCTAGCAGAATATGTTGTGCTCAGAAACAACCAGAAGAACCAATTAAAAGAGTTGAGGAGGAAAGATGCTAAGGCATTGAGTTTGATAGAAGCAACCATTATAGAGACCATTTTTCCCAGAATAGCAATAGCTAACTATGCAAAGGAGGCTTGGAAAATCCTCCAAAAAAACTACAAAGGGACTGACAAGATCAGATTGGTGAAGCTCTAGATGCTTCGAAGACAGTTTGAGACTCTTGAAATGAAGGACAATGAGTCCATCTTAGTTTTCCACACAAGACTCTTAGGTTTGATAAACTAGTTGAGAGTGAATGCTAAGATCATTGATGATCAGAGGATTGTGGAGAAAATCCTCGGGAGCTTACCCACGAAGTTTGATGCAGTGGTGATTTCCATTGAAGAGCCAAAGGATTTCACAATGTTGTTTGTTAATGACCTGATGGGTTCTCTGCAAACCCATGAGTATCAACTCAATAGTTCTACTACATCTTTCCAAGAGAAAGCTTTTAAAGCTCAGTCAAATGCAAGAGGAAGGGGGAGAAGAAACAATGGTGGAATCAAGCGGGAGAGGTCATGGCAACTCAGGATAAGGAAATGTTCGAGGAGAAAGCTCGAGTTGAGTAAACAGCCAAGAGGGAGTGAGCAACTCTCAAAAAAATTCCCAAAGAGGCAAGAAAAACAACAGTTCATATCAGAAGAATGACAAGAGCAATGTTGAATGATACTATTGTCATGAGTTTGGGTCATTATGTGAGTGAATGCTAGACAAAATAGCATGATCAGTCAAAACAAAATGCAAATGTGGCTGATTCAAATGTGGTTGAAGGAAACCAGTCCACAACTTTGATCATGTGCGACATTGGTGAAAAAGGTAACCCCAAAGTCTGGTATTTGGATGGCGGTTGTAGCAATCACATGAGTGGTAATAAAAGCGTATTTTCTTTCATTGATAAAATTGTTAAATCAAAAATAAGAATGGGGAAAAATGGAGTAGTTCCAGTTGTGGGAAGAGAATCTATTATGATCCACACCAAGCAAGGTGAGAAGGAAATACAAATGTATTTCTTGCTCCTGGGTTAAAGCATAACCTCATGAGTGTTAGACAACTAATACAAAATGGATACAAAGTGTTGATGGAGAAGGTTCAATGTGTCATTTATGACAAGAATGAGAGGACAAAGGTGTTTTCAATGGTTCAAATGACAAAGAACCAAATGTTTCCTTTGAAGATTGAGACGTGTTTCTCATTTTAGTCTATTGTTGCGCCTCTCGTGAATGGAAAATGTACAGTAGTACATCGTGTAGCACTCAAGAGCACCATTCAAGACCCCTCCAAGCTATGGCATCTGAGGTATGGACATTTAGGTTATGCTGGTTTGAGTCTTTTTTCCAAGAATAAAATGATTGATGGTTTTCCAAGAATAGTAGAGCCTAATGTTAGATGTGAGGCTTGCATTTTGGGCAAGCAACATAGGCAGCCCTTTCAATCAGGAAACTCTACAAGGGAAAGAACACCATTGGAGATGGTTCATATGGATTTGGTAGGCCCTACACAAATCATTTCTATTGGTAGAAGCATATTTTTTATGACCTTTATTGATGATTATAGCCATAAGATATGGGTCTATTTTTTGCAGCATAAATCTAAATTTTTTGATAAGTTTTTTCTATTTAAGGCCTAGGTTGAAAGAGAGAGTGAACACGTGATCAAGGTCCTAAGGTCAGATCATGGAGGAGAGTATAACTCCAATCAATTTATATTTTTTTGTAAGCAAAATGGCATCAAGCAGGAGCTAACAACCAGTTATACTCCGCAGCAAAATGGAGTGGCTAAAAGGAAGAATACGACCATCGTGGAGATGGAAAGGAGCATGAAGAAAGCAGAGGGACTCCCAATTGAATATTGGGGAGAGGCTGTAGCAACAACTATTTATTTGATAAATAGAAGTCCAACACAGGTGGTCCATGACAAAATCCCTCAAGAGGCATGGCAAAAATGCAAGTGGATAGTTGAGCACTTGAGAGTGTTCGGTTGTGTGGCATATGCACACGTGCCTAAGAAAAAGAGGTAGAAATTGGATGACAAGGGTGAAAAGTGTATTTTCACGGGCTACAATGAAGAATCCAAAGCCTATAGGTTATACAATCTGGTCACCAAAAAAAATCATCATCAATAGAAACATGGTGTTCTTAGAAGAAGAATCATGGGATGGTCTGACAACTCTTTACAACTCCCTACTACTCCTGACAGCTCTTGAAGAAGCAGAAATAGAACAGAACTTGAAAAGTCTGCAAATGCTCCTGAAAGCATCAGACAAGCTCCTAAAAGCTCCACAAGAGCTATTGAAAGCTCTCGATGGCTCCTGACCACTCTTGAAGCTGCAAGACAGTTATGAAAATAGACACAAGACGCTAGAGGATTGGCTCTTGAAGACACTGATTGAGCTCATGAAAGGCCCCTCCTGAAAGCTCCTGAAGTGAGTAGACAAAAAGGCAAGCAACCAGAGACAGCCAGAAGTTTGGCTCCTAAAGAGCTCCTAAAAGCTCTGGAAGAGCTCCTAAACCTGCCTGTTCAGTAGAGCAGTAGCAGTAGTGAAAGTTCAAACCCCACTCTTGCCTCCCTAATGCTAGAGAAGACCAAGAGTATAGGGGAGATCTACCAGAATGAAAGGTATGATGAAGAATTTGATGAGAGTGTGAATTTTGCATTGTTTTCTCATAGTGATCCAATTTATTTTGAGGATGTTGTAAAAGAGGAGAAATGGTGTGAGGCCATTGATGAGGAGATAGATGTAATAGAGAGGAACAACACATAGGAGTTAACATATTTTCCTCCCAACAAAAAATTTATTGGGGTGAAATGGGTCTACAAAACCAAGTGCAATGTCAAAGGAAGGATAAAGTAGTACAAAACACGATTGGTGGTCAAGGGGTACAAATAGCAGTTTGGGAGATATTATAATAAGACATTTGCCCCTGTTGCAAGGATGGAAACCATGCGGGCAGTCATAGCAATCGCAACCCAGCACATGTGGAAGCATAGTTGAAAAAATCAAACTTGGAAAACCCAAAAAAATTAAAAACTTGAGACTCAGCAAAAACTCGAGGAAAAACTCGGCAATAACTTGGAAAATTTATCGAACATTTGAAAATACACAATTTTTTAAAATATTCTTAAAATTAAAAAAACACACATATAAACTAAATTTTTAGAACATATTACTGATTTCATCATATAAGAATAATAAAATAAAATTTAAAATTTGAATATATAAAATTATAAGTTTTAAAAATAATAAATTATAATTTTTTAAAATAAAATTATAAGTTTTGTTAATTTATATATTTCAATATATAATATTATAAGTTTTAAAAATAAAAATAATAAATTATAATTTTTAGAAATAAAATTATAAGTTTTGTTAATTTGTATATTTCAAAATATAATATTATAAATTAACAAAAATAATGATAATGAAATAAAGTTTGAAATTTCAATATATAAAATTATAAGTTTTAAAAAATGCCTCAAATATATGTTAATTTATTAAATTAGAAGTTTTAAAAATAAAAAATAAATTAAATTAAAAAATTTCAATTTTTTAAATACTTATAGGCTTAAAGACTTATTATTATATAATATATTACTTATTTTTTACAAATATCTTTTTACAAATGAAAATCAATAAATAAAAAAATAAATAATTAAAAAATTTACCAAACATCACACTTAGAATGGATTCAAATGTAGAAAAGGTGGATTCAAATGCAGAAAAGGAGAATTTGTAGAGAAAAAAAAAGAAAAATTCTCATCATTTTTGGTTGCCCTCGTTTTTTGGTTCTGCAACTTTTTCCCTCATCAATTTTGGTTTTGCCCTCATTTTTTCTAGCCACTGTCATTTCTTGCTTTGAGTAGAATGAAAAACATGGCGGCTTTCATTTCCTATGTCGAGTAGAATGAAAAATGTGACTGTATTTTTTCCAAAACATGTGCTTTAGAACTTTTAGCCGCAACAAATTTAGGGCATAAAATAACAAAAACATGTGACTTTATTTTTTCCCACGTTATTCCTGTTTCACTCGCCTCTCCCTTTGCCACATGGTTACTCGCGAGTAATGCGAGTTCTGAGCGATTTTTTCAAGTATGTGTGGAAGGTATTTCAAATGGATGTGAAGTTTGCCTTCCTTAATGGAGAGTTGAGAGAAGAGGTTTATGTGGAGCAGCCATTCAGATATGAAGTTTCAGGTCAAGAACACAAGGTGTATAGGCTGAAGAAAGCTCTTTATGGGCTAAAGAAAGCTCCACGGGCATGGTACAACATGATTGACTCATATTTGATAAGCAATGGCTTTAGCAAAAGCAATGGTGAGCCCACTTTTTACATCAAGGAAGCAAATGGTAAAATTTTAATTGTTGTCTTGTATGTTGATGATTTAGTTTTCACTAGGGATGATGATTTCCTCATTGTTGATTTTAAAGAGGCCATGAAAAGTGAGTTTGAAATGATAGATTTAGGTTCTTGACATATTTTCTAGGCATAGAAGTAAAACAAATGCATGATGGTATATTTATCTCTCAAGAAAAATATGAAAATGAGATCTTGAAGAGATTTAGGATGCTTGAAAGCAAGCTTGCCCCAACACCAACATCCATAGGTCTATAGTTGAGCAAGGAAGATTACAATAGCAATGTGGATCCAACCATGTTTAAGAGTTTGTTTGGAAGCTTAATGTATTTAACAGCAACTAGGCCTAATATAATGCATAGTGTGAGTCTTATTTCTAGGTTTATGGAGACTCCAAGTGACACCCATTGGCAAGCGGGTACAAGAATGCTGAGGTATGTGAATGGCACCAAAGGATATGGTATTTTGTACACAATAGCAAATGAGTTTGGGCTGGTTGGTTACACAGATAGTGATTGTGTAGGAATTTTGGATGATAGGAAGAGCACATTGGTCTATGTGTTTCACTTGGGTTTGGGAATCATCTCATGGACTTCCAAGAAACAACCCATCGTTTCCCTATCTACAACAGAGGCTGAGTATATAGTAGCAAATGCAGTAGCATGTCAAGCTATTTGGCTAAGAAGAATCTTGGCAGATTTGAAGGAAGAACAAGAAGATGGAACAACAATCTTTTGTGACAATGTTTCATCGATACCTTTGATGAAAAATCATGTGTTTCATGGAAGAAGCAAGCACATTGAAATCAGGTATCATTTCATTAGAGAGTTAGTTGAGAATTGTGAAATTAAAACGACATTTTTTAGGTCTAAGCAACAACTAGCAGACATATTCACCAAGCCTTTAAGCAAGGACAGTTTCAAGCGCTCGAGGATCAGATTGGGCATTGTTGATTTGGATCAGGATTGATCTTGTTTCATTAGCTCAGGACAAAGGGGGAGTGTTGGAAATTTATTGTCCCTATGCCTCTTCCCATTGCCACCTACTTGTCAGGGGCATTTGTTACCTGCAATTGAAGATTGTTTTGGGGATTGTTTTCCCCACTTGCTCATGATGTTCACCTGAAGACTGCAAAGAAATTAATGAAGTTAGGAATTTTTGAATTCCAAATTAATGCTGGTAGGTAATTTAATTTTTTTGAGAGGGAATGGTTAAAAGATAAAAGGAATGAAGGCATATTATTCTGCCAGTTAGAAAGTTGGAGAACTTGAATTCCTGAGTAGGAGCAGTCTGTAAGGAATGTTTTTCTTTGTTCTTTGTGTGATTCAGATAATTTTTTCTGTGTGAGCTTCTGAAAGCTCCTGAACAATAGCAACTATTTGTTTTGTGTGTGAGCAGTGATTGCTCCTAAAGAGATTTGTGTAGCTCCTGTCAGTTGAGCTCCTAGCAGCTCCTGAAGTTTGTTATCTGTCTGGCTGAAGTAGCTAATGAAGCTCCCAACAGCTTGAAGTCAATAGTTTAGAATTTTTTTTTTAGTAGTTTCAGTTTAATCATTCATGTATTTCCATTTCCAGCATATTGAATACAAAAAGGAAAATATTGCATGCCCAGATTTGTTGTCTCCTTGCATTTTTTTATATCACATTTGTATTCCCATGTTGTTTGTTTTGGGGAAATAGAGCAGTAACTATGTGTTTTTCTGTGTTGTCTGAAATTTGACAGACCCAAAATAAGGTAAGCACTCCAGCTTTTGAAATTTTAAGTTCCTTTTCCTCCTCTACCCAACACACTACCTAAAGCTACATATTCTCCTCTAGAACAAGCTTTCTTTTCTCAGTCCTCAGATTTTTCCATTTCTATTGATATACCAACAACCTCTGCTCAACCATCAGCGTCAATGAATTCAAGCTTTGGAATATACTCAAGTAGATAGGTTTGCTAGTTGCATTATTTGAGCATATATACATATATGAACTTGTATGTCACTATGTCAAGAAGTGTTACTTCTCTAATTAGATTTCTAATAGCCATGTTTTCTAGTTATTAATTTCCAATTTTGTTATATTTCTAGTCCTATCATGTTCTTGTACCCTCAATTGGTGCTATTAATATGATTTGTGTCTTATTCTTGTGGGTATTAATCTTCCAATATGATGCTTATATGCACCTTATATGCTTATTTTTTAGTCACAAAAGTTTTTATAATTGTCATTAAAGAGCTTAGGTTTAATTCTTGTAGTATGGATTTATTTCAGAAGGAAATGGAAAAAGCCTCTATTTTTAAAAGGAAACAGTTAATGATTCAAATAATTATACTGTTCTTATGATCTTTCCATTCATATTACTTATTATATAAATTTTTGTCTCTGACTAAATATTTAGGTATTCTAAACAACAATAAGCTTTAACAGTTGGCAATTTGTAATTTTAGTTTAATTTACAAATCAAAAGTATTTGTATATACATTTGTGAGTGTTATATAGTTATTAGCTAACAAAAAGGATAATGGGTTTAAATCTTGAAAGTGTATCTTTTCATAGTATTGTGTTTCCTCCTTTTGCTAACAAGGTTGTGCTCTAATAAAAGATGGAGGTCATCAGTTTAAATCTCTTGGTTACTAATTCAAATCTGCCAAGAGTAGCTTTATCTTTCTTTTTTCAATGTGAGGTTTGTAATAATTGTAAGGGGTCTCTCAGTTATTTGTGGTGATTGGAACATGTTCAACAAGATTTTTGTTGTTATAAATGCATTTGGTTATTTGAAATATTGTTGTCACTTGAATTGTAGGAAAAATGTGTGAAAATATTGTTTCTTTGTGAACTAGTCATCATTCTAGTTGTTTGAGTGTGTAGAGCTCTATGAATATGAGACACAAATATTTTTAGTTCAATGGCTGAATTTTGAGAACATTAGAAGAATTAAAGGTCATTTTTTGCTAAATTTGTTACTTCAATTTCTTTGGGTGAGGATATCATGTGTTTGAGTGCTTTCTTTTGGAGATATTTGGTAACTTATTTTTGTTGATGTTTTTTTTCTCAAATCTTTCAACGATGCACAAAATTCTATGTTTGATTTGGTTAAATTTGGCATGCTTATTTATCAATCAATTCCTATGTCTTACAATTTCCTTGATTTCATATTTATAGTTGTTGAGTTCATATTATATTTGTATATTTGTATTTGATGTGAATTAAAATTGAAATTATTTCATTGATGTGTATATATATAGTGTTTGTTGTTTTTGATAAAGTAAGTAGCATTTATAGGGTGTTGTACCCTTTACACAAAGAGCCCTCAAGGCCAAAAACAACCTAGTTTAAAATGAGACATGAACTAGAAAACAAAAATAGCACATGGACATGGACAACCAATAGATCGCATGTTGAACGAAGGACGAGGACTAGACAACCCCAAAATATGAGGGGACAGATCCAACTCCCAAAACCCGAGGCCACATTTTGGGGAGTACCTTCTTTTTCTCTGCACAACAAAGCAAGAAAGCTCGGAGATGAAATCCACCGAGTGAGGTGAAATGAGTGGATCCTCAACAACCATCATGGACTAAGAGTCACCATGTAGCAAAGCCAACAACATAGAATATGAGTTAGGAGCATTCAGAGGATCAAAATAAGCATTCATCGAGGGAAAATTAAGCTCTGCTAGCACAATGAAAACAATACATAGCAACATTGGTTCCATAGAAGGAATAGCCAAAGGAGGATCCTAGGGAGACATATCCTCCAAAGAAGAAATAGTCAAAGGAAGGACATCCTCCTTGGAGGGACCAACAAAAGGGGGAGAGCCCACTATGAGATGGTCTGAGAGAGCATCCTTCCACCAAGTAGCAGTGCTCTTGCAGTGAGTAAGAGGGTAACAGCCAAATGACCAACAGAGAAACATCTCCTACACCAAAAACGAAGCCCCTCATAGTCCAAAAGCTACTTCCAAGGTCTATCCTCCACCATCAAGACCACATCACCATGAAGAGGTTTGGAGATGTCCAAATCGATTAAAATACAAGCCACCATAGTATACCCAAAATCCCAAGATGTAGAGTCCACTTTCAAAAAGCAACCAATGGTGTTACCAATACCTTAAAAACAAGAATCCTCTCAGAACTAGAGAGGGAGATTTGGCAGTCGGACCCAAACTGGTCTAATATTCAGTGGCTCCATAAGAGGATTGAAAGAGAGAGACCAAGGACAAAGGAATAGTGATTGAATACCTCACATCCACCCCCTATCCAACACTCTATCTCACTCCTCGGATGAAGAAAATGTTGCAAAGAAAAAGCCTCTAGGGTTGGGATAGAGATCAATCTACCCAAAAACAATAGGTTTCCAAGAATCGGAAACTCACTCATGGAGATCAAGAAGGGAGGGACACAAGCTATTAAACGTACATAACACACCCTAACACATATGAAAATCATCATTTTTAGCAACTTCTGGTCCACATACCACAACAAGAGATGTACAGGCATAGGGAAAAGGCCAAACCCTAGTCAGAGTAGGAAGAATTTGGGAACGAGCTTTTGATACAACCTCAGAGAAGGATTTCTGAAGGCAACCAAGAGTGACAAGAGGAGAGGGAATAGGGCCCCTGTCCAAACAACCCCGCACAACAACGTCTACTTGTGTATTGTTTAGAGGAACCACGTCCACCCCAAACCAAAGTACATTCAACCCATTCGAAGCAGAGAGGTCAATCCCCTACAAAGCACTGTCAATAGTCACAACAACATTTCTCTAGATTTTTTCCCGTTGGTAGCCCAAACCGCTCCCACCCAGTGCCATTTCAAAAACCACAATATTATTGTAATGTTATCTAGATTTGATGTTAAATAGATGGTAATAGTATTTATTATTATAGATAGTCAAAGTATATATTTTAATAAGTAATGTGATGACTATTATTTAGTATTTCAAGTACCAATCAAAATAAAATGGTAAAATAGAGTATAAAAAAATATAACAAGGAATTTAAATTATATATGGATATTAAATTGTTTCATATATAAATATAAGAGATGTTGTCGCAATATTTTGCTACAAATTGTATAAGAAAACACGTATATTATATTATTTAATAATAATGACCATTTGGTCCTTGTTATGACTTCATAGCAATTCAACTCAAGGTCAACACACTTTAGCGTATGTATTGTATGTTCATGATGTAGAGGTTACTGCCTTCTTTATATGTTCATGATATAGAGTAGCTTTTTACAACATTATATTTATTTTCTCTTATATTTTGTTGTTGTTGGGTCATACATAATTATAAGTGATCTCTTGACTATTTGAGGTGATTGTAAAATATTCAACAAGAGCCATATTGCTAATATTTTTAGGCATCAACATTCTCAAAGATTGTAGAAAAATTAGATGGAGCTTCCATAGAAGCTACCTTAATTGCATTCTCAATATCTAATTTGAGCATGCAAACTAATGTAGAAAGTAGTGTTATGTTGATGTTAAGGGAACATAGATGATACATATGGTTTCTTGTTACATAACTCCATGAGTGCCTTTAGAGCTACAACTTAAAGTTCATTACTATTACTGCATTTTCGGTAGCTCCCTTTCAAAAAAGCATCCACCTTTAAGCAAACTTAACCATGTTCAGTTGTCTCTTCATAATTCAAAAAGGAGAGCGTGAAATTATGAGAGACTTCATTGATAGATTCGCTCGAACCTTGAAATGGATTCCTTGTCCCAACATGCCCACTCAATCCAATTTATTGACTATCTTCATAGTTGTCCTGCATCCAGAAGTGCAATTTCACTTCAAGCGGTAAAAGGTATATAACTTCAAAGTTGCTAAATTGGAAGGCACAGAGATAGAGGATGATTTACTATTATTTGGATACTTCAACCAAGGCCAAAGTGGGATGTTTTCAGATAGGAGACTCACTTAGGAGGAAATTCCCAACACATCAAGTGAAAGGAGGTTCTCAACTTATATAGATGCATGCCTTGATCTAGTCCTATACTAAGGAGATCACTCAGTTGGACCTAGTGTCGATGTTCAAGGAGTAAAATTGATGTCAGGGATTACGAAGAGGAAGAAGAACACTTTGATAGGTTTGATGAGGAGGGGGATTATTCTCCTCCTATCACACCATATTGCACCTCAATATCATCTATCCTAACAAAGGTGTTGAACAATCATATGTTACCTTGACACTCTTAGAGTTTGAAGCATTCACTTTTGAGGTCAATGAGTTAATCATCCAACTCATGATAGCAATTGGAGATCATGAGCGATTGAAAAAGTGTTGGAATAGCATCCATGAAAGGTTATCAGGTAACTTTAATGCTTTGTACATACTTGATAGTTTTGGAAATAATTTTAAAGTTACAAATAATCCTTATTTTGAATTTCATGGCTTTGAGGTTCTTGCCCCTGTCCCTCCTAACACTGTGATTGGTAGTCGCAATGGTGAGAAGGGTGGCAGAGAACTTGAAATAGATGTTGAATCAAAGAAAGAAGGAGAAATAGAGCAAGGGTGGTGTATGGATAGTGTCTCTATTGTAGATAAGGTTCATCTCCCTTTTAATCAGGATTTGAAAATGTCCTCTAAGCAACCTTTGTAGGGAGATGTTGTGAGGCCTACGTTTAAGTTAATTAGGGAGATTGGAAATTTTGAAGATGTGCCAGTAAATGAAGGTGGGATTATTGAATGGATATTTATGAATCTCACAAGAATCACATTAAATAGAAACATGCATGCATTGGTTGAAGGCAATGGCAAGGTATGTGTCTCTCGATCGTATAAGTGTCTTACAAGATTTCAAGCATAGATGATAAAGATGAGGATCTAGATCAAGGAAAACTTTAAGAAATGCCCCCTCAGCAAAGGTGTAAAATCCTAGTGAATCTTGTATACTTCCCAATAAAAATATTAATTTTAGTGGCAATTTTTTTTGTTTTTCGTGAAAAAAAATGTCCATTGGAAAATATTTTATAATCACTAGAAGTCTATGGAAAATCCTAGTGAAATGCAAATTTTTTAAAACCACTAAATTTTTTCCATTAGAGATTAAAATCTATTTTCAAACCAATAAAATATTTCAATTAGCGAATTAAACTTGTTTTCAAACCAGAAAAAATAATTTTGTTGGCGATTTAAACTTTTTTTCAAACTAAAAAATAAAATTCATTAGCAAA
The DNA here is from genome assembly GCA_007258455.2 of Sequoia sempervirens. Classification (NCBI taxonomy): domain Eukaryota; kingdom Viridiplantae; phylum Streptophyta; class Pinopsida; order Cupressales; family Cupressaceae; genus Sequoia; species Sequoia sempervirens. The sequence goes on from VDFB02058242.1 coordinate 46,768,277, forward strand.
TTAAACCTAGTTTCAAATGATTAAGAAAAAAGCATTGGTGAATTAAACATTGTTTAGTAAGCAAAGGAGGTACAAAAGTTTTTGTAATAAGTGAAGCATTGATGAAGCTTTTTTTCCAGTGTAGGGCATACATTCAGGAGTCGACATTAATAGAGATGGCTGGAAAAATAATATGTATTAAAGACACACATCTCATGTAGCTGGTTAGCGGTGGGTGGTTGTCTAGAAGTCGGTGAACTAGAGAAAGAATGGAGGCCAGTTTCACCTTGACATCACAGAGGAAGTTGGACCCTTTCATTGGAAAAGCATCTGTGAAGTGGCTATGGGGTTTATTTCTCTTCAAGGATGTGCATGTGGCGCAAGCAGTTCAATTTATTTTGGGTAATAGCTTTGAAAAATTAAAGCATAGATACAGGACCAATATGGATATATATTCATTGGTCATGGCTTGGGGTCTAGACTAAGAAGAGTCAGTGGATGTAGTGAGGAAAGTTATGAAAACTCTGGTTCACAAATTTTTTAGAGGACATGGAAGGCATTCTGGAATGGGCGATACCAGGAGTGGGGTTTGTTAAGGTTGAAGGCATGGATAGTGGAGGCCTGAAGCTCACGAATTTAAATCATCTCTTTATCGAGTGGCCAGAAGGACACACCAAAGCTCTATGGTGAAAAGATGTGAAGTGTGAGTGGCAAGCACTCAAAATCTATGTCAAGCTAATGGAGGTCGAGGAGGTCATAGAGAATCTGAAAGACATCACCAAAGCAGAGATGAGTGAAAAGAAGGGTCTATGTCCAAGGAAGAAGATGAAGCCATTAATGGAGATAGAGCCATTGGAGATGGGTAATTCATCGAAGGCGTCTGAGTAGTACAAGTTTAAAAAAAATAGATTATTGTACTAAATATTTCCTGTGATTTTGTTTTTTGGGGGTTATGCCTAGATTTGCATTGTAATTGTAAAACACCTTGGGGTATGAACAATGGTTGGAAGGGTAGATTTTAGGCAAGTATGATTAGTGATAATTTGATATGTTGGAAATGGAAACTGTGTTGGTTAATCAACTTTTTGTGTAGTTGATATGGATGAACATAAATCTAAAGTATATTTTATAGCATTAGTTTAGAATTGGAATAATTTTTGGTAGTTGATGGATGAAGCTAAATCTAAATTATATAATAATGTTTATGATGAAAATATAAATTACTTTAGAATTGGAATAATTCTTTCTAATTTCACTTTATATTAATATATATGATTTATTCAACAACATTTATTTATAGCATTTTGTTTACAGTGATTCTTAGTTTTGATTTTTTTCAAGATAATACAACATTTGGTTTTATTGGTCACGAGCATGTAATAAATCTTGTATGTGATTTTGATTTTTGGGGGTTATGCCTCGATTTGCATTGTAATTGTAAAACACCTTGGGGCACAAACAATGGTTGGAAGTGTAGATTTTAGGTGGGTATGATTAGGGATAATTCAATATGTTGGAAATGGAAACTATGCTAGTTAATCATCTTTTTTGGTAGTTGATGGATGAAGATAAATTTGAAGTATATTTTTAGGGATAATTTCATATGTTGGAAATGGAAATTGTGATGGTTAATCAACTATTTTGGTAGTTGATTGATGAAGATAAATTTGAAGTATATGTAAATTGTTCTTTATATTTAATAAAATAAGCTATTATCACTAATAAGAAAAAAAATACAGTGGTGAAGTGTCAGTCCAAATCAATCTAACCACAACCATTTGATGAATTTTCAATCTAACTTCGCTAATCAAGGGCTAAGAGGTAATAATTTTCCAAAATCCACACATACTGATCTTAATTACCCATCAATCATCCAGTCATGTCCACTTTCTAAAATTTTCCCATGATTTTCACTTCAGAAATTCACCATCCTTGCCACCTTTTCCTATCTTAATTCAACAAAGTCGAGGTTTTGGTGCTTTTCCTAACCTTACTTGCAAGTATTTCTTGGTCATCTATGTTGTCAACAGGTTGAAAGTTTTGAAAACTTCAAAACTTCAGACTTTGGTTTTAAGGTTAAAAGTTTTAGCGACCATGCAACATTATGGACCACTATCGTTTGATGAATTTTTTATGGATGGCTATAGTTGCATTCTGGAAGTATATCTCTCAAGCAGTAGATTTACGAATTGAAACCTCCGAAATTACATTAGAACCATTAGATGCAGACATGTGGGGAGATCAAGCCTAATCATCGTGGTAATGAACTCGATGGGTTGGATTTTGGCAATGAGCAATAAAAGAACTTAAGTGGCAGAAATATGTATGTGTTGAAATTTTGTTTCAAAAGAGGGACCACCTAAGAAGAATGTATGACTAAGGCTTAAAAACTTAAGAATGTTTTTAAAAAAGGATGTAGAGGAAAAGCAATAGTCTTGTGAATTGAAACCTCTGGAATAACACTAAAACCATTAGATGTGGACATGTGGTGAGATCAAGACTTGTTTCTCTCTTTTCAATGCCTTGATGTATTACATTTAATTTAATTGAAATTCTCAATCTTTTGAACATCTGAAGTGATTGATTGGACAACTCATAGCTTTAATGAAACAAGATTTGTAATGATTTCATATTGTTTGAGTGGCACTGGTAGTGCTAACTGGAGTCTGGTGATTTTGACAGCTTGTTAGATTGAGGTACAATTTGCATGTAGCCAGACGTCAATCAAATTAAACATTTTAATTTTTAATTGTACATTTAAGGCTTAAGATACACGAATCAACTAAGTTGGTTTTTTGGTTTGTGCGAATCGGACTGGTGGAGGTACTAGTGGCCATTAAATTATTAAATAGGGTTAGTAATAGTGATAGTAATAATGTGACATTGTAATTTAGTTGTAATAAAATAAATATTTATAAATTTATAGTAAAGAGTTATTTTCTGAGTTCAGTGTCTATGAATCTATTCAAATCAATTTTTTTTCCTATGAGAAATTAAGTATTATCTATTTATGAAATAATTGCATACATATTTAAAACTAAAACATAAAGCAATACAAATGAAAAAAGAAAGTTGTCATCAAATTGACAAAAAAACATTATAATCACTAAAAGTTTTCACTCTTTTTAGGGTTTACCAAAACTTAAAATGTTATTTATTTCTAATTTTTCGTTGACCTTCTCCCCTAGTTCCCAGTATCATTATTCATTTTATTAAGTCCTTTGCAATGTTAAGTTACCGCCCCCTTGGCCTTGATGTCAATCCTAGCGCATTAAAGTTTAAAAATTTAAAACACATGTTTATTATTTATATCATAATTCATAAATTACTCAACTATTCGATGAACATTTGATGTATGGTTGTAGTTACATTCTAGAATGGAATGCACAGAGTGCTAGTCTTGAGAACTTAAACCTCTTGAATCACCCTTTAACCATTAGATTTACAATGATCAATGGTTTAGAATTTGCTACCAATGCAAGACTAAATGGCTAGTGAAACAAGATTTTGAATGATTTCATATCATTTGAAATTTGAGGGGCACTGGCAATTTTGACAATTGTCAGCATGTCAAAGTCCAGACATCAATCAAATTAAACATTTAAATAAATGTAAGGCTTAAGTTACACGAATTGATTAAAATTTAAGTATGTTTCTTGGTTTGCATGAATCACGATTATGATTCATGAATCGTGATTATACCTGACCTCACATGTGACACATGTGAGGTGTACACAGGGACTAGATTGGTAGTGGCACTATTAGCTGCACTATTTCCCATAAATAAGGATAGTGAGCACAACTAAAAATTGAAATCATTCGTTGAAGGCTAAAGGCTTTACTATTGAGAATTTGAGTGCAATGTTCAAATTTTCATAAGGGTTTTCATTTTTCAAGGTCAACAAGGAATAAGATTCAGGAAGAAGATGATCTGGGATTATTGGGGATACTCTAAACTCTCCTGCTTGCAGTTATGTAGTTATAGAGTAAAATGACAATTTACTTCAAGTTCAAAATGGGTGGAATTGGAAAGGAGCTGATTTGGTTCACTTGACTTCTCAGACATGTTTTGAGCCAGAATGAGGAGCTTTGATGGAGATAAGTGCTCTCCTAGTGCATTGAAGCTGCAAGTAGAAGATGGGAGAAGTTTTACAACCCCTCATCTTTTGCATGACTCTGATTTTCGAAGGGTAGAAGTACATTTTGTATCTTCACAACTCTCATTTACCCGGTTTGATTAGTTTTCCTTTCTCCATGCATTTATTTTTAGACACCATGGCTGATCCTAGAAGTCTCAGGAATTTATTTTCAGAGCGCATGGTTGACCTGAGAAGTCCCATTTATTTTTAGACACACATGTATTATATTTACGTTTTCACTAGCAATCCAACAAAAGTTTGGTGCTTGTGCTTACATTTGGATTTGTACTATGTAATAATGTGACATTGTAATTTAGTTGTAATAAAATAAATGGTTGTGCTAATAATTTGACATTGTAATTCCTTTTGTTAAGTCCTTTGCAACATTAAGTGTTATTGTGCTATTAATATGACATTGTAATTCCTTTTATTAAGTCCTTTGCAATTGCAATGTTAAGTGTTATTGTGCTTAGTGATATTAATGGTTGTGTTATTAATGTGACATTGTAGTTCACTTTATAAAGGCCTTGATGTCAATCTGAGTACATTAATGGTTAAAAATTAAAAAAATTAAAACACATGTTTATTAGTTATATTATAAATTACTCAACCATTCAATGAACATTTGATGTATGGTTGTAGACTCAAAATAAGAGAGCAAAGCAAGCTTAGTCGCTAGGCCTCTGAGTTTTATAACCATGTGACATGTCACATTGTCATAGAGTTCTAAATTTTTCATAACTACCTGATTCCCCGACTTGGTTCACTTTTTTGAGTAACTTAAGTTCATGTATACGTAACCATTGAGCTATGGTGTGTGGATTTAGTTGGTGGGTCAGAGGTTTCAAAAAAATTGAAACTTTAGACTTTGGTTTTGAGGTTCCAAGTTTCAGCGACCACACAACATGATGGACTTATCTTTCCTTTCAAAGGTGTCGTCATTTGACATCTCATTGAATCCTATGTATGGAATAACCTTGAGTTGTCTTTTTAGGAATTTCCAAAAGCATGTAGGTTTAAAGGCTATCTTTTTAAGGAATCAAATTGAATGCCACATTTAAACCACGTCCTATAAAAAATAACAGCGTAAGTGGGTAGCGAAGTTTTACTTAGACATTTAGCCTACATTCTCGTTCTTTGCCAAGGCTAGTACTTCTCAAATGTAAACATTATTCTTACTCATACTTTTAGGTTGCATTCTTTTTCTTTGCCAAGGCCAGTACTTCTCATAATCTCATGTACAAATATTTGTTCTCCGTGAATTTTTTCTCATGCAAATTGAATGTTGGGTCAGTGTAAGGGATACGACACTAGGACCTTTTAAGTTAGATAAATTTTGGGTGTGCCTGGACATGGACGATAAGTCTGAGCTAGATATAAAACTCTTAGAAAGAAAGATAGCTCAAGCTAGAGGGTTTCCATAAGTTGTGTTGAGTGTGGATCTGATAAGTGCATACATGTGCGAGAAGGTACATTTCGCAGACACGAGAAATTAAAGCCGTAGACAGAACTGTAATTGCAAAAATTTCTCCTTAAGTTTTTTCCTATGTGTTGGGGATTCCAAAAAAGAAGCTTGTAGAAGACATGTGTGTTGCAGTAGTAGGTGAATTTTTCAAAGAGAATAAGGACCGATGTAAGAACTCCATGGCCAAAACCTGGTTAAAGTCTGAAAAGAAAGGTAGGTCACAACTGCCGAGTAAACTCAAAAGATTGCATTTTAATGGAGAAATTGTGTATGTTATTGCTTTATTGCACCATGTTGTTGGGAATGTACAAGTTGAGTTATTTTAGGATTAGATGTTCTAATTTATCTTGATAGTATGTGATGAGAATATTTTCATTGACTGGGTTGAAGTTATTTGCTTCCATTTGAATGAGCAATTAATTAATTTCCATAAGACTGTTACTTTTTGTATGTGTGCTTGCTTGATGTACATTGTAGGTATTCAAAGTTTCTTTTGGCTTGGGTTGGAGCCACAAGGAACCGCCACTTCTGATATGCCTATGTATAAATGATTTCCTTAGTTCACTAAACAATTTGGAATGGGTGATTTTTGTCATGTTAATGATGCATTTTTAATGGAGGTTGTGAGGAAGCTAGATGGAAATCCAGAAATGTGCCTTTCCCCTAAATCAATTTCTCTTGTATCAAAATTTGGGAGTTTTTATATCTAATTTGATATTTTTTCCTATATGAGAATAGGGCATTTTGAGAAAGCCTCATTTAAATTACCTCGGTATTCTAAAGATTTACTAATATTCTGGAAGTTTGTCGACAAATGGCCATGGTTAATATTAAGTATACAAACATGGGGAAATGAGTGTATGTCTTCCCATTTGAGACCCCTTCTTTTGTGTGCAAATCAAACTAGATGGCTAGAGGAGCTGCAAGAATTCTCAATGAATATAACCTCTAGAATATATGTACGAGAGCTAATTTTGACAGTAAGGGTTTTGTGAAGCATAATCTCTATGGAGGGACTTATATCAACATCACCCATCTATCAAAGATTTTTGGGAAGATTGTGTCAATGAGAAAGAAGTTTTGAGAAGAGATTATATGAGGCTAATGCTAAAATAGATACAAGCTTTTGGTCTATCATTTTGCATTCCTGAAAATGTAGCTGAGGATTCAACAATCCTAGATCTTGTATATGAAAAATTTCCTGATAAATCCCCCCCTAAGATTGATTGGAGCCAAAGTGAAATTTTAGATATGAGGGTGTGTGCTATCCCAATGCTTAAAAGAACTCAAGACTAGTTGGATGGGAAATGGTGGAAAGTTTTTGGTCCTGTTCACGAGCCTAACTCATCACAAAAGAATGAACAAGGATCTACACAAGCATCTTTTGCAAGTGTATCATCGGGGAAACCCTCTGTGAGGTCCTCAAGTGAAAATTCTCGGTCAGGAGGTGATAGTGATAAGCTAGAAGAAACAAACAATTTGAAGAGCATCTATGAACAAGATAGTGTCCTTTCTCCTACCCCTATGAAGAAGACCAATCAAGAAAAAATTGTCGCTGCAAATTTTGAAGCTATCTTTAAATAGATTGTTGAAGATAATATTTTTCCTCCTTTGCTTAAATTCCCCTCTTCTCCACCTCTAGTTGATAATCCACATATCATTCCTAACACTCCTAAAGAAACTATTAATGGAAATGAAGATTTTAGTTTGGTCGTAGCCTCCCCAAGATGGCTAAAAAAAGCAATGGAGAAGAAGAGAAAGCATATTCCTACAATGACAGTTGGAATGGATATAGTTTCAAAGTTACTTCAAAGATCTTCAAAACCTAAGAAAGCCAGGAGGATGTCAAGGATGGTGATTGATGCTACTTCTAGAAATCAAATGTTAGAAATTGTTGAGCCTATGAAGGATTTAAATGAAGATGAAATAATGGAGGCGGACTAAAAAGTCACACATGTTGATATGGGGCCTCCAACACTGGAAGGTGATGTGAAGCATGCCAATTATTCAGTCAATACCTTAAAAGAGTGAAAGAACAGAGGAAAGAAAATATAAAATTGGAATCTCAAGTCCTTGCATTGGGTAACTTTATTTCTTCCATGGCAACTCCTCCTACATCTGATGAAGCCTCAAGTTCTCAGGTAGAGGGCATCGATGTGCTCACCATAGAGAAAATTAAAAAGAATTTGAGTTATTCTAGAGCTATTTGTGAGGGGATCAATAAAATATCTCAATAGGCTATCTTCTTTCTAAATAAATATGTACTCTTTTACACTCAAGTTGTTAACAAGAGGGAGGAGTTAGTAATAGAACTTCAGCAGCTCAAAAAAGATCAAACTAGTCTCTATGTGCTCTCTTAGGAAATGAGAGAATTGAACTCTATGAATCCAATGATTTTAATTGGTGAGAAAATTGTGAATAATCCTAAGGAGCTAGACCCTTCATGGTCCATTTCATTGGAATGGAAATTGAATATGTATGATAATTTAGTGAAGGAAATTAATAATACACTTGATCAATATTATGAAATGTTGGTGGAAGTTAAAGAAGATTACCGTATTCTAGGAGTGGAAATTACTGATGAGTTTGATGAAAACATTATAGATATAAAAGAGATCTCTCTGAAGTTTAGATAGATATTCAAGAAAGAAACAACTGATCTTGCTATAGTGACATGAGAGTGCTTCTTGAAACTCAGTGGAATGGAGATCCTCTTGAGGACTTATCAATGTAGAGAAGAGAAAGATCTTAGATGTTGATGAGTCTGAAAAGGCTTTGGTCATATGGAGAACTAGGTTACATATTACTACAACTCTAGGAAGTAAAAACATCACTACAATTGTCACCAAGTACTGATAATACATGCAAAGAGTAAAGCCACAAGAGGCATTATTGAAGGAGGAGGCGGAAATAGTTGAAAGTGAAGGAGTTGGTGCTAGGAGTGGGATCACTATTTATTTTTTATTTTTTATGTTATTTTATTTAATTTGGCTCTCTTGATACTTCAAAGACTTTTTATTTTAATTTTTAAAATGGTTGTCTTCAAGAAACTGTTATCAAGACAAAAAAAACTCTATATTTTCCAGTGGATTGTTTATTATTGGAATGATAGATTTTTGGATAGTTTCATTGTTGTGGAATGTTTATCTGTGAATAAATATTTTATGGTGATGGATGTGTAAGTATTTCTCAGTATAATTTAGATGATTTGGTAGTTTAAGCTTTTATTGTTTAGGTTGGGTGGATGCCTTTATATGTTATTTATGTTGAACTGTTAGCTTTTGTTAGCTTATAACTTATAAGTATGGATGTTGAACTATTAGCTTTTGTTCAAGAAATGGATTAATTATATTCCTTTAAGTTATTTATCAAAGATTGTGTGAATGGAAATACAATAGGAATTTATAAGTAGTGTGATAAGTGTTGTTCTTTAAAAATGATGTAGAATCACATATCAAATTCAATACCATAGAATACAATATAAAAAATGGATTTTCCAAACCTTAGTTGCTAGTACTCAAAGTTTTATTATCTTGTCACAAAGTTCTAAATTTCCATAACTTCTTGATTCCCTGACTTGGTTGATGGTTCACTTTGTTGATTCGCAAGTCTTTCCTGGTCATCTTTCTACTCGGGAGGTTTAAAAACTTTGAAACTTCAGAGTTTGGTTCTAAGGTTTACTTTGTTGAAGCAAGAATGGAAAAGAGATAAAGAAAACTTATTATTATAACTAATAACACTATGAAGAAATGTTCACTCACCTTTTAAATCTATGTTTTCGGCTTTTGTTGACTTCCGAATCGAGAAGTAGAACCTCAGAATTGAAAAAAATGTGTAAGAATAAATAACACTTTCAATTGTATTTTTATCAATCCATGATTCCATATTTGGAAAATTTTGCAAGATTTTTAAATGTATATTAAAAATTTGGTGAATCTTGCATGCTTATACAACGATATGTTGTAATTTTCAAGGTGAAATGTGTCCTCAAATGTAATTATTTTTTAATGTTATTAGTGAAATAGGTCCTCATGAGCAACTATTTATAAATTTTAATTAGCAAAATGGGTCTTAGCAGGCAACTATTTGTAAATTTTAATTGGCAAAATGGATCCTGATACAATGTTGTTTTAATAGTATTGGCGAATATGTAGGTATTTTATTAAATGCTTTTGGGATTCTAGGCAAAAATATTAGTCAGTCAATTGAAACGTGTAGTTTGACAGTGGTGAATTTGTTGCTTAAATATGCCTCATAAAAAAAATCATTGGTGAATGGACATGCATTGGACCTATAGTTCATAAAATCCGGGCAATTTGGACACCTTGTTGGGTGCGAGAAATTTTCCAATTTTGACTTGGACGATTCCTAGAATTTGCCAATTGGAAAAGATTTGCCACTAAATTTTTCCCTGATCTAGATGCCTTCAACCACCTCCTAGAGGCATTCAATTTGTGCAAGGGAAAAAAGATTCTCATTAAACTCCAAAAAGTGGGCAAACATCTCCAACATGTTTCGCTCTAGCCCAACACAGAGTAGGGCAATTGCCTACTTTGCTTGCTCATTCTTTAGTGCAATTGCAATGCAAATGGAGTCTTGTTGTGACCTAATTCACACCTCACCCCATTGGCAATGGGGACCCTCATAGTTTTCTTTTTGAGGTTTTGCCATTGCGTGTCTCATTTTGTCTGGTCTCTATTTGGGGGGTTTGAGATTGAATTTTGAATGGTCACCCGAGTTGAGTAAAGGAATTTGAGCCTAGATCACTATGCAAACATCATCATCATGCTTAGAGGACCTGGGAGGCAAAGATGGACTGTCATTTCAGTCAATTCTGACACCTCCTACTTTTTAGGGTTTTCAGTTTGGCCCCCTATTTTTTAGGACCTACTTTTTTGGTACTTTTGAGCAATTCTAAGATCCCTATTTTTTAGAGGCTATTTTTAGAAAGTTGCTATTTTTGGAAATTTTCTATTTTTAGAAAGTTTCTATATTTAGAAGGGTCCTAAATTTCGAAAATCCACTTAGAAGTTCGAAAAACTCAACGAAACTCTCAGAAAATTTATTTGAAATTTTTTTGAATTCATGGTAAAATTCTGGAAAAATTTAAAAATCTGGAAAAATCATTTGAAAATCACAGAAAAATGAAAAAATCATGGCAAAATGGCCCAGGTATGACTGAAAATCATGGTGAAGGCATGAAAGAGGACTAAAGTATTAACCAGCAAGTTGAAAGAGAGGCAAAGTCAGTGGCTGAAGATGAAGTTCGGCTTGCACCAATGGCACAAGCTTTGGCAAACTTTGCCCAGCCACTTAGAAGGTAATGGCAAGAAGGTAAGCCAAGTTCGCCTTGGAATGGAAAGACAAGAAGGAAAGTCTGACTTTGCCATGGCTTGTTAGGAAGCCAAGTCTTCCCTAAGCACAAACAGGAAATGGCATGAGGTCAAGGCAAGTCTGCCTTGAAGTGGCAAGCCATAGGGTGAAGTCCGCCTAGCCACATGGAAGAATGGCCCAACACTTGATGAAGTTTTCCTTGGATGAAATGGAAAGAAATAGGCTAAAGTCCGCCCTAGTGTGGCAAGGAAAGAGATCAAGTCCGCCCTTGGCAAGAACATGAAGCAAGTATTCCCTTGGACATCATGAAAGTGGCTTGAGAAGAAGCCAAGTCCACCCTTGGTCAAATGTTGAATGGCAAGAAATTGATGAAGTTCGCTCCAAAGAAAGTGGAAAAGAATCAAGGCAAGTTCACTTAGATTAAGATTTGATGGCATGAACACAAGAAAAGTCCACCATACTTAGAGAAGGAGTAGAAAATTGGAAATTTTTCCTAAGTATGGACTTTGGAAATAAAAAATAGGTTTGGCCTTGAAAATTTCACCATACTTAGAAAAAATTAAAATATTTTCCTAAGTCTGACATTTATTTGTTTAAAGAAAATTTTGGCAGAGACTTTGGAAGAAAGAAAATTGTGGTGAAATAAAATTGAAGATAGAAATCATGGAGAAAGGAAGACGAAAAGAAAATTTTCCTAAGGCAATGGCAAAGAAAATTTTGAAAATTGAATATTGCCTTAGATAAAAACAAATGGGTTGAAAATGACACATGAAATCATTATTTTAATTATTTTAATTCTTTATTTTTTCAACACCTCAAAGAGATAAGCTTTGAAAATCAAAATTGGAAAAAAGATAAAAAGAGCTTTAATGAACCAACGTTGAATTTGGAAACTCTCCAAGATATTATCGTTGAAGATAAAACTTGCCACTCAAAAAATAAGTCCAAGCTAAGTTAAGACTTGATCTAAAGGAAACAAATGAAAATTGCTAAATGGGTCAATTTTTTTTCATCTTTAAAATTGAATTCACTTCTCATTTTTACAATCATTCAATTTTTTGAGGGAAAAAGTGAGAAAAGAAATTTGTCTAAGGCAAGAGAGTTGAGAAAGTTTGCAGCAAAGTGAAGAAAGAAAATTTATCCCAGCTAGCATTGTGATTGTGATTTTTTCCAGAGAAGCCAGGCAGACTTATTTTCTTTGTTGGCAACTTCATTAATTTTTTTCTTTCCAGCACAATTCCTCACAAAGTTTGATTTGACAATTAGTTGGAATATTTTGAGTGACTTAAATTTTAAATTCTAATATTCTCATTGCTTTTTCTTACAGATTTATTTTCGAGAAGGTAAAGATGAAGTTTGCCAGCAGGGGTGTGCAACTACAGTCAAAGATCAAATCCAAATGGGAGCACATTGTGGACACTAATCTTGGCCACGTTGATCTCGATGAATTTAGGGAAAGAATGTACGAAAGTGATAAACGTCTGCCTATGCCAATTGCAAGAAGAATGATGCGCAACGAAATTTTCCATGTAGCTGGATTTCCACTAGGAAAAGAGTGTCCGAAACTTATGGTGGAATATGCATTGCACTATAATGCACGAGAAAGACAAATAGAAGCTCCTGATGGAAGAGTCCTCGCATACCTGTCCGAGCCAGCCATTCAAGAAACTTTCAGAATTCCAGTTTACAACCGAACATCTTACCACACCAAGGAGGATGCACTTAAGCTTTACCAAAACTAGCAAGATCTTTGTGCATCAAACATAAACAAGACTTGGTTGCTGAAACCAAAACCTACTGCAGGGAAGATGCCGAAGAAATTGGTCAGAACACATTTTAAAGAGGAATATGGCGACATCGTCTTGCTGCTAAATAGAATAGTGGGCAATCCTCATGGTGCACCTTTCAAAAATTTGATGTATTATTTTGTTGATGAAATAATTACTGGAGTGAAGATGTTTAATTGGTCCAGAATGATCAGTAATAGCCTCCATGAGTAGTTGGTTAACCTGGAGGAAACCAAGACCTTTCACATGGGCTCATACGTCATATATTCGCTTGTGAGGTATTACAAATATTCTGGCCTAGTTTGCAAAGGTGTGGTTGGCAACGACGAAGGACAACTCAAGGCCTATGATTTTTATCCACAGTTGCAGCTAAAGGAGAAGTCACATTTCCGAAGAGCACATGACACCTTGCTTATGTACATCACTCGACTTCTCCAAGGTGGGACACATCAGAGACTCACCCATGAGGCCAAGAGTCTGACCAGCCGATATGGATCCTGGTTCATTCAGTATCCTAAGTTTACTTACATTAGGATTCAAGGATTCTCAGAATGTCCTTATAGACTGCCCATTTATCCGACCAACAAAATAGTTTTGTTGGAAGTTCTAAGGCAACTAGAAACATATCAGAATATCCAAAGGCCAAAACAGAAAGCATCTGTCACTTTTCCTTTTTTTCATCAACAATATGGAGGAATCATGCCCAACAGCGCAAGCAGCAGAGAGTGCTCGGCTGGAGATCAAAAAATATCCTTTCATATCATATAAGCTTAGGAATAACTTTGATCCTCTCCATCGCATTCGCATGGTGGACAGAGAGAAATACAAGCACCAGGTAGACTTAGAGGATTTATGGGCTAATGCGGCCGATGAATATGACATGAGGAAGAGGCTGTGGACAAGGTTGCCACTAAGTATGATAAGGGAAATAGAACTTTTCAAAGTACCTAATCAATTGGAGGATGACGGAGTATATTTGCAGCTAGGCTTCGATGAGAATGAGCAACTCCCTCCTATGAGATGGTCTGAGCTTGAGATGGGTGACCTGGCAACACTCATGCAGTCTGTTTTCAAATATTCTCAATGGTGGATAGATCGGCAGGTAGAAACTCTAAGGAAAAGAAATGTGCAATTCACAAATGAATTGATGGGCGATACAGAGTCCTATTCTTCAAATGTTGGTGCATCTCGTGGAGATGGGCCAACAAATGCCGCCAACTTGAGAAAGAGGAAAAAATTGTTAAATCTACAAAATAGGACAAGGATAAAATAATAGATGAAGGGCCTTCTCGAAAGAAGCACAAGTCCATACCTCTTCAGTCGGCCACTTCCAGGAATATAGATGAAATACTTGCCATGGATGAAGAATCTTGGGAGCATGTCAGGATTCCTTCCCCAGTCGGAGATGTGGAGCCAATACAACTGGAGGACGATGCTCAACCTTCTCCTGCAAGCACAGAGATCCTAAAATCAGACAATGATACATATATTATGGATGGAGAATTCGAGGAGGGAATGATTTCCACCCTCAAAGGAATCCAAGAGGACCCATCCATGCAGGAAATTCCAAATATGCAAGAACTTCATAATATGCTAGAAATTCAGGAAGAGCAAGAAGTGCAGGATATTCAAGAAATCCAAGGTCAATAGGAGGACAGAATTGAGCAACCAACCATCCCAAATTGGCTAAAAGAAAGATTAAAAAGAAAGGTTCTAGTAGAGGTTCCTGAAGAAGATGACGCCACAGATTTCTTAGCCAGGCTAGAGCAAATTGCCACAAGAAAGAAAGCCAAAATATTTTCTACAATCCAAAGGGATGAGGCTGGCAATCGCATAGTGCAAGTTGCAATACCTATGGCCGATAAGTTCCAAGATGAGATTGCCCCGAATGAATATGCCATCACGACCATCGACATGGTTCCAACAACAAAAGAGCAAGAAGTTGAGGACTTAGACAATTCCGTTGCCACCATCAAGTCTAGGCTAGAAAAGGAAGTGGCCAAGAAAAAGGAATATAAAAAAGAGATTGAGCGCCTAAAAGACTATATCCAGTATCTAACTAGGCCACTCAATCAAGGTGACCAGGTTGTACTTCCGCCTCCTAATTCTTCACAAGAACCGGTTGCAAATTCTAAAGAAGAGTTGACTACGGTAAGAGAAGCTAAGGACTGGATGGCTAGAAGGAAAGAAGAGGCAGTGGCATTTGCAAAAAAGCTGGCACATGTGCATGAACAAGCTTCCTTTTTACTGTCACAAGTTGCAGACTTAGCAGAATCATGGGGTGGCCTCGAGGGTATTCAGAATAAGATTATCCCATGTATTCAAGAATTAAAAGGAATCTCAAAGCAAAGGTTGATTGATGATAGGGTTATTGAGGCCAGCACTGCGTATGATTTCAATGGCTGGTACTATGCTTTAATTTCATGAAGAGGAGTCCTGGAAAGGGTAAGGCAGGATTGCACCAAAGTTGAAGAATGGGCAAAGGAAATTCAAAGTAAAATTTACAAGATCGCTGCAGATATGGTCGACAAAGACATTGTCCGAAAGAAACACTTGCGGCCAAAAAATTTAAAAGAACAAGTGCAAAAAAATTTCTCCAACATGTTGGGGCCAATCATGAAAGAAAACTTCACCAAGGTATTCAACTTCATGACCGTCAGAAACACCTTCTTGCTGTAGGAACCAAAATGGGCAACCACTTTTGCAGAATGTGCTGAGAGCTTGGACTTGCTGGAATACAATGTCAACGCCCTGTCGGACATTGCCATGGAGGAGGTCAGCTTGATCGTGTCCAGGTTAGCCGAACGTGATGCTTTGCAGGTGGATAAGGATGCAACTCTAGATGCCTGAAGTTCTCTCCAATTAACTGGTTGATATTTAGGAAACCCTAATTAGGGTTTAGTTACGTTGAATCTGGGCCATTGATCTGATTTTAATCTTGGCCATTCATTGTAATTTGGGGATGCTATATAAACCCCCCCACTCTCTCATTTTAAAGAATCAAAAGGTATTAGAATAATTAGAGATTCATTAGAAGTTAGATCAAAGAGGATTAGAAGATTGTAGAGAATAAGAGAGAATTTTATGAGATTGTTATGCAAACACTATTTTGATAATAAAGTTCATCATGCATGAGATGCTTTGAATCCTTGGATTGTCAAATGGTTGCATGGTTGCATGTTCTCTTTCTCGTCCAGTAGATTTGAATTATAATTAAAAGAATGACATATTGATAACAAAGATTAGTGAAACTTAGCTCATACTTTCTTTGAATGGATGTTTTTCATTCACTGTGCAAAGTTAGACTGAGCCTTATCATGGATGCTTAACTTCTGTTTGGATAGTTATTGTTCGATTTGATGGTAGTTGTTCATGATGTGAAAATCATAAGCACATTCTCAGAAGATTGCACTTGCTCTATGTAGTTGTCGTTTAGCGCGGCGAAGCAGAGTATTGTTTATTTGGTTTCATTCAATCTTTGTCGTCTCTTGATTTCTTAAGAATAGCATAGGATTTTTGAAAACCCTTACTCTTTTTCACTTTTTTTTATTAAGTCGAAAAATCCTAAAATGATACTGTATTTATGTCTCCACTTTCCTGAGTAACTTGCTAGAGTTAAATCCTAATTGTGCCCCCTAGCAAATCACATCAAAACCATAGAGCTTATCCACACTCATCTTAAACATTGGAATTACCGTATGATCTTACTTGCAATCTTAGCATACGAGGTAGTTTTTCAAGAGGGGATATAGCGTCTTTGACACTTTATTCTAGAATGTTTGTTGTGTCATAAAACATGCATCAACAAATCTCCCACTAGACCAATGTGTGGATTCTTAATCAGGTTCCCCAAGGCATCCTCAACACAGAGCAAATAAACTGACCTCACCACATGGTCGGTAACTTGCAATTCACCATCTCATTCACTTCTCTTGGTCTCTCTCTACAAACTAAATATAGATTACAAAGGCATGACCCAAAACATTAATGATAAAAATTATTACATAACTTATCTTACAATATTGTGGACAATAGAAATTTGATATCTTCAATATTTTATGTTTATTTATAATTAATTCCAATTTACCAAAAATAAAATCATGCTCCACCAAAAATGTACGTCACTTCTCCCCTCTATTTAGTTGGTCATTGCTTGCAATTCACCATTTCATTCACTTTTCTTAATCACTCTATAAACTAAAGATGGATTACAAAATATGATCCAAAACATTGATAAAAATTATTACACAATTTAATTTTAAAAATTGTCTTACAATATTATGGACAATAGAAATTTGATATATTCAATATTTTATTTTTATTTAATTAATTCTAATTTACCAAAAGTAAAATCATACTCCACCAAAAATGTACATCAAGCACAACATTTGTTGTTGAATATATAAACAAAGAATCTAAACTCAAATTGCATTCAATGCCATACAAGCAAATTAATGCAAGTTCATTTCCTTTTTATTAAAGGCGAGAATAGAAATGCCCCTTGAAGCTTTTCTTTGTTGGAAAGAGCAGTCATTTTACATCATTAACTTCAAATTTCTCGGGTATACATAACCAGTAAACCAGATCTTCTATGGGGCGACGAACTTGCAGAAATGCGTAAGATTTCAAAAGAATCAATAATTGTGCCTCACTCATAGCGTCAAATCAAATCTTCAACAAGGTTGCAAGGATATAACTGAGATACTTTGCCCTATCATACACAGACTTTAAGTAAAATTTCAGGCTGTATCATATCTATGGTGAAGTGTTGAATAAACCGATATCCTAAAACACGGTGTCATATCTATGGTGAAGTGTCGAAAAAAACCATCTTCCTTGTCTTTCCCCAAGTTTTCCTATGCTTGCGTCCACCACGACCCATCCCCTGCCCGTGGTGAAATGCTGATGAAAACCTTGTGAAGTAGGATGCCGAAAAAATTATTAAACATTTTGTAAGAGGTCTTCTCTGTGCTCAGTGAACAACACAACCAAAGGGGATAGTGATTCAACTTACTTTCATCAACCGGTCGATCGAGTGCATAGCATAACATGTCACGTAGACAGATATAGTTGGGATCAACTGCCCTATCTGATGCAACCTTGATCTTCAATTAAGCCAGGAATTCACCACATGCAAAGGTTTCAAAAGAGAACAATATGTGACATTCGCATATGGTCTTCCACGTACCTCGTCACTCGTATTATGAGCTACTGTATATGTTTGAAGCTATTGGATGGACTTCAAACTCCTTTTTCCTCCAATCTTTTTAGCACATTCAGTAGTTTGGATTTCAGCTTGGATGATAGGCAATTTAATTTTGTTATTATGCTATCTTTTCTGCAGTGACAATTCTTGAACCAACGTGATTCTGTCTTAGAAGTTAAGAAAAAGGTCCCATACAGCTGCTTAATTTATTTTGTTTTACAACTACATTCAAATTTTGCATTACTCTTCCGTGAATCTAGCGGTTCCGTGAATTGCATTAGTAATCCACATTTTGTAAATATCGCTCCTGGATGCCATAACATCTTCCACATTTTAAAATCCCACTCCTGGGTGTCATCACATGTTATCAAAATCATTATAAATAAAAATCAGTTGTTGCTTAGCTCCCCATCTCATAAAGCGCATTATTTTATATTAGCTACCAGTACAAGTGACAGCCCATTGCATTTTGATCTGTCAGACGGGGAAATATGTATTCCTTTTCATTTGAAACACTATAATAGTTCGTGACCCTTTCATATTTAGTATGTTTCTTCTGATACTTAAAAGAGTCCAGACTACATGTCGTCTAAAGCAGTAACCAGTTCCTTCATACTAGTTACAAGCCATCATAAATGCATAAAATCATGAAACCTTAAAATGAAACAAGATTTTCACCACGCAATTACTATCGAATTGGTAAGGCCTTAAAATTGATTAAACTGATAATAGCCATTTTAAAGTGTACAGACAGAATACAATTGAGGCCAAAGATTTCATATTACCCTCAAAATTGAGTAAATTGATAATAGCCATTTTACAGTGTACAGACAGAATACAATTTAGACCAAAAATTCATACATATCCATTTGAAACAGGGCCTTCTGATTTACAGGCCCACTAATATTATGCATAGCAACTTACATTGATTTACTCATGATAAGTCACTCTAACCAGATGTGTAACAAATAAGATGAGTCTAAAATATCCCAGCTATCAAAAACTTGTAAGACCCACCCCAATGTGCATTATGAAACCGGCTCTAGTAAAATCAAAGACTGGAAAAAATGATTATTGCTAAAAAGGTACATCCATAACAAATGCTTAAAAGCAAAATAGTTTCAATTATTGAACTTGAGTAGAATGTGTCCATGAACAAGGGTAAACTGCAACATGAATTGACTGTGGGAACTACCTCCATTCCTTTCACTTTTTATGTTTAACTAAAATATTAAACCATATTCAAACGTGGACAACTGTACCAGATTGAAAATTTTAAGAAGACAATTTTAATCAAAATTTGTTTATAAATCCATACAATAACTAAAATCATATTCCCGTGCTTAAACTTCTCAAAGCTTCTAAATGCCAATCATATCACTTTAAAAAACAAACAATTAAACTATCAATTCATGATCGCGGTTTCTCCTTTTTCTCCTTAAAAAGAGCTAACAATGATACACCAGACACCTTAACAAGCTTAAACCGAACTCCAGGAATATCTCCCATACCCTTTTCGCCCAAAATCCAGCAATCAGCACCTCATCCTGATGGCCAAGAGTTTGTCAACAATAAGAAAGATCCTGTTTACTAACTACTGCAACGAAGAAGCAAATAATCATAAAACTTTATCCACTCCATGTATATTTGTTCGTGATAGTTACAAGTCATGAAAATTGTATAAAACAGACAAAACTAACAATTCATTAATCATTACCATGCAGCAGTACATGTGTAAACCAAAAAAAAATGATAAAAGTTTACCCAACTGTCGAAAACAGAGAGTTCTGGTGTTTTCCTTCTCTATATCTATGGGTCTTTAAGAGTAATTTGCATGTATATTTTCCTTACCTGTACAGCTTATTCCAGAAGACTCAACAAACAGATATAGAATTCATCCATGGATTGCTTTCTGAGTAGACTGGTCATTTAATAAGCATAAACCATAGAGCCGTAGATGCCATTAATTTTGACAAACAAAATTTTAATGCCTTTTGAGTATAAGATACTTACATTTTCTTCAATGTAGTTCAAACAACCGTCATTGGGAACAAAAGCGACAATCTTCTTTCCATTCTTGATAAGCTGAACTCTTGCACACTTTCGAATAGCAGAGTTAGGCTGATTAGCCTCAATACCTTTGCAGAATTAAAAACAAATTATATAAACTTAATCATCCTTGCATTGCATTCA
Organism: Sequoia sempervirens; assembly: GCA_007258455.2. NCBI lineage: Eukaryota > Viridiplantae > Streptophyta > Pinopsida > Cupressales > Cupressaceae > Sequoia > Sequoia sempervirens. The sequence continues at coordinate 46,788,380 of VDFB02058242.1, forward strand.
AATTATCATGAACCATGCCAATTCTTTATTCAAATTTTAAACAGTATACTTCTTAAAACTGCTGAATTTGGCAGTTTATCTATATCTAAAAGTATGTCTAATCCAGGGAATCAGATAGCCATGCTGATGCCAATACAGAAAACTCCCTATCTATTGAGGATAAGGGAATTTCACCAATAACTACTGAAGATGCATCCAATAGAGAAACAGCTCCAATAACCTCCCCAAAAACTGCTGACAGAAAAATAAACCAAAATATAGCATATCTGCCGCATCTTGAGCATTCCCCAGGAACAGTGCAACCTGAGATTCCTAAAGATTATGAAACCTCACCAGGTCACAAAATAAGATAAGTCCGAGTTCAGGAACACACACAAACAATGACAGACTGCGGAGTTGTACAACTTGCAAATGACAAGCTAAACCTTTGGTATCATATCAACCTGATATAATACTTCGCAAAGATTTCACTCAAGATGGTGTAGAGTCACATTTGGATTTGAAGTGTCAAGAGCAAAAGGATGCTAATATGAGCAACAGAGTTGCACAAGGTATAATAAACCCAACTGAAACGTTAGAGTTGCATCAAATTGATAGCGTACTTGGAAAATAATTGGTTGACAAGACAGCCCTGTCCCAGGTAGATTTTTCTCGTGAGCAGGATACAAACATCAAGACACCCATAGAACAGATTTCACAGGATCCAAATAGAAAAGACAATACTAAGTTTACAAAAATGCTGGAAGGGATAGATGCTACTACAGGGCAAGAATGCAAAGCCAAAGTAGACAGCACTTCACCTTTCACTGAACAAATTGAGAACCTATATTGAGAGGCCAATTAAAACAGATAATGGCAACAAGACTGCTGAAGTTTTTGAAGGTGAGTTGACCTGGCTGTCACAACAGGAGTTGGCTGTTGAACTCACAAAAACCAACAAAGGCAATAACACAAATTCAATAACTAGAAAACAGCCATCCATAAACATTGCATCAGACTCTGTCAATACAAAATCTAGTGCAAGTTTGCAAAGTCATGGAGGAAGAAGCTGTGAGCATCCAAACAATGCCATTTTCACAGGATGCCATCAAATTTGAAGAAGATAAAATTGAAAACAACAGCAATCCAAAAGGAAGGAGATTGGAAATTGCACAATTGCTCAAAAGCTCTTTCACAAGCATTGACTGTTATCATTCCCATTATCCCCAATGAAAAACTGAATAACAGCCCAAGTATTGTGTGGACTCAATCAAATGAAGAATCGATCATATCAAATGCACAAAATGGTGTCATACTAGAACAGGATTCAACATCAGAAGAGCTCCACAAAATTATACAGACTTCAGATTTCCAGGAAGTTCAAGTGACAGAATCAATTTACAAAACAGGTGCTGGCAGTAAGGAAGATGAAGAAGTAGATACAAAGATTACACCAGAATATATAATGAATCAAAGCTGTTTGAGAATACAACTAATCTGGTTGAACAAAATGAAGTCAGTTTAAATGAAATACAATCAAGTGTTCACAGTGAGATTGTCATGGCCCTTCCCACTACACATATTGAGAATGATGGTGGGCAGAAGGAACCAGGAACTTCCTCAAAGTTAGATTATTCTTTTGCACTAGTAGATTAAAAGCAAACAAAAATTCTGACTGGTGCTGTTGAGGAAGAGAGACGCCAAGAGAAAATCCAGCAGCAACCTCATCCTGCCGATCATATGGATTATTTGGATCAAGACTCAGGGAATTCAATTGTAGCAGTTTATGTTACCTTGAAAGTTTTGCCAGCTGATGATTATCAATCCCAGAAATTGGCAAAATAGATAATTTTGGAATCAATGTTGGATGTGAAGAATGAACTCCTTGTGCCAGAAGGCTCAACTATACAGGAGGTTCAAGAAACATATCTTACTGCTCCAATTCCTGAAGATGCTACGGAAGTCTCAACATTTGAGATGAGTGCCATGACTGATGAAAGTACTTCTAAAATTATTGAAATAAGAAACAATAATGTTTTGCAGGGAATGAGGAAAACTGCATCTGAATGGTTCAACAAGCTCACACTGCTATTACTGCTGCAATTGAGATGAACATCAGAAATGAGACATGCAATGCAAAAAAAAAGAATTAGAACTGGAAGGTGTAAAGGAAGACAGCAAGATTGTAAAAGAAAAGGATGAAGTAGAGAAATTTCGAAGTGAAGAAAAGAAGCTCGGTGAGGACAGCCTTCCATGAGAACCAATGTTATCATCCATAGAAAGCTGTGAAGCATCTGCCCACTTCTGATTGTATTCCCCTCAAAAGAAGAATCAAAGGCTATATTGCAGTCTCACACACAGGATGAAGCTCACCCTAAAGAATTGGAAAAAGAACTAACTTTGCACACCAGACAAAATGCCGAGGCAGAGGTTATGGTTGAAGCATGTTCATCAACTGAAGAGGTGAGGGAGGTAACAATTTGCAAGAGAGATTTCCCTGTTTTGAAAGATCAAGAAGAAACAATCAGATCACCAACAGAGACAACAGTTCAAGTAATCCTACCTACAGGTGTTAACTCCACACCAGGTATCAACAAGACAGATATGGGAGATGAAACAGAAAATCTCATCTCCAGTTTAGAATTTCAGAATGCAGAACATACGCTGATATCACAAGAGGGGAAAGATAAAGAGATAAACCAGATTAAAAACATAAGAAAGATGATGGAGGCCTTCAACAAAGCATTAAAGTTTGAGATTGCTGCATCTCAGAATGTGGACACACCAGAGAATGTCAATATCTTCAAATGAGAAGCATTCATTTCATGATCCAGAGGTAAATGAACCTATGCCAACCCAGGAAGAGGATGCTACAAGTATACAGAATAGCACATCCATCTCACAAGATCAGGTCATATTAAGCGATGATTTGACATCAGATGAGATAGATAAAATTGATCAGGCTTCTGTAACTGAAAATTTTGATTCTCTAGATAAAAAATTGAGTTATGAAACAGATATTGACCATGTAAAAGAAGTGTTTCAGATCATGAAAATGGCAACAGACAATGAGCAGCAAGAGATAAATGAGAGTACAACTCAGCCAACGCAACATGGTCAATCCACTATGAATGAGAACTCATCAGTTTTAAACTTTTTTGTGATATGATCACTGTAACTGATGGTGCTACAACAGGTGAATGTTCAGATGAAGAAAAGATAAATGAAAATTCCCCAAAGTTTGAGCTTCCAATCCATATAGACAAGGAAGATGATTATGTAGAAAAAAAGGACGAACAGAGGAGTGCCAAGTTCAACAAGAGAAGTTCTATGAGGATAACATTGTAGAAGGAAGTAAGTTGGAGCCTGCAGCTAGTTCTGAGAAGGTTTTAGAGACTTCTGATCATCGCTTCAGACAGGAATTGGCAGATGCTATTAAAGTTGTCCAGACTCAACCAGAGGAAGAAGAGAATATTAAATCACACATACAAAAGAACGACAACCCATCAGAGAATTCAACTTCAGATGAAATTCAAACTGATTCTACAAGGGAGAAGTTTCCGCCAGCAACAGGTAATGAATCTCAAGGAAGGTCTGAGAGAGCAACATATATGTTTCAAGATAATGAACCTGTTGGCACTGAGTATTTAGCAAATCATCATGCTGCAACTGCCATAAAACACAATGCTGAAGCAGCTGAAAGTACAAGTGGACACAACGAATCAGAAAAATCTTCTTCCTTCGAGCAACAGATGATACATGAGAGAGTTCTGGAACAAACATCACAGCTTTTTCCTCCTGGTCTAGCACAACATTTAGATTCATAAAGCTTCCTCTAATGAAGATTCATATGGTTAGGTTCCACCTGCTCAAGAGATATCTGAAATTGTGTCATCTGAGGGAAGTCAACACCAGCAAGAATCGATAGTTGTGGTCAATGTTGCTACAGGGAGTAAGATAGAAACTGCAAAGACTCTTGAATCACAAAGAGATTTAAACCTTTGATTTGACAAGGAAGAAACCCCAAGCTTGCATGATGATGAAACTAACAAATTCAGTCTACTAGTTCCAATTACAGTTCAGTTGAAGTATCACAAGCAGTCTCAGCCTTTGATACAGATGCAATGGCAGATGAAGACAACTCTCTGGTTTTAGAAACAAGCAATGCTGATTTATTAGGAACCAACGCTGCACATTCACTGGTTCAACAGGAAGAAGCTACTTTAAATGTGAAATGTCATTTATGGAAGAACCAGTAGTTGTAGCCAATGTTGCTGCAGGAAGTGAGAGGGAAACTGCAAACACTCCTAATCACCAAGAGATGTAGAGTTTTCATTTGACAAGGAATAAGACTCTAGCATGCATGAAACTAATAAGTCCAATCTACTAGTTCCAATTACTGAAGTTGAAGTATCACATGCTGTCTCAACCTTTGACACTGGTGCAGTTACAGATAAGGACAGTTCTCCACTTATAGATACAGTGATTAATGACTTATTGAAAATATTTGACAATTCACTTGCCCTAGTTCAGAAAACTGAACCTACTCTGCATGAGCAAATGTCATCTTTAGAAGATCCCACGGCCATGACCTATGTTGCTACAGGGATTGAGAAGAAAACTGTAAGAGAGACTCCTGAATCAACAAGAGATTTATTGCCTTCATTCGAAGAGGAAGAATCTTCAAGCTCATATGAAAATCATAAATCCAATCTTGTGATTCCAATTTCTCAAGTACAAGAATTGGAAGCAGTTTCAGCCTTTGACACAGGTGCAGCGACAAATAAGGAGAGAATCTGCCTTTCAGTTACAGAAACAGAGAATAATGATTTATAGGGTATGTCCAACACCACAGTTACCCTAGTTTGGCAACGTGAAGCTACTATAAACAAGCAAATGTCACCAACAGAAAACTCTGTAACTGTGGCCAATGTTGTTACAGGGATTGAGAAGGAAACTTCAAACAAAATTCCCGAGTCAACAAGAAATTTAAACAGTCCATTGAAAAGAAAGAAGCGTCAAGCTCATATACAACAGATTAATCTGATCTTATGGTTCAAATTTCGGTAGTTAAATCATCAGAAGAAGCCTTGGCTTTTGAAATGGGTGCAATCACAATGACACAAAAATAATGGTCCTCCAGTTATACAATCAGGGAATGATGATATAGTGAGAATGACCAATGCTGGAACTGCCTTGTTTCTGGCGAAGAATCAGTAGCTGTGAGCCATGTTGCTGCAGTTCTGGTTCCTGAAGTTGAAGAGTCAGAAGCAGTCTCAACCTTCAACCCAGGTGCAACAACAGGAGAAAGTTATCCAGCTATAGATACTGGGAATAATGATTTATCGAAAATTCTCATCACTGTGCCAGTCCTTGTTAGGCAACCTGAAGCTACACAACATGAGCAAATGTATGTACAAAACAATCACTTGTTGTAACTTGACATACGTGAAGGGGCAGATAAGGATAGTTCTCCAATTATGGAAAAAGGTAAGAACAAATTACTCGCAATGACCAACACTGTGGATGACATGGTTGTACAGGCAGAAGCTGTTCAAAATTAGCAAACATCATCATCTATAGATGACTCAGTAGTTGTAGCCCAAGTTGCTTCAGAGATTGAAAAGGAAACTGCAAGAAAGACTTTTGAATCAATGGGAGATTTACGGATTTCATTTGAAGAGAAAGGAACTTCATACTCATATGATATTGATACATCCCATCTTCCTGTTTCGATTCCACAATTAGCAAAATTCACAGTTCCAGCCTTTTGCATAGGTACCATGGCCGACGAAAGAATTTCTCCGATTATAGAAACCAGGAATGATGACAAGGATTGACTGCTGATTTACTGGTTCTGATCAACAACACACCTTGCCTGGATCACCAGACTGAATCTAGTATACATCTCAAAATGTCATCTATAGAAGACCCAGTAGTTCAGACAAATGTTTCTGCAGGGATGGAGAAGGAAACTGTAAGTGAGACTCCTTAGTCAACGAGAAGTTTACAAATGTTTGATGGCCGTATGAACGTATTTAGAGATTTTTTCCGTAAAATACAATCAAAATTTTAAGAAGATTGTATCAGATGAAAGGAGAGATTTTGGATAGACTGTCAAAACATAATGTTTTAAGGGCGCCTTTGAATAGATAACCGTCATTATAAAATTTGTTGACAGGCAAGGTCAACCGTCAAATTTAAGCGCAAAGAGGAAGAAAGCTTGTGTGAAATAGACAAATATAATTTTAGGATCACAATTACAGAAGTTGAAGCATCAGAAGAAGCCTCAGACTTTGACACGGTTACAATGACAGACAAAAACATTTTTCCTCTTATAGAATAAGAAAATAATGATTTACTAGGAATGACTCGCACCAAGACTGACCTGGTTCAGCTGGATGGAGATACTCTACTCGAGCAAATGTCATACGTAGAAGACTCAAAGGTTGTGACCCAGGTTTCTGCAGGAATTGAGAAGGAAACTTCAAGTGAGACTCTTCAATCAACAAGAGATTTACAACTCCAAATTGAAGAGAAAGAGGCCTCAAGTTTGAATGGAAACGAAAATCCAGTCTAATGGTTCAAATTCCAGAAAATGAAGAGGAAGAAGCCTCAAGTTCGCATGAAACTGATAAATCCAATTTTATAGTTACAACTTTAGAAGTTGAAGAGGAAGATGCCTCAAATTCACGTGAAATTGATAAATCTAATCTTATAATTCCAATTCCAGAAGATTTCTAAACTTTTGACATGGGTGCAGAGGCAGCTGAGGATGTTTCTCTAGTTATGGAAACTGGGAATAACAAATTAGAGGGGAGATACCAATACTGTGCCTGCCCTGGCTCCATAGGAAGAAGCTACTCTAAATGACTTCAAACATTAAAACATCATTTATTTCTCTTTTTGTTTTTGTGCTTTTTTAGTTACCAGTCTTTTTCCCAATAATCTCCCATTAAATTGAATATATATTTATCTGTTGGTTTGATGAGAAAGATGATTCTCTGTGGTGTAAATAGATGAAAGCTCAAGTTGAAACATTTGAATATTGAGCTCCATATTATACAAAATGAGTCCACGGTTATAGCTCGATAAGAAGACCCATTACCTCAATGGATATGTCAAGTATAACCTAATTTTAATGCCTAACTTGTTAAGTTTAATGGATGGTTACTATGCCTCTTGATTTAGGGATTTTTTTACTGGCGAATCTTTGTCAATTGGTGAATAATACATATCAGTCAAGTCAAAATTGGCGCATAAACCACAACCAATAGGGTGGCCCAATCATTTAGATTTTATGAATTATCAATCCAATGCATTTTCATTCACCATCGATTTATTTTATGAGGCATATATAATTAATATTTTCGCCATAAAAAACTATGTGTTTCAAACGGGTTGATTAATATGTTCGCCTAGAATCTCAGAAGCATGTACTAAATCACCTATATATTAATCAATACTATTAAAACAATATTGTGTATCAAGACACATTTAACCAAGATCTTTAAATGTTCACTACGTGTGAGGACCCATTTCACCATTTAAAATTTACAAATGATTGAAAGAATAATTATGTTTAAAGACACATTTTTCCAATTACAATGACACCTCCATGCTAATCGTAGGGCCATAATCACCTTAAATATATCATTGTATAATCACATGAGATTCACCAAATGTTTACTATACCATTTAAAAATCTTGTGGAATTCACCAAATATGGATTGATATAAATACAATCGAAACTCTAATTTATTCTTACACATTTTGTCCAGTTCTGAATTTGTGAGCTCTCGATTCGAAAGTTGAACTTGGAACCTTGATCATAGGCAAGTTACAAACTTACAACACAAACATTCTTGCATTAACAAATAGCAAGTCACTGAAAACCTAAAGGTAAGTGATCATTTCTTCATAGTGTTGTAAAATTTTTTTATCTCTTTTCCATTCTTCAATTTTAAAGATGATATTGAGTAGGGAATGGGATCTATATTCCATGTCCTTAAATAAGAAGACATTTTTACATCTTTTATTCGAAGTGAGAGATCAAGATTTCGAGCAACAAGTGCAACAAGGGTATGACACTTCAGGGTGGTGAAGGGACTGGGAGGCCATCAAAATGCCTAAAACATAGAGTTACCATAAAGTCTTACTTTGAAATTGGAATTGTTTTTGATCCATCAAAACAAGATGGAGCTACATCATCAAATTTTGCACCAAATATTAATGAAGAAGGCATTCACAATACCTCATCAGAAGGTGGGATTGAGTTAATTGAGTCAGATGAGGATGGTGATGCCACATAAGATGTTTCAAGGAATACCTTGGTTAGCTAGAATGAGATAATTAACTTGGACAAAAATTTTGGTGCCATAAATGATGTTGGAAGCAAGGAAAAAAATTCAAACCCAAAATGGGACATGAGTGGGAAATGACAAGGAATTTTCAGATTGATTGGATGTCAAAGTAACCATTCATTGAACCAGTGGAGAATGCAAACAAAGATGGACCTCCAATAGATTGCAAGTGTAAGATTTGTAGTTGGAAATGTAAAAGAGACAGGAAGTTGTAGCTAAAGCTTGACACTTTAGAAACTTAGCATACAGGTAAATTTTATGAAAAACAAATCATAGATGAAAAGGAAAAATCAGTAGTAAGATGGAAATCAAAGGAAGAATGTCTTCATGTTAAGTATGTCATGGAATATGATGGGCATATGCAAAGAATGGTGAAGCTTGTTGCATGTGGAGGTTCAATTGAAGCTCAATCTGGAAAGGTAATGGAAGTAGTGCAACTAGCAAAAACTATTCAAATGAGTTTTATTTTTCATATTTTGTCTAGAGGGCATTCAATAACAGACTACCCATGATATAATAATTTATTATCTTTTTGGGTATTCCTCACTTTCCTAGCACACATTGGTTAATAAATGCTAGATGGGAATGGGAAAGTTGTCTTGTTGAGGTGGAAAAACAAGATTTACAATAGAAAATAAAATAATCAAACTTCACTGCATTATCTTTACATGAAGTTATTGTGCTAGATAATACTTCTTGGGTATGTATGCATGTGTATATTGTACACCAACATGTCTACCAACCTCATCTTCTTTGTGTTTATTAAATGAAGGATAGTTCAACATTGTAAAATCTATTTGAACTTGTTAAAAATTCTTTGAATGAAATTGGAGATAAGAATGACTTGAAAATTTCCAAAAAGTTGGTATGTGTATAAGGAGCTAAGGGAGTTGCAGTAATGCAAGGTCACAAGAGTGCTATTTGCATAAAGTTACAAACTACTTGTTCACCATACATGATTGAAATTTACTGCATGGCCCACAAAATGAATTTAGCATTTAGAATTATAAGTAAGTTTCCTACAATATCAAAAGTTGAAAATATAGTCCGCAAGCTATATGCATACTTTTATCAAAGTTCCAAACATTTTGTAGAATTTCAAAATTTTGTTAAGGGAATATTAGGAGCAAACAAGCTTCTTAAGGATTTAATACTAGAGGGATCTCCTTGCATGGGCTAGTTGAACGAGTTGTTTTAGAATAACAATCCTTGATTGGAGTAATGTACGAACATTGCAACACAATAAAAAAAATCTCTTGACCTCTTACATAGTTTAAGTGATAGAGAGACACTTTTAACTTTAGTTGGTCTTCTCCCCATGTTGGATGAAATGAACAATCTTATGACGAAAGCCTAAGATATAACTATGTATATCTATGAATATACCAATCTATATATAGAATGGCATGTATGACCCTTGATAATCTATATCTAGAGCTAATAGATTTACCATTTCAAAGTTTAAATCTTGTAAACTAGTAATTAATTACAAATTTAAATAATCCTAAAAATTATTTTACTTTAATTCAAGTGGCTAGTTATGTTTCATTTTACTATTATATGATGGTTTGGTGCTCTACCAAAGAAGTACCTATTACAAAGGAAGTTTTTAACAACATTGTTAAATTTGTCAATGTTAATTTAAAGGATATTGCAAGATTTCTTTCTTTAGAGATTTATGAATGATTCTCTCAAGAATAAATACTTGAATCCATTTCTATTGTGTATCCTCAATTTTGGACTCGAGGCAACCAATCGAGCCCAAACTTTTTTCATAAAAATATAATTACCTTGGTTGAACACTTTTTGAAAAGTACATAATATAATTGATGGAATATAGGAGGAATTATAAATGAAACTAAGCTTGCAGAACAAGCTAAGCATTTTGCAGTAAATATGATTGACTAGTTTAAGTCTATGGAGAATCCCATGGAAGCGGGATCAATAACAAGGGTTTGGACAACCTTAGGTTAAAGTGAAATATTGTGTGAATCATCATCAAAATATTTCAAACTTGTTGATTTATGTCAAACAATGATATTGGGTTCAGTGGAGGATGAGAGAGTTTTTAGTGCATTGGGGATTTTGAAATTGTAGACATCCAAATTTTACCACATCCACATAGTCAAACTTGCCTACTTTATTCATTTATTTCATTAAAATTAATTAAACAATTTATTTAATTAATATTTCATCTTTCTACCTAAAGTCTCTAAAGTATTTAATTCAACAATTAAATACTTTACCTTACACAATTTCCTCTCTAAATCAAATAAACATATCAATTTATCTAATTTAGTCATTTAACCTTTCTGAATAAAATCAATTTTAAATTCTTCTTTTTTACTCTCTCCTTGTCACATCCTTCATAATCCTCTTCTAATCTGGATTAAGTTAATTAATCCATGATTAGGATGTGCACTCATTAATCAGGATTAATATCACATCCTCCATAATCTTCCACTTGCTTCTAATCCCTCATTGATTTTCTTAATCGTGTATTTACACAACCTTAATCTAATCCCCTTGCTACATTTAACATACATTTTCTGGTCAACCTTCACATTTTCTACATTTGCAATTGACCCTCTTCCCCATGTGAATTTTTAATTCGCATTTATTCATCCAAGATTCCTCTCTTCCCCATGTGAATTCTTAATTCAAATTTATCCTTCCAAGACTCTCCTTATTCACATGCAAGTTCTAGAACCTTTGACTTGTTACATCACATGTGTCCAAGTCCTCTAGAACCTTTGACTCATCACATCACTCATGTGTCCAAGTCTTCTAGAATATTTGACTTGTCACATCACTCACATGTGTCAAAATCCTACCTTTTTGGGAACCTTCTTTTATGCACAAAATTATTCCAATCACATTTATTTCTTCAACTACTTTCCTCTTCCCAATGGAGATTTTTGAGGAATACTAAAATTCCTCAAATGTCACTTTCATTCCCATTTGAGGACAAGAAGTTCCTTTTTGAGGAAATCTTCTCATCTCCCAAGGTACTTTCAAACTACTTGTCCTTCCTCCACATCACTTGTACCCTTGCCATCTCACCATGTCCTTTTGGACATGTCATTGTCCACATGTCAAGATGTGAGGGCTTGTGAGTCCTCAACTCACCATAACCCTTCATCTTGGCCATGGTGGCTCAATCCTAGCCGTTGAATTCTCTAGAAATTTCAATTTTCTCTATAAATACCCCCTTTTTCATTCATTAACACAACTTAGGCATTCTACACCCTTATGCTCTTGAATTGTCAAGTCATTCCAAGCCATCAGATCTTTTTGCACTTGAATTAGATTTCATCTTCATTGCACCCACTTTACTCGTTACATTCACCCCATCTTGTATCCATTTCTCATCAACCTTGCCATCCAAGGAGCACACATTTATCCAACATCAAGGGCCAACCAAGGAAATCAACACAAAAGGTATAATCTATTTCATCTCTTTATCTTTCTTTTGTGCTTTACTTAGGCTAATCATTTGCGGCAGTCTTGTGTTTTCATTTTGCATTTCTATTTTAGTTTTGCATACTTAGATAGCAAAAACACTTGCACACATTTCTGGCATGCCCAGTGGAACCCACAAATAGGTTCCTATCATTTCACGTTTTTTATTATTTCATTTTTACAAGTTCAGGTTGTAGAGGGGCATACCTACCTTCTGTTCTTTAGTTTTTATCTATTTTCACTAACTATTTTCTATAGAGAGGCATACCTGCCTTCTATTTTTCAGTTTTTAATTGCTTTCGCTAACTGTTTTCTATAGGGGGAGTACCTACCCTCCAAGAGGGGCGTACCTGCCTTTAATTTTTTAGTTTTTACCTATTTTCACTAATCGTTTTCTGTAGAGAGGCATACTTTCCCTCGTATAAGGTTGTACATGCCTTCTATTTTTTAGTTTTTAGCTATTGTCACTAACTATTTTTTGCAGAGGGGCGTACCTTTCCTCCTAGATGGGCATACCTACCCTTGGATAGTCTTTTGTTTTTCAGTTTTCAACTGTTGTCACTAATTTATTTCTATAGAGGGGTGTACCTGCCCTCCTAGAGGAGTGTACCTGCCCTTGGACAAAGACTATTTCAAGCTAAAAACTAGGGGTAAACTTCATTTTTAGATTCTATTTCCAATTGTTTTCTATTAATACTAACCCTAACCTATTTTTTTGGTGTTTTGTGTGAGTTTTTCAAATTTTTGTGCAACTCCAAATGCTTATTGAAGACCAAAATATAAAATTCTCACATATTTGTTGCAGGGTAGACATATATGATAGCTAATTAGTTGGTTATCTTGTTATTTTCTTTACAATCTAGGCACATAGTCTAAGTAGGGGAGTCAAAACATTTTTTTGTTGTGATTGTAGGTAAGCTATTGACCTATCCAATCCCCTTGCGCCATTTGGCGATCCTGGGTGAAGAGAAATCGTAGCTTACCTAAGTCCTTTGTGTTACCCAAGGGGGTGTTATACCAATCAAGATTTCCCCTTGCACTTCGTGTGATCCTGGGGAGTAGCCGAAAATGGTTACCATTCTCTTCTTAGTGGGACCTGCTTAGGGATTTCATCACCCCAAGGGACAATTCCAACCATGTGTACTAACAGGGTATACAAAGGGGGGAGAGTGAAAGTTGTACCTCAATCTAGTCATGTCGTGTCTGGTAGAGTGTTGAAGATAGGGTGATGCTTAGATAAACATGAAGAGTTGGTCTGAGCCCTTCAATATCTCGTTGGGTCCTTGACTCATGCTTGTGACTAGCTGGTGTTCATGGTTTGTGCCTCACATACCGAGAGTATATCAAGGACTCCCTAAACACCTTGTGGATCCTAGATTAAGGACTACATCAACTATACCTTTAACACTAATCATAGGATTGTGTTTCCTAAAGTTTCTTCTTGTGTAAAACCAATGAATTTTTATCAAGTCAACCTTATTGCTTGTTGTTTGTTGTGTTTTGAGTCCTTTCCATAACCAGTCTCACTTAGTTCAAGTCCAAGTTTCTTGCAGAGGGGTGTACCTTTCCTCCAGAGGGGTGTACCTTCCCTCCAAAAGGGGCGTACCTACCCTCTAGAAGGGCATACCTGCCCTCCAGAAGAGTGTACCTAACCTCTAGAGGGGTGTACCTACCCTCTAAAAGGGTGTACCTTCCCTCCATAGGGGTGTACCTTCCCTCCAAAGGGGTGTACCTACCCTCCAAACAATCATTTTCACCACCCGTTCGATCATTCTAAGAACCTATTTTCCTATTCTGAGTGCTTGTTTATCCGGTCCAAGCATTCATTTCCCATTTCAAGTACCCATTTCATCATTTGAGGAACCTGTTTCATCATTTGGGGTACCTGTTTCATCGTTCGGGGAACCTGTTTCATCGTTTGAAGAACCCATTTCATTGTTCAGGGAACCCATTTCATCATTCAATCCATTGGGGACCTAAAACCTTGTCATTTGTTGTGATCTAAAAACTTTCATCCCCTTCCGTTCATTCATAATTTATCATTTGCACTTTCCAAAATTCATTTAGTCATCACCCACATCTCTAAGCTCCATCAGTCATCATCGTTCACTCGATCCAAATCCCCTAAACCTTGTTTTAAAGGTTATTATCTGAATTGACCTAGGTGTCTGAATCTAGGCATTATCTTACATATGTTTTTTTGTCTTTGTCCCAATCAATCCACTTCTATCGTGAGATGGATTTGGTGCCATAAGTCATCATACGCGGCCCAATCAATCCATTTCTGTCTTGAGGTGGATTTGGTGCCATGATCCTCTATCTGTCCTTTAATCTGATTGACCAATGCCTTAGGTCACCTAGGTGATTTTCAAATGGGGTTTAGAATCCCTCACATCATCCATCACCTAATCTTGTCATTCATTTCGTCAAATGATCCTAATCTATCATCATTCAATCATATCCAATCATTCAATCTCAATCCTATCCAATCATCTAATCTGACCCAGTCATCCAATCTCATTCCAATCTAATCATCCAATCAATCCTATCCAATCATCAATCCTTATCCAATCATCCTATCAATCAATACTTTATCCAATCCAATCAATCTTCCAATTGTGATGTACATTAATATCCACCTAGTTGTTTTGAATTTTCATGCCTGTACAGAATAGATTACAAATCAAGAAGCAAATGGCACAACAACAAGGTCAAAGTTCCTAGTTGAACATCTCCCAAGATCCCAACAATGGTGTGAACACCTCTCAAGATCCCAACAATGGTGTGAACACCTCTCAAGATCCTAACAACGGTGTGAACATCCCCCTAGACCCTCATAATGGTGCTTCATCACAATCTAACACCAATAGTCAAAATACTTCACTACCTAGTGATGAAAACATGATCAATCAGCCTAAAGTTATCATCGATGAATACCTAAGCAATCCCACTAACATCCAGATGACGGATTGCCTACTCAACAAGCATGGGGATAAGATCCTCGCTACTCTACTCGTGAATGGAGTCAAAATGCCATCTGATTTTGACATATCATAGTATACCAACACCCTGCCCCCACCAGTACATCAAGACCCACACAATGTTCCCAAAAATTCCTATGTTCCTAAGGGTGCACTCATAGATAACTGGTATCATCTCAAGTTTGGAAACGTTGTGATACTTCAAGTTGTCAATTATCCTCCTCTTCCATCCACACCACCTATAGAACCATCTGATTCCTATGATCCCTATACCTATGGCATGCCACAAAACATCCCATCTGCTCCACCTCTCCCACCTCAGTATCCTAGTCAACCACCTGTCAACATTGGGGGCAATCCTTTTCTGGCATCAAGACCACTATTAGGATGGATGCCCACAGGAAATCTTCTACCACCCCCACATGGTAATATTTTGACATTCCAAGAATCTCATATTAGTCGTCATCAATCCATTGTCTCACATACATCACCGCAACATTCAACTATACCCTCGCAAGCACCACCACAACGTACTACTACCATCTCAGTCCCCGTACAATATCATCAACAACCCCTGCAACAGAATGTTTCAATTCCACAATAGAATATGCCACAACAAAACATTCCAAACCCATAGCAGCATATTTTCGCTCATATACAACTTCCCCATAAGGCCACGCAAACTCTATCACACCCTCAACAACCACCTCATGGTGCTTTTGTTGCAGTCCCACAACAACAACACATCCCATATCGCACTCCTTATCAACAACCACAAGGCCACATTTCCACACAAACACAGCATAATCCTCTCATGTAATATCTCTATCATCCATCTAGCACATACACCACTTATGCTAATTTGAATATCCATGTGACTGCTCAGAATCCACCATGAATGCAACCACCTCCTTACGTGAATCCCCTACAATCACACACCAATCCATACCAGTAGTAGCCTAATTTGAAACAACCTCCATACATCACACAACAACCCAATGTCGTGTATAATTACCAAACCAATCCTTATTATACTCAACAACCTTCATACCAACAAGGTGCCTCATCCACGTCCTACATGCAATAACAACCACCTCATCAGTAGGGTACTCGATCTATCTCTTATTATCTACAACAACCACTTTATCAAGGGGTATCTACATCATCATACTATCAAGCTCCACATAATACACCATCCACTTCATACTATCAGAAGCAACCACCTTAGCAACAGGCACCCTCCTCCTCTTATTATCAAAATATGTCATCATCCTATCCACCTTACGCTAATTAGTATCAACCTACACCCTCATACAATCCCAATGCTTTCATCCCATCAACAATATCCTCCCAATCCATCTAATCCAACTCTGCCCACCAATAAAGAGTTGGGGGAACTCAAAGCTACATTGAAAGACCTACAAACAAGTACATCCAAAAAGTCCTTTAAGTTTGAAGAGATTTGTCCATATCCATTTGATTCTTCGATTTCGCTTATCCCCTTTCCAATGAATTTTGAGATACCCAAGTTTGACAAGTATACGGGAACTAAAGATCCAAAGGCACATCTACAAGAGTTCTATGCACAATGTCAGGATTTCCAACATAATGAAAATTATCTCCTACACCTATTCCCTAGAAGCTTAGGAGGGTTGGCCTTAGATTGGTTCATGGGTCTCAAGAAGGGGATGGTTTCTTCCTTTGTTGATCTTTTTGAATAGTTTTTCAAGCGGTTCTCCTTTAATTTGGAAAAATACATTAACACTCTAGACCTCTTGAAGGAGAAGCAACGTGATGGAGAAACTTTCACTAAATACCTACAATGGTGGCGAGTTGTAGCAAGCCGTATGAAATCCCCTCCTAGTGAGAAAGAAATGGTCACCCTCTTTGTGGCTAATGCCCATCCTGAACTAGCACATATTCTTAATCTCCATTGTGTCACTACCTTCACACAGGTTATCAAAAAGGGCCCCATCATTAAGAGAGCGCTTGTTGCTAAAGGGAAAATTAAATTGTATAACTTGGATAAGGATAAGTTATCCAGTGAAAAATCCCATTATTGGAATAAAAGCAAGAATGCAGTCAACGATGGCATCATTGATACTAAACATGTTTAGGTGGCCAATACCTCCCAGATGCAACAACCATCCATGCCCAATGCCATATTTGTACCATAGGGGGCACCTCGACCCCCTCAACAATCCAATCAATACAATCAAGGGAATGGTAAATGTTAGTACACTCAATTAAGAGAACCCTTGAGCATCATCTTCCATAGATTGTTACAGCTCAATTACCCAATCACATATCCCATGACTAAGCCACCTGATGAATCCAAGCCTAAAACAACCTAGTTTAAAGAGAACAAATAATGTGAGTTTCACAAGATTAAATGGCATACCTTAAATAAATGTCAAAGTCTAAAAAACATACATCCAAGATCTTATAGATCGAGGAGATATTCATGTGGATTACAGCCAGACCTCGTTGTCCAATGCTCAATTACAAATAGATCAAAACACTTTCCCCAAGCATAACCAAGGTCCTAGCACATCCAACACAAATCCTAGACCTAATAACAATTACAACCAGGATAATAGGACTAATAATATCACTTACAAGAATGTCCTGCTTAACTATAAAACCCCCATCATGCATATTGGGTAGGTGGAACCATGTGTGTCTAAGATCCATGTCAAAGGAAAAGAGCCTCAATGTGTTGTTACCACTCACCGCACTCGCATTATTGTCCCTGGAGCCACAACACCAACCCTATCACCCCTTGTGAGCTCTCAATATAACATCCTTGACCATCTAGGAAAGACCAAAACACAAATATCTATCCTAGATTTGCTAAAGTCTTCTCCTATATACTAGGAAATCTTGACAAAATCTTTACAAGATGCCTGCATCCCTGAAAACGTCGACCCCACACAGTTCCAAGCTCTAGTGGGAAATCTTTCATCAACCTACCAACTAGGTTTCAGTCAAAATGACATGCCTACCATCAACACCAACCACAATCAACCCCTCGACATAGAAGTCCTCATCACTCAACATAAAGTAAAAAGGGTCTTGATAGATAATGGCTTTGATCTCAATCTCTGTACATTAAAATTCATAAAGCATGTAGGATATACCCATGCTAATTTAAGTAGTCAGAGTATCACTATAAAGGCTTATGATAATGCAAAGAGGGATTCTGAAGGGGTTATTGATCTTCCAATTCAAGTTGGCCTTGTTATGCAATACACCACCTGTCATGTCCTTGATCTAGACCTCCCCTACAATCTTCTTCTCAGTCGACCATGGATTCACACCATGCAAGACATCCCATCTACCTATCATGAATGCTTGAAGTTCCTATTTGGAATGGAATTTACAATACATGCTGACCCCCAACCATTTGAATACTATCATTCACTTGAAGCTTCCTTCCCTCATTCCCATTATTTAGGAGTGGAAATGGGACCACCACTAGCATCCTCATCTAATCCATTATCTAATTCATCACCCATCACCTCATCCACCCCATCCTCTATGTCCAATTCCACTATCACCAAGGTCCAAATCAATGACAAGGGATGTGGTGAGTATGAGATGTGTACTGATTTGAACGTGGAAACCATGCCACCCACACCACACACATATGGTCAACCCTTTGAATTTGCAGTAAAGAAAAAACAAAAGACAGTCACCTTCAGCTCCAAAAATTTGGGAACCAACACTTATGTATCTCCCGTGTTACCACAATATATGCCTGAAGAATATATAAGTCAATGGATATATCATGAAGAACCTGAACCTACTCCTACTTTAAAGGACTAATTTCAAGATATGTATCCTTGGCCCTCTAAGTACAATAAGAAACATAATTATCAAGGGGTAAGTCTTGGTCTAGAAGAGCTAGGAAGAAAGCAGTCGATCGACACTTTTGTACGTCTAAATAATTTAGGCTTAGGCTATGATAAAAATAAAAAAGGTCCCACAATATCGACTAGTACCTCTAACAACGATAGTGTAGATGATGGTCTTTTGGAAGCTATACCAGAAGAAGAATGTAACATACACATGTATGATGATGAAGATCACGTAGACCTTTCCTCCATGTTTGAATGCCTATCTGTTTGCACCATCAGGCTTTCCCTACATCATCCTAAACTCATAGATTGGGACCTACGTGAAAGCACATCTACCAACTCACTTAGCTCAATGGATACCTATGTACACCTCATGGGATTGGGGGAATATGAACGCCATATTGGCAAAAATAAGAAAAAGAAAAATTCAAAAGGGGCACCTGGTGAAAACCTCCTTCAGGCACTTCTTGACTCAGAAAAATTCAAAACAAAGGATGTATCTGATGGTGAAAACCTCAGTGAGGTGCCAAAAGATGGGGAATTTCATCTTCCCCTTGTAGGAACACAATGGTGTGAATGATCATCAATCCTGATAGAGGAAACACAAGAAATCAATTTGGGAACTAAAGGGAATCCCAAAATCACCTATGTGGCCAAGGCATTATCAGAAGAAGAGTATTCCACCATCTCCAAGCTCTTTAAGGAAATCAAGACCAATTTTGTATGGACATATTCAAACATGCTTGGGTTAGACCCTACCTTGGTTGTATACCATCTAGATGTACATCTTGATGCAAAATCAGGTAAGCAGAAGCTTCGTAAAATGCTCCCGCAAGTTACCGTATTGGTCAAGAAAGAATTGGAGACCTTGTTGGAAGCCAAATTTATAAGACCCATTGATTACTTTGAGTGGATCTCCAACATCGTGCCAGTAGCCAAGCCCAATGGGGATGTCATAATATGTACAAACTTCCATGACCTCAACAAGGCATGTCCTAAAGATGACTTTCCTTTGCTGAACATAGATATGTTGGTTGATTTAACTGCAGGACACGAGATCTTGTTCCTCATGGATAGATTTTCTGGATACAATCAGATCAATATTACACTTGAGGACCAACATAAAACAATGTTTACTACACCTTATGGTACATTTTGCTATAATGTCATTCCTTTTGGTCTTAAGAATGCAGGGGCAACCTACCAATGCGTAATGACTATTATCTTTCATGATCTCATCCACATCATCATGGAAGACTATGTTGATGATTTGATAGGAAAATCAAGAACTATAGCAAAACATGCTACAATCCTAAGAAAGATCTTTGAATGGTTAGAGCACTACAAGTTGTGTGTGAATATGAAAAAGTGTGTGTTTTGGGTTACATTAGGAAATCTCTTGGACTTCATTATCTCCAGGAGAGGTATATAAGTGGATCTGGCCAAAGTCAAATCAATTATAGATATGCCTCCACCTTGCAATATGAAACAGTTAAGAAGCCTCCAAGGTAAGCTATAGTCGATCAAAAGATTCATAACACAGTTAGCTAATAAGTGTCAACCATTCACCCACCTCCTGAAAAAGAATACATCCTTTAAGTGGGATCCTATGTGTCAGCAAGGTTTTGACAAGATTAAGGAATGCCTAGCTCATCCTCCTGACCTTATGCTCCCAATTCCAAGGAAGTCACTCTTATTATACATCTCAACTACTGCAGTGGTACTAGGGGCGCTACTAGCACAACATGATGAGTCATCCAGAGAATGAGCAATCTACTATATTAGTCAAACCTTAATTGGCTATGAGCTCAACTACTCTTCAATCAAGAAGTGCTACCTAGCCATAGTTTTCTATTCACAAAATTTTAGACATTACATGCTTAGTCATCCTGTCAAATTAATATCAAAAGTTGACCCACTTAATTATTCACTATCCAAAACAAATTTGACTAGTTGAATGGCTAAATGGGTCATGTTGTTGAGAGAATTTGAAATAGAATATGTGGACCACAAAGCTATTAAGGGACAGGTGATAGTACATCAGTTAGTCAATGCTCCCCTGCTTGATGCACATCCTTTGGTGATGGAATTTCCTGATGAGGAAGTCTTTGCAGTAGAAGAAGCCACCACGTGGACACTATATTTTGATGAGTCATACACACATAATGGATTAGGGGTAGGCATAATTTTTGTCACCCCCCAAGGTGATTATATCCCAAAGTCATTCAAACTAGCCTTTCCATGCACAAATAATATAACAGAGTATGAAGCTCTTCTCACCGGCCTTAGAATTGTAATCAAATGGAATATCACTTAACTAAGGGTCTTCAAAAATTCACAATTAGTCATCAAATAGGTTAATGATGAGTTCTTAACAAAGGATGAGAAGTTGCTACCTTATAAACTCATGGTCAATGACTTCAAGAAATCTTTCACCTCTATTTAGTTTGACCAGATCCACAGAATACATAACAAAGCTACTGATGCAATGGCTACAATTGGTTCCTTGATTGACATACCTAAAGATCAAACAAAGTGTGAATTCTTGATTGAACAATTTCTAATCCCTACATACGACATCCCTAAGAGTGAGATGGTGTGCAAAATCATAGGTCCTGCATCCCCATGGTATCATGAGATCTATGCTTATCTTCATAAAAACACCCCACCCACTGACCTTACCCACAATCAACACAAATCATTCATCCAATGTACATCCCATTACACTATCATAGGTGATACTTTTTATCATCGCAGATATGATGGAACTCTTCTTTGGTGTTTAAATGAGGCTAAAGCCCACACTGCGTTAACATAGGTACATAGCGGTGTTTGTGGGGCCCACTCAAACGACATGGCCTTAGCAAAGAAGATTCTAAGGGATGGTTACTATTGGCCTACATTGGAGCATGACTCTTGTGACTTCGTGAAGAAATTCTTACCTTGTCAGCAACATGCGGACCTAATACATGCTCTTGCTCAAGATCTACAACTTATCATGTAGTACCATGGCCCTTTTCTCAGTAGGATTTTGATTTAGTTAGCAAGATATATCCTCCATCCTCTAATTTCCACACCTTCATTATCATTGCCACTGAGTACATCACTAAGTGGGTGGAAGCCATACCACTCTCCTAGATAATGGGTACTCAGATATCCAAATTCATCCTCTACCATATTATCTGTAGATACAACATCCCCTCCACCATCATTTCTGGAAATGGTAAACCATTCAAAAACCAAGCTGTAAAAGAAGTATGTGACACCTTTCATATCCAACATCAGTGGTCCACACCCTATTACCCTCAAGGTAATGGACAGGAAGAAGCCACTAAAAGAACTTTGATCAAAATCTTGAAAAATATTGTCAACAATATTAGTCAAGATTGGCACCTCCACATCCACCCCACCCTTTAGGCTTATCGCACATCCATCTATAGTCCCAATGGTGCCACTTCATATTCCCTTGTCTATGGTATTGAATCCATCTTGTCGATTGAAGTTGAGATCCCATCTCTGAGAATATCTTTGAAGAATCTCATCACTCAAGAAGATTCGTGGGTTTCCCACCTCGCTCAACTGGAGCTCCTAGATGAAAAGAGGATCAAAGCATACAATCACCTTTAGGTATATTAGAATCATCTCAAGAGAACCTACAACAAGAAATTCCATCTCTGCCAATTTAATATTGGAGATCTAGTCCTTAAGGAAAATCAATGGACCCAACAGGACCAAGACAAGAAGGGGAAGTTTGAACCTAATTGGTTGGGTCCTTATGTTATTACAGCAAAATATGGATCACGGGCTTACCACCTTACCACACCTAAAGGGGAGCCCCTTGAAGAGCCTACCAACATAATGCACCTAAAGAGGTTTTATACCTAAATCAGCTAGGTCCTCCTATCCTACCAAAATTAGAAAAAATACAATAAAAATTTAAAAAATCCAAAAAAAATAATAAAGAGAAATTAATTTTTCCTATGCTGAAAACCACCCCTTGTGGCACCTTGGGCAAGTATGGTTGGTGAAAATATATTAACAGGTGTCATCCGTAGAGGGCTTAATCATTATCTACCTTATTTCCTAGTTGTTGCATGTCTCCATATCCTATCTAATCCTATCAATTCATTTGCGTCCTAACCTTGGCCACTTGGTATATTTTGATTGAGCATTGGATTGTTATCCACTATCATTCATCTTGAGATTTTATCCTAATTTGATATTATGATGTTAGTTTGGTCATCTTTTCGGTCCTTCATCATCATCTAAGACTCCATCATCGTGTCGGTCTCCACTTAGTTCTCATTCGGTCACATCGATCTTTTTGGTCTTTGTCAAACTACATTTCCCTTGCAATTTCATGTAGACAAGGTTGATCATTTGATCCACCCCTAAGGAATTTTGACCATCTTGTTTCGGTCCTCCATCATCTGTCTCCATTGGTCCCTTTCTGACCTTATCCATGGTCAGTCATTGTTTGTCCTTTTCCGAACTATGTTGCCCCTGCGCTTTCACATAGGAAAGGTTGATCATTTGATCTTCCCTTGAGGCATTTTTCAGTTGTGTCTTTCATCATTGATCTCCATTGTTCCTCTTTCTTCTTTTATCCATGGTCTTTTCTTGAACTATAATGGCTCTGTGATTTCACGTAGGCACTTGAGGCTAATTTTTTATCAGCCCCCGATCCCCTAGGTCATTAGGGTGTGTCATTCATGTGTCAGTATTTTTTCTAGTCTCTTATGTTATGTTGTCAAGTATGCCCTTATCCAACTGGTTCGTCACAAACAAGATCCTATAGTATTGAAAGATCTGATTAGTGTGAAAAATCATGTGTCGTGTGGGTCATCTTAGTTTAGTATCCATCATTGGTCTCAATAGGATGCATCCTTCCTAACATACCTCATCAACCCCATCCATCCTCATGATCCTATGGCAAAGGATGTTTTAACTTGATTGTGATCTTTTAATGCTTTTGGATTTTGTTTATTGTTTGAGCTCACTATTACAACTAATCAAGGTTACCATGATCTATCATATTGTGGTGTGTTTTGATGGGTTAACATAGGGGTATATCATGATCGTTTATTGTTGTTGTCTACCAGGTTGTCCCATTCAATACTCACTAGGCTCTTTGATATCTTGTGTTATGTTGGGACATCCCTTTGTGCTTGTGGTTATCCAAATGCCTAGCCTGACCAAAGTCTTTGTCATTTTGGGGTGTTGGGATAACCTTGTTTGTTGTGTTTATTCTATGCATTATATGCTAACTTGCCTTGGTTTTATATAACCTAGAACCTAGTGTCTTATGCTATACCAAAAATCAGTGCTCTAAAGATGGAAAATTTGAATTAGGATTGCATTTCATCAATTTCATTGCCTTCATCCCTATCCATTAACCTATGATTTTTCTTGTACAAATATTCACCTTCTCTCTCTCTCTCTCATTCTTCTCAGGATATAAATGGTTTTCGATAGGTGTAATTTCATACCATCTACCCACACTCCCATGCAAGTCCTTATTGACTCTTATGTTCATTACATGTTGCATTATAGGTTCATTACATTTGCATTATGAAGTTGTTTAGATTAATCATGATTGGTTATTCTAAGTATCTTAGATTCATTTTATATCCATAGATTTTTATATTATATCATTAACATGCATCACAAAATGTTAAGTCCATATACATCATACATAAAATCATAAAGCATGCATCACATCCTACATTACACACATTAGTTGCATCCATATAAGTATCAATATATAACATCGTACAAACATAATTACATCATCATGATCACCCATCATAAAATCATAAACATATTCATATGCATATACATAACATGGTGTCAAGAAGAATTGTCACACATCATATAAATATCCAAATCAAATACATAGCCCACAATAATGTCCATCAATATCATCAAAATACATATCCATCATATCCATCATAATCATAAAATAAAGTAGGTCAATACAAGGATCAAAATAAATTACTTTATACTGTCCACCCTACACCTATCAAACTCTAATATCCTCTCATCTACCAAAAGAATCATCCACGTCTGACCTCTGTGGAGAGTCAAGCACCAACCCTCTGTGAGGGAGTGTCCCCTGTGACTCATTGTATCCTCAAGTCCCTGTCCCTAATATCTCAGATGGTGCGGGTGTTTGAAAAGCCTGTAGGACATAATGAAATGTTAATTGTGCTAGATCTAGAACCGCATGCTAATAAGCAATCATCTAGTAGGTCACCTCCCTCATGTACTCAGAACTCTCTATAGCTTGATATCTAGCAACATTACACTCATGCCTGTATCTGTCTTGATCTCTGCCAATGACTCCCCTCTCCTGTGTCCATGCATCCTGTTCCAACCTAATCTGATCTCTCTCTACTCCCACCCATGCCACCTAATCTATGGCCCTATCCCTCTCATCCTACATCTATTCCTGCATAGCCTATATCTATTCTTGCAATCTCTGCACCTTTAGCTCTTTCTCCCCCCTCACCCTATGCTACTTGTGCTCGACCATGTGCCACCTCTCTCTCTGCGATCTCTACCCAAACCAAGTTCTTGCATCCCTCTCCCCCTATAAGGCATGCATGTGCTTTTTGGCCCTATCCCTCTCCTCCTAGATCACCTATACCTAGTTTTGTGCTCTGTCTCTCTCACCCTGAAGGACTTGCACCTCCGCATGCACCATGTCCCTCTCTCATTGCACAATTTATAATCAAGCCTCTATTGCATCCGCCCTCGCCCTTGCATCCCCAAGTGTTGTCTCTATCATACACACCCTATCTTGGATCTCAATCCTCTCCCTCAACAACCCTATCACATGTACCCTCAAATCCTCCATCTCCCTCTCGGCCTACTATTGACCCCCTGCTGAGACCTGATTATTGCCCCTTCAGGTTCCTGTTCTCCCTTGCCTGTGATATAGTAATCACTGCCTATAGTTTATCCCAATCTCAGGTCACCCTGGCTAGCTCACAATGTACTCCCTGAACCTCTGGCCACAATGGTATGTGCAGGATCATCGTGCAAAAAATAGGCCCTTAAGTGGAAAAAAATTCAGAAAAATCAGTGTTAGGCAACTTGACATAAATATTTGAATAAGTTATCTATATTATTTCAAAAATATGTAAGAATAGAATTTGTATAAAATTGAATGTAGTTTCTAAAATACTAGGTTTATTTAAAAATAAATAAAATCTATTTGGTGAAAATTTGAAATTTCAATGCAAGAGTACTTAAATTTCAGGGAAAAAATAAGAAGTAGGTGTCTCAACCAATCCTAACCATAATAAAATGATAATATTTTTTGTAATATTTTATATATATAAGTAGAGGACTCATGTCCGATGTGATGCATATTTTTGTAATTTTTCCAAGTAAATAATTAATTATGAATTTTTTATTACAACTTTTAGAAAATATAAAACTCATATGTCCTGACCACCTTAACTTGGGCAAACTTCATGAAATTTATTTTTTATTTTTTTAATCCTATAGTGTGAAGTATAGAATGTGACGCTTCTGATTCAAAAAATATGATACCGCTTTGAAAGTTATAGATGTTTTTCAATCAACCTATCGATTAGGGACTTTTTAGTCGTAATTCTAATAGAAAATAAATAATAATTATTTATTAAATTAAAATTAAATCATAATTTATATTTTTGGAAAGCTGAGAATCTCCTCTAAAACCCCTTTTTGTTTCATTAATTTTGGGTGAAAAAAAAATCGTTAGCCACATACCCCCATAATATTGCCACTTTCTGGCATACCATGATCCTGCACATACCCACAACTCATCTCTCTCCCTCTCTGCATCATGTACCTATGAGGTTAGGTGATCCACAATGAAACCATAATCCCTTTTTCCCTCTACCTCAACTCTACACAACTCATCCTTTTCTCTGTCATCCATAGCCTCACCTGGGCTCCCCTCAACAATACGATAGGGTCCTTAGCTGGTACACCTAATACCATCGCCAATGTCTCCACCCTGAGAATGTCAAAATTCATAGCATCCTCTTGAGACACACTCCTACTCAGCCCCAAGTCCCCACCTATCTGTCTTAATCTCACCTTCGTTTATCTTCACGATCCCATCTTTAGTTTCTATCTTTTCTAGTTTTGCTCTATCCGTCTTTCCACCATCACCTTCCTGACGGAATTTTGATTCTTTCTTTATCTATCTCGCGATTTTGATCTTTGTTTTAGATGACCCTTTTGATGATTTGTCCGATCCTGACTTTGATCTGATCCTGATTTTGTCGATGTCGGATCTTGTCTGATTTGAAATGACGGACGCTGATTTGATCTCGTGTTCCCCCACTACCCTAGTTGCCTCCTATCCTCTCCACTACTATCCCCTTCTCTCTCTTCCCTCACTGGCCAATTGTCACTCATCCTATGATCCAAACCCTAAGGCCCCCACAATAGGCTCCTCTAGTGTAATCCTATCCCATAGATGGTTGCAGAAACATCTAGAATATCAGGTTGTCACCTCTGCATTTATCTCCCCAACATGCCAGGCTCTTGAGCCTGGGGTAGACCCACCCCAAGCTCACCTGGCTCTTGACTGAGCCCGCCCACGTCTAGGGTGGACCCACCCCAATGTGGGGCGGAAGTGCTCCCATTTGGGGCAGACCTTACCTAGTGTGGGGTGGACCCGCCCTTGTCTAGGGCAGACTCTCTCAGCACAGGGCAAACCCACCCTTGCCCAAGACAGACTCGCCTAGCATAGGGCAGACCTGCCCTCATTCGGGGTAGACTTGCCCCAGCCCAGGGACGTGCCTCCCCTCTCTTGTATCCCCTATACCAATTCTGGGAAATATTTTTCATTTCTAAGGTGCATTTACCCTCTAATTGGGCACATTCATCCCCCCTTCCCGTGACTCTAACTACTAGTTTTTCCCACTCATTTGGAAAAATCAAATTTTTTCCCCCGACCCATTTTTCTAAACTACCCCGAAAACAAAACCCAACTTTTCAAATAAGCATAAAATTTAAAAAATACATTAAAAATGCTTAAAATCACCAGAAAGGGTTTTTCCTCTAACCTAGCATGGAACCATGTGCTCATTGTAAAATCATTGCACCTCATTCCCCCAATGGATGATATCTGAGTCGTAATCCTCCAACATCTTATCCCCTCATCTCCTTCCTCTACTACTCTCTCTCTCTCACTCAACTATCACTGTGCAAATGAGGAATGGTAATTTCACAAATTACCTTATATAACTTATCCCTCCCTTTTTACCCCTTTTAAGTGAAGGGTTTTTTTTTCCCCTTTTTTTAAAGTTCTTTTAGTTCAACTAATTCCCTAACTTTTTGGGGTCGCCATTTGCAAACCGTATCTCAAATCATCTTCATTTAAAATCCAAACCTGCTTGCTTTTTTGAGCTCTATCCAATCATACCCTCTATTTTCTCATATTGATAAGTTGCTTGGGACCCCTTTTTCTTCCCCAACCGCCCTCTCGAGGGGGCATACCCTACCATTTCCCTTATTCCTTTGTTGTGGTCATTGCCTTGCAAGATTGTGGCATCTCCTTTCATTCCTCTCCATTTGGGTAGCTCCTACATTTCCTCCCATGCTGGGGCATCATTTCCTAGTCACTTCCTCTTTAGAGTCATCTACATTTTCTTTTCTTTGAAACACTATTATTCTAACAATATTTCAAAGAGGGGAAAAATGTAGACATCCAAATTTGACAACTCCCACATAGTTAAACTCACCTACTTTTTTCATCTATCTCATTAATATTAATTAAATGATTTATTTAATTAATATTTCATCTTTCTACCTAGAGTCCCTAAAGTATTTAATTCAACAATTAAATACTTTACCTTGCACCTTTTCCTCTCTAAATTAAATAAACATTTCAATTTATCTAATCTAGTCATTTAACCTTTTTGAATAAAATCAATTTTAAATTCTTAATTTTTTCTCTCTCCTTGTCACATCCTCCATAATCCTCTTCTAATCTAAATTAAGTTAATTAATCCATGATTAGGATGTGCATTTCTTAATCAATATTAATGTAACATCCTCCATAATCTTCCACTTGCTTCTAATCCCTCATTAATTTTCTTAAACATGTAATTGCACAACCTTAA
This sequence comes from Sequoia sempervirens, assembly GCA_007258455.2. Taxonomy (NCBI): domain Eukaryota; kingdom Viridiplantae; phylum Streptophyta; class Pinopsida; order Cupressales; family Cupressaceae; genus Sequoia; species Sequoia sempervirens. The sequence goes on from VDFB02058242.1 coordinate 46,817,155, forward strand.
TCTAATCCCCTTGCTACATTTAGCATACCTTTTCTGGTCAACCTTCACATTTTCCACATTTCACATTGACTCTCTTCCCCATGTGAATTTTTAATTCATATTTATTCATCAAAGATTCCTCTCTTCCCCATGTGAATTTTTAATTCACATTTATCCTTCCAAGACTCTCCTTATTCCCATGCAAGTTCTAGAGCCTTTGACTTGTCACATCACATGTGTCCAAGTCCTCTAAAACCTTTAACTTATCACATCACTCACATATGTCCAAGTCTTCTAGAATCTTTGACTTGTCACATCACTCACATGTTTCAAAATCCTACCTTTTTGGGAACCTTGTCTTATCCACATGATTCTTCCAATCATGTGAAATTCCATACTTAGATAGGAATAACACTTGCACATAGAAATCAAAGATAAGAAAAAAACTAGACAAGAAATCACAATTTGGAATTCCATATGTGCAAGAAGAGGTTTATCCGATACTCCATATCTTGGTTGCAGTGGCACAAATGATAGTGACACAATGAATGTTGATCTTGAGATACAATTAAGATTTCTTTCAATCAAGCTTGGAGGACTGAACACCTATAAGGGCCTATTAGACTATGCATAGCCTTTCACATCTAGCCTCCCTCAAGACCAAGCACCTATGACACCTCCTCTATAGGACCAAGTACCTACGAAGCCTTTTGTTCACATTTTGTAGGTTTGAGGGCCTATGGTGCATTTGTTCAAATATCCTCAGGACTGAGTACCTGTGGATCCATCTTCTCTTCCTATGTATTTGAGTGTGTTAGATTGTGGTCTTCTTCCTCAATGGTTTAGGTATACATTTATCATATTTCACTCTACTTTACCATGCATTTTCTAACTCTTATTCTTGTTAAAGTGGGGAAAAAATGTAATGGCATGAATTTGCACCCCTTGAAAATTCTACATTTACATACCTCCTACCTTAGAGATTTAAGATCGATAATGCAAAATTCCACGTCCTTCAATCCTTTCCCATCTACTTGGTAGCTATTTTGTGTGTTGATGGAGGATATTATATTAGGGATGCTAGCATGGAACATGAATGTCTATGCAAAACACTAATTTCTTAATATGATTTATGCCTCTAGAATCCACAAAGACATTACAATTCTCCATTGGTGATAAATTGTAATGTCTCTACTCCCTTGACCGACCTCAAACAACTCCTCTTCCTCCAATTTCACCATTCAAATGCCTATCCCATTCATTCTTTCACACTTATTGATCATTCACACACTTGGGACTACTCTCTTCACTCTTTTCACAACATTCTCAAGCTCTATCACCTCCATTGAAGTTGCAAGTTGATGATTTTCTGGCTCATTCTCTTCATTGTTGTGAAAATGTTAGCTTTCAAAGGCTTGCAAGTTCACTCGTTCTTCCATTTTCCTTGAGTGCACGTGGTTGAAGATGATATCCTTCTATCTTCCATTCACTTAGCATTATTGTATTGCTTTCATACTGTATTTTTGTTCAACATATTGCTTAGTACTTTCCTTTCAACATTTATCTTTGTCATTTCTCCTATCATTTCTATATCAGTTATTTGTGGAGGTGGAAACACCAAAGCAGGGAACTAAATGTGTTATAATCATCTATACACAAACCCAACATTTTATCACTCTTGTGTGTGTAGGTTGTTCATCGAGTGAAGACTTTAAAGATATCAACTCATGGGTCTAGGAAGGTGTGCTTCCCTCACCCTCTTTTGTCAATTCATAGACTAGATCAAGTTAAATTAATCTTCTTGCTATTCTACTATTTAGTTCCATTCTTATTTTTGTTATTGCATCAAAGCATACCCATTAGGTAGTTATTGATTTTCTTTCATTCTTTAATTGTAATTTACGCTTTCTATTTATTTGGATGTGAGGGCACCACTAAGACACTAGTGCATCATGTTGTCTTTTGTGTCTCACTTTTTAGTCCTTTGGTAGTGAGTTCCCTAAGTTACAATATGGACTCTGGAAACTTACTCACCTGACTTCCTGAAATATTTGAGCTTGTTAAAGGATAGTAGCAACCTGGTTACTCTTCCTTTCAGCCTTTAAACATTAAACTCTCCTAAAACATTTTGTTAGCTTGAGGTAGATCAAGGTAGCCTATTATTCTAGACCCTCCCGTGACTTGGGGTCCTGAGTAGTCAATCCCTCTCCTCTACATCTGAATACCTCAATAAGGAAAACTTGTCATTAGCATATTTCAACAATTTTTCTAGGGAAAACCATCAAAACCTCCAAATATTATGTAGTCAAATATTAGAAATTGGATGAAGTAGTTTTTACAACCATTGATTAATTGATCAACTTCCAAATTTATCCTCAGGCTCATACCTCCTTGGATTTCTCTTACTGCCGTCATAGTAAAGGCGTCATTCACTCTTCTGAAACTCTTATGGCTGCAAGTTCCAACTACAGTTGAATATAGTAATCATAAATTTGAGTGGATTCATCTAGTACACCCACCAAACAAAGCCCTCACCAAGGTCATATGCAAAAAATGATATAAAATAGATAATAAGACATGTAGAAAGCTTTGTGCAGTTGAAATTGGGTAATCTCCAAGTGAATTTGATTGCTAATAAGAGAGGCCTAGTCAATGAACTGTTGTCCATGATTTATCATGATGATAAACGAATAAATTCATTCTTTATATTCATGTGCATTCTCATTACCCTTCAACCTATGGAGGAGAACTATGATGTCTAAAATCTCGTCTACAAAATGGATCCTATGCAACCTCTTAGGTAGCTGAGACTTCCCTTTCTTGGATGTCGCTAACCATTGATGGACATTTTTTTTTTTGCATTGAATTTATTTTCAGTAAAATGTTGGTAGGTGATGGTGTAGTCAATGGATGAAAATTCATCTTTTTTAGTTAGCCAAAGACAAGTATTAAAATCTTTATTCTTCAATCTAACCAATAATCTATTGTCACTTATTCTTACTTCCCATGTCTAGGGGTCATAATGATTCATGCATTCTAGGACTAGGCTTGAACACTATAACACCATGGGAAATACAATTTCCTTTAAAAACTCACTTGCAATTAACCTTTGTGTGATGGGAGACCTATCCTCTCCCAAAAATCCTTCAAATTGAAATTCCTAAACTTCATGTCACCAATCTATGAGAGGGTACTAGAAAAGCTTGGCAATTGCTTGTATCCCAAATATTTGAATTTCATCTTGACAGAGAGGGTGTATGATTGAATTGTTGAGAGGTAATTAGGCTTGGCTCTAAATCTTCAAAGTTATTGCTATATTCCTTTATCCCACTTATGTCCCACTAGAATATCACATACACCATAATTTTCCTTCTAATGAATAATGATTTGTAGGAAAATGCAAATAAATTCCTCTAACTTGAAACTATGATGTTTGTTGCAATAATTTTGGTGGTGTTAGCCTTACAATCTCTTTTTCTCCACTCTTTCCAGTTCTTTCTTTGTTTCTCATTGAAATGACCTTTGTTAATGCTCAAGTGTACTTATAAATAATGGAATATAAGTCGAGGATAAAGAATTAATTGCATGCCTCAATAGTAGTATGTGTGAACTTTCTCTTCAACACCTACCTCTGTCACTTTTAAAATTTTAAAAAGCAATGGATCCAAAGCTTTACATTAGAGATTTGAATGGTTTTGAAAACCTCATTGGATTCCAACAAGGGTTTTAAAACCTCTAAAATCTCCCAAAAATGATTTCTTTTAAAAATTATCTTTCACCATAAGCTTTGAATGAGGACTCAAAATCACCTCTAAGAGAGACTTATGAAACTATCGGCTTTTCCATGGGTTGTGCAAACCTTGTCTAGTTTTAAAAATGATTTTGAAACCAAGAAGAAATTTTGAAATGTCGTTCCACTACTTTCGATCACTCAAAATACTTCAATGTTGTATTTATGATGATATTTTATGAAACTTCGGACATGAAAAGATCAAGTTATTCATTCCATATTTTCTCTAAACTTTGTTATGAAAACAACACATAAAAAATAAAATAAACTTATTTAAAAAGTAGCATTGGATTTTCACTAGGTTAGGATAACCTTCTCAAAATTCAACAAGTTTCTAATAATCTCATAAAAACATAATAAATTTAGTAATAACCTCATTAAAACCTAATGAAGATTATTAAACTTCTAAAAATTTGGACAAGGCTTAATCAAATTAAGTTGATGATTCAAACTAAGGCAACACATAGTAAGTATATAAATTAGAAACATTAAAATTTGGAGAGATGCCCAAACCTATAGGTAACTCCAACTCATAAGCATTTGGAGAAAAATTCTCAATGATTTTGCATGGTCCAATCATCTTTCACTTGAGCTTGTTATAGGTATGACATGGAAATATTTCTTCTTTTAGATTTTCAAGAACCAAACATATGGCATGCAAATGATATAAATGAAATATGCATAAAATCTAGATTAATTAAAACCAAATACCTACAAACCATTAAAAGATCAAGTGTAGTATTTTAATAGATTGATAGTTTGGATGTGGTTGCTCGTGATTCCAGTGACATGATAGTATGGTCAATATGATTCAATAGAAATTTGGGTAGCATAATAATAGCATAAGAGTGGATTAATGCAAATTGAATGGGAGGCCTCTTATTTATAGAATGTACATGAGAGAAATTATCAAGGGCCAATATGGATTGGTTAATGGATGACTAGAATTGATTGAGGATTAGTGTTTGGATCAAAGTTGTAGTCATGTGATAAGTGCCACATGAGGGATAAGGGATAGGTTTAAGATGTGTAAATTAGGGAAACACATTTATGTAAATGGATAGGATTAAGAGGTGGGATTGAAATGAATGGATGGGATGGAAAGTTAGTTTTAATTTTTGGAAGTGTCTAGGTTGAATGAATCTAGACAAGGTCTTAAAAACGTGAGAGGGAAACTTGTCACATGATGAAAAGTTTAGATTGTGATCAATGTGAATGGAATCAATGAATAGGATTAAAGGGTTAAGGATTGAGGGATAAAGTGGAATTAAATAATGGAGGAAAAGGTAATGGTGATTAATAAACCTAAATAAATTAAGTAATTAGGAATTAATTAATTAATTTAGTTGGAGGATTTTCTGGATAAGGCTAGACTTAATTAAATAAATTTGAAATTTATTTAATTACAGGTGATGGATAAGGGCAATAGAAAAAATTAATTAAAGAAATAAATATTATTTAATTAATTAATGGCTTAGAATAGGCTAAAATTAGGTGTGGGTGGGTAAGGTCAAATTTTAGGTTTCTACACCAAATCTCCCACTTCAAAATTATTTTCTCTCCTCTTCAAGTTTTCTTTCTCTTTATATTATTGACTAGTTTGGAACTAATTCTTTACCTTACTTTCTCATGCAAATCTTCATATGTTTGGAAAAATATTCTCCTCCAATAGTTCTCTCATGTCCCTTTGTATCAACAAGCTTCCTTAATTATGAAATAACCCAGGACAGTATTCATAAAAAATATTAAAAAAATGGAATTTTACGTATACTTTTGTTGACTGAGTGGTTGTATGCAAATTCAACTTGAGGCAATATCAAATCCCATTGCTTAATTTTATCACCAACCAAACATCTTAGAATAAATTCTAAGCTCTAATTAATAACTTTAGTCTATCCATTCATTTGAGGATGATATCTAGAGATAGACTTTAAAACAGTGCCTAATTTTTTCCTCCAAAAAATTTCCTACAAAATTAATGTCATGGTATGAAACTATACTATTTGGTAAACCATGTAATCTAACAACTTTTGTGAAAAAATAATTTACAATTTGTGCGTAGAATCATTTGTCTTATTGCAAGCTATAAAGTGATCCATTTTTAAAAATGTATTATCAACCACAAAATGGAATCCTTACCTTGCTATGTTTTTGACAGTCCAAGCATAAAATCCATGTTTATATTTTCTCATGCTTTCTCTAGTATAGGTAATGGATAATATAGTACTATATTTTGAATACCTCCTTTGGAATATTGATAAAATTTACTTCCTTATTTAAATTTTCTATTTTATATCATCGTCCTTGGTCAATAATATATTTCACTAAGTTGCACCATGGTCATATCAGCTCTAAAATTCCTGACTAAACCATGTTATATTCACAAAATTGACATAATCATGTAAATTTTATAATTTTCATCCTCTTCCTTGGCCAATAATATCTTTCACTAAGTTGCACCATAGTCTTATCATCTCCAAAATTTCCAGCTAAACCACCATAATGTTTTTCTCTAATTAAATTATACCTCATTGATCTTTGAGGTATGCATACTTGTTGTCCTTTGAATAATAGTTCATCTTGTATGAAGTAATATATATGTAGTATCCTATCTACACTATTAGGTCCATAAATTATGTCCATGCATCCTTAAATTATAAACCATCTTTGTATAACTCTTTTATAGCATCAAATCTAACTACTTCAGCTCTCATTTAAGTCAATAGTGTTAATCTCCTACTCAAAGCATCTGCTATTTTATTTGAACTTCTACTTTGATGTTTAAGAAAAAAAGTATTCCCTTGTATGAATTCAAACCACTTCATGTGTCACTATTTAAGCTTGGTTTGATTGTTAGTGAATTGTAAAGCATGATGATCCATGTGAAGCAAAAACTCCTTAGGAAGTAAATAATGTTGCCACTTCTTTAAGGCCTACACTATGGCATAAAACTCTTGATCATACACAAAATATTTCTTCTTAGAATCACTAATATTCTGACTAAAGTATACAATAGGTCCGTCCTCTTGGATAATAATTACTCCTATGGCTATCCCACTTGTATCACAATCCAATTGAAATACTTTGAAAAAATTGGGTTGTACAAACACTAGTTCCTCCATGACCTCTTCAAAAGCTCAAAACTTTTATCTATTGTTGTTATCCACTTAAACTCCTTTTTATCTCCCCTTATGGTTTCAGCTATGGGTGCATATATCCCACTAAAAAATTGAATGAATATGTAATAGAAGCTAGTTAAACCATGGAAACTTTGAACCTCATGCACACTCCTAGGTGTAGGTCATTCAATTATAGCATGTATATTTTATGGTTAGATAATATACCGAAAACAAACCAATATTTCCTTCATAAAAGTGTATTTCTTTAATTTTATCAATAAATTATCCTCCTTGAACCTTTGTAAGACTTTCTTAATGTGCAATAGGTGCTCTTCCTTATAGTTACTAAAAATTAGAATATCATCAAGATAAACAATCACAAATTTTCCTAAAAATAGTTTCAACACTTCATTCATCAACCACACAAATATGCTAGGTGAATTTGTTAATCCAAAGGGAATTACTAACTATTCATACAATCCCTCGGTCTTAAAAGTGGTATTCCACTCATAACCCTCTATTTTCCTAATTTGGTGATACCCACTTTTTAAGTTTTTTTGTAAACTACTTATCCTTCCCCAAGAATTCTATGAGATCATCCATTATTGGTAAATTATAATGATTCCTAATAGTTATTTTATTCATGGCTCTTGAGTTCATGCACATCCTCCATTCACCATCCTTTTTTGGTGCTAACATTGTTGGTACTGTGCATGGGCTAAGGCTTTCTCTAATCACAACTTATAGGACTTCCTTCAACCTAAATCAAAAGTTGCTATCTTCCTTCCTATAGTTGTAGATGTACTCTAATACAAAGTTGATGGAACCCACCCTAGTGTAGGAACCTAAAAACATACCAAAATGGAGCTAGTAGGTGAAGAAGGGAGGTTGTGTTGTTGTAAGAAACACACACAAACTCTTTAGAGTTCTAAAACACTTGTTACAAGTCAAATATTTAAATTATGGATACAAAAATAAGTTGCAAGTAAATAGACTTATATTGCAAATAAACAATTTACTAAGTTATAGGTAAATAGTCTATTGTTATAGAAACAAAAACTATGTTGCAAGTGTGCAATCAAATGATACATAAACAACATAAATATATGTTGTGGGGGTTTGACAACATAATACCAAATCATAAAATACTCAAATGTTAACACATAAAATAACCCTCTTTTAGAGTATCAAACTCATAAAAATCTATCACTCATAGAAACACACATGGTCTAAGAAAGAAAATTTTCAGTTTTAAAAGAGTAATATTTTATTACATTTAACTAAGAAAATGCATTCATTTGTAGTTATTTATACACATTTACTTTCCTCAGAATATTAGGCAAAAATATGGCATTCCTCTCTTTTCCTTTTCCCTTATATTTTCTAATCATGTGCTTCTTTTCTCCTTTTTGTATTTCTCTTCTCAATTTTCTTGTTTCTTCTTCTTGTTCCTGACATTTTTCCTCTTCCTCTTCTCTCTATTCTTATCTTCCTTTTTGTCTCTTCTTCCACAAAAAATCCCTCCAAAATCTAAAAAGTTCTCCCAAAATCCCACCTAAAATGGGTGTAGCACTTAAAAATCTATCATAAATGTTCACCAACTTGATTTTGAATTAAATAAATCTCACACAAACTTATTCCTTTCTAAATTTTTTTTTTGTTGTTCATTAATGATCCTAAAAGTAGATAGTTACTACTCCAAACAACCAAAATTTTAAAATTCTAAAATATAACAACTCATACGCAGTGGTGGGTGAAAGGAGTAAAATAAAATCAAATAAGACCTAGATATTATGCCCTTGCATCAATAGGATAATTCTTTAAGACAATAAAATTATTTATAATAAAAAATTAATGTAAGCATTTTGAAATGAAAGAGGTTAGATTTTTTTTTAATCCATCCATCCTAAGCAAATCACATATATTTTAAAAAATTAATTTCATTTAATTTATATAATTTAATGTTAAATGAGAGGTAAAAATTAATTCATAAAATTGAAGAAAATATAATATAAAAGAATAAAATAAATGTACAAACATATTTTTTAAATATAAAATAATATAAATCTATAATGATATTATATTTTAGTTATATTATTTTGGTTAAAACTCCCTAATATATTAAAATAAATAAAATATTTAATAATGATGTTTATAAATATATTTATTTATTTGTTTGTTTGTTTTTAATTTTTTTTTTAAAAAATAATGTCATAAAAAATAGTAAAAAGTAAAATAATTACAAAAAGAAGTCACTAATATAATGTATAACAATCAAACTTCTAATCCACCTTTTTAAATGACAACATTGTGCATTGTGGTTAAGATTATCCCTTAGAGTTAGTTTGTGTGCCTTGCCTATATTTTTACATGTTCCATATACACTTACAAGGAAAATTGTAGCTACAATATCTAACAAATTCCTATGTACTTTATTCTTTGATGGATGTACAAACATTGTTCCAAAGCTCCATGATTGCAAATGTAAAAGTAACATGTTTATGGGCATCCAAGAAATTTTCACGCTTGACATACACGTAAATAAGCATGAAATATAATAAATTGATAAATGAAATCTATGTGTATATATAGAGAGAGCTCATGTAGAGAGGAAGTGGATTTTAAGGTTAATTTTTAATCATCCATTGTAGTCCTAACTGGTTGGAACTACTTGATTTACAAATAAAGTGAGTACAATTCTTCTAACATAATGATAAAAAAATCATAATCATTTGCACATGAGAAAATGAAATGGCTTCTTCCACACAAACTCTACAACTTAATATTTGTGTTAGGATAATTTATCTTAAGCAAACATGATGATTTAGTAAGAATTTAAATCAATTCGTTTGATCCCCCAAAAGGTGAATCAAAAGTTTTTTTTTATCAGCATTTTGATAGGTGTAAAGGAGAATCCATTATAGGTATGGTTTAAAACTAGTAGGGTTCTATCTAAGGGGGTTTGATCTAAGGTGGTTTAATCAAACCCTCTTCAATTATAATCCTTTCAATGGAACTTTTCAAGGCTTAAATCATTATATTCTCTAAAAATATGTGATTTCAAAAAAAATCAAGATCTCCCAAATATTGCAAACCACTATTGTGGGATCACTTAGGTGTATTTCTTTAATTTTACCAATAAATTATCCTCCTTGAACCTTTGTAGGAATTTCTTAATGTGCAATAGATTCCCTTACTTATAGTTACTAAAAATTAGAATATCATCAAGATAAACAATCATGAATTTTCCTAAAAATAGTTTCGACACTTCATTCATCAACTCCATAAATATGCTAAGTTAATTTTTTAATCCAAAGGGAATTACTAACCATTCATACAATCCCTCAGTCTTAAAAATGGTATTCCACTCATAACCCTCTATTTTCCTAATTTGGTGATACCCACTTTTTAAATATTTTTTAAAAATATGCATCCTTCCCCAAGAAGACCATGAGATAATCCATTCTTGGTAAATTATAATGATACCTAATAGTTATTTTATTGATGGTTCTTGACTTCATGCACATCCTCCATTCACTATCCTTTTTTGGTGTTAACATTGTTGGTACTATGCATGCACTAAGGCTTTCTCTAATCACAACTTATACGACTTCATTCACCCTAAATCAAAATTCACTATCTTGCTTCCTAGATTTGTAGATGTGCTCTAATACAAAGTTGATGGGACCCACCCTAGTGTAGGAACCTAAAAATTTACCAAATTGGAGCTAGTAGGTGAAGAAGGGAGGTTATGTTGTTGTAAGAAACACACACAAACTTTGTAGAGGTCTAAAACACTTGTTACAAGTCAAATATTTAAGATTATGGATATATAAATAGGTTGCAAGTAAATAGACTTATATTGCAAACAAACAAAACTAAGTTGTAGGTAAATAGTTTATTGATATAGAAACAAAAACTACGTTGCAAGTGCACAGTCAAATGCACTATAGAAAAAATGGGAAAAAAATGTTTTGGGGGTTTGACAAGATAAAACCAAATGATAAAATACCCAAATGTTAACAAATAAAATAACTCTCTTTTAAAGTAGTAGACGCATAAAAATCTATCACTCATAGAAACACGCATGGTTTAAGAAAGAAAAATTTTAGTTTTAAAAGAGTAATATTTTATTACATTTAACTAAGAAAATACATTCATTTGTAGTTATTTATACATATTTACTTTCCTCCAAGTATTAGGCCAAAATATGGCATTCCTCTATTTTCCTTTTCCCTTCTATTTTCCAATCATGTGCTCCTTTACTTCTCTATTTTATTTGTTTCTTCTTCTTATTCTTAATAGTTTTCCCCTTCCTCTTCTCTCTATTCTTCTCTTCTTTTTTGTCTTTTCTTCCTAAAAGAAATCCCTCCAAAATCTTAAAAATTATCCCAAAATCCCACCTAGAATGGGTGTAGCACATAAAAACCTATCATAAATGTTCAACAGCTTGATTTTGAGGTAAGAAAATCTCACACAAAATTCTTCCTTTCTATTTTTTTTTCATTAATGAGCCTAACAATAGATAGTTACTGCCTGATAAGGCAATGTCTACAAGGAGGAATATTGAAGTAATCTCTAAAACAGTGGTTGCAGGCTTTCTTTTTCAGGGTAATGGTGCACTGACTTGGCATGATAAGGCAACGCAAGTGGAAGAGGGTTGGATTACTATAAAGGGAAAGAAGGAAAAGTCCTCTAAGCCTTCTTTTGACATGACTCTTTGCTCCCACAAGAGTAGCTCTAAATGTAAATCTTGATAGTTCTTGGTTGGGGGTTGGTTTTTGGTTGGCTGCTAGCTTTTTTCCTTGTAGCTTAAATGTTTTTGGTTGTGGTTCTTTGGCTTCGGATGCCTCTTGTGTCCTTGGTTGTCTATGCTTTCATGGTCTTTCTATTAGGAAAACTTTCTGCTTGAGGGTTCCAAATCCATTCAAAATTTGTTTGTAAATGGTTTTGAAGGGTTTGTTCCTTAATAAAAAACAATAGATAGTTACTGCTCCAAACAACCAAAATTTTAAAATTTTAAAATATAAGTATACAGTGACGGGTGAAAGGAGTAAACTAAAATCAAATAAAACGTAGATATGATTCCCTTGCATCAATAGGATAATTCTTTAAGACAATATAATTATGTGTAATAAAAAATTGATGTAACCATTTTGAAATGAAAGAGGTTAGAATTTTTTTGAAAGCATCCATCATAAACAAATCACATATATTTTAAAAAATTGATTTCATTTCATCTATATAATTTAATGTTAAATGAGAGGTTAAAATTAATTTATAAAATTGAAGAAAATATAATATAAAAGAATAAAATAAATATACAAACATATTTTTTAAATATAAAATAATATAAATCTATAATAATATTAGATTTTAGTTTTATTATTTTGGTTAAATCTCCCTAATATATTAAAATAAATAAAATAAAATAATGATATTTATAAATAAATATTTTTTTTTTATTTGCTTGTTTTTAAAAAAAAATTAAAAAAATAAAGTCAAAAAAATAGTAAAAAGACATAATTACAAAAAGAAGTCACTAAAAATCAAACTACTAAGCCACCTTGTTAAATGGCAACATTGTGCATTGTTGTTAAGACTAGCCCGTAGAGTCATAGTCTGTGTGCCTTGCCTATATTTTTACATGTTCTATATGCACCTACAAGGAAAATTGTAGCTACAATATCTAAAAAATTCCCATGTACTTTATTCTTTGATGGATGTACAAATATTTGTCCAAAGCTTGATGATGGAAAATGTAAAAGTAACATGTTTATGGGCATCCAAGAAATTTTCATGCTTGGCATACATGTAAATAAGCACTAAATATAATAAATTGATAAATGAAATCTATGTGTATATATAAAGAGAGCTCATGTGGAGAGGAAGTGGATTTTAAGGTGAAATTTTAATCATCCATTATAGTCCTAACTAGGGGAGAGGGTCCAATAGTTGTCATAGTACATGTACATTCAAAGCTCAATATCTTAAAATTATGGAACTAGTAATTGCAAGAGAGGACCCAATAGTTGAACAAAATATGCCCATTACATTCAAAAAGCAACAAATCATATGATGCCACATTGACACACTAAAACACATGACTTAATGCACCACGATTGGTCTAACTTTTTGTAGGGGTCTATTATGACCCCTCAACAAAAGGCATGCTGATGACACTTTTTTTCTTGATCTACGTGGGTGAAATGAAACATTTGAATTGTCTACATCCCTGGCCACTCAGGGATATAATTTTTTAATGTCAATGTTGCATGTCCATTGCTATGTCGACCCATAAAGTTAGGGTGCACCACTATTGGGCCCTCTCCCCTAGTTGAAACTACTTGATTTACAAATAGAGTGAGTAAAATTCTTCTAACACAATGATTAAAAAATCATAATCGTTTGCACATGAGAAAATGAAAGGGCTTCTTTCACACAAACTCTACAACTTAATCTTTCTGCTAGAATAAATTATCTTAAGCAAACATGATAATTTAGTAAGAATTTAATAGAAAAATAGGTAACACAGTTGTTATTATTTAAATATACAAAATAAATATAATTAATTATGAAGTTTACAAGACATTATATTAAATAATTTATTAAATAACATAAATAAATTATACAAAATTCATTATTACATATCTTACTTTAAATAAAAAAAATTAATTAATAAAATATTAATAAATATTTTTAAAATACTACATATTAATTTTATAAAAAAATAACATTTACTCTGTATTAAAATAATAATAATAATAATTAATTGATTAACAAATAGAAAAATTAATAACTGAATAAATATCTTTTATTACAATAATATCCAGTTAAAAACATGTACTAGTTATGCTCCACTCTAGCCTTAGCGTTCAATATTTCCAAATAAAACCTTTTTTTTATATTTGAATCGTAAAAACGGCAAGTTAATGGCTGCAGAAGCATTTACTTTATGCCAAGCTGAATCTCCGCCCCCCCCTGAAAAGGAATGATTTTGATATGTATGTGGAAACTCACTATCACTCCTTTGTCCTCTTAATAACTCGCTTCAGTCATGATTTCTCCTCCATTGTTTGAAAGCGTGGGATTGCGAAAATTTTTTGGGCTGGCGATTTTTCCAGTTGAGAATATTCAATATTAAGACATTTTTGGGTCATTTGTTCATTGAGAATAATCGATTTTAAGATTTTTGATGACTTGTTCAGTTAAGAACATTTAATATTAAGACTTTTGATGAGGTGTGACAATTTATTCTTTATATAAGACAATTTTTTGTTTGAAAGTGTGGGCCTGTGATTTATTTGGTTGAAAATAATTCAATAAGATTTGTTGGCGACTTGTTCAGCTAAGAACATTTTATATTAAGATTTTAACAATTTTTTGTTTGAAAGTATGAGCCTACTACTTGTTTATCTGAGATATCCAATATTAAGACTTTTAACAATTTGTTCAGCTAAGAGCATTCAATATATAGAGTTTTTAGGGGAGAGGGGTCCATAATGGAGAAGGGTCCAATACCGGGGATAGAAGTAGTCCTCAGTGGGTCTTATAGTGGAGCACCTTAATATCCAATTGTAAAACATTTTTTATCCATTAAGTACACAAACTGACAAATCATGTGATGCCACATCAGCGCACCAATAAAACATGACTTAGTGCACCACTACCAGTCTCACTTTTTTTTAGGCCTTTTTGGACACCTAACAAAAAGCATGCAAATGTGGCATCATATTTGATGATGTGGCCCTAAAACGAAATATTGAAGCATGTAAGTTGCTAAACAAATTATTGTACAAAATTGGGAGTGATTTGAAATTTCCACATAGGATTTTGAGAAATGAGAAGTTAGGGTGCTCCACTATAGGCCCCTCTCCCCTACAAGTTTTGAAAATAGGTAGTTAAAATTTAGTGAACAAGAGATTTATTTATAATTTATAATAGTTACAAGATCGATTTTGATGTATACTTATTTATTATATTGTAGTTTACATGTTCAACAAAGATAGAGATGTCAATATTCATGTTTAAATCATTATAATAATTTGTTTGATTTATTCAAATAAAATATTTATATAAATAAATTAAAAAAAAAAACTTATTATTTTTTAAAAATTTAATATTTATTTTTCAATATATATTCTTTATTATTATACTCATTTATTTTCAATTTTTTAAATACATCCACATTTTTAAATAACTTCTTCCTTTCTAATATTTTTGTTGTTCATTAATGAGCCTAAGAGTAGATAGTTACTACTCTAAACAATGAAAATTCTAAAATTTTAAAATATAACTACTCATATAGAGTGGTGGACGAAAAGAGTAAAATAAAATCAAATAAGACGTAGATACGATGCCCCCATATCAGGAGGATAATTCTTTAAGATAATAAAATTATTATATTAAAATAATTAATGTAAGTGTTTTGAAATGAAAGAGGTAAGAATTTTTTTTTGAAAGTATCCTTCCTAAACGAATCACATATATTTTTAAAAAGTTGATTTCATTTAATTTATATAATTTAATGTTAATGAGAGGTCAAAATTGGTCGAAATTAATTCATAAAATTTAAGAAAATATAATAGAATAGAATAAATAAATGTATAAACATATTTTTTAAATATAAATTAATATAAATCTATAATGATGTTATATTTTAGTTTTCATTATTTTGGTTAAATCTCTCTAATATATTAAAATAAATAAAATAAAATAATGATATTTATAAATAATTTTATTTATTTGTTTGTTTATTTAAAAAATTAAAAATATAGTCATAAAAATAGTAAAAAGATAAAAAAAATTACAAAAAGAAGTCACTAACCTAATGGATAACAATCAAACTACTAAGCCACCTTGTTAAATGACAACATTGTGCATTGTGGTTAAGATTAGCCCTTACAGTCAAAGTTTGTGTGTCTTGTCTATATTATTACATATTCCATATGCACCTACAAGGACAATTGTAGCTAAAATGTCTAACAAATTTCTATGTAATTTATTCTTTGATGTATGTACAAACATTGTTTGAAAGCTCTCCTTTTATCACATGCTAAATGTATGATAGCAAATGTAAATGTATCATGTTTATTTGCATCCAATAAACTTTCACACTTGACATACATGTAAATAATTTTGAAATATAATAAATTGAGAAATGAAATGTATGTGTATATATAGAGAGAGCTCATGTAGAGAAGAAGTGGGTTTTAAGGTGAATTTGTAATCATCAATTATAGTCCTAGTTAGTTGGAACTACTTGATTTGCAAATAAAGTGAATACAATTCTTCAAACATAATGATAAAAAAAATCATAAGCGTATGCACATGAGAAAATGAAAGGGCTTCTTTCACACAAACTCTATAGCTTAATCTTTGTGATAGGGTAAGTTATCTTAACATAATGATTTAGTAAGAATTTAATGGAAAAATAGGTGGCACAATTGTTGTTATTTAAATCTACTAAATTAATTAATTTGCAAGACATGTACTTGTTATGCTCCACTCTAGCCCTAAAGCTTTCAATAAGGAGGTTCGATTTCCAAATAAAACCTCTTTCATATTTGTATCGTAAAAACGGCAAGTTAATGGCTGCAGAAGCATTTACTTTATTCTTTCAGCTTGCGGTCAGGGAGAAGAAAATGGAAAGATCTGGCATGAAGGATGTGGCCTGTGGATGCCAAGTTCGAATCTCCGGCCCCCCTGAAAAGGAATGATTTTGATATGCATGTGGAGACTCACTATCACTCTAACTTTGTTCTCTTAATAATTCGCTTCTCTCTCATGATTTCTCCTCCGTGAAAGACAATTCATTGTTTGAAAGCGTGGGATTGCAAAGATTTATGATTTATTCTTTATATAAGACAGTTTTTTGTTTGAAAGTGTGGGCCTGCGATTTATTCAGTTGAGAATAATTCAATAAGATTTTTTGGTAAGTTGTTCAGCTAAGAAAGTTCCATATTTTTTAACAAGCTGTGGTGAAAGAAAATTCTTTGTTTGAAAGTGCGAGCCTATGATTTGTTGAGCTGAGAATATTCAATAGTAAGATTTTTAACAATTTGTTCAGCTAAGAACCTTCAATATTTAGATTTTTTACAAATTTTGAAAACAAGTAGTTGGAATTTAGCGAAGAAGAGATTTATTTATAATTTATAATAGTTAAAAGATCAATTTTGATGTGTACTTATTTATTATGTTGTAGTTTACTTGTTCAACAAAGATAGAGATGTCAATATTCATGTTTAGATCACTATAATGATTTGTTTGATTTATTTAAATAAATTATTTATATAAATAGATTAAAAAAATTAAAATTTACATCTTATTGAAATATATATATATAGCCCGCATGGGTAGCCGAGTTGGCTTGAGTCTTCGGTTTGCTCCCCAAGGTCTTGGGTTCAACTCGGAGGCCCGGACTCATCCGATGTGTGTGGCTTGTGTGGCTTGCAGATGGCTGCGTGCATCCCTAGGGATTAGTCTCGCCCTAGCTTGCCCACCGGTTCTTCGATGGGGTCATGGAGCTAGGTCGCGGGGATACCTTGAGTAATCAAATATATATATATATATATATTCTTGATTATTATATTTATTTATTTTCAATTTTTTAAATACATCCACATTTTTAAATAACAAAAATGAGATACAATTTTGAACTTCATTGTCTAATTTTAAAATTATATGTAATTTTTTAGAATTTTTTGATATTCTAATTTACCATTCAATTTGATTGGCATTGTAGTAAAGAAAATAAAAATAAAAATTGTAACATGTTTATTATTACAAGTAATGATGAAACTTGTATAATTATACTATTCAATGTCATTTATTTTTGTTTTTATTTTGAAGGATTCTCTTTATATATAAATATGACATAAGTTTATGTGAATTTGGGTTCACTCATATAGTTTTACTCATCCTTATACATGTGCCCAACCTTGTCATCCCACATAATTAGCCTCCAACCTATTCTTGTATGCACACATTGTTATGGATTCACCTAAGTCTTGTGTTTATTATACATTTATAAATCTACTTGATATAATTGTTTTTATTAGATAACCATATAAAGGGGGTTTTGAAAGGATTTCAACAACCTTTTACAGAAGAAAAAAAAGGAACAAAAATAACATTGAAGCATCAAACACAATGATGAAACAAAACATGAAACAAGAAGGCAAAGGATAATTAGTGACATACCACATCCAAAGGGCCAAAAAGGAACAAGAACAAGGTTACATCAATGAAACACGACCTTGATAAAATTGTTATCCAACTAGATTTTAATTATTTTCCCATCTCAAATTATTGTTATGTTGCAAACTTGACTTATATTTTAATAAAATTCTAATTTAAATCTTAACTAACTATCACCCTTATTTTCTCATCAAAACCATCTAAGTCAATGGTACATATTTTGTGAAATTTGATGCTATGTGTTAGTTTTTAAAAGCATTCATTTCACATCTTCTCATCTTCAAATCTTATTTGTGTATCATTCATATTAAAACACTTCAATTTGTTGAATAAAATAAATCTAGATCTACACAAGCATATGCATGCCTTAAGAGTGTTACTTACAAACTTGTATACATATTTTCAGGGGTTGATGTAGGGAATGCATCTCCTAGCGACACAATGACAACTCTTCCAAAATATATTTCTAATTACTACCATTGTATTAATATCCAAAAAAGGAAAACATAGATTAAGTTCACTAAAGAAAACTACAAAAGAAAAAATCCACATTACACAAGTCCAAAATTGTGGATTAAACTCAAACTGCTAAAGTCAACCGAGGACAAAACACAAGACACTTCTAGCATATAATTTCAAAAGGTATTTCTTTCCATACTTTTAACATATAATTTCAAAATGCATTAGTCCTTATATGTTAGTTACTAATATAAGTTAGTTTATGCTTGTTTGTACACATTTTAAATAAATCATAATTAGAAAATTTTGTTTTCCTTTCGAATTTAATGTACAAAAGATCAATTGTGAAATTTGTATATTCTTATCCAAAAAATTGAGCTAAATTGATTAAAGTTCTTGAATTTTTATTGTGAAAATATTAAATTCAATTCCTTTTCATAATTGATATCTAATATATATATGATTTATAAATAGATAGATTTCTAAATTGTGAATTTCTAAAAAAGCATATTAATTTCATGATACTGCTTGAAAGGAAATACTGTATTATTTAATTTTAAAAATAAAAATAAAAATAAAACTATGTTAGTCGAATTTATATTTAAAGGAAACTATTCGGCCACATGTTACAGGCTGGGCTTAACCAGCATACTCTAGGCGTTGACCGCTTAGGTGGGTGGTGTGGGACCCAGCCAGAATCCGTCTCTCTTCCCATTCGCCGTTAACTCCGTTTAGTGGATGCATTTTTAAAAATTGGTTCTCCCGCTCATAACTCAAAAGACATTCGTCGAAGTTCCCGCTTTGGTCACAGTCAAGTTTTTGGTCACGTCTGCAGAGTAAAAAGACATGAATCTGCTCACGAGGTAGTTGCAATGTTTCAGTGTATGCAACAAACAGGTCTACAACCCTGCGCAGTTCCAACCTGTGCCAAAATGGGAGCTTTGGAGAAGATATCCGTAAAAGCAGGAAGGATATAGGAATTTTGTCAGTTGGCAATGCTCCTGTACGTGAATTGTTTGATCGAATGCCTCAAAAATAGGGTCTTATGGAATTCTACGATTGCAGGATATGCACAAAATGGGTTTGTTGAAAAGGCTTTAGAAACTTTCAAGCAGATGCAAATGGAAGGTGTAAAGCCAGATTCCTCTACCTTTATCACCATCCTCCCTGCTTGTGCCGAAATGGGTGCTTTGGAATAGGCTGTGCACACCTATCTCAGGATGAGGATAGAGGTTTTTTGTCAGATGTATTTGCAACTACCCTGTTAGACATGTATTCAAAATGTGGAAGGATAGACAAGGCACGTGAACTGTTTGACAGAATGCATCAAAGAAATGTGTTCTGATGGAATGCCCTCATTGCAAGATATTCATAAAATAGGTTTGTTGAAGATGCTTTAGAAACTTTCAAGCAAATGCATTTGGCAGGTGTAAAGCCAAACTCTACAACCTTTGACAACATCCTCCCATCCTGTGTCGAATGGGAGCTTTGGGACAGGGTATGAGCATCCTTCAAAGCATAAAAGATAAGAGGAATTTTGTCAGATGTTGCAACCGTTCTGGTAGACATGTATGCAAAATGTGGAAGCATAGACAAGGCACACGAATTGTTTGACAATGTGCCTTAAAAGAAATTTGGTCTCATGGAATGCCATGATTGCAGGATATGAACAAAATTGATTTGTTGATAAAGATTTAGAAACATTCTCCCACCTGTGCAAAATTGGGAGCTTTTGTAGGTAATGAGCATAGACATATTTTGCTATGAAACATTTATTATCATCCTCTTCATTTTGATTTTTTTTTTTTTTTTTAAATTAGCTATTTGAACTTATTTATTATCAAATCATGTTACCCTTTATCTAAATATTAGACAGGCTAAGTGGTGCAGGAGCACCAGGCAAAGGATTATTTTGTTTTTGAGTTCTTTAATTTTGTGGTGCTATCATAAGGTCATGTTGACCATTATTTTAGGTGCTTAGGGTTGTTTTTGGTCTTTGGAAAAGAGGGTGTCAAGTTTCCAATGAGTTTAGAGGCTCACTTTGCTAAATAGTGAAAAATTGTTAAATGTCTGAAAACACAGCGGGTTTTACAAAAAGGCATTTTTAGGTCATTTAAGCCTCGACCCATGAACCTAAATTGTTGGGAAGGAATATTTAAGGCATTCCACGACCTTTTTGGTGGGTTAGAAGTTCTTTGCATGGACTGTTTTTCCAGAAATTAAAGAAAACAGCTTTCTTGTCTTATTTTCTGTGTTTTTCCGTTCTTGTTTGCAAGACAGCAGTTAAATGAATTAAAAGAGGCATTTTGTAAGTTTTTTTAGCATGTAGAGAAGCCTCTAGAAGTTTTGTTAAGGCACATTTGATAGCTGTTTCATCATTTTCACACATTCTTGTAAATTCTGTGTTTTTCCCTTATTTGTTGTTTTGACTGGAACTATGTAAAAATGGAGTTCTAGGTTGCATTCCCTCCGTACCTGGAAGTATGGAATTGTTGGGAACGTGGTCAGGCTCCATATCTGTACATATTTTAGTGGTAGGTGTTAGGTTTTCTTTGGTTGCAGGAGTTATGAGAAAAGTCTTGCCTAAGCCGAGAATCCGTTGAAAGAGCCTTGAGCTAGGAAGAATTTAGGAAACAGCGTTGATAACTTGCAGGGGAGAAAATATTTTCGAAAAATTATTTTTGGAGAATTTATGGGAAGGTCTTGGCCACGTGTGGTACCAACGAGGAGAGCCCAGCAATCCGTTTAGGAGGAGAACTTTTCACCAGTCCCTAAACTGGTTCTGGACAGTTAGAAACCCTAGTTTTCTGGGTAGTGTTTGCATGAGGGCAAAGAACGGCTTGGATAGAACCAAGACCCTAGAAATCTTAAAGCTGTAGACAAGGGAAACAAATTTCCTAAGCCAAGAACCACGTTTCTTTGGTGGGTTTAAGAGGGAAAAGCAATTTACCCCTGTTCAGAGACCAAATAGTGGCTCAAGAGCAAAACCTTTGGAATAGGCTTCATGCAAGTGTTGGTAAGATGGAGTCTAAGTGAAGTTCCAGAAACCATAGGAGGTTGTTTTGGAGTTTTGGAAAACATTCCCTCACCCCTGCAAGATTCATTCATGTATTGAGGGAGGATTAGTCTTTTGGATGGATAAAAGGCTAAGAAGGAAAGGAGTCATAGCACCAAGATTTGGCTTGGTAGTTGCAAACTTGACAAGATAGTGAGGTTGGCAGGAGAACCAGGGGAACTTAGAAAAGATAGAGTTCCTATAGGTTAGGGTGGAACAGAAATTTCACCAAGGAGGTCTATGTCAAGGCCTAGCACAGGAAACTGTGACTGTTTCCTGTAGCATCTGAAAATAGTGTAACTGATTCCTGTAGCTTCTAGGAATCTGTGATTGCTTCCTGTAGCCTCCCTATCAGATTGGTATTAGAGCAAGTGAAATATTTGGGAAAGTAGCAGCTTATATGTCAGAGGAAGTTGAGTCAAGTGAACCGCCCAAGATGGTGACAAATGTACAGTTAGCCAAGATGGTTGAAGAGCAGGAAGAGGATAACAAATCCCTAAAGGAAAGAATAGAACAACTTGAAGAAGCATTGAACAAGGTGAAATTGGAAGGAAAAGTGCCAAAAGAAGAAGAGGTTGAAGAGGAGGACAAAGTCCCTGAACCTGACCCTGTTTTGGAGGAGAATCCTTTCTTGAAGGCATTGAAAGCATTGAGTGGAAAAGGACTTGAGCGCATACCACTGTTCAGTGGAAAGATGGATCCTGATTTGGTCATGGATTGGATAGAAGGCATGGAGAATCACTTTGAGTGTGATGGAGTAACTGAAGCACAGAAGGTGAAGGTAGCTAAATCAAGGTTGAGAGGATCAGCTTTGACATGGTGGAAGTTTGTTCAGACTGAAAGGGAAAAAGAAGGTAAGCAGCCCATTTCAACTTGGAAAGGAATGGTTGCTAAGGTAAAGGAAGCATATATGCCAGATGACTATGAGATTCAGTTGCACAAGAAGAGGAAAATTCTAAGGCAGAAAGACCAAGATGTCAACACCTATACTAAAGAGTTCCAAAAGCTTTGTTTAAGATCTAATGTGGCAGAAGATGAGAGCCTAAAAGTGGCTAGATACCTAAATGGTTTGAAGTGGAACATCCAAGAAGAGATGGCTTTACTCAGCCCTAAAACAGTACACCAATGTTATTAGTTGGCTATCAAGATTGAAGAAAGGAACAAGAGGAAGCATGATCAGTCTTCTAAAGGCAGAGGCAAAGGCAGAGATCAAAGAGGACAGCGTGGTGGTTACCAAGGTAGAGGTAATGATCCAAGAAATCAAGGAGAATCAAAACTTGCTGAGCATGGAGGTGAAACATCTTCAAGAGGGGGATTTAACAGAGGAAGAGGACCTCAAGGAGGTTCAAACAGAGGAAGAGGAGTAGGCAGAAGTAACTCTTACTTTGCCACCATGAAATGTTATCACTGTAATCAGCTAGGTCATCCAGCTTATAGGTGCCCAGAGAAAGCTTCATCTAGCAATGAGAAAAGAGTAGCTTATGCACAAGAGGACACCATGAGTGTCAAATCACCTGAGATCAGTCAAATAGAATCAGAAGTAGGTGAAAATCTGATGTTTAATAGAGTGCTGATCAGACAACCAGTCAAGGAAGAACCCAAGCAAAGGAGAGCTTTGTTTAGAGCAAGGTGCAAGATATTGGGAAAGGTATGCAAGGTCATTGTAGATTCTGGTTCTATAGATAATATCATCTCTGAGGAGGCAGTAACAAAGCTAAAATTGGAGAAAGTACCCCATAATAACCCCTACAAGGTCACATGGCTGAATAAAGGGCAGAGTGTTTTGGTGAATGAGCAGGTCACAGTAGAATTTTCAATTGGAGGCTATAAAGACAAGCTGGTTTGTGATGTATTACCCATGGATGCATGTCATCTACTACTGGGCAGACCTTGGCAATATGACAGAAGTGTTGTTTATGATGGGAAAGAGAACACCATTTCATTCAAGAAGGATGGAAGAACCTTCAAACTGCAGTCATTGATTGAGGAAGATGAAGGACAGTCAAAGGTACCCAACATTATGTTGAGTAGTGGCAAGGAGTTCCTTAAGGACCTACACCAAGGGAATGAAGGATATGTGGTTATGATGCAGTCCAAAGAGGAAGAAAAGGCTGAAAGGACAGTGTTACCAGCAGCAGTCCAAAACTTGCTTGACAAATACAAGAGCATAGTGAGTGATGGAACACCATCAACTCTACCACCCAAGAGAGCAATAAGTCATCAAATTGACTTTATACCTGGAGCCTCATTTCCTAACAAAGCAGCATACAAGCTTACACCGGAGTAGAACCAAGAGTTGGCTAGGCAAGTGGAAGAATTGTTGAATCAAGGTCTGATTCAAAAGAGCATCAGCCCATGTGCAGTCCCAGTTGTTTTGGCAACAAAAAAAGGAGGTAAGTGGAGATTATGCACTGATTCTAGAGCAATTAATAATAGAATTAAGCAATGGGGTATAGGTTTCCTATTCCTAGAATTGAAGACTTGATGAGTTCTGTTCTGTGGGTGCAAATTCTTCACCTCGTTGGACCTCTCAAGAGTGGGTATCACACCAAATCACCAAGGTGGGATGAATGGCTACACAACTTTCATGACACAAATGATGTTTGTATGAGTGGAAAGTGATGCCATTTGCCCTCAATGCCTTCAAAGTAACGTGCTCATGAGACTAATGAATGAGGTGCTTAAGGATATCACAGGGATCTTTGTAGTAGTATACCTTGATGATATACTGATTTTCAGTAAGACAACAGAAGAACATTTGAAGTATGTGGAGATGGTACTTAAAAAGCAGGCTGCAGCAAGAATAATTGGCCATTAACTTTGAGAAGCGTGAGTTCTTCAAATGCCAGTGAGCTTGTGGTTCATAGGCTTCTGTAGTGAACCCAAGGAACGTTGAAGATGGATTCAAGTAAGGTGGAAGCCATCCTAAACTGGCCCACACCAACCACAACAACAGAGGTAAGAAGTTTTCATGGTTTAGCTCAATTCTATAGAAAATTCATAAGAAATTTCAGTGGTATATGTGCACCAGTCCTAGATACTATTAAAGGTGGTCTGAAAACAAAGTTTAAGTGGACTCAAGAGGATGATAAAGGTTTTGAAAAATTGAAACAAGAGGTGGAAACCCAACCTATGCTGTTGTTGCCTAGTTTTGACAAGTTGTTCATAGTTGAGTGTGATGCAAGTGGAGTAGCTATAGGAGGAGTACTTAGTCAAGAAGGTAGGCCTGTAGCCTTCTTTAGTGAAAAGCTCAATGAATCCAAGAAAAAGTACTCCCACCCATGATCTATAGAATTATATGCTTTAGTGCACTTTAGAAGTGGAGGCATTATTTGCGAGCACTAAAGAGTTTCGTGGTTTCTTAATCGTGATAACCAAGCACCTAGTTACACTGGCCCAAGAGAAGCTGAGTAATATTACTACTAGACATTTGAAATGGATGGAATACATCCAAGCTTTCACATTCACTATCAAGCAAAGGACAAATGAATAAGGTTGCAGATGCATTAAGTAGAAGGTTGCTGACAGTCCAAGAGATACAGCTGAAAAGCATTGGATTGGAGAGTTTTAAAGATCTCTATGGTGAGGATGAAGACTTTTCAGAAGCCTACAAGGTATGTTCTAATTTTGAGAATCATTTTCATAGTCAGTTTGCTGAGTATACACTACAAAATGGACTGTTATTTAAGGGTAATTAGTTATGTGTTCCAAGAGGATCAATGAGAGAAAATTTGATTCAAGAAAAACATAATGGAAGTCTTAGTGGGCATTTTGGTATTAATAAAACTTTAGAGCTAGTTCAAAGATTCTATTACTGGCCTAAATTAGCAAGAGATGTCAGAAAGTATGTGGAACAGTGTGTTGTTTGCATGAAAGCTAAAGGGGGAGCTAGCAATGCTGGTTTGTATCAACCTTTACCCATTCCAAACAGACCATGGGAGTGTGTGAGCATGGATTTTGTGGTAGGTCTTCCTAAGACCAAGACTGGTTTTGACAGTATTTATGTTGTGGTAGATAGATTTAGTAAGATGGGTCATTTTATTCCATGCAAGACTACACATGATGCAAGTTACATAGCCCATCTTTTCTTCAGGGAAGTTGTAAGAATCCATGGATTGCCATTGAGCATTGTATCAGACAGGGATGTGAAGTTCATGAGTCATTTTTGGAAAACTCTATGGAGCAGATTGGGTACAAATCTATCATTTGGATCAGCTTACCATCCTCAGACCGATGGTCAAACAGAGGTGGTTAACAGAGTGCTAGGTAATATTTTAAGGTGTCTAACCAAGGAATATGGATAGACCTGGGATATGGTAATTTCTCAAGCTGAATATGCTTATAATGATAGTGTCAATAGAACTACAGGAAAAAGTCCTTTTGAGGTTGTGTATGGGATGCACCCAAGAGGTATTTGTGAACTTAGAGACCTTGGATCAATGGAGAATAGGAGTGGACATGCTGAAGACTTCACTCAGACAATGAAGGAGATTCATGAGCAGGTCAAGAAAACAGTTACTGCAGCAACACAAAAATTGAAGGATAAAGTTGATGAGTCAAAGAGAGATGTACAGTTTCAAGTAGGTGATTATGTGATGGTTCACCTCAATAAATCCAGATTGTAGAAGGGCATGGCTACCAAGTTACAGATGAAAAGAGTGGGTCCATGCAAGGTATTGGCCAAATATGGCAAGAATGCATACAAGGTGGAGTTACCAGCAGACTTGGGAATCTCTCCAGTTTTCAATATTGCTGATCTGATCAAGTATAAAGGGATAGTCAAGGATCTAGATCGTGAGACGGGCATGAAATCTACAAAGACACTTCAGCACAGACATCCATACAGTCCCAAAGAAGTCATAGGCGTAAAAATCTTGGGAGCTAAGATGAAAAGACCGCTGGCATGGTGCAACAAGGTGCGTGTACATGGAGCATCTTGTTAAATGGAAGGATAAGCATGAATATGAAGCTACCTGGGTAGAATAAGTAGATTTTAAGAATCAAGGCATTGATATGTCTCTGATCTCTCCCAAACTTCCTTAGTTGTTTGTGCTGAGAGGGGGAGAATGGTGCAGGAGCACCAGGCAAAGGATTATTTTGTTTTTGAGTTCTTTAATTTTGTGGTGCTATCATAAGGTCATGTTGACCATTATTTTAGGTGCTTAGGGTTGTTTTTTTGTCTTTGGAAAAGAGGGTGTCAAGTTTCCAATGAGTTTAGAGGCTCACTTTGCTAAATAGTGAAAAATTGTTAAATGTCTGAAAACACAGCGGGTTTTACAAAAAGGCATTTTTAGGTCATTTAAGCCTCGACCCAAGAACCTAAATTGTTGGGAAGGCATATTTAAGGCATTACACAACCTTTTTTGTGGGTTAGAAGTTCTTTGTACGGACTGTTTTTCCAGAAATTAAAGAAAACAACTTTCTTGTCTTATTTTTTGTGTTTTTCTGTTCTTGTTTGCAAGACAGCAGTTAAATGAATTAAAAGAGGAATTTTGTAAGTTTTTTTAGCATGTAGAGAAGCCTCTGGAAGTTTATTTTGGCACATTTGATAGCTGTTCCATTGTTTCATCCATTCTTGTAAATTCTGTGTTTTTCCCTTATTTGCTGTTTTGACTGGAACTGTGGAAAAATGGAGTTCTAGGCTGCATTCCCTCTGTACCTGGAAGTATGGAATTGTTGGGAACGTGGTCAGGCTCCATATCTGTACATATTTTAGTGGTAGGTGCTAGGTTTTCTTTGGTTGCAGGAGTTATGAGAAAAGTCTTGCCCTAGGCGAGCCAGTGAAGAGCCCGGCTAGGAAAGGCTGCAGAACAACATTGATAACTTGCAGGGGAGAAAAGATTTTCGAAAAATTATTTTTGGAGAATTTAGGGGAAGGTCTTGGCCATGTGTGGTACCAAGGAGGAGAGCCCAGCAATCCGTTTAGGAGGAGAACTTTTCACCAGTCCTAAAACTGGTTCTGGACAATTAGAAACCCTAGTTTTCTGGGTAGTGTTTGCATGAGGGAAAAGAACGGCTTGGATAGAACCAAGACCCTAGAAATCTTGAAGTTGTAGACAAGGGAAACAAATTTCCTAAGCCAAGAACCACGTTTCTTTGGTGGGTTTAAGAGGGAAAAGCAATTTACCCCTGTTCAGAGACCAAATAGTGGCTCAAGAGCAAAACCTTTGGAATAGGCTTCATGCAAGTGTTGGTAAGATGGAGTCTAAGTGAAGTTCCAGAAACCCTAGGAGGTTGTTTTGCAGTTTTGGAAAACATTCCCTCACCCCTGCAAGATTCGCTGTATTGAAGTGAGAGACAGTCTCTTGATGATGTTATTAAGAAGGAGGAGTCATAGCACCAAGATTTGGCTTGAAGCTGCAAACTTGACAAGATAGTGAGGTTGAAGGAGAACTGTGGGAACTTAGGAAAGAGGGAGTCTTCATAGGTTAGGTGGAACAGAACCACCAAGGGGAGGCTCTCAGAAAGCCGGCGTCACAGCACAGAAACTCCAGGATCGTGCTTTCTTTGCAAAAGATTCTGAACAAAGTGTAATTCCATTCCCGCAGCCTAAGCAGCAATCTGATTGCTTCCCCTGTAGCCTCCCTATCAATTTGCCTCCCTAAAGCCAATTTTAGTTTTGCCTTGGCCTAGGAGAGGTCCTCCAAGGTTCTTTCTATTTTCCTAAACAGCCCCTGTAAGAACCCTCAGATTTGGTGTCCTCCAGAAGGTCTTTCATGCTTCTATTCACTCCCCACATCCACTTTCTTTCTCTCTTTTTATTGCCCATTCACCTGAGTCCACTTTTCTTTCAAACCTACCTTCATGGAGAAATTTATGGATAAAGGGGACTCTAGATATTCAAAACACAATAATACAAGGGAATCATGCATACTCTTATTAAGGTTCTCCTTATATAAGACTTCTTCCTTGCCCAAAGAAACACACAGAGTCATAGACCTCTTCCTACATCCATATCTAAGGTTTTAGGGGAGGAGGGTAGGTCCAAAACATAGCTATTTCTTTCTTCTAAATTCACCTCATTACAATGGGTTTGGAAGAAAGACTCCTTAGTGGAAGTTGTTGGTTCCTATCCTTTATTATTGTGTCCATTGTTTACCTCATGTTGTATCTCTAGTTCCAACACAGCCAATAGGTTAGCCTAAGGTGTCCTCAACACCTAATTCCCTATATCATCAAGTACCTTCACCATTGAGGGGGAGAGACAACCACATAAATTGCTTTATCTTTTTGCGTTTGCTATTTTTTGTAGGAGTTTCTAAGATGTCCAAATTTCCTACAAAGATGACATAAAATACAAGTAATTTCATATTATATAGATTGATTCCATATCCCAAAATTTGATTTCATAGTTATCAAGGAGGCTAGGAGTTTATTAACTGCTACACTCACACATATTCATGAAAAAAATAGCCTTATTTTTTGAACAATAACTTTATCAACAATTGAAAGACTATCAAAAATTAGCTATTCCCTAGAAAAAAAATGATTTCAAAACTTTAGGGGAGCCCTAGAACTGAGATCTAGGTCAGGGAAACTAAGCAAAGATCTGGAGAGGGGTCAATCCCAAGCTTTCACTTGTAAAGGGAAAGCAAGTTCTTGAAATTCTTATCTAAGGCCCATGAGCCTCTAGTTAGAGTCTTAATGGATAAAAGTACAAAGTCGAGGCACCCTTTTATAAAGGAAACAACCAACACTAATCCAAATTTTAAACTCAAAACAATTTTAAAAGTGGCATCTACATTTTGAATTTTGAAATGATGTAACTAATAAAATGTGTAGTTTTTATATTTATATTTTAAAAAAAAATTAAAACTTGTTTGAATATATTTTTAATAAAATGACGCTATAACTTAGATTTTGATAAAATGCTGAAAAATGAAGTTACATGAGACATCAATCTTTATATAGTAACTCTTGTTGGAGCAGGCTTCCAAGAATGTCTATAGACCAAAACAACACCTTCACAAAAAAGAGAAGAAACACAAAGAGTCTATTTCACCATAAGTGAAAACAATGAATTGAGATGAAAAAATAATGTATAAAGCATACCTTATAAAGGCACCAGAAGGTCGGTGCGTGACAGGTAACCAACATAAAAATAATTAAAATACAATTACAAAATATTAAATGCATAACCACCAATAATTAATATTGGTGTGCCTAAGTTAACTTAAAAGAATGTCAACCTAGGTTGGGTGGGTGGGGATGGGGTCATCAATGACCACAAGGGGAGGTTATTTTTGGCTTATGTAGTCAACCTAGGGGTTCAATCCTCTAGTTTTTCTAAGTGGTGGTGGCCTTCCATAGAATTAAAATTGTCGTGCACAAGTTGGTTTCTCTAACTTATTCATCGAAGGGGACTCAAGAAATATGGTTCTTATGCTAACTAGGCTTGCCTCTCCCTGCTAGAATCTTCAGGACCCCATGTCCTTGCCTCACAATCTCATCATTTCCCTTAGGAATTGCAATGTGAATCATGAATTTAGGAGTGACAATAAAGTCATTGATGCCTTAGCAAATCTTGGAGCTTTTACTCCTAATTTGGTAAAATGGGATGATATGATCTACCAAATCCATAGTAAGGTGATTGAATTAATTCAAAATGATACACCAAAGTACTATCCAAATGAGATTGAGTTGGATTTTTTGTTAGCTCATTTTGATGGTTTCCGCGCTCGTCATTTATGGAAACTTAAGCCTTCTAATCAAGCTTTCATGGTTTATTATTATTTGCATCTCTAGTTTTTGTAAAGCCATTTCTATTTCTAGTGTTTTATTTCTCTATTTTTTGTGGATTTCGTGATGGGAGGGGATTTCGTCCAAGATGAACCTACTACTTGTGATGGTTGGAAGCAAGACAAAGAGATTTGGGTGATTCTTGAATGGGGCAAGCTAGCCTCATATGTGGAGGGGATGCAAGGCGTTAACCCCACAATTTCCATGGAGTTTTCCAATTTATGGGTGGATGGGACAATTATTGCTGGTGGTGTTCCTTTTATGGTGACCCCCAAGCTTATTGTGGAGGTTAGTGGGATTTCCTTGGAATGGATTTGCATCTCATGCAAGTCAAAGAGCTATTACCAAGAGGACATGAAATGGTTTCTAAAAAGAGGGTGAGAAAGTTAACAGGTTATGCAAAATGGTTTCAATTGCGCTGACCTTCTTGGTGTTTAGAGTGCCATTTCTAAAATTCTCATGAGGTACATCACTGTTGAAGGTAATTTTTTCCACTTCCACACCCACCTTTTCTCAATGCTCAATCATCTTAGGTACAATATCAAGATGAATTTCCTCCTTTTTGATTATTTCTTCACTTGTGCAGTCTATCAAGAATTTCCAAGACAAACGTAAGAATTTACCCCTCCACCAGGGCCTTATATTGTGCTTATGCAAGTTTCATGCTATTTATTTTTCCTCCCCATAGTTACTATGCACAAGAACAACTTAACTATCCTAGACCCCACTAACCCCCTAGGGACCCCAACCCTTCTATCACTATCAATGAAACTCCTCCTACAATTCACTATAGCACTTGAGCCCAAGCTAAATCCCTTGCTAGTGACAATACCCCTCATGTCTCCATCAAATGAACTCCCCTATTAGAGCCCACTCCAATGACCATTTCTTCTAGGTCGGGGGATTTTGATAACTCCAATGATGATGATTCATGGAACCCCACCCCAATTAAGTTCCCAATTCACTCATTGGCTTAGGGCCATGACTTAGAGGTTCCCAATAGCCCACCCATTTCTAAGCCTAGCCCTCATAATTCTCCCAACCTGTGCATCAATTTCGAGGAACCTGCTATTGAACCTAGGTCAATTCATATCCTCATCGACCCCATAAGAAAAAATTTGAATGAAATTCTAGAGGTTATTAATGTTCAAAAGGATATTATGAAATGAATTTTGGGGTAGTTGGTTACTGCTAAAGAAAGGATCCAATTCTTGGAGGACAAGGTTTTTTAATAGCAGGTTGTGTGGCCTAGGGAGGTGGAGAATAAGATGCATTGGGACATGATAACTTCCTTGGCTAGATCCTTTGAGAGGTGGGAAAGGTGGGAAAAAGAGCTGGATGATCTTCAGTTCATTGTTGGTTCTAAGGAACAAAAGAAGAATTTATTGATTGAAATTGATGTCATACACCAGAACTAGGAGAAGACCATGCACTGTTTAAGGATTATCACCAACTACAACAAAGAAACAGTGAATAATATGACCCTCACTCTACAAGTTTTTTAGGATGAGATAAGGAAGAGCCTAGGGAAGCGGCTGGAAAATGAGGTGGATGAGGGTCGTGTGCGGAAGAAGGGAAAGAAGGTGGACACCTCAGTTTGTGATGTCACTAAGGATACACATGCCATTCTTCAGGGGCCTATGAATTTCTAGAAGAAGCTCAAGTTCTTGCCTCAGGAGTGGAACGTGATCATTGGTCTCAAGCTTTTAGGAGACCTATAGGTGTCTGGCAGTTTTGTGCTAGTTTTGGTATTGTTGCTTCTTTTAGTTTATTCTTGTTGGTCGAATTGTTTAAGCTTTAGTTTCTATTTACTATTTTGGTTTTCTCACTGCTCATGAGTCCTAGGTTTTCCTCTATGGTTGTTTTACAATGGGTACTATCCATTCCAGTTTTTTATAATCAAAACTTAAGAGAAAGTGCATGATAAAAACCATTCACACTAACCATTTTTTTCATTCAAATTTTTTGTGTTTATTTATAACTTGAAACTATAGTGCATGGATATATGTTTTCAAATTCTTGTAAATATATATTTTTAAATAAATATTATAATGTATGTGTATTAAAACATAGTTGTTTCCATTTGACATAAGCTTTATCATGATGAGAAAAAATGGATACCTTTTTGGGATATCACACTTTTTTCACTCAACCATTCACTAATGTCCTAAGAGTCCTAATTGGACTGAGTAACAACCACACAAGGTGAGCCAATTATCAATTAGGTGGGTCCTAGGAAGGGATTCTTAAGTTGTAAGGGGTTTACCACCAAGCAAATGCTTGGAAAAGAAAATGTTTGAAAACACGCTATGATATGCAAAATGACCTAAAACTAGAAATGCAAGCTAAATGAAAGATGTAAATGATAAAATTATGCAACAAGGAGATGGTATGTGTGCACTTGGGAAATATAGAGATGTCATGAGGATTCTAGAAGTGCAAAGAGGCTACCAAAATATGTTGTGGAGGACTAAGACGCCCAAGGTGGCGTATTATTCCCGCTGTTATTTTTCAGGGCAAATGTAAAGTATTCAAATCTCAAAACCAGATCTCTAAAAATCTTTGGAAAATGAGCTTGGGAGGACTAAGATGCCCAAGATGGCGTTTTAGTCCCATTCTAAATTTCTAAAAACTCTTAACAGGATCCTAAGCTTGAAGGTCTGCACTAGGTTCCCTTCCAATCTCAGGTTCTGAAACTTCTAAATATAGCTTGTAAGTGGGTTTATGTGAAGATGACAAATTTGTAATGAAACTTTGCAAATTTTCCAACTTTACACTCCAAGTGATCTTCAAGTCCACAATCTAGATCTACAATCATAAATATGCAAAAGGGAAAAACTTGTTGTTTGTTAGTCAATGGGGGTTTTCCTTGGTCAAACCCCTTTTTGGTAATTAAACCTTGAAATGAAATAGAAATAATGAAGGAAATGGTGAATGAATAACATGCAATGCTACAACTCAAGGAAGTTTGTAAATTTGTGTGTAATGGTTGCAATGGATATGGATCTTGAATGCTTAATAGATAATGCTTGAATGGATTGCTTGAATCAAAACCCTACATCACAAATGATAATTATTTCTTATAATATGATATAAAACACTTTGAGACTCATTGGATGATGAAATATTTTTTTTGTAAAATTTTTTGAAGTAAATAATTAATTATGAATTTTTTATTACAAATTTTAAAAAATATAAAAGCTTATGTAATAATTAACTTGGTCAAAACTTCATGAAATTTATTTTTTATTTTAATCCTATAGTATGTGAAGCATAAAATGTGATGCATGTGATTAAAAATGTATACCGTTTGAAAGTTATAGAAAATTACTTTTTAGTAATTCTCTTGAAAATAAATAATAATTATTTATTAAATTCAAATTAAAGGATAATTTAGTGGAAAGCTGAGAACTCTAAAACCCTTTTCATTTGATCAATTTTAAAAAAATAGTAGATTACATACCCTACAAATACCCATAATATTGCCACTTTTTGGCCCATCATGATCCTGCATACCCTAGTGCCAAGTCTTAAAAATTTGGGGCACAAACACCAAAAAGGGGCCCAATCCAGAGATGCCAAAATTAGGGTGCTAAAATCTCTGCAGGACTAAGATGCCCTAGGTGGAATTTTATTCCTAACCCAAAAATCAAGGACACACCGATGGAGTCATTAAATTAACATTTATGCATTGGAGAATGTTGGGATTAACCAAAAAAAATGTCATTCATAGGGCTTGTGGACATAAAATAGGACCAATTAAGCCAAAAAAAGGCATAAATAAAGTAAGGTGGGCCCAAACAAGTGTGAAAATGCAAGGGTATACATTTTACTACACTACATTTATCCCCACATTTAGTGAGAGGATGAACTTGCTTCAAACTCTCACTAAAGTAGCCAACCACATAATCAAGTGGGGTTCAAATGTACAAATGTTAGCAAGATAGGATGATAATAATCAAGAGGGTGGCCAAGTCCATAGGATCAAGATCCTATGGGAAAACCAACATAAGAAAAAAGGAACATGCTTGTGGATGATATATGAATCCATAACCAAATCGTAGATACACACCATCAAAGACAAGAAAAAGGAAAACAAAAAATGGAAAAGGAAAAACTGTAACAAATCAAGCTTTGACTAGTCATCCAACATGGTGGACTAAGTCTAGGATTTTTGTCCAAAAAGAAGTTTACAAGTGGAATACATTTTCCACTATAAAAAAAATGCACGCTCACAAGGGCTAGTGGGAGCTAGTTGTCCACTAGGTGAGCCCCAAGGGACCATATTAAAGCCATACCTTCATGACTTGAATAAGGCACAAAAATGGATGCCCACATGGGCTAGTGAAGCTAGGTGTTCACAAGGTGAGCTCCAGGGGACCATATTAAAGTCATACCTTCATGAATTTATTAAGGCACAAAAATGCATGGTCACATGGGCTAGTGAAGCTAGGTGTTCCCTAGGTGAACCCCAAGGCAGTCCATATAAAAACCATACCTCCATGACTTTAATAAGAAAAAAAAGGAAAAATGCAACAAGAAAGAGAAATGCTTATAGGGATTTTTCTTAGTTCATGCGAGGTCTTACTTTTAGGGGACATTGTTCCTAATGTCTCCAAGAGAGGACCAATCAAAGAAAGATTCACCACTTAAGGGAT
This sequence comes from Sequoia sempervirens, assembly GCA_007258455.2. Taxonomy (NCBI): domain Eukaryota; kingdom Viridiplantae; phylum Streptophyta; class Pinopsida; order Cupressales; family Cupressaceae; genus Sequoia; species Sequoia sempervirens. The sequence goes on from VDFB02058242.1 coordinate 46,852,153, forward strand.
GCAGTGCATTATATCACCATTAAGGGGAATATAATATGATGAGATAGGTCACACTCTTGAAGTACATTAATCCTAATGTCACCACAAAGAGGAAAAAATTTTGAACATGAAGTAAGAAAATCACATCAAAGAATATGAAAAGGAAAAAAATGCAAGCAAAACTATGCCAAAATAATGCCAATGTATGCCCCCACTTTAAAGAAATTGTTAACACCATGCTATGAGAAATTACTTTAAAGTAGCAAAATGAAAATGAAAACAAGAAGGAAGACATGAGAGCCAACTTGGAAATCCCTATGCCAAGTCATAAGTTTTCAAGTAAAGTTGCATCATGCAAGAGAAAAAGGAAAAGGAAGGGGTTGCCCTCAAAATGAAAACACATAACACATAAGGGATCTATGGATTTGGGGTCAGTATGTTCTTTGTTGCAATGATATTAGAGATCTTAGAACTATCATCATTCCCCTAATACACAAAACTGGAAGAATGACACAAAGAGAGCAAAGAAAAAAGAAAAAGAAAGAGCCTTTTGTGTCAACATGGAAGAGACATAGGGTGTCTCAATGCCTTGTGTCATCCCCAAAAGGAAAACACAAGAAAACTGAAAAGGAAAATGAAAGGCAAAGAAAATATAATGAAAAATATTTTGGGTTAACATGAAGGAGAGATGGATGTCTCAATGCCTTGCATCATCCCCAAAAGGAAAACACAAGAAATAAAAATGAAAAAAATATATAAAAGATTAATTAAAAGGTGACAGTATACAACATATAGAAGAATGAAGGTACAAATAGATGAATGCACATAGAGAGAGAGAAACATCAAACAAAACATCATGGTGATCATGGTACACACATGCAAACAAAAGAAAAAGAAAGCAAAAAGGAAAGGAAAAGAAAAAGAAAAGATAATAGGCTAGTAAAGAACATGAGAGTCAACCATCTAGCAAGTCATCCACATCCCAACCTTCTTCAGTATACGTAGAATTCAGATCAATAGTGAGAGGGACAACATCAAGTGTTGTACTAGGAGAATCACCAAGTTCAACAAATGGTGAATCGCTCGATTGAGGAGGAATTCCATGGTTGTTGTTGTTTAAGCTCATAGAAGAGGAAAATAACTAATTTAACTTATTATTCACTTTCTCATCAATTTTATTTGTTTCCTCATCATCATCCAAGTTAACCACAACAAGAGGATGAATGATAATATCCATAGAAGTTGTTGGTCCTTGTTGTGGTGAAGGTATAGCTTTTGTTTGTTCTCGTAAGAGAGGAGGGTCATTGTTTATTGCTTCTGTCAAGTTTGGATTTTGATTTTCACTATTGTTATCAATATTAATCTTTCAAGTGATAGCATGACATTTACGCCTATGCTCTCTAGCATTCTAGTTTCTTTTATTATGATTTTCAAGTTGCATTTGTGTAGGAGTGGGTTTGTCAACCATAGGTTCATTTTCTTCTTGCGAAGGAAGAACAAAAGAAACCATAGAAGGTTTTTCAACCACTTTCTCTTTGAATTTGTATGCTTTCTTAGGAGGTGGATTAGTACTTGTTTGGGTTTCTCTAGGTCTCTTGTAGGAAATAGGTAAGGGATTGTTCATGGATGGGTCTTGGTTTGTTGGAAGGATTTTAGACTCAAGATTATTTTCTTTAGGTGGTGGATGTTCAAACATGGGTGGAGGTTTAATCATGGGTCGAGGAAATTTTTCAAGGGATAGTTTGGCTATGTGTAAACAAATATTTTGGCACCCGAATGTCCTTCTAGCCCTTATAGGGTTTTTCACCTAAAAGGGGAAAGATGGGCCAAAATACAATGTAAACATTCAAATATTGATGTGATGTGGGTGCAATATTCCTAAATAAGATGAAATAAATGCAAAAAACTAATAAAATGGATCAATTATTGAATGCAAACTAGGAAATATGAAGTGTTTGAAAATGCAGTGTTGTATGCAAACATGAACTATAAACATCCACAAATGAAAACATAATTGAATGAGATTGAAAGGGGTGCACCTAGGAACTGAAAGTAGATTTGATAAGGTTTTGGAATGCTACAAAATTCACTATTGATTCCCACTGGGACTCATTCGCCATATATGGCAAATCAATCTAGGTTCTAGTAAAATCTATCGAAACAAATTTTAGGATGTTGGGAACTCAAAAATTTAGAAAAATATTTTTCCAGCTTGTTAGTGGGACTCATTTTCCACAATGGAAAATCAATCCACCTACAAAAATCTACAAAGTCAAAGGTCAACTCTGTGGGTCTTGGTCTGCACTTTTCTACTTGTCGGGTTGTCAGATTTGAATCTATAGAAAATGGGTTGAAAGGGGTCTTCAAGCTCCAATTGGGGTTATGTTGACTTTGATGACTTAGATGACTTTTCAACACCTTTTTGACACCTTTCTCCTTGACAAATTTTCCTACAAAACCTACAAACACACATGCAAAGAGGGGAAAAAGGGTTAAGGGTTAGAGTATAGGGGTTTTCCTTGTTCAAACCCCACTTTGGTAATCAAACCCTTGATAATGAAATGAAATGAGAAAGGAATGATGAAAAAATAACATGCAAATTTCATAAACTCACCAAATCCTTATTGTTGAAGTATGAAGATATGTCAATGGCTACTCCAAGATGCTTGATAATTGCTTGATTTAATGATGCTATGATGCTTGAATGCTTGAATGAATGAGTGTATGAGATGATTAAGTGAATAGGATGAATGGGTGTTAAAATGAATAGAAAATCATGTATTTATACACAATTATGCCCTAATTTCCCAAAAATACATCACAGGCCACCCTTAGTTATTTAAGAATAAAAATCCGCCAATAATTTGAATTTATTTTGATTTTTGTGCCAAGAGGGATTCATTCACCACCCTGGACGAATAGGTACCACTCAAGGCATATGAGTGGGTGTCGGAAATTATATTTTCTTTAATGTTGTTTGTTGAGTTTGTATTAAAAATACACTTAATTAAGGCCTATAAGCGCATAAAGGGGCCAAATAAAGCATAGGAAAAGTGTATTTATTAATGACAACCCTAGAAAATCGTGAATGTTTGTTACAATACTTTACAACACTTTGAACTATTAGTCGCATGCACGTGAATGCAATAATTAGCTGATAGGGGTCCACTGCAAATGCCTCTTCAAAGGGAAGGAAGGAAGGAAGAAAGTTGTTTTTGTGATGTAATGTGAAGTATAAATTATCAGAAATATTTGTAATTGTTTGAATGAGTCAAATAAAGGAAACCATGTTAATAATTGAATATGGAATAACATGAGGTTGGTTTATAGTAGGAGGTGAATGAGAATAATATTTGTTGAGTACATTGTAATGAACAAAGATGTTCAAAAATAAATTTATATATTTATATGGATAATTAGATGGATACATCAATTAAATCAAAGCTATGTGTGTAAAATTATTTTATATCTCTATATTTAATTGGCATATTGTAAAACATTTTAAACCTGATGTTATAGTCTAGTTATTGATTGTTATCTGACGGCAATGCATGGGAGATTAAGAACCATTTGCATAAAATGGGAAATTGATTTTTTGCGTTTCCACATCAATTATTTTTAATTACAAATAGATTATGGAAATTCATAATAAAACCATAGGTTGTCTTGCTTATTTCGAATGTATCCATTAATTGCAATCTCAAGCAATTAATCATGAGTACTATAATATTTAGTGCCAAATAATGCAACTACAATTTAGAATATATGTATGTATGTATATATATATATATACACACACACACATATACATGCACTATTGATGGTGCTTAACAAGGAAAATCTATATTGGGTCGAGTTGTTGGACCATGGAAGAATTTTAAATAGACTCAACATTTTTGAAAAATTCAATATTACAAATGTCCTAATATTACAAAATTGAATCAAAAAAATACTTGCACCAAAATATATAGTATTAAAAAGAAAATGTTTGCTTGTTGTTGTAAAAAATCTGTGTACACAAATTTAAGAAATCATTGGAATAGTGTCAACCTCCATTAAACAATCTCCTGTAACTCACCTAATCAAAATTATTCAACACTCACATTATTTATAGCTCAATATACCAACATTTATAAAGACATGTAGGTTGCTGATGTGTAAAGATATGTAGAAATATAATGGCAAGTTATAAAATATGTTTGCCACTTATAAATTTGTGTGCCAAGTATCATACGACTTGCCTTAAATGCCTATTTGTATATAAAATATATAAAATTTCTCTTAATAAATTACATTTGATGAACTAAATAAAATTTAAATTTTCAAATAATTAGTTTTGTTAATAATAATAATTTCTCTGCAAAATTTAAGGTATGATATAATTTTATATGTATTTGTATAAGAGGAAATTTTCACCCTAGGCGCAATTCCCCTTTTTACCTTTATACACTTTAGAAAATCAAATTCAGAGGATTAAATTTACTTAAGGCCATTGTTGGTGGTCAACATGGAGCCTATTTTGTATGTCAGTGGAAGTATTTATGTTGGGGATGCCCGCCCAGTGCGTAGACATCCACACGATGTGCTTATGTCCCTGGCAGATTCCTGTGGCTGAGCCAGTAGAGGCATTACTCTTCCCATTGGTAGTAAAGTTGTAATGCCTCCTTCAGCCAACCAACCCGAATATGGCCATTTTCATCTTCATTCATTCATATTCACTCCTTGAACTTGCATTCCAACTCTTCAACAGATCAGGCCCTCATTCTAGCACTCTCACAAGCTCACTTTCACTCACTTCCAAGCATTCCAAGCATTCCATTGCAGCAACATCACACTCCATCAACTTGGTAGAGCACATTTGGGACCATGCCATACGCAAAAGAGGCTTGAGTTCCTCTCATTTTCTCCCCTAAGCAGCCTTGAGTGCTCCCGGTGGAGGTGGTAAGCTTCCCTCTCCTCTCCTCTATCATTTGGTGAGTAGCATAGTATTGCATTGTAGTGTTTGTGTTTTCATTAATTTTCTTCTTTATCTCTTTCTTTTGGTTGTCCATGGTGGTGGAAACACCTAAATGGGGGTCTGATTGAGGCAGGCCTCTATATAGACCCCCAACATTTTCCCATCTTGTTGTGTGTAGGTGTGTGAGCTCTTGGAGAATCAACTGGTGAACGAGTTCATTGGTGAGATTCTCCTCATCTTCATCACTCTTGCTTATTTACTTTATCATATTAGAGATTATATAATATACTTAGTTCTATCATTTTGGCCCTTTAGTTAGCTTGTTGGGCCATTAGCTAGTTTTTAGTGAGTTAACCTCATTTTTATTGCTAACTAGCCATACGAACGACATCACACTTTTGAGATGCCAACGTGCCACGCTGTCATCTAAGGTCTGCACTTCTGTCCTAGAACATAGAGCTTTCCAAGATGAAGTGTTAAACCTGGAAACCAGCTTACCTAGCCTCTTTCTACATTTTGAGCCTATTAAGTAGTTGAGAGGCCCTACGGTCCTCATTAGCCTTGCCTTACATACCCTAAACACTACACTTAGCTGAGGTAAGTTAGGGCAGCCTCTCAGATCTTGACCCTTCATGACCTAGGGTTTTGCACGCAGTGTTCCCCCTCTCTTACATTTTTGGTGAGCCCGACGTGAACCAATGTATGTTCATTTTTTGGTGTTGAAGCTTCCCCTGGTTGCTTCGTGATTGTTGTGTTCTCGAGTGTTGTAAAGGTTTATGAGCATCACAACCCAATCCACAACTTTTGGGCATATCATAAGGAGAAGTGTACAACACCTCGTTATGGATAGAACGAAGGTCTTGCTTGTTCTCTCTACAGGTCTCTTCTCTGCTCTTTCCATTAGTCTAGCTGCATAGGAGTAGGTGTCAAGGGATGAGATAGGATTCACTGACGAAACTGATCACATCCCCACTCCTCCTGCGTCCCCCATGCCATCATTGATGGATAAGCATGAGGCCTTTCAAATCCTTGTTGAATATGTGTCCACCCTTACAAGGGGGTTGGGAAACCTTGAAAATCATTTGGAAAGAAATTTGAAGATGGCTAGGGCCGCTTGGGTTGTTAGCAAACTAAAATATATGATGGATAAAGACTGAACAGGTGTAGAGCTTCTAGGTAGTTTCTTTGGTCCTGCCAAAGCATGCGTCCCTTTGGGCAACCCTATTTTGTCACAAGGAGTCACCTTCAAAGAAAATGAGAGACAACTATGAGTATCAATGCCTCCCACCTCTATCTACATGGTTGATGCACTTCCTTCCATTACTATTGCTTCCATCCCTAATCAACCAGAAACTATCAAGGTGAATAAGGTCCCGTTGGGATTTAACTTTACCCCTTTTTTCACCTCCGATGGTGGAGGTTTTGGAAGAATAGGTGGTGGAGGCTTTGGTAGTGGTAGTGGATCTAGTAGTGAAGGTGGTGCTGGAGGAGGTGGATCTGGCGAAGGTCATGGTAGTGGCTCTAGTAGTAGCTCTAGGAGAAGTCACATTGGTGGTGGCTTTGGAGGGTGTTCCTTTGACCCTTTATCTTCTAACGACCCTATTCTAAACACTCTACTTCAAAATATGGGTAAGATGCAAAATTAGTTAGTGAGCCTTTCCCAAGCCTCTGCCCAAACTATTTTCTAGCCTTTCTTCCAACATAGCTTATTGTCGGTTGCCATCTTGAACACTCCCTTCCCTCAGGGAATGGAGATTCCTAAATTTGAGAAGTTTGGTGGTAAGGGGGATCTGTAGACACACATGTCTACCTTTAACACCCTCTACATTGAATTTTTCCATCATGACACCTTGATGGCTAAACTATTTCCTCGATCCCTCAAGGACACAACACTCAAGTGGTATTGTTCCTTTCCTAATAATTCTATTTTCTCATTCGAACAACTTGTTAATCAATTCCTCATAAAATTCCAAGCAAACATCGGGCCGAAGATGACCTTTACGGATCTTGTTCGATGTAAGTAAAGAGACAATGAGAAGATTACCAATTTCATAGCCTATTTTCAAGTGCTTCTTTCACAAATATCATACCAACTACCCGATTCTAACGTGCAAAAGGTGTTCATAAGGAACTTACAAAATCCTTGGCAAGAGAAGTTTGGCCTTATGAAATACCCTTCCTTCATGCTTTTGTGTGTAGCCTTACGAGAATACCAACAAACAATTGCCCAGTTCGGTGGATCCTTCTTGTGCTCCTATTTTGAAGGAAAGTCCATGGTATCAATCTCTAGGAAAGGAAAAGCCACTACAAATGTAGTAGCCGTTGTAGATGAAAATGGTCTCAAATGCAACCGGAAATTTACAAAGTTGTTTGAATCTTACACTTTTGTCTTGCAAAAGTTATTGAAGGACAAGATCATAACTTTTCCACCCCCTCACCCTGTTAGGGAACCCTATCCTAATTGGTACGATGGGAGTGCTTACTGTCAGTACCATCATATTAAAAGACATGATACCGAATGTTGTATGTGGTGTCATCATGAAATACTAGACCGTATCGATGAAAGTTGCATTCATCTTGATGGGAACAAGTAGAACACTAACAAATCAGTGGCAAAAGCTAACAGTGAATTATAGATATACATGGACCCATTTCCGTCACATTTTGCTAACATGATTATTGATCCCATTGATTTTGTTCCTGAAATCAAGGCCTATGTGAACATGGTCATGGTAACTCCTACTACTCCACTAGTGTTTGGTTGAATAGATATTATATTTACAACATAAGATCTACCCTTAAACAACAAGCCTTCACCACTTTACATTCCCACTCACATTAGTGGTAACATTGTGATGGGAGTCTAGATAGACCCCACAAGCCATGTGAATAGTATTACTGAAGAAACATTAGTATTGAAATCATTGCAAAAAGAAAAGTATGGAGAAACAAAATCCACCATCTATACCCATGATGGTATGAGTCTTAAACCTTATGGCTCAATCACTTTGTCCATCTTGGTTAGACCTAGGACTGTTGACATAGTCTTTAATGTTATTCTAGAGTTAGACCTATTTAGAGTGAAGCTAAGCATTCCTTGGTTGGCTTCCATGAATGGGTTCACATCCATTATTCATAAGTGTTTAAATTTTTCCCACGAGGGTGTCATGCATGTAGTGCATGATAAGAGATATCGAACTTTGGTATCTCGTGGTGGATATTCAATAGATCACTTTTGGGCCACCCCAGTTGGTCCGCTTCCTCTGAGAATGGACCTACTTTACAAGAACTACATGAAGTAAAAAACTAGGGGCAAAGGGGAGCCAAAGTTGACCCTTCTTGCAACAGAAAAATTGGTCACCTCCTCTTCCCGAGATGAAAAGAAGGAGCCTGTGCTTATGACTAATCTTTCTCCAAGAGAGAAGTAGAATTCCATGCTTGCCCCTTCTCCTCCCTGCAAAGGCAAAGAGAAGGCTACACTATCTACTCCCTCTTCCCTGAAGAAAGAGAAGAAGCCCATAATGGATCCCTCTCCTTCATGTAAAGATAAAGGATAAATGACTTTCTCCCAAACTACCTTGTTGTCTCCCCTTTCCTGAGAAGAGTACTGGATGAGTAGACCTGGTTGTTACCCACTGAGTTCAATGATTCCCCCTTGGCATAGGCCCAAGAATAGAATCATGGACCTTCCTAAAAATTTCCTTAACCATGGTACTACTTATCGTCAGAAATAAAGGTTCTCATAGAGAATTCAATCCAAGACCTCCTACTACTCCTGCTCCTAAGGCAGTGAGTTGAAAGAGGCCCACTATCAAGGTTCTTGAGTCGACTCCTCCTGTCGCTCCTCAACCAGCTTCCCCTTCTCTTGTACAAGAACCCATTCCTCTACTTGAAACGATCATAATGGATAGTCCTATGGTTGAGTAGGAACCTCCTGTCCCTTTGCAAGTTCCAAATTCTAACTCCAAGAGCTGTAGAAACTTGCTTGCATGTGAGCGCAAGCACCAGTTGAATGATCTCCTTTCTGAGCAGGCCACCTCACAGCAGGAGGAAGAAATGACCACTCCTATTTCAAGTCCTCTTGTCACAGGGTATGTGCAGGTTAATGGTGGGCCAAAAAGTAGCAATGAGGAAAAAAAATGTCTTTCGTCAACAGAGAAAATGTGAAAAGAACATGTTGACTTTTTGTAGGCTTGGGTGTCACCATACCAAACACCAAAGCTACTTTTACACATCGGATATCTGATTTGTAAAAAGTATATATTAAACACTTCTGTCTCTTTTTTGAACTCATTCGGCTGAGAAGAACCCGTGGGCACACTGTTCATCCATTGTTCATGTAACGGATATCCAATATAGACTAAATTCGATTCGGAAAGGTAAGTTTATTTATTTTCATTTGATTTGAATAATTTCACATGGTTTTTGTTGATTTTTTTTTTAAATAGGGTTTTTGATTGAGTTTTTGTGAAAAAATTGAGTTTAGAATAGATTTTGATAAAAAAAATGAATGTTTTTTGTGGATTTTTTTTCACAATAGGGTTTTTTATTGATATTTTATGAAAAATTGAATTGAGAATGGATTTTGATAAAAAAAATGAATATTTTTTGTTGATTTTTTTTCAAAATAGGGTTTTTGATTGAATTTTTATGAAACAATTGAGTTCAAAATAGATTTTGATGAAAAACATAAATGTTTTTAATGGATTTTTATTTAAAAATAGTGTTTCATTTTGTAGAAATCCAAATTTGGACACTTAATTTACAAATTTATCACTTTTCGTCTAGACATCCTCTTATCAAGGCAATTTATATTACTATTATTTAATTAATATATTTAATTCTGCTAAATCCCTAACGTATTTAATTAATAATTAAATACCTTACCATCCTTAATCCTCTTTTCATCAAATAAATTAAATAAATATTACATTTATTTAATTCCTCACATGTCATTTTCATCTAATCCTAATCCATTTCCTAATCTTTTCATTAAGGATGTGCACATGCCTAATCCTTGATTAGGATGTGTCACATCCTCCAACTTTTGCAAGTTGGCTTTGTCCTAATTGCCCCCTAATTATCCTCTAATTACAGTTAGTTAATCCTAATCATTCTTCCAAGGGAATTTTTAATTCCCTTTTATTCCAATCTCTGGACTTGTTCACATCCACTGTAACCCAAGTCCCACCTTTTTGGAGCCCATCTTTTATCTTTTAGACTTTCCTAAGAATGTAAATTTTTAATTCACACTTATTTCCCCAACCACCTTTCCTTTTCCCATGTAGATTTTTGAGGAATTCTAAAATTCCTCAAATGTCTCTTTCACTCCCACTTGGGGACAAGAAATCCCTTTTTGTGGAAATCTTCTCACTCCCCAAGGTGCATGTCCTTTTTCCACCTCATGTACCTTCTTGACAACTCATCTCCACCTCATATCATCTTGTCCACTTCACCCTCCACATGTCAAGATGTGAGGGCTTGTGGGTTCCCAACCCACCATAGCCCTTCATCTTGGCCTTGTTGGATGCATCTCAACCGTTGAATTCTCTAGAGAATTCAAATTCTTCTATAAATACCCCCTCTTCAAGGGAATTTTCAACACTTTCATTTGGAGCAACTTTATGCTGCCAATTTGCACTCTCAAAACACTTTGCATTTTGATAACTACATGCTATCCATTTGAATCCTCAAGCCTTTTCAATCATTTAACCATCTTTGTTAATCACCTTGCATATTTAATCTTGCATCTAGTCACTTAAGCAATCATCTAAGGAGCACACAATCCATTCCAAGCAAGGGCCAATCAAAGAGGTATCAACAACAAGGGAGGTAAAATTATTTGTGTTTCATTTTATTTACATTCCTTTTCATTGTATCACTCTTTTGGCTAATCTTGAGGTGTCCTTGGTGTTTTGTCATTCATATTTCTTAGTCATTTTGCACCCATAGAATAGTATAGATTCCAAGGTAACACATTTCTGGCACGCCCGGTGGGACCCACAAACGGGTCTTGCATTTAACATCCCTTTTGGATTAAGTATTTTGCAAGAAAAGTTCGCAGAAAGGTGGCAACGCCCCCGCAGAAAGGTGACAGCGCCCCGAAACAGTACAGTTTGGAAGGTAAAATAGGCGTTTTGGCTTCGTTTTTGCTCTAGTTTTTTGCTATTTTCACGTGATAACTCTCTAACATTGTTCTGGTAAGAATATTGTTGTTTTTCACTGATGTTTTGCAGCGTATTAGGGCGTTATTGATCAAAGAGTGAAGAAGAAGACAGCTAACATTTGCTTGCAGGACCAACCATTTGATCAGATTTTTAAAAACTATCTTTGCTATTTTTGAACATAGTCTAATTAGGGGGATTAAAACTTCATTGCTTGCTGTGATTTCTTGTTTTTGTGTCACCCAAGGGGGCATTAATTTGTTTTCGCTTTCCCCTTGCACTTTGTGTGAGCCTGGGGAGTAGTTGGAAATGGTTAGTGTCTTCTTTTTAGTGGGACCTGCTTGTGGATTTCATCACCCCAAGGGACGATTCCAACCACGTGTACCGGCGGGGTATATAAAGGGGGGAGAATGAAAGTTGTACCCCAATCCAGTCGCGTCATAATTGGCAGAGCGTCAAAGCTAGGGTGATACCTAGATAGACGTGAAGAGTTGGTCCGAGCCTTTCAGTATCTCGCTGGGGTTCCCAACTCACGCTTGTGATGGACTGGTGTTCACGGTTGTGCCTCACGTATCGAGAGTATATTGAGGACTCCCTAGAAACCTTGTGCATCCTAGATTAAGACCTTGCCTTGCCATACCCTTAATATTAATCATAGGATTGTGCTTGTTTGAAGTGTTTTCTTGTGAAAAATCTATGAAATATTTGGTACATTGGCCTTATTTTATCATTTTGAGTCATTGCCATAGCCATTGCCATCAAAACCAAATTCTGCTTTACCGCAGAAAGGTGGCAGTGCCCTCTGCCTTACTGCAGAAAGGCAGCAGCGCCCCTAATTTACTGCAGAAAGCTGTAAACGCCCTGATTTTGCTGTAAACACCCTGATTTTGTTGTAAATGCCCTGATTTTGCTATAAACGCCTTGATTTTGCTGTAAACGCCCTGATTTTGCTATCTACGCCCCATAAAGTTGTTTACGCCCCTGATTTTACTGCAGAATGTTGACTACGCCCCTTTAACTTCCCGGGGCTGTCATTTACAAACCGTGCATCGGATTGACTTCGTTCAAAAACCAAAGTTACTTAGTTTTTCAAGATCTATCCAGTGGTGCCTTCCATTTCCATCTATCAATAATTTGACCATCTCCGGGTGGCCACGCCCCGCATCGCAGGGTGGACACGCCCCTAACTTCCCGGGGCTATCATTTACAAACCGTGCATCGGATCGACTTCATCCAAAAACCAAAATTGCTTAAATTTTCAAGCTCTATCTAGTGGTACCTTCCATTTCTTCCTATATAATCAAACCATTCCATTCCTCTAATCAAATTCATCTAATCATCTAATTAATCCAATCAGACCAATCCTATCAAATTCATCCAATCATCTACCCGATCCAATCATCCATCTACTAAATCCCATCAAAATCAGAAGCAATCCCATCCAATCATCCTAATATGAGCTTTTGTTCAATCCTGATCTGAGCGTGACCAAAATCCTTATTTGAGCTTTAATTTGTTCCCATTCAAAATCTTTTATCCGTCCTCTTTATCCTTTCACCATCATGAATCCTCATCCTCCATCAATAGTAGTCAAGGGAAACCCTAATTACATGGATGACGATAATGAAAGTCTTGTCGATCAAGAATAATATGACATAGATCCCCTTGATGCTATCATCACTGGTAAGCTTTCTCCACCCACTTTCCACAATCCAATCACCCCTTCCAGTTATCCCGTTATGTCTTCATCCATGCCTAATCATGCTCCTTATGCCACCTTTGACAATGGATATCCAATATCTTATTCATCCCCATATTTGTCATCTCCTTCATCTACATCATCCCCTTACACAACATCTACATCCTCTTATCCTCATCTTCCATCACAATATTCCTGTTACAATTCCCCATCCATTTCCCCCTATCCTCTTCCATCTTCCCTTCCATCCACTGTCCATCCATCCATTTCCATTCCATCCATCCATCCCTCTTTGTCCCACCACCTACTGTCCTCTTCAATCCATTTCATCCTTGTTCCATTTCGGGTGTCCTTCCCCTTGACAAATGCATCCAGTCCCTGTTCATCTGCTCCTGGTCCTCCGTCCAGTCCTGTTCGTCCGTCTGCTCCTGAGGATCCTCCATCGATCCTGATCCCCATCTGCTCATGATTCTTACGTTCAATCCCGTTTCATCCCGTCTGGCCTGGATCCCGCAGTCATGTCTTATTCCATTTCTACCCTAGCCAAGCCAACCATATGCAAATCCTGTTTAATTTCTCCAAGGACTCATTACAAAGAAGCCATCCCCAACTCCACATCTTGAAGTCATGCGGGCAACGCATTTAAGCCATTATCCGAGGTCACTGGTAGTGAGACCCTTCTCCATACCACACCTATTATTTATGTTACCACCCCTAGCACTGATCAAACCATTGAAGCCATTGAACCCACTAAATCCATCAAAACCCCATCTTCTACTCCAAGAACCACCGAATCCATCAAAGACGCCCAAGCCCAATCCACTCCCTCTACTCCTAGATCTACCCAATCCATCGAAGATACCCAAATCCAATCCACTCCTCCCACTCCTAGTAGCACCAAAACCCATCCTGATGAACCTCATGAATCTTCCATCCCTCCATCTTCCCCACTTGAAGAGTCCCAACAAGACTCCATTATCATGCCTCCTACACACAATGAGTCATGCCAAGAGTCTAATCCAAAGCATTCCAACATATCCTCTTCTCTAGATCAAGATCCTACCATCCCATCTAGTCCACCTCAAGATCACAGTCCCCCATCCATTCCATCCCGTGATCCCCTTGTCATTCAAGCTTCCACTGCTCCATCTCCATCTCCATGCATGAGCCTACTGCCACTGTCGGGATGCATTTCTTTCTCCTGATGCTGCTATCCCCTCGTCTCCTTCTCATAATCCCCCATCATCGCCTAAAAGTGCTATCCCCACACGGCTTGCATATCCCCTTGGTCCTCTCACATTCCTCCATGGTGGTCTCCTCGCAGAAGAAAAACAAAGCATATACACCAACTCTCCTCTTCCACCTAATAATGGACTCGCATCATTCTTCCAGAATAATAAAAATCCTATCCTAGATCGAATACTCAAGAAAATGAACTATCAAAGAAAAGGTTTAGGCCTTCATGAGCAAGGTATTATAGAGCCCATTCAAGCTAAAGAACACTTGTATCCACAAGGTCTCAGATGTACTACTCACGACTCGCAATCCAAAAATGTTGGTACAACCTCTAGATGTCCTCAATGAGCCTTTTCCAAAAGAAATATTGGCTCTTCCCATCGCCCCACCAGATCATATGTGGCCATCCCTCCTCCTCTATCGTATCACCCCAAAACAATAGTTCATCTTCCCTCTTCCACACTCCATCCATTTCCGTTACCACATCCCTCCATCCTGCATCTCCAATCCTCCATCTACCATGCCCATGTTTTTTTCCCCTAGGTCCCTCACGTCTATTTTGGGCCCTATATCCCAAAATCCACCTCCTCCATCTTGTCCTATCATCCACTTTCCATCCATCACCTATCCATCTCATCCATCATAAACTTGTCCCTCTCCCCATATACCCCCATAGTTGCGGGATCAACTCAGAGCCTTACCTAAACATCCTCTGTCTACACAGAATCCCCATACTCCTACCTCCATCACTCCACATCATTCATCTCCTCACACCCATGCCATTGCTACTAAAAACACTTTGATTGTTAAAGAAAAAATGCATAAATCCAAGCATCCACATGAATCTACGACTCCCCATGTCCCCTCTAAAAGACATGGTGAAGAGAAGAAAAATCAAAATATACATCAAATCCATAGGCCACAAGGGCCTACCAAAGCAAAGATCAAAACCATGTGGATCCCAAAGAAAAAAGATGCAATGCCATCACATGAAAAATTAGTAAGAACATCCAAAGTTGCTAATTCAAAAGCTAATCATGCACCCCTTTCATCTCCTAAGTCTCTTTTGGGTCCTTATGTCCCGAAATTCACCATTCCATCTCCTCCATTATCCTCACATTCTCCATCCTTTAATCCTATTATCTTTCCACATCCACCACCACATGTGCTAATGTTGGTCCTAAACACATCTCCCCATCACATATCCACCCCATCATTCTATCCATACCCTTTCCAACATCCCATCCATTATCCCATGTATCAACCCCATCAAATCCCTCTAATTCAGCCTCATGCATAATCCATTTAGCCTCATAAGGTTGTACCAACATCCAACAGTCACTTCAAACATGGGATCATAACACCTTGATCCTTATCACATGTCTTATAAATCTGCTTATCCACTTCCTTATCCTTACCCATCTCCTTTTGCATGACATCCAAAAAGTCAAAAAATCCACAAAAAAAAAAAGAGAAGAAAAATAGTAAAGAGAAATAATCCATCCAATGGTGAAAACTTGGCAAACAAGCGCCTTGGATAAGTACCATGATGAAAACCTGGCAAACAGGCATCATGCATAAATCCCCATCTGCACTTGGGGGCAACTTCCTAATATGCACTCCCTCCATCCTTCTTGTGATCTTGATCAAAATAGGGGCACCTATCTATGCATGTTTTGGACACCTATTGGTATACATCCCCTTCATCCATGCTCTATCATATTCCTTAGTCACCCATCCTATTCTCATCTAGTTATCTCCTTTATCTTCCCATCCACTTGTCTGCTATCCCTCATGCCTCCTCATATAAGATATATCTAGAGTGGGGGCATCTGCTTCCTTTGTGACATAGTCCTTGGAGACACCATCCATCATAACATCCCTTCCATCTCCCCATCTTTATCTTTGTATCTATCTATCCTTGCATTCCTTTCATCTCCCAATCCTTATATTCCTATCCATCCAAACAATCCCTCCCATCCCCCACCTCTATATCTCTATCCATTCTTTCATCTTTATCCTCATCCCATCTCATCCCATCTCACAATCCCTTGTCATTGGTATCTAGCTATAGACCTCCCCTCATGCAACCCAATGTCATTTATCTACTCGTCATCACTCCTAATTCTCTTGCACATCTTTCTAGTCCCTATCACTTTTCATCACTCATCTCATCCTTTCAAGTCATTTTAACGATTTGGATAACTATCCCAGCCCTGAGCTTTATGTGATCATCATCATCCTATCCAATCCACTAGGTCTATCCTATCTTTTCGTATCGGTCCCACCTTTTTATCCACTTGTCCTATCATCTTATCATCCTTTATCCATTGTTTGCCTTTGGTCTTGTCGAACTACATTGCCCCTGCACTTTCACATAGGCAAGGTCGATCATTTGATCCACCCCCGGGGTTCCATCATCGATCTTCATTGTCCACTTTGGTCCTCTATTGTCTATCATTGGTCTTTACTCCTTTTGTCCATCCTATCTTTACCATCCATCAAGGTCTCCATCTTGGTCAGTCATCAGCCTTTCACTGAACTACGAGGGCTCTGCGCTTTCACGTAGGCAAGGCTAATCTTTGATCGGCCCCCGAGCCCCTAGGTCTTTAGGTTTTGTCAGTCCCATGTCTTGTCTTCCTTGTGTCGTGCCATCAAGCTATGCCCTTATCTAGCTGGTTCTTAACAAACAAGATCCACTTGTATCAAAAAATCCAATCAGTTTGAATATCCTACGTCATATCGATCTTTTAGCTTAGTATCCATCATCGGTCTCAACAGGATGCATCCTTCCTAATAGACCTCATCCATCCCATCCATCCCCTTGATCCTATGGCAAAGGACATTTGAAATTGATTGTGATCTTTTGATGCTTTTGGCTTTTGTTTATCATTTGAACTCCCTATCATCACTTGTCAAAGCCGCCATGACCCATCATATTATGGCGTGTTTTGATTGGTCAACATAGGGGCACATATTAATCTTTTTGTCTATTTTTGTGTCTTCTTGGTTGTCCCACATCGTACCCACCAAGATCCCCGAGGTCTTGTGTTATGATGGGGCACCCTTTTGTGCTTGTGGTTATCTCAATACCTGGCCCGACCAAGGTCTTTCTGCCCTTGGGGTGTTGGGATAGCCTTCTTGTCTGTTGTGTTTATTTCATGCATTAGACACTATTACGCCTTGGTTCCACATACCCTGGCACTTGGTGTCTTATGCTATAGCAAAAATCAATGCTCCAAAGATGGAAAATTGCTTTAGGATTGCATTTCATTCTCCATTCCATCATTTTGCATATATCCCCCATCCTCTTATATATCACAATCCCCCCATCCATTCATCCTTCATCCTTATCCCACATCTCTATCTAATCCCCACCCTTTCCATTTAGCCTGAATCATCTAATCATATCCTTGGTCTTGTTCCCAGTCTTGTTACCAGCCTTGACCCATCATAATTATCATCCATTAGTATCCTTCCCTATCTCTATGGTGTTGTTTTAGGATGTATCCTTCCCTCATCAACAACACTTTCATCATCATCATCGGGAGGTATTCTTCCCTATCCTTTAGTGGTGTTTTGGGATGTATCCTTCCCTCATCAATACCACTTAGTGGGATGTATCTTTCCCTATCCTTCGTGTTGTTTTGGAATCCTTAATTCCCTCATTGACAACACTCCATCCATCATCAACCCATTTTGGCTTGTACCTTGACTGGGGCAACATCACCTTTTGAAATCCATTTGTGCTTCATCCATCTCCATATCACTTACTCTCTTACCCATCACCTTGCATCATCTTCCTCATCTCCCCTTGCATCACATCATCTATTTCAAGAGCACACACGTGTTCTCTTCAACCCGCATGTCCTCTCGAGGGGGCATCCTCAATCCCTACTCTTCATCTTGACCCCCATCATCTTTCTTCCTAGTCATCCCTTTGATGACTGGGGCATCTTTTCCAATCTAACCATCTCCTTCTGGGCTCTATATTTTAATATTCTTCGAAATGATGCTACTCTGTAACACCATCTCAAAAAGGGGAAAAATGTAGACACCTAAATTTGGACATTTACATTTGTCACTTTTCGTCTAGACATCCTCTTATCCGAGTTAATTAAGTAATATTACTATTATTTAATTAATATCTTTAATTCTGCCAAATCCCTAAGGTATTTAATTAATTCATCACCTTACCCTCTTTTCATCTCAAATAAATTCAATAAATGTCATTTATTTAATTCCTCATCGGTATAATCTAATCCATTTCTAATCTCTTCCATTGGGATGTGCATGCCTAATCCTTGATTGGGATCACATCCACTCAACTTTTTGCAGAGAGATTTGGCTTTTTTATCTAATTGTCCCTAATTTATCCTCTAATTATAGGTCGTTAAACCTAATCTGTTCTCCAGGAATTTTAATTTCTTTTATTCTTCCTAAGATTCCCCTCTTTTATATGTGAATTTTTAATTCACATTCCATCCTTCCAAGGTTTCTAGAACCTTGGACTTGTCACAATCTCCACATGTGACCAACCTTGGACTTGTCACAATCTCCACATGTGACCAAGTCCCACCTTTTGGAGCCCATCTTTTATCTTTTAGACTTTCCTAGGAATGTGAATTTTTAATTCACACTTATATCCCCAACCACCTTTCCTTTTCCCATGTAGATTTTTGAGGAATTCTAAAATTCCTCAAATGTCCCTTTCACTCCCACTTGGGGACAAGAAATCCCTTTTTGTGGAAATATTCTCACTCCCCAAGGTGCATGTCATTTTTCCACCTCATGTACCTTCTTGACAACTCATCTCCACCTCATATCATCTTGTCCACTTCACCCTCCACATGTCAAGATGTGAGGGCTTGTGGGTTCCCAACCCACCATAGCCCTTCATCTTGGCCTTGTTGGATGCATCTCAACCATTGAATTCTCTAGAGAATTCAAATTCTTCTATAAATACCCCCTCCTCAAGGGCATTTTCAACACTTTCATTTGGAGCAACTTTATGCTGCCAATTTGCACTCTCAAAACACTTTGCATTTTGATAACTACATGTCCATTTGAATCCTCAAGCCTTTTCAATCATTTAACCATCTTTGTTAATCACCTTGCATATTTAATCTTGCATCTAGTCACTTAAGCAATCATCTAAGGAGCACACAATCCATTCCAAGCAAGGGCCAATCAAAGAGGTATCAACAACAAGGGAGGTAAAATTATTTGTGTTTCATTTTATTTACATTCCTTTTCGTTGTATCACTCTTTTGGCTAATCTTGAGGTGTCCTTGGTGTTTTTTCATTCATATTTCTTAGTCATTTTTCACCCATAGAATAGTATAAATATCAAGGTATCACACATTTATATTGTCTATTTTTAGATTAATTATTTTTTAACTTTAATCAGGCATTATGGCTGCCAAGAATGAAAATGCACAAATTCCACTAGTTGAAAATGAAAATCCACCAGCTGAGAATCAAAATGCAGAAATTCTAAATGCTCCACCACCTCCGTAGCCATCAATTGAATATTTAATTCATGAAAAATTGGAGCAATTGAGGGGCATTTGTGATGTTTATAGGAAAATCCCTTGATTATCCCATATGTCAACCAAATTGACAAGAATAATTACAAATGTAGAAACCCTCTCCACCCAACATAATGCATTTCATTCATGGTGAGAAACCTTGAGGCAATATTATGCATGTGGAATGTCTTATGATGATGTGAAAGATCTCCAAATAACAAAATCCCAAATAGCCTC
This sequence comes from Sequoia sempervirens, assembly GCA_007258455.2. NCBI lineage: Eukaryota > Viridiplantae > Streptophyta > Pinopsida > Cupressales > Cupressaceae > Sequoia > Sequoia sempervirens. The sequence goes on from VDFB02058242.1 coordinate 46,871,956, forward strand.
TTTATTTATTAACCCTAGCAATGGTTTGCCAGTTAATGTTAACAAGCCAAAACTTTTTATAAAATGGTGCACACATAGGGGCATAGTAGATAACTTTTGGGATCGTTGGTGTATGGTTTTTGATAAACCACCCAACAATAATTTTGATGTACCTTTTTACTTTATTAAAAAATTATATGCTGAGTTTTTGTTAGGGCATCATGTCAATTACTTTGACATTAAACCCTTCCAGGGTGTTGGTAGAGGTATGCCTCAGGATAGGCCAGAGGCAGCTAGAGTAGTTAGGCGGCCACATGTTCCCCATCCTCCCCTTCCTCTGCCACCTCTAGTACAACATCTAGATATTACAGAGGATCCAAGGCCACACAAACTATCCAGGCCATTCACTCTTTGAGTGGTCTTTTGGTTTTCCATGCTTCTTTAGTAGCTCAGCCACAGTCTGGTGATCTTGGTGATGGATCCAATGCTACTGCATCATCCTCCTTGAGTCCACATATTTGTGTGCCACATATTTACAATACGTGCTAGCAAATATGTTTGGGTCCTATTATACAACCCCCTGAGCATCCATTAGACACTTCTGATTATGACATCTAGGATGTGGAGATTATAGCAGATCACACGTAGGGGAGTGAAGCACACCCTACAGAGTCCTCTCCTACGAGAGAGGCAAACATTGGAGTAGTTACACAGGTAACATTTAAGGTGTAAATTCATAACTTGCATTTTTTTAAATGAATATTAATAAGAGATAGTATCAAGTACTAATTTTTATTTACATAGTCTTTTTAACAATTAATGTCTGAGGAGCTCACACAGGTGACAGATAGCACCCTTAGGGCCATTTCATTTGGCCTCGACACACACACAGTATGTATTTTCTCGCTCACTCATTTACATTTTTTTACTGTATATTTGCTTGTCATTTTAATTGTCAATAATGAAATTATATATTAACTTATATTTTTATCTTACTCTCTGCTTGTAGCAAACACCTAGTGCGAGTGAGGTGCGACACTCTCCAAACTATGGAGGCACAGTGTTGGATAAGGGAAAGGTAACTGAACTCAAATTTGATTGAATTAAAATTTATAAGATCTTTTATTAATTATGCATACATTGACATAGATTTTTAGTTTCATATGTACTTGTCATTTTTATGTACAGGCGGTTGTGAGCTACACATCACTATTGATAAGTGCCACAACACTCGAAGGAGTAGGTATTCGAATTCCTGAAGGAGGAGGTGTTGAAACACCTCAAGGAGGAGCTGTTGAGACACCTAAAGGAGATACAGAAAAAGATCAACCTAAAGAGGTATGTGTTTATTTTATTTTGTGCTTAGTAAATATGTTCTTATTACTGACAATTCTATGCTAACTTGGATCAATTTCATGTTTTTGTTCACATATATAGATTGAAATTACAAAAGTTGGTTTGGTTAGTTCTTTGAGAGGGGTATATTCTAGGACTCCTGACCTTTCAAAGAGACGTATATTTCAGGTAATCAAGATTTCAATTTTAGAGTTCAATTATAATTCAATGTGTATTGTTTTTTATGTTAATTATTCAATTTTAAATTATATAGTATATCTAATCTCAATTGTGGTTTGACTTTTTCTTGTGCAACTACCTTCAAAGCCAACAAGTTCTTCAAAGAGGCTCCATTTTGATGATCCACCAGTAGTTTAGGATGAGATAGGAATTTTGGCATGTAAATTTTGAATAGATATTGAGATGGCATATGCCACATATTGTAAAACTTTGTTTGAGTTGGCGTTGATTCCATTTTTGTATATGGACATACACTTGATTATTGGATAATTTGATATATATAGAAGTTGACAATCGAAATTTAGTTTCCTCCTCATGTGCATGATTAAAATCTTTGAAGCAATGGTTAAATATCAATGTACAATAGCATAAAAACAATGGTTAAATATTATGTAGTTTATATTCATATTGTCGATTACATTGCATTGCACATCTTTCAAACTAAAAGCATTACTTCACATCGCATAAGTAACAACTAGATACTTATATGATTAACCCTACAAATTTCATACATTTGAAATAATTCAATGATCCTTAACTAAATTATTCATACAAATTTCTTAGATTTGGAATAATTCAATGAAAATCAGCCAAAACATTTAAACAAGATATTTAGATCTAAAACATTCACATATGATAAATAGATTTACACATATAAGTTGGTTGAAATAGAGTATTTAATTCAAATAACTCACTTGATGATTACAATTTTTTTACTTCAATTGTTTGTTCATAACCAAGATTATAATGATCAAAAAAAAATTTAGAAAAATATTGGGATGCTAAAATCCACTATGCTTGGCGTATAGATGCAACCTTTCTATGAAATTTCCCTCACAAATCCAAACAAGTTTCATCCTCCAAACTGGTGCAGGAGCACCTTAAGGTCTTTTGGAAGATCTTAGTGATTTTTGGCTTGTAGGTGGTTCTAGCCAACCACCAAGGGAATAAGGACTATGATATAAAGTCCCTAGGTTGTTTTTAATAGTGTGTTAGGGTAGGTTTGGCTTAAATTCTTGAACTTTATGAGTTCCTAGACAAATCTTAGCAATTTAAGCATTTTGGCAATTTGGCCTAAAAGTTGAAAAATAGCATTAATTTTGTTCTAAGTCTGACCCAAGGGTCCTAGCATGTGGGAGAAAGGTATATAAGGTCATCCAAACCCTAATACCTGGGTTGGAAGTTCATTTCCATGAATTGAGACTTGGAGAGCATTTTTGTGTGATTGGAATTCAACAACTTTTGAGTGCATTTTTGTGTTTGAGCCTTCATCTAGTCAAGAATGGATTGAAAGGACTAACCTGATGCTTTGAGTGTTTCATTTGTTTCATTTACTTACTATACCTAGCATTAGATTAGTCATTTAGACCAACTAGTTAAGGGTTTGCAAGTTTTTGGGTTTTTGGACTCACTACCAGTTTGGGCTAGTTTTGTGAATAATGAGTCCCACTTGAGTTCCTGTGGCTTTCTGATAGGAAGGGGTTAGAGGAATCAATCACAGATTCCTACTCTAAGGTCTTCCTTGCAAGACCTCCTTGGTTTTTTGCTTCACCACCTTAACCTATAGGTCCCTTCTCATGTTTAGGTACCCCTAGTTCTCCTAGCCAACCCCACTACCATCACCATTCAACCAACCAAGACAATCTTGGTGCATAGCTCTAACTCTTCCTTAGCCTTTAATCTTCCCTAAAGACTAACAATACCTCTAATGATTGAACTTTGATTTGCAGGGGTGTGGAGGTGTTTCAATTCATTTCAATCCATCCAATTTTGGTTCTTGAGTATCCTCCTAGCTCCATTTATTGGTCGCTTTCAACAAACCCTTGTTTAGGTCTTAAAAAGGCTACTAGCCTAAAAGCCCCAATTAGGTCTCCTTCTCCAAGAAAACTAGTTAACTCTCTCAATTTCTCCAAAGAACCCCCAATCTTTCTTTGGGGTTCTTGCTTCAAATGGACACCTCTCAAGGATTTTTGAGGTCTTGGGTCTTAACTGCCTGTACAATGCCTCCACTTAAAAATGGGCAAAAACTAGGGTTTTTAAGCCTTTTCTGGCTGCTTTCAATCTGCTAAGTGTTTCTCACACTAGATGGACTAATGGAGTTTCCTCTTGAAAACCAAGTCTTGGCAAGACTAACATATACCTTCACAAAAAGGAAATTCAACAAAATTCAATCATCCCTACAAGTTATGTGCTCTGCACTCCTTGTCTTCCCTAGCCGGACTCTTCCTGGCTTGCCTAGGGCAAGACTTTTCCAATAGCTCTTGTGCTCACACAAACCTTAAAACCTACCATATGTACACACATGGAGTCTAGTCACTATTCCCAAAGGGCCGTACAATTTGTACGGTGGGAAAGTGAACTAACACCCCATTTCTACAAAACTGTCTGGTTTAGACCAGCAACAGGGTTAAAGCAAACTATTTACAAACAATGATTGAAATTGAATCAAAAAGACTAAAAGATGGCACACTAAGTTTGAGAAAACACTAAACTACATCCTCCACATAACATAGTAACAATTTCAATCCATTAAAGCTCTACTTTGAAGCAAAAATCAGTAATAACACAAAAAAACACCGTTTTTCTTTCAATTCACAAAACTTTCCCACAATACCAATACTTCCAACCCTGCTCTCAAGTCGAGGCACACCTTATATAGGGTTCCTCAATCAGTTATGCTCCCTTGGTCGAACATGTAAGTTATCATGTGGCAAAGTTGCAAAGTGTACCATTTTGCATCTTTTGCCAATTTTCTTGAAAACTAAGTAAAATGAGTTTTTAAACCCCTTCACCCTTCCTCAACTTCTATCCTAAAGATCAACCATATCCCTAAAATATCTTCTCTACTCAATGGTCAACATGACCTTCATGATAAACATCAAAAACAAAAGAAATGCATCCTAGACTTCCTAAATGCCTAATGTTTCATAGGTGCTCCTGCACCACTTTCCTCTCATGGCCACTTGGAATAAAGTTGGGGACTGTGTAAATAATGTACATATAGGTTTAGGAGTCTTTTTTTGTAGGGGAAGTGAAGAAACTATCAAGCACTAGGCGAGTGCAAGTGCATTCTGGCTAGTGGCTTGGAGAGGACAGCAGTAAAGAAAGTTGCTAAATGGATTGGTTTGTGCCAATCAAGAGCATGGGAGTGTGGGCACATGTATTCCAAACATTTTTGTGCAAGGAGGAGAGTTGAGGAGGTCATTGAAGCCCTCAAAGCTGGAAAAAGGACCTAAAACCTTTGAAACCCTTGAAATTATGGAGGTATGAGGACAGTCATATGAACAGCCACTTGGGAGACCTTACACTTGGTAAATATTGAAGCCTGGGTTACCACTAGAAATAATATCAAAAAATATTTTGGAGTTGTTAAGACCATTTTTGAGAAAATCCAAGAAAACGGGTTCTAGAGGCCTAGTTGGGGCAAAAGGCTACAAGGCCTAAAATGGAGTTTTTCAAGAAAGCGATGGGAGAATGGTGAAAGAATCTAATGATATGGATTAGTGAGGTGTCAAATCAACAAATAGATAGTATAATAACCTTTCCTAGCCCCTAGAGTGGTTAGGACACTTTGGGTCAGTTTGGAGCCTAGGGAAGCCTAGTGGTGAATTGAGAGTAATGGAGAAGAATTTGAAATTGGTGGAGAGTCTTATGAGGTGAGAGGGGTTTAGGAGAGATCCCTGAATAGGGTAGAAAGGAATACCCTAGGAAGACCAGAGAATAGATCTTGGGAAGAACAAGAGTGCTCTTGAAAGGTAAGTTTCCCCATCAAATTGGTAAAGGAAGAGGTAGAGACTCTAGAGGTGGACACCTCAGAGAAAGGAGAAAAACTCATGTTAAGAAGTATTTTGATCAAAGCACCTACCGAGGATGAACACAAACAAAGGAGAGATCTTTTTAGAGTCAAGTGCAAGATACAAGGTAAGGTTTGCAAGGTCATCATAGACTCAGGATCAACTAATAATGTCATCTTAGAGGAGGCAGTACAAAAGTTGAAACTCATCAAGATACCCCATTCTCAGTTGGCCTACTCCAAAGACAGGGACAAAAGTTAGGAGTTTCCATGGATTAGCTCAGTTCTAAAGAAAATTTGTGAGAAGGTTTAGTGAAATTTGTGCACTAGTTCTTGACACCATCAAAGGAGGACTAAAAACAAAGTTTTTGTGGAGCAAAGAAGCCAATGAAGGATTTGAAAGGTTGAAGAGGGAGATAGCTACCCAACCTATCTTAGTCTTACCAAGTTTTGACAAACCATTCATAGTAGAATGTGATGTAAGTAACATAGCAATAGGAGTTGTCCTAAGCCAAAAAAGTTAAGATGATGCAAGTAACATAGCAGTTGAACAATTTGAGAAAAAAGAAAGTTGTGTCATAGTCCGCATTCAATCCAACAAGCAAAAATCAAAGCTCAGCCTCTTCGAATGAAAATGCTTGTTTGCAAAACAAATGAATAAGAATGAGGTAGTTAAGGTGTTTGAAGTTATTTATAGGTCACTTTGAGGGTGGACGGCTTAAAACTCCATTTTAAATGCACAAAAAAGAATGAAATTACTTCAACCCAAGTTTGTGAAGAAGTTAACTATGTTGCCCACTAGTTTCCCTTAAGAGTCAAAAGTGCTAAAAGACAACAATATTTGAAGGTCTATTTCTCGGAGACTGCGATGCTTACAGAATATTCGTCTAAGGCTATGGGATTGTGTTGGGACCAACTACAAAAACCTCTTTCAGTTTTTACTATCTCGGAGGCATTTTCTTGTGGTGATGACTTTTCAGTGGAGGGAAAAGTTGCCAGATGCAAGCAGTGTAAAGTTGCAAAGCGGTGCAACTTTCACTCCGCAACTCGTACGACCAAACAGACTATTCCAACATGTCTGGATGGGTATGTTTATGCTAGGGATGGTCCTCTCTTGCACCCAAATATGCCAAATCACTATGAGCTACATTGGACCGACAATTTCCCTTAAGAGTCCAAAGTGCTAAAAGGCAACAATCTTTGAAGGTCTATTTCTCAGAGACCATGATGCTTACAGAATCTCTATTTGAGGCTATGGGATCATGTTGGGACCATCTACAAAAACCTCTCTCGGTTTTTACTATCTCAGAGGCGTTTTCCTGTGGTGATGACTTTTCAATGGAGGGAAAATTTGTCAGATGCAAGCAGTGTAAAGTTGCAAAGTGGTGCAACTTTCACTCCGCAGCTCGTACGACCAAATGGACTGTTCCAACATGTCTGGATGGGTACGTTTATGCTAGGGATGGTCCTCTCTTGCACCCAAATACGCTGAATCACTCTGAGCTACATTGGACCGACAATTTCCCTTAAGAGTCCAAAGTGCTAAAAGGAAGCAATCTTTGAAGGTCTATTTCTCGAAGACCGTAATTCTTATAGACTCTTCATCCAAGGCTATGGGATCTTGTTGGGACCATCTAAAAAAACCTCTCTCAGTTTTTACTATCTCAGAGGCGTTTTCCTATGGCGATGACTTTTCAGTGGAGGGAAAAGTTCCCAGATACAAGCAGTGTAAAGTTGCAAAGTGGTGCAACTTTCACTCCGCAGCTCATACGACCAAATGGATTGTTCCAACACGTCTGGATGGGTACGTTTACACTAGGGATGGTCCTCTCTTGTACCCAAATACGCTGAATCACTCCGAGCTACATTGGACCGATGATTTCCCTTAAGAGTCCAAAGTGCTAAAAGGCAGCAATCTTTGAATGTCTATTTCTCAAAGATCATGATGCTTACAGACTCTTCGTCCAAGTCTATGGGATCATGTTGGGACCATCTACAAAATCCTCTCTCATTTTTTGCTATCTCGAAGGCGTTTTCCTGTGGTGATGACTTTTCAGTGGAGGGAAAAGTTGCTAGATGCAAGCAGTGTAAAGTTGCAAAGTGGTGCAACTTTCACTCCGTACCTTGTACGACAAAATGGACTATTCCAACATGTGTCCAGGTGCGTTGCTGCTGGGTATTGAGATACTCTCTTTAAATCGTTTGAATCACTGCACATCGGTTGGCGATTTCCCTTAAAGAGTCCAAAGTGCTAAAGGCGACAATCTTTGAAGGTCCATTTCTCAGAAAGTAGTGACGCTGGGAACTCTAGTCTAAGACTGTAGGATGCGTGTTGGGACCATCTGCAAAAAATCTCTCAATTTTATATAGGAGTTTTCACAATAGTGATGACTTTTTGGGGTGGAGGAAGGTTGTTAGATCTGATAGTGTAATAGTTACAAAGTGGAATTTTAAATTTCACTCTGCATCAGCTTGTGGGCCAAACGTTTGTTCAAAAGCATCCAGGATGGGTATTTTTCCTTCTGCGGGATGATTCTCTCTTTTTTAAATATAGAATCACTGGGCTACATTGAACAGAGCTTGATTTCCCTTAAGAGTCGAAAGTGCTAAAAGGAAGAAATATTTGAAGGGATATTTCTCAGAGACTGTGATGCTTACAGACTCTCCATCTAAGGCTATGGAATCATGTTGGGACCATCTACAAAAACCTCTCTCCATTTTGCTATCTCTAAGGCCTTTCTGTGTTGTGGCACCCGATTGGAGGGAAAAGGTTGTCGGTCTAGCGATTAATAAAGTTGCAAGAAGTGGTGCGCTTTCACTCTGATTCCTCTGACCAAACAAAGCTGTTCCAACATGCAGGATGGTATGTTTATGCTAGGAGGATGGTCCTCTCTTGCACCACATATGCCAAAATCACTCCCGAGCTACATTGAATTTGGTGATTTCCCTTAAGGGGAGATCCAAAGTGCTAAAAGGCGACAATCTTTGAAGGTCGTACTAAGTGTCCATAGTTGTTTTGTCTTTGGTCTAGCATGATACCTCAACAACAACATTTATTGCTATAACAAGGTGCGAATACATGAGAATGGTTTTGTGTTTCTCATAGTCTTCAAATGTAGGTATGCCATTCTTTCTAATCATGTATGTTCGCAACCAAGTTCCTACAACCACAACTGAACCTATAGGATACATGAAACCATCATCATCTTCCATCGGTTTTGTTAGCTTATGTTTTACCCGCACACATTGAGCCAACCAATAATCTGATCTCTCTTCATTCCCCTACAGTGCAACAACTGCAAAAATATGTCCTAGCTATAGTAGATCTGAAAGCAAGTCATAATCAACTAAACTTTCCATTGTGTCATTTTTCATGGATATTGTTTGAGATAAAGGAGTTAGATATTGTGGTACCCATGTATCCACCCACTCACTTGACTCACATTAATCCCACTCGCACTAAATTTACAACTCTGACAAAAACAAGCCAACTCTCATGTCCAAATGGTCCATGTGCCTGCATCTGAGCTTCGAAATGAATACATCTTTAAAGAATCTTTGATTTTATGACAATCTAATCTACCTCCCACTGTACCCTCCTCAATGAACCAAAAGAATCTGCGCATTGTTGAATCAAGTGTCCCTCCCTGTGACAATGCTGAACTACACCAATCAACTATAAAACGTGCATCGCTGAATTTTGCTCCTAAAATCTTCAATTGCTCCTTAACTAGAGCTCTCTTTATGCATGCACCTACTCCATCATGCTCCCCTTTCCCATGTCCAGCTTCAAAAAAATTCCAAATATGTGGTAGACCCCTCTCTACATGCATTCTACTCAACCAATAAAACATATGAGCATTCTTGAATTGACCTGTGCAATTATCTAACCAAATTAGATGTCAGCCCAATGCTATATCATGCTCCTACAAGAACTCAAAAAAAATCTTGAAACAATGTTGGACATACTCAGACGAGTGAGATCTATCATCACTCATATAAAAATGATACTCTATGATTATCTTTCGATCCTCCTCTGTACTATCAGGTGCATGTCTAAATGTTATATGGACAAAAATAGCAATTTGAATAGAATTGTAATACTGAGATTGTACCTCATTTTGTGGTTGCAATGTGTAGTTTTCTACAAAGTCAACCACTAATATAATAGTGCCAATCAAAAAAGAGTCCTTACACATCCTAAATTGTTGATCCAACCACTAAGACCTATGACTATGCCTTGCATACTTGTAGAAAAGATTGTCCTTAAAATTTGAAATAAAATCAGCAACACTGCATTCTTTTGTAACCAACTCACATCTAGAACCTTCACCTCTACTTAGCAAAGTATATTTGACTATCTCATATCTCTTTTTCTCAACAAGATTCTTTCCAAATTCATGTTCAAAACTCTCATGAAATCATTGAACAAACTTTGACAAGCCACCACATTGTGAGCACTTTGCATTTAAACAATCATTTCTATAGAAAAAGAAACCATCATCTCTAGAACATAAAAATAGATCTAGCAAGTCCCTTGATGATTTTTGGAAGATGCATTGCACCACTCCTACAACATTTTACAATGGTATGCAAGTGAATGGATATAGCATATGCTCATGCTACATTAGAAAACTCCACATGGTATTTGCAACAACAAGTATTACAAATTTTAAGAGGCACACAATAAAATGACTTCAAACCTTCAAAAGTCCTTTGTGATATTTCCATATTTGGATGTGTTTCGATGAATTTTTTGAACATTGTTTGGCTTGATTCCAAGAAATGTTTAGGATGTGGTGTGTGGTCTCGATTGCCAATTCTTAACTTTAAAACATCCTTTGCATTGGGTGATACTCTAGAGTTATCATGCCAAAATTGTTGAATTACCTACTTTACATTATCGGTTAGCTTCTTATCAACACATGGAAGCCTCTCAGAAAAATCCCATGTATCATTTTGAAGAAGATCATCCATTCTTTCGCTTCTTGTGAGTGCTCTATCCAAAG
>VDFB02058242.1:46882411-46933184 GCA_007258455.2 Sequoia sempervirens
ACCTACTTCTGATTCTATTTGACTGATATCAGGGGATTTGACACTCATGGTGTCCTCTTGTGCGTAAGCTACTCTTTTCTCATTGCTAGATGAAGCTTTCTCTGGGCACCTATAAGCTGGATGACCTAGCTGATTACAGTGATAACATTTCATGGTGGCAAAGTAAGAGTTACTTCTGCCTGCTCCTCTTCCTCTGTTTGAACCTCCTTGAGGTCCTCTTCCTCTGTTAAATCCCCCTCTTGAAGATGTTTCACCTCCATGCTCAGCAAGCTTGGATTCACCTTGGGTTCTTTGATCATTACCTCTTCCTTGGTAACCACCACGCTGTCCTCTTTGATCTCTGCCTTTGCCTCTGCCTTTAGAAGACTGATCATGCTTCCTCTTGTTCCTTTCTTCAATCTTGATAGCCAACTGATAACATTGGTGTACTGTTTTAGGACTCAAAAGAGCCATCTCTTCTTGGATGTTCCACTTCAAACCATTGAGGTACCTAGCCACTTTTAGGCTCTCATCTTCTGCCACATTAGATCTTAAACAAATCTTTTGGAACTCTTCAGTATAGGTGTTGACATCTTGGTCTTTCTGTCTTAAACTTTGCCTCTTCTTGTGCAGCTGAATCTCATAGTCATCTGGCATATATGCTTCCTTTACCTTAGCAACCATTCCTTTCCAAGTTGAAATGGGCTGCTTACCTTCTTTTTCCCTTTCAGTCTGAACAAACTTCCACCATGTCAAAGCTGATCCTCTCAACCTTGATTTAGCTACCTTCACCTTCTGTGCTTCAGTTACTCCATCACACTCAAAGTGATTCTCCATGCCTTCTATCCAATCCATGACCAAATTAGGATCCATCTTTCCACTAAACAGTGGTATACCCTCAAGTCCTTTTCCACTCAATGCTTTCAATGCCTTCAAGAAAGGCTCCTCCTCCAAAATAGGGTCAGGTTCAGGGAATTTGTCCTCCTCTGCAACCTCTTCTTCTTTTGGCACTTTTCCTTCTAGTTTCACCCGGTTCAGTGCTGCTTCAAGCTGCTCTATCCTTTCCTTTAGAGATTTGTTATCCTCTTCTTGCTCTTCAACCATCTTGGCTAACTGTGCATTTGTCACCATCTTTGGCGGTTCACTTGACTCAACTTCCTCTGACATATAAGCTACTAATTTCCCAAATCTTTTGCTTGCTCTGATACCAATCTGATAGGGAGGCTACAGGAAGCAATCACAGATTCCTGGAAGCTGCAGGAATCAGTTACACTATTTTCAGATGCTGCAGGAAACAGTCACAGTTTCCTGTGCTAGGCCTTGACATAGACCTCCTTGGTGAAATTTCTGTTCCACCCTAACCTATAGGAACTCTATCTTTTCTAAGTTCACCTGGTTCTCCTGCCAACCTCACTATCTTGTCAAGTTTGCAACTACCAAGCCAAATCTTGGTGCTATGACTCCTTTCCTTCTTAGCCTTTTATCCATCCAAAAGACTAATCCTCCCTCAATACATGAACAAATCTTGCAGGGGTGATGGAATGTTTTCCAAAACTCCAAAATAACCTCCTAGGGTTTCTGGAACTTCACTTAGACTCCATTTTACCAACACTTGCATGAAGCCTATTCCAAAGGTTTTGCTCTTGAGCCACTATTTGGTCTCTAAACAGGGGTAAATTGCTTTTCCCTCTTAAAACCACCAAAGAAACATGGTTCTTGGCTTAGGAAATTTGTTTCCCTTGTCTACAGCTTCAATATTTCTAGGGTCTTGGCTCTATCCAAGCCGTTCTTTGCCCTCATGCAAACACTACCCAGAAAACTAGGGTTTCTAACTGTCTAGAACCAGTTTTAGGACTGGTGAAAAGTTCTCCTCCTAAACGGATTGCTGGGCTCTCCTCCTTGGTACCACACGTGGCCAAGACCTTCCCCTAAATTCTCCAAAAAGAATTTTTTGAAAATCTTTTCTCCCCTGCAAGTTATCAATGTTGTTCTGCAGCCTTTCCTAGCCGGGCTCTTCACTGGCTCGCCTAGGGCAAGACTTTTCTCATAACTCCTGCAACCAAAAAAAACCTAACACCTACCACTAAAATATGTACAGATATGGAGCCTGACCACGTTCCCAACAATTCCATACTTCCAGGTACAGAGGGAATGCAGCCTAGAACTCCATTTTTACACAGTTCCAGTCAAAACAGCAAATAAGGGAAAAACATAGAATTTACAAGAATGTGTGAAAATGATGAAACAGCTATCAAATGTGCCTTAACAGAACTTCTAGAGGCTTCTCTACATGCTAAAAAAACTTACAAAATGCCTCTTTTAATTCATTTAACTGCTGTCTTGCAAACAAGAACAGAAAAACACAGAAAATAAGACAAGAAAGTTGTTTTCTTTAATTTCTGGAAAAACAGTCCGTACAAAGAACTTCTAACCCACCAAAAAGGTCGTGGAATGCCTTAAATATTCCTTCCCAACAATTTAGGTTCTTGGGTCGAGGCTTAAATGACCTAAAAATGCCTTTTTGTAAAACCCGTTGTGTTTTCAGACATTTAACAATTTTTCACTATTTAGCAAAGTGAGCCTCTAAACTCATTGGAAACTTGACACCCTCTTTTCCAAAGACCAAAAACAACCCTAAGCACCTAAAATAATGGTCAACATGACCTTATGATAGCACCACAAAATTAAAGAACTCAAAAACAAAATAATCCTTTGCTTGGTGCTCCTGCACCACCAATCCTATCCTAGTCAGTATTTAGAGGATAGTGACTCTTTTATCTATGTCATAATGAAGACAATGACTTGGAATATTTGTGGGTTGAACAACCTATTAAAATAGCATATTGTTAAATGTTCTATTATGGATCTAAAAGTGGACATCCTCCTTATCTAGGAAACTAAAATGTAATAGGAAACTTTTGTAAAAATTGGTAAAAATATATGGCCAATGACAGTGTTTTGCATAAGCAATGTGGAGGGTGTCTTTGGCATCTTACTGTACTTTGGAACTCTGCAAGAATCAAAGGTACCAAAGGTTATTATAGAAGAAACTAATTATAAACCATCATAAAATATGGAAGGAATGCTATTAAGTGGAATCTACTCAATATATATACCCCTAACTTAAGGGTTGCTAGGGCTCAACTTTGGAACTCATTATCATTTCTCATGTTAAATAACAAAAATATGAGTTAGATGTTGGTTGGGGACTTTATCGCCCCTCTATCTCATTTTGAAAAATTGGGGGCATTGGAGGATTACTTGGATAGTATGCTAGATTTTTCAACTTTCATTTCTGCTAAAGACATTTTGGATAAATTGATCTCAAGTGATCTATGTTTACTTAGTAAAATAGATGCCATGGGCACATCACATCTAGGTTGAATTGGACAAGGTGTTGATCTAAGGTGGTTGGGATATTCTCTCAAAGTTGCATCTCTGAGTGGCCCTTGTAGATCTACTTTAGACCATAGTGCTCTTATTTTGGGGTGGGAGGAGAAGAGGCCCAAAGGCCTCTTTCCCTTCAGATACAAGATAATTTGGAACTTTCTTCTTGATTTTAAGGTTCTTCTTCAACATTGGTGGAATCTTCCTTGTCAAGGTATGCCTATGTTTTTCCTAGTTCAAAAACTTAAAAGGATTCAACATCATTTGCAAAGATGGAATAAAATATCCTTTAGAAATATCTTCCACACTAAGTATTCCATCCTTTATAATCTAAAAGATATTCAAGTCAAGATGGATACATGATTTGTTGATTATTATACTTCAAGGAGAGAAAGGGAGATCAAAGAGGAATGGTTCCAAGTTATGGAGAAGGAGATAATTTTCTTGAAACATAAATATCAAATATAGTGGTTGCAAGAAGGGGGCTAAAATGCTAAGTTCTTCCAAAAATCAACTCTTAAGCATTGGAAAATAAATACATTTGCTCTCTATTTAATATCAATCATGATACTTTAACAAATCATGATGATCTAGTTGTTGACAATGTTTCCTTTTTCAAAGATAATGGTGAAGCCCAAGACTAAATTATCACAAAGATTGAAATTATTCTTGATGTCATCCCTAAGATGGTTTCGGAGATGAAGATAAAGGATATGAGGAAACTAATTATGTTGCATGAAGTCATGATTGTAGTCTTTTTCTTTGGACATTTTAAAGCTCCTGGCCCTAATGGTTTACCCCAATGTTTTCCAATATTTATGGGATGCCATCTCTTTTGATCTATTAAATGTTGCGAGAGATTTATTTGGATCAGGAAAAATTATAAGTCAACTTAATTCAACCTTTATTGTTTTAATTCCTAACAAAGAGGATACAATTTACCTACAAGATTATACATCCATAATCTGATGCAACATAGTGTATAAAATTTTCTCTAAAATTATTGTTAATAGGATAAAAGAGGTTCTTGATAAGTTGATATTTGTTAAACAAAAAGGTTTTGTTAAGGGTAGACAAAGTATTGATGTTGTCATTATCTCTCATGTGTATATTCACTCTATGAAACTTTGTATGAAACTAGGAATGGTTTTAAAATTAGACATTTTGAAGGCTTATGATAGGCTTTCTTGGAGGTTCCTCATTGTTGTTTTAGACAAGTTTGGTTTTTATGGAAGGATTTTAAAACTTATCAAATATTGTGTCACTATGCCAAGATTCTTTGTTTTATTAAATGCAGTCTGTAAAGGTGTTTTCTCTTGTAGTAAGGGCTTAAGACAAGGTGACCCCCTTTCCCATTACTTCCTTATAAAAGTTGTTGAAGTCCTTGGGTGAAACATTCAGAGAAGTCTTGACCAAGGTGTCCTCAAAGGGATCAGAGTGACATCTTCTCTTCCACCTGCTTCCCATTAGCAGTTTGTGGATGATACCATTATTTTTAGTGTTTCTTTAGTTTTTGAATTTTCCAATCAAAAATCCATTAGAACTTTAGGATTATTCCATGGATTCGAGATAGAACATTAGCTACTCTAAAAGAAATATGTACTTCTTTAATAATAATCAACAAATAAAGGACAAGGTGTTGAGAATTTCCTCTTTCTAAGAATCTATTTTTTAGGATGCTTATCTTGGTCTTCACTGAGTACTAAAAACCCTCTTATAACCAATTGGAATTTGGTATTATTGAAAGTATTCAAAAAAATCTAGCTAGTTGGAAAGGAAATATTTTGAGCCAAGAAAGTAAAACCTAGCTTCTCAAATCCTCTCTACAAAATATCCTTGTCTACTTCCTTTCTCTCTTTAAAATGTGAGCATATATAATCAAGAAGTTTGAGCAAACATAAAAGAAATTTTTTTGGATAAGAACAAAAGAAAAAGATAGGATAGCCCTAGTCAGTTGGGAAAAGGTTTTCTCTCAAAAAATGGTCAACACTTCCTTGAAGATTATAAGAATTGGGTTAAAATTCTAAAAGCTAAATACATAGGCAATGTTGATCCAAGTTGTTTGTTCTCTTCTCAGGATTGGCCTAAGGAGTCGATAATCTAGAACAATATAATGGAAACACGAAATAATCTTAAATGAAGTATCAGAAGAAGGGTGGGTAATGACATAAAGGTTACATTTTGGGATGATGCCTAGGGAAAGGGCCTTATATATTTTCCTATGTCATTCAACTAAACCAAATCAAACAAGAACTTATTAGATGTAATGGGATTTTCTTATATGATTATGTGGATTAGGGAGGTGATTCCCCAAAGTGGAAAAATTTTAGTGACTAGTTGTGTAGTTTGAGAGTATTAAGGGGAGGAAACAAACTTGATCAATTTGACCCCTCCCTTCTCTTAGATCCTCTAATTGGTAACTACCTTCTTTTCTATCACAATTGTGAAGATAAATGGATTTGGAATGACAAGCCTTCAAGGGTTTTCTTCATCTAATATACCTATACAAGATTGAAGCAACCTTCTCTCCCTCCTTAGACCTTTGATTGGAATAAATTATGGAATGCCAAACTTATCCCAAAGATTAACTATTTTTGGTGGGTTGTTGTAGATGGTAGTATACTCACAATTGATGTGCTTAATAGAAAAGGATTTCGGTTTTTAACAGGTTCTCTCCTTACTTTGAAGAGTCGGAAAGCATCATCCATTTGTTGTTTCACTACCCTCTTTATAGAGAGGTATGGACTCATGCCTTCCATATTTTGTTAATTGATTGGTTGTTTCCCTACTTAAGGACTTTATTAAACAATGGAACAAATTCCCTTTTAGAAATCCAATTATTGTGGAACTATGGAGAAAATTCCTCTAATTGTTTCAAGGAACTTGTGGAAGGAAAGAAATAATATGATTTTTATAGATTAATAGAGAATTAGGGTTAAGGGTTGAGGGTTGAGGGTAGAGGGTTGAGGATTTAAGGGTTGAGGGATTAATGGTTAAGGGTTTAGGGATTAGTGTAGAGATTTTTCTTGGATTTAATGGTGTAAGGGTTAAGGGATTAGGGTTTAGGGTAGAGGGTATTGAGTTGAGGGTAGATGGCAGAGGGTATAGGGTTTAAGGGTTTAGGTTTTAAGGGTTAAGGGTTGAGGGTTGAGGGTTGAGGGTTGAGGTTTTAAGGTTAAGGGTAGAGGATTTAGGGTATAGGCTATAGGGTCAAGGGATTAGGGTTGAGGTTCCAATGTATAGGGTAGAGGGTATAAACAACAAACTTAGGATAATATAAACTCAATAAGATTTGGTTTCTCTAAACTATGCCTAACTATAGGGAACTTATAATCAAACAAAAATAGGGAATTAAAGGGGATCTAACAAGAATACATTGTGTCAATATCATAAGTAGAATAATGACTTTCTAGACCCCTCCTACTGATGGCTAGATCAAGCTTAATTTTGATGGTTGTTCAAAGGGTAACCTAGGTGTGGCTGCTATAGGTGGTATAATAAGAGACCAAAGGGGAATTTTACTTAAAGGATACACTAAATATTTGGGGATTGGTAGTAGTAAAGAGGCAGAGACTACTATTGTCTAGTGGGGTCTAAGGAGGGTTAAGGAAAGAGGATTTAACAAAGTAGTTATAAAATCGAATCTAAAGTGATTATCAACATTCTTAAGGGTGGTTTTGATGCCCCGTGGATGATAAAAAATTTGTTGGAAAGCTCAAAAAGGTTGATTGATAGCCTTAATTAGTATAATCTATTGCACATTTGAAGGGAAGGGAATAGAGCAGTGGATGTTGCTTCCAATGTGGGGCTTTCCTATTAACAGTGGTAGAGTTGGAACTATGAGAATACCCCTCAAATAATGAAATAAATCATTTTTGAAGAATGTATAAGAATAAATAAATCAAGGAATAATGAGAATAATGATCAGTCTTGTGAACCAATAGTTATGGTTATTAATTTTGATGGTTGAACTATCACTCTCATTATTGGAGTTCTATCAAGAAATATGAATTTAAATGCTACGGATATTATGCAAAGGAAAGGGACCAAGAATGACATCCAAATGGTCATATTTTCCCTAGCTAATAATGGGAAAATTTTACAACACATGTCCTATATTATTATCATTTTTTTCCTATAAAACAACTGTAGAGTTAGTGGGGGTTGTTTTAGTGTGATGAAGGATAGAAGGCATATAATAAATTTTAATGATGAGCATAATAAATCTCACGTCTTCAAATCTTTATGGATTAATAAATGGAAGGCCCGTATACTGATTAAAAAATATCTTGTTAGGTTTTGGCCTTATCGCTCCATGTCCCAATGGTATTTTTAATAAAAATCCTTTGATTTTATAGGGTGAGCTTAAGGCTTACATGAGGCTTGGGCCTAATTCATTGATTATATTGATCTTGCATAAGATTCAACTCATATGGAGTACTAAGGGACTTATCATTAAAGAAAAATGGATGGATTTCCTAAAAGCCTATTTAAATAATCTGGCTCATTTTTTGAAATGCATTTTATCTTACCTTTTTAGAGAATTACCAAATTAAGCCCCAGTTGTATTCTTTTTGCATCTAATATTTGTTGTTGTGGTGTGGTTTTTGTGTCTCAAAAACCCCTACGAAGGAGGTGGAAGGGTTGTGGCCTAAATATAAGTGGACCAAGGAAGCTCTCTGAACAATTATCATGTGTGCCCATCAAAAAAATTGTGGAACTCTAAAATTTATTTAGGAATCCAAAATGATTCCCTTCTTTTAGGCCATGCAGGGCTTCAATGATGATCTTACATCAAAACTAATTAAATCGTGGAAGAGGGGTAAGGTGTCTATTGGTAGTATAAGCTTTCAGGCAACCCCTAGACTTATTTATGAGGTAATGGGTCTAGAATGCAAGGGAATAGACTTAGTGAAGGTGAGAAACAAGAGTTATCAATGTTTTATTGTTAGTTTCCTTGACAAGGATGAGAAGCTAACAAGATTTAAAAGGAGATTTTAAAATGGTTATGACATGGAGAAATTGTTGGATCCCTATGATTTGGTGAGTGTTCACATCATGAAATATTTCACTCTTGAAGGTGGATACAATATTGTTTATGGATATCACTTTCCTTTCCTTAATCATATAAAGTGAAATGAAAAAATCAATATCTCATTCTTTCTTCTATCCTCTTTGCATCAATGTAGGGCCAAATGGGCCTCCCCTGTTGCATCGGTGCTTAATTCAAAGACTCTATAATCATGGTTTTACCCTAACCCCTCTATTGTGTTTGATGAACAATGTTAAGCCCTTGAAAATTAAGCCTTTGAAGGAAAATCCTTGTTTGCTTCAAATTAACACTAACCCTAGCAAGAAGCCAAAATCTACTAACTAGCATAGTGTTGTTTCTCAAAACCCTTTCATAAAGGAAAATTAGTCTACCCCTTTCTTCGAAAAGAAAATCCCTAGAAAGCCTCACTTACTCAAAATGAAAGTGTCTAGACCCTGATAAAAAGATGATGGCTAAGAATGTTACAATTGAAATACCATATGAGGGTGAGGAGGACCAATTGGGTAATTCAAACAATGGTAAAGGTGAGAGAAGGTCAACCAGATTTTCTAAAGTGGTGAAACAAAACAAAAACTAGAACATTAAGGGGGAAAATTTGGCTTTTGAATAGGAGGAAGATGATTCTTTAGATGAAGAGTATTTCCTTGTTCTTGAGGAGTAGGACCTTGATACTAGCCAAAAAGAACTACAAGTGCTAATTGGGAATGAATTTGATGATGATAATATAAGTGTGGAAGAAGAGGTAGAGGAGGAAATAAGTGAGAAAGAAGAGGAAAATGATAATGACAAGAACAAAATGAATACTATCACTGAGGAAGAAGAGGAAGGTATGGACCCGAAATAGGGGGAAGATAATGTTAAGGTTATGGTGAGCTCAGAGGAGGAGTAGGATCTGGGAAATGGTACTCTCCAATATTGTAAGAATCATATTGAAAAACTATAGGGGATGGTTTACTGACTCAAAAGTGTATTGAGCAACATGATATCTATCACTTATGGGATTATGAAATGGGCTATATTTGGAACTATGACTAGGCAATCTAAAGTTAGAAAAATGAAATGTAGGAAGGAGAAAATAAGATGATGAATCCCCAAAGGAGGATATTGTTGGTGATGGTGAGGAAAACTTGAAGAATGAATTGGAGCTTCTCAAGAAAGAATGAAATCTAGTTTGGTCCTAAGGAGTGGGTTTCTTTTGCTATTTTTGGGTTCTCTAGGGCATGTGTCTTTATGACGCCTACATGTCATTTTGGTTTAAATACTCGATGACTATTTCTCTTTTTTCTTGGTGTTATTTTCTAGTAGGCTTGTTGGCCTTTCTCTTTGCTTAAACTAGTGGAACTATTGGTATTTTGTGTCTGTTTATGTTTTGCTTGAGATAAAGGCCCTTACCCTATTCTTTTAATCAAAAACTATATTCATTAAATAATTAGTTTTGAAAACCATTGTGTATAGGTGTAGTGGTTTAGAAAGCACCCCCAAAAAAATTATAGAATTTATTTATGTGAGACTTGAAAAAGGCATAGAGTTCACTTAAGGAAGAAGTTAGGCTGGTGGGTTATGGGCATAAGGGAGAAACATGCAATAAGTTTCCAAATTGGCATTCAATGTATACTAACAACATAGGAAATACCTAAATGTTATATAGAGTGGACAAAAGGAATGCAACATTCTAACATATTAAGAGATAAATATTATGATATTGCTATCAGGATTCAACCGTGTAGTTTTCAAGTCAAACTCATTGACCCATGTTTCATGAGTAGTGGTTCACATGAACCCATCTCTCATGATAATGAATGGTCCACTTAGCACTCATTGCATCTAGGTGATGCTCACAGAGGTGAAGCACTAAGCCTTCCCAGGGGGTTACCCATCATAGTACTGCTCCAACTCAAGCATGCTTAACCACATATTTCTCCCCAAGGTTAAGCCCACTTAGCTTGCAGCCCCACTTGGAAAACCTTTAACAAGCGTTGTGCCTTATGAACCATTCATTATAGAGCCCCTTTAGCTCATCAATTGATAAGAAGGAGGTATTTTCTAGAGTGTGTCAAATTATGATATTGCCATCAGCATTCAACTGTGTAGTTTTCGAGTCAAACTCATTGAACCATGTTTCATGAGTAGTGGTTCACAAGAACCCATCTCTCATGATAATAAATGGTCCACTTAGCACTCATTGCATCTAAGTGTTGTGCCTTATGAACCATTCATTATAGAGCCCCTTTAGCTCATCAATGATAAAAAAATATTAGAAAAAAATGGGACATGGTTTTATATGAAAGCATAAATCATGAGACCAAGATTTCAATTAGCGAGCAGTTATAATATTCAAATACTAAAAGTTGAACTTAAATTATAATTAATATGATTTTTTTGGATTTGATAATTTTCAATAGTATATGATTGAATAAATATAATATATGTTGACATTTTTTTTTTATCATGCATCTTCTTAAGTCCAACTTGGCATTTATAACTGTAGGTGTGCATTTATTTTTCTTGGTCTAGAGCATTCATTTTGGGCAGTCACCTGCTGTGGCATGTTACCCGTGATCTTTTATCCAGTTCTTTCCACATGTTTCTTGCATTTTTCTATGCTTATTTATACAGGGCCCTTTGTACATTTCAAATAATCTCATTCACATCAATGGTGATATAGCTTCTTTTTGGTTGCTTCTCATTGTTTGGTTGTTTTGGCTTGCAGCACAGGATCCTGGGTGCATCAACATGGTATCAGAGCTACTGTTATTGCAGTCCTTTCTGCCCATTGAGTTTTCACCGGGTCTGAGGTCCATATTCCTTCCTGTGAGGACATTTGTTCAACGATTATTTTTCCATTTTCATTTTGTCCTCCAAGGCGGCTCACCTGTTGATCGAGCACATTTTTTTAAGGATTGGCATTTATTTCTTCCTCGCCATTCTTCACTGTCGGGCTTTTGTTTCTTCCAGTCGAGGTTCTTATACCTGACTTTCGGCCATCAAATCTATGTCCCAGTTGCATCTCTATCGTTGTCCCTGTTGCAACCCCATCGGCGTCCTTTATTTGCAATCAGGGTACACGGTTTTTTGTTCATCGGCATGCACAATTCGTCTGATCCCTGTATTTATCCGGTCGGCTTCTTTTTGGTCAGCTTGAGCTCCTAACCACTGGAAGTTGACAGTCAAGCTGCTAAGTGCTTAACAATGATCTTCTTGGGGGTTTTCCAAACAGTCTGCCAGGAGGGCGGTTGCATAAATAGTCACTGCCAGCGCCCGTGCTTTCCCTTTTTTACCGACCCTTCCAAGCCTTCATCATCGGCACCCTGTTGAAGGTGGAGCACATCACAAGGAACAATGTATAGTCAGATTTGGCAAGGTACGGTCAGCATCAAATCAGTCACAGGTGCATTTTGGTCAGCTTTCATCGACATATTGATCAGTTCATTCAATATTTCGTCGGCTTCTTGCATTGCCAGGGTACTCGGTATCCATTAGAGATCCTCAGCATTGTTTCCTCGGCGTCACAATCTTCCATCCATCGGGTGCTGCTTCAGACTTGGTCATTGGCTATCTTCAACCCCCGGTCATCGTCAACGGCTTAATCCTGCAGGGTTCGATCTAAGCCACATAGTTTTGGCTTCCGGTCAGATTGTACGAAGGCTTTATTAAATCCAGTCATTGCAATTCCTGTCAGCCTAACTATTTGAAGACCACCATCGGCCGATCATTGAAGCTCTGTTGACTTTTCCATTGGTCATTGTTCTTTCCTCTGGTAATCGATACTCCTGTGCATAGCTTGGCCTGTGCTGGTGCTCATGGTGACTCACAGTTCATAATTAGTATTAGGCCTAATTTTTGCTCACATTTCCCTAAGGGGCTAGGGCTATTCTTTCTTGCTATCGGGATACTTTAGTGGTTATATGGTGGGCCCAAGAGCTATTTCCACGAAGGGCCTAAAATAGGCGTTTTTTAAAAATTTGTGCAACTTTTGCAAATGGAGTCTGTTTTCAGCAAACGAGCTACTGTCGGAAAGTTGCTTCAACTATCTTCACTATGGATGAGGTGTTTTCTAGAAATTCTATCATTTTTTTCCTTTTTTACTATCTTGAAGTTGAAAGTTGTTACTATTATATCTCTTGGCAAATTTGGTGCTTGTAAATTGTAAAATTAGTTTGAATATATTCTAGGGGGTGTATTTTGCATTTTAGTCCTTTTAGTGCCCTTGTATATCATGTCGGACCCTAGGATTGATTTGATCACTCCACACAACTATCACACATGGAAGCTCAAGATGTCACAATTGTTGCAATCTTGGGGTCCTTGACAACTACTGGATGTCGACCAACCCCAATTCACTAAAAAATTTGAGCAATTTGTTCATAAAACAAAATGGATGAGGCTAAATGACTTATAGGTTTTCATGTGTCTGATAATTTGTTGTTTCATATTGCTAAGTGTAAAACACCTAAAGAGGTGTGGGCTAAGCTTGCAAAGTTGTATGGTAAGGTCAATTAGTTTAGGATCTTGCAGCTTGAAGCTGATCTCACTTCTCTCTCTCCAGATGCTTTTCCCTCTATTTAGGATCTCCTTGCACAATTCAAGTTGATTTTGTCTCAATTAAAAGGATGTGGTCATGCCAAATAAGATAAAGAGTGTATTTTCTTGATCTTGTTTAAGCTTAGAGATTTTTTTCAAGTGTTTGCCTCTACCTTCTATTCTACTATGGATGCTATGGGGGAAGATCATAAGATTCCTTCTTTTGGGGAGTTTTGTGATCATTTGACGAGGGAGCAGGCCAAGTTATTTCAGATGGATGCTCTTCCTAAGAGTCATGCTTAAATGGCTCAATCTTCCAAGGGCAAGGGTAAGAATACGAAGTCTAAGACAGATTTGTCTTCTAGTGGTGAGCCTTCCTCCAAGCCTAAGGTGAAGAATAATAAAAAGGATAATCCTCCACCTCCTCCTCCTTCTAACTCAAGCGAGTCATCTTCTAAGTCTAAGAAGAAGAAGGAGAATTGTTCCTTTTATGGAAAATCTGGGCATAATGATGCACATTGTTTTGTGAGGCTAGCAACA
Source organism: Sequoia sempervirens (assembly GCA_007258455.2). Lineage (NCBI taxonomy): Eukaryota > Viridiplantae > Streptophyta > Pinopsida > Cupressales > Cupressaceae > Sequoia > Sequoia sempervirens. The sequence goes on from VDFB02058242.1 coordinate 46,895,892, forward strand.
TTAGAGGAAGCTATGAGGAAGCATAATCTTTCCATGCCTAAGTCTTCTTCCTCAGGAAAAGGGAAAGCTTTCTTAGCTATGGCTTTGTCCTCTACCAGTTCCAATTTGATTCTTGATTCTAGTGCTTCTCATCACATGACTCATACTATGGATCTTTTTTATTCTCTTTTTGATAGTCATACTTCACATATTACTATTGGGAACTCTTCTCAAATTCTAGTTTTGGGGATAGGTTTAGTTCATATGGAAGATGGTAGCATTAATGATGTTCTTGTTTCTAATATTTCACAGAATCTACTCTCTGTTTATTAGATTTGCAATCATGGTGATGGAAGGCTTGTTGAGTTCTCTCCTATTGATGTGACCATTCAAGATATGCAAGATCTTGAGAAGGTCATTTCTACAGGCACAGTTTACTGTGCAACTCATTTGTATAGGTTTGATGGATTTGAGTCTTCATCAGGGTCATCCCTTATTGCTTATGCATATTCTATGAGCAAGCTTTGGCACAAATAGTTTGGGCACTTGAATTATAGATATCTTCAGTAGATGAGCACACAAAATTTGGTAATTGGTCTACCTTTGATCTCTTGTTCATATGGAGTTTGTCAAGGTTGTGTGCTTGGCAAGTATCATAGGGATCCTTTTCCAGAGGGTATGGCCACACATGCTTTGACACCCCTTGAGTTGTTGCATAGTGACCTCATGTCCTTCCCCACTCCATTTTCAGGGGCCAAATATGTGCTCACCTTCATTGATGATTTTTCTAGGCATACTTGGGTGTATTTTTTGAAGTATAAGGATGAGGTTCTTCACCATTTCATGTCCTTCCTTGCATTTTTGGAGAAGCAGTCAACACATTCCCTTTAGAAGATTCACATAGATAATGGGGGGAGTATGTCAATTAGGTGTTTTAGGAATTTTGTCATGCTAAGGGTATTCTTCATCAGCACATAGTGCCATACACTCCTTAGCAGAATGGTGTAGCCGAGTGGAAGAATAGAACTTTATGGGAGATGGCCAATTGTATGCTATAGTCTAGATCCATGGCTCCTGCATTTTGGGTAGAGGCTGTCAATTGTTCCAACTACATTCAAAACCATATGCCCCACAAGGCAGTGCGAAATATGACTCCTGAGGAGGCTTGTCTCAAGTCCAGCCCAAGGTTTCCTACTTTAGAGTATTTGGGAGTGATGCATAGACATTCATTCTAGACGGTACATGCAAGGCAATAGAGGAGAAAAGTCAATGGTTCATTTTTGTTGGCTATTGTGAGGATTTGAAGGGTTATCGATTGTTTGACCCAGTCACTTGAGAGGTTCATTTTTGTCATGATGTTCAATTTGATGATTCTTTCACTCCGAAGGATACTCCATCACAATCCATTCCCTCTCTTCTTCCTAGTTCTTCTTTAGAGGATGTTGTGCTTCTAGATAATGATGATGATGCTCATAATGATGTTGTTCCTAACAATGGTATAGATCTTGTTTTTGATATTACCCCATCTTCTCCTTCTCCACCTGCACCCCATCGAACTTTATGGGCTCGTACACTTCTTGAGGATGTTGGTTCTCTTGCAAGTGATCCCACAGCTACAAGTTGCACTCATTCCCGCACTTCAGGTATCAGTCTTTTGAGTCATTTAGTATCTATCGATCCTAAAAAAAATTAGATGCTTTGGGTGTTCTGAAATGCGATAGTGTTATGCTAGAGGAGTATTTCTCCTTAATGAAGAATCAAAATTTCTATTTGGTTCCTCTTCCTAAGGGACGGAAGTTGGTTTGGTGCAAGTGGGTGTATTGTACCAAGTTTATAGCTAATGGTTCTATTGATAAGTATAAGGCTCATCTAGTGGCTAAGGGATTTTCTCAGGTTGAGGGTATTGACTATTTCGAGACCTTTTCTCTTGTCAAAAAGATGGATTCCATATGCCTTGTGCTTTCTATTGTTGCATCTCAGGGTTGGTCAGTGTATTAGATGGATGTGAAGAGTGCTTTCTTGCATGGTGATCTTCATGAGAATATCTATATGGAGCATCCATCAGGCTTTGTGCACAACCCTTCACTTGTTTTCAAGCTTCGACGATCATTGTATGGTCTCAAACAAGCTCCTAGAGCTTGGTATGAGAATATGGATAGTTTCTTGCTTGCTTTTGGATTCACTAGATGTCACTTTGATCCTACAGTTTACATTTAGAGGCATGGGGGGGATCTTCTCATTCTTGTTCTTTATGTGGATGACTTGATTCTCATGGGGAGCTCTCCTGCCATGATTGAGGATACTAAGCAAGCTTTGATGAAGTGTTTTGATATGACAGATCTTGGTTTATTGTATTACTTCCTTGGTCTTCAAATCCATCAATCTTTTGTTGGTATTTCTATCTTCCAACAAAAGTATGCTCTTGATTTTCTTCAAAGGTTTGGGATGGCTAATTGCAAGCCAACTCCTACTCCATTTTACTCAGGTGTTGTTTTTTCCACCAGTTGCACTACACCATCCATTGATACTACTTTGTATCAGCAGTTGGTTGGTAGCCTTTTGTACTTAACACATAGTTGTCCTAATATTTCCTTTGTAGTTGGTCTTGTCTCCCAATTCTCTCAAGATCCTCATGAGAGTCATTGGAAGGCAGCCAAGTGTATCTTATGGTACATTCAAGGCACTATACAGTTTGGAATTCACTACACATCAAGTGCTACTGAGATTGTGGGCTTCAGTAACTCAGATTGGGCTGGTGATGTTGATGATCAAAAGTATACTTCTATCTTTTTTTCGTCTTGGTTCTGGTTCGGTTGCTTGGTCTTGCAAGAAATAAACTCCTATTGCATTATCATAAACTAAGGCTGAGTATCGAGGAGTTGTCTTCGGTAGTCAAGAGGTTCTTTGGCTTCGACAGTTGATGGTTGAGTTTGGCTTTCCTCTTGATCATCCCACTATTATTTGGTGTGAATAACCAGAGTTCCATACATATTTCTCGTAACCCCATGGAGCATCAACACACTAAGCATATTGAGATCCACATGCACTTCATTGGGCAACTCATTCTAGATTGTGTTCTTGTTTTGGAGTATTTTCGTATGGAGCAACAGGTTGCAGAAATCTTCACTAAACCTTTGGCATCTCCTCACTATCTTCAGTTGTGATCGACGTTAGGGGTGAAGGAAGTTGTCTTTGGGGGGTCTTGAGGAGTCCTCCTTCCTTTCACTTTTGTTTTGTTCTCTCTTTTGGAGAGGATTTTTCTCCCACAGGGTTTTTCTCTTTTTCTCTAATTATGAGAGATTCACATTGCATTGCATTGTAGTTGTACATGGGTACCTAACAAGGCTTTATTCTCGAGATGCATAATGCATCTCATATTGAATTTCATTCAATTTTTGCATCTCCTACATATTTCTCCCTAAGTTGCAATTAAGGGGGGGTGTTGGCATTTTTTTTTTTTTATCACGCATCTTCTTAAGTCCAACTTGGCATTTATAACCATAGATGTGCATTTATTTTTCTTGGTTTGGAGCATTCATTTTGGGCGGTCACCTATTGTTACATGTTACCCATGATCTTTTCTCCAGTTCTTTCCACATGTTTCTTGCATGTTTCCCTGCTTATTTATACATGGCCCTTTGTACATTTCAAATCATCTCATTCACATCAATGGTGAAATAGCTTCTTTTTGGTTGCTTCTCATTGTTTGGTTGTTTTGGCTTGCAGCACAAGCTCTTGGGTTCATCAACAACATATAATTACTAATAATTTAGAACATGTTTATCTCACTCTATAGCTTATATTTGAAGTAACTAAATCATTTTTAGAAATAGAAAGTGCTAGATATATATCATAGGGTAAATGAAATTATAACTTCCTCACTCAAAAGGGTATGATAAGAAATGGTGATGATTTATCTATGTTTTCAAAGTCATAAAGTTAGAAATACATTATTGTCTCAAAAAACTAAAGTTATAAATACATTGTTGTGCCAAAAAAATATTATATATTGTAGTGAGGATTTAGAGGATATATAAGTTTAAAGATCCCATTATTTATTTAAACACTATAAACACTATTCATTATGACATTCAAAATAATATCACTGTTAAAAAGTAAAAAAAATAAGTATCAAATCACATAGGAATGGAGAAAATGTTAAGTGACATTTTAGTTTAAATATATTTTATTTAACATACAAGGATGTTTGTTATAATAGATAGAAAGTATTGTAATATGTTGTTTATTAGCTAAGCTTGACAAAGTTTATAATATAAAACAAAACATTCATTTCTACAATCAATCATGTAATTTTAGGTAGGGATTATAATTTTTTTTCTAAACCATAATTCATTAAATGTACATTTAATGCACTTCCTTAAAATTTTAGTTATTGCTTATAAATTCTATTTTAAAATTAAAATGTAAATATCACTATATAGAAATTTAATTTAATATCTTTAAAGTATTTTTTAAATTAATGGTTTATATAGAATTAAAATTTATAGAAAATAAAATAAAAATAAAAAATGCTTATACTAGATAAAAAAAACTATCAATTCACTAAAAAAGATTTTTTTTTTTAATTTGAATTAATTATAATATATAATTAATAATATAAATCTAAATTAATTGCAATACAAATGAGATATATTTTAAAGAACAAGATATAGTAGAGAGTATATAAAGGTATATAATACCAAAAATAATGCATATACTATATTAGTCATTTGATAGTCACTTATTATATAAGCATAATCTAATTGCATTTTACGTAAAAAATGAAGAGGTTGACACATTGAAATCTCTTCATTAATAGGAGTTTCTATGTGTCCCTTTTGTAGCGAGAAGAGCAACAACTAACTCTATTTTTGCGGGGACATACTCTTCAAACTGAATAGAAGCTCTTTTAGCAATTCTCAAGAAGAATTCATCTGCCAATCTCTCACATCCCAAATGAACTTCGACAATATTTTCAAATAGTGCTCTGTACTAATTTGCTACAAATCTTCCAAACATTTTCTCTTCCCCTTTTTTCCAATTTGTCATAGGATGCATTGGAATTCCTCCCAACACCTTCATATTCTCTATTTGAAATGATCCCTCTCTTTTCACAATGCTCTCCATCTCTTCTAAACTTGGACCAAACCAAGGTATGTAGAATGATTCCCATTTCTCTTTTTCAATAATACCCTGCCAACAAAAAAATTCCTTATTATATCACAATATATATAATTTCAAGAATTATTTACTTCGAATGCATTTTTTTAAAACTCTGATGAAAGCCCTATATGATAATCGCTTGAATTTGGGCTTTCGCCTCCTACAAAACAAACAACCATACTGAAAGAATGCCTAAAACTCATCCTAGGGTGTGGGACAGCCATGAATTATCAAAAGAGAGAGAGTGCATTATATAAACCTCATTGACTAGTTCCTCAAATGCATATTCTAAGTGGCGAGCAATATTTCCTAATATTCCTTGCTCCTCCATTAGTTGGGTGCCTGCATTACGACCCACCAGAGATATGAAAACGCATCCCCCATCAACCATCTCTCTTGCTCGGGCATTTAGAAACGCTGTGAAGTCTGTATTAAACTGGTGTAGATACGCAGCAACCACTTCCACGTCGCAATCACTTGAAACATACACACGAGGAGAGCTTCTCTGTTGAACACTCTCTGGAACCTGCATTTACATCTTATCATCTCACTCCCCTACACTACCACATCATACTCATGTATGGATAAATTATCACTTTTATTACTCACCTGTGAAATCCAGTGGAGACTGGTAGAAGAGTGACAGAAATGCAGGCTTTTCTGCGGAAAGAGTTGCTTGAAATGCGATCCACACACAGCCGATGCAAAGTAAGATCTTGCAGCCACTGGATTGTTATCACAGACAAGATTACCGTCTGTATCGGTAAAACCTTGTCGGCGCGGAGGCAACATTCGAAACAGCAAATTGAAATCATTTGACGGAAGGTCAGTGAAATAAACCTGAAATTCCAGTACCTTCCCTTCCTCAAATAAGCATTGCAGAGCTCTGACAATGGTGTCTGCTACTAGAAGTGTATTTCGCCCAGTTCCACACCCGAAATCTGCTATTCTAATAATACCTCCCACATTGAACTTCAATCTCATATTCTCATAAATGCTGCGCTCCAGAATTGGTTTCACAGCTTGAACTATCTTTAACTACACCAGCAAAATTTCCAAAATCCAGATTTAGTAGAATAACACAGACTTCACTGTAGTTGAGGTGGACAAAATAACAAAAAGTGAAAATATAGTGGAAAATAGCTTTACACAAATTCACCGTCAATAATTCATGGCCTGAAAATTCACCCTCATAAATTGTTGGTGGTGAATTTTTCATAAAATGAATTTGTCATGACTAAATTTTTCTATAATCGTAGAAAATAGTTATTCTGATAAAGGAAGTGCTTAAACAGTAAAAAGTCACATTTCTAAGAACAGTAAGACAGTCTTTCGAATTCCAAGTTACTAATAAGCACAAGAGAAGTAAAAGAAATTGGATGGGTGTTGAATGGGTGTTTTGTACCTGACATGAAGAATTGTTGGCATAACTAGAATCTCCATCTCCGCCCTTCATTCCAAGCAGATTTTCCAGGTCTGGTTTAGGCTGAATTTGAGACTGAGATTTGAGCGCCTCCATTAAGATGGCTTACTTGACTTCTGAGCTTTGTTCTGAACAAGCTCACTCAAACGAATTGCTATCTATGCCTTATCGGCTCTATGACGTCCATATTTATAATCATTGTTTGCTTGAGATTTGCTGGTGACATCATTTGTTACGTTATTTTGATGACAGAATATCTCACATATTGATAGAATGGGATTTGTTTTTTCTTCACATTTTCTTAACTTAAAAAGTAGGGGAATGTTGTTTTATACGGCTTGCGATACACGCGTTTAACCACGTTTAACAGCTATTTGCTAATGAAGCGCCGAAGAATTCGAGATAATGGTCCCAAAACAAGAAAGCAAAGTTTACGAGAATGACTAGGTAGTGTGATTGATGATGCAATGCAAACCTACAGCCGTGCAATTTTGCAATGATGCACTGCAAACCTAGGGCCATGCAATTTTGCATGACGCAAAATGCAATAAGTGACACGTAGGGGGAGTCGGTGGTCAAGTGAGGTTGATATATCACAGGTTAAATTCTTATGCGTTGAACGGTACGAGGAAAGGTGAATAGAATAATATTTAATATAAGACAGAAATTATGATAAGATTGGAATAAATTTTGATTTTAATACCTCCATCACCATAAAAATATAAATGGGAAAGTACATTCACGATAGATCTGTCTTATTAATGATAATGATTAATTTGATTGTCAATTGAGTTAGCAAAGGAACCTACGGTCTATTGGGGTAGGAATTGTTTGTAAAATCTTTTGAAAATATTTTTTCCTATTTAAAGTTAAAGATGCTACTAATAACATAGAAGAAATAGCAATATTATTAGATAGGTTAGAAATGATCAATTTTGAGTACTATTAATTCAACATTTATATTTAATGAAGAATCAATTAGATATATTTTAGTTATGAATTTCTTAATTCAGGGGAAGGGAAAGTAGGACAATCTCTAATGTAATTGAATATTTCAAGAGACTTATTTGTATTGTGTAAGAAGGCCCAAATCTATTCTTCAAAATCAATAGCAAGTGAGTTGCAAAACATTGAAAGTTTTGTCATGAAATTATACATTAGCAATCCTAGCAAGAATTAAAATTGTGGAGTTCATTGTTCATTGTTGGTTGCTACCTTTTAGTCAAACACCTCTAACAAATCCACATGTTTTTACATAGTCCCCTATATACTCTATCTTCTTTGATAGAATTCAATTTTTTGCTATTTTTAATAACCACTCAATAAAATGCCTTATACAATCCATTCACTAAGATGATTAAAAGATTCTTGCTAGCTAAAAAATAATTGTGAGAAAGGTATGCAAACCATCTCTTAGAATCAATACATTCAACCAAAGTATTAAGGCATTCATGGGATGAGTGCATTCTACAAAAAGATGAAGACATCCTTGAAATCATGGACCCCCAAAATTTTATATGTTTTTTATTATAAAATATATTATCAAGATTCTTTATGGGAATTAACCATGGAATATCATTAAGAGTAATAAGATATTTAAAGATACAACTCTTGGAAGCCATGACGGGAACAAACATGGATAACAAGTAGAAGGAGGGCATACAGACATGAATGCTACAATTAAAGCTAAATTTGTAACTCTCCAATGACATAATTCCTCAAAGAGATGTGGTCTTATAGAATGTCGTGCTTGTAGGGCATGCACAAAGTATATTTTGTTAGGATGCTCATTAAATATCTAAATTAATGGAGCACTCTAGAACATATTATGATGTATGCTTTGTTTGTATTCTATGTGTGTGTAGCCATACATGTTTGGTGGAAAAGGATTGCACATATTTCAATCATGAGTAACCTATGTTGCATTACATGGGAATAGTGATATATGTAAAATATTTTGGAAAAAATATGGTGTTGCACATGTAGAGGAATTCTACTTGCAATTTCATTTACTTATTGTTGTGTGTAAAGCCTCAACTTATTTGCATTCCCCTCTATTACTATTTTTTATTTTTTGTCAAATGTGAATTGTTTGATTAAGAATAGGTGAATTGCATTGTTAATTAATATTAAATAATATAAACAATTTCCATAATAAGATATTATTCAACATGTAATATATCATTTTTCTTTGATTTTGTATTACGTTTTGTTAATAGTTGCAAGTTGAGCTCTTTGACATAGTTATAGAATATTTAAAAAAAATATAAGCTTAGCCAATAATTATGCCAGTAAAAATGTGTTACAATAAGAGTACTTCAAAATGTAGACCAAGTTAATGGCCTTCAAATTGTTTCTCTTTCAGACTCAAATTAATGTTATACAAGTATTTGCATGATGATAATGAATCCATGACATTGTTTATTCCAAGGCATTTGTAGCTTAAAAGTAAAGAAAGACAAGAGCCTAGGTATGGCTGTTACATGAGAAGCTAACACATTTTTTTTATTAGTTGCTTAGACTTCCTTTAAATCATGTATATATAGAAATAATAGCACAAATTTGGTAACTCATTTTAAACTTGCAATTCTCAAAAAATTGAACAAGGAAAATTGATATACAAGTAAAAGAGTCATCAATATAGCCTACATTAACCTAATAAAAAAAAAATATGAGCTAAACATTTCTACAAACTTAATTAATATATATAATAATTTAATCAAAAAATTAATGTAGAATAAAATAAATATCTACCGTACGGTTGGGTTAGATGGAAGTGCTTAGATGGAAAGGGTGTCACCTTTGACCTCCTAGGGGTTCAGATGGGGATCATGTTGAGCTAGGTGAAACTTTAGCAGAGAGAGTTTGTTGCTCTTTACAACAAAGGGGTGTCTTATCTTGGGCCCTGGATCCTAAAGGGGTTTTTTCGGTGGTAGTTGGGTACCATTAATTGGATATAAGGAAGTATGGGGGGATGAAATCCCTTGGTGAAAATATGTATGGAACAATTTTGTGTGCCCCAAATACAACTTCTTCCTTTGGTTAGTGGCTCATTGGGAGAATCTTCTGAAGAGGGCTTTCCAGGGGCCATGATCTATATGTTTTCTATGTGGTAGTAGTGAGGAGTCTTCTTTGCCTATTTTCTTGTAATGCTCCTTCTCTAGAGCTATTTAATATTTATGGTGGGAGGTCTAGAGGCACCATTGTATGCATTCCCTTTCCCTTTTTGAGTTTTGGAGGTCTTTGGGGAGAATCCCTGCTATTTCATTCCCTCTTCGAGATAGTGTGGTCTCTATGGGGCCTTCGTGCATTCTTTGGAAATTTTGGTAGGAAAGGAATCATAGGATTTTCCATGATAAAATGTTGGTGGTTGCCCAAGTTTGGTAATGTATTATTTGTATGCTTCAGGAGACTATTTTAGGTAAGTGTGATGTTGGTGCTCCCCTAAATGCTAAGGAGGCTAAGCTTTTTTTGGGTCTGGGCTTGAATGGTCTTAGTTTGAAGAAGGCTTGTTCCATTGGAAGAAGATGCCCCAACGAAAAATTCAAAGAGAAGGTAGATGGTATCCACCTCATACTAGGATTTTGAAAATTAATACTAATGGCTCTTCTAGGGGAAATCTAGGTTATGTTGATGTGGGATATTTGGGGAGAGATAGTTTTGTAGTATCATGGTATCTAGACTAATAAACTCATGGAGACTTTGGCTATTCGTTTTGCTCTAGAAAAGGCATGTGACCTTAGTTGGCATGTAAGATCATCTGTGAATCTGATTCACAAATCATGATTAACTTGTTAAATAGACAAAACATTGAAGGGGTGAACTGGCAATTGTTGTCTACTATGCGACATATTCACCAGTTGTGTAGCACACTTGAGATGGTATCTTTTGTTCATATTCCTAGGGAATGGAACAATGTGGTTGATTGTTTGGCTAAATGGGCTTCTAAGTTAAGGGATGACTAGAAGGTGGATGAGTGGGAGCATTCATAGTGAATGTGCTCATAAACTGCAAAGTTTGCTTTAGGAGGATATGGGTGGTCCTTGATTAGGCTCTAGTTATCTTGGTTGGGTGGCTTCTTTTTCATTGGTTATTGGTGGCTAGATGTGCTTTGTTGCCTTTTGCTTTTGTTTCTTGCTAACTATATTCTAAAAGTTTCTCTGATTGAAAAAAGTTTTACCCCTTTCATTAAAAAAATAAATATCTACCCATGTAACCTTTCAGTGAACATATAATCATCATTATCTATTTCATATGCAATCATCCATCCATTCATATCTCCTATCATTCAATATTAGTGCACCATTATGTAATATGCATAAATTGTATTTATTCTACATATTCTTTATGTCAGTCGAAAGGCTAAAGCCCATTTTCCATCTTTACTACCAAGCAATCAAAAAAGAAATAGAATGTGAATCTAGTTACTAATTTAATTAGTGTAGTTGAAATTAAAAGATCTAGATTGGTTGATAACATGTAACATTTCAATAAGCATGATACAATTTGACTTCATAATTATTAAGGTACATGCACCAATAATATAAATCTTGAGAATAAGCTTTTTCCACCATCTCTCCCTCCCCTTCGGTTGGTAGCTCTTCTTGCAATGGTGTTTGTGTGATGAATGATATCATTTATACCCCCTTTGCATGTTGCAACAATATACTACTATTGTATATATTGCATTATTTACATACATAGCCTTTAAGCCTACTTAGACATCCCATTGACCCCTCAAATGAGGCGTCAATGTAGATAAGTTTCTTGAGAGGTGTCGACTCACTTTTGATACCTCTTCCTATGTTTTTGGCAGGCAACTCACCAAAACTAAAAGGTTATTACACTTTTCTGAGGACAAAATTGACTATATATTATTTAATTGGGGCACTCCAACTTTTTTCTGATCATTCCTCCCCCTTGAGAGGTAATGGGCCCCATTTCACCTTGTTGATAGGTGAGTAGGTTAAAAAAAAATCGATCATTGAAAGAGCTTGAATTTGAAGAGTCACTTGTAGATGTAGAGAGTTTCATATTGATTTCAATGTGAGAATTTAGACAGCCCATAAGTTTGAGGATGAACTTCAATTCGTTTCTAATTGGCAAATGCTAAGGCATCTCTGACCTAGCTTTTCATCATCTTTCTTGAAACCATCATATTAACTTAGAATTTGATAGGCTATTCAAATGCAACTGATCTTACCTTCACAATATCAATTTTAAGTACATACTTTCCCCCCACTATTGATGAGAATGCCGACATAAACGTGGATGAACTGACTCCCAATAACCTGCGATCTGAATAGCCAAGAGGGTTTTGCTCTGAACTATCTGTAAATTTGTTAATCACCACGAAAGCCCTCTACAATTTTTCGAATAAAAATCTTCCCATCTGAAGTTGCATTGGCTAAGAGATGGACATCTTTAGAGAAAAAGGCCATATCTGTTACCCTCTAGGGGTTGTCGCAAAGCAATGCTTGGAGTGCAGCATTCATATTAAGAATCCTGATGGTCCCTGCTCGCAAATGTAGGTTTGATTGACTGCAATTTACCGTCCGACCACAAGAAGTGGATCGGAGCTATAATTCGTAATGGGCGAAACCTCGAGCTGAGGCTGCACCTCTCCACGCAGGTGATATTTGATACCGTAAACCACATGGTCTCCCACCAAATTCCTACCGTGAGGAAGCTTACCACTTGGCAACCTGCTAGGAGGGGGCTATGGTGGAGTCGTAGGAGTGGCAGGTGCCAACACCGACGGTGCAACAGAGTTAGCGGCCATGTGACCGTGGGGTGCGCTCAGGGAAGGCAGCGGTAGCTCAAGATTTGATGGCAAAGGCAACAACAATGACAAAGGAAGATGCAAATTACTGCTTGTTTCATTGCTATTGTCTAAATTGTACGCAGTAAGAAGGGCCATTAAGCGCGCGCCATCCAGAGGAGGGCTTGCGATGTGGAAGGGTAGAGGCAGTATCGAGGGCTGTGGAAAGCTGGGCTGGCTTTGTAAGCAAATGTAGGGGCCCTCTTCGAAATCTCCATTCGTCACCAGATTATGCTTTGAGAATCTAGGTGCTCTAAAGTTTTTTAGAGCAATGACGTTGAGCTTGGGTTTGCAAACAGGATCTTCCTCCACACCTGGATTGTGAATAACAAATTCAATGATATCTGTAGGAGTTTGAAATCCCCATACACAGGCATCCCATGTATTAAACTTGACCTCCCCATAGTTTTTTTAATTTGAAATGACACAACTACGTAATCTATAGATGTGCAGGTGATTCACCTTCTCATGTTAAGAACATTACCCTCAATATCTCTTTCAAAATATTCCAAATGGTTTATATCAAACAGCTCCTCATCCTTATCCTTGATCATAACATTGGGTGCTACAATGCTCTCACAAATCTGTTGCAAAACATTGATGCCACTAAACAATACATGATGCACACTCTTGCTTACCATTGTCAAAAACTTGATGGTAGTAACAACCAATCGGTCATGACTAGGCATAGTAGAAATGTTCATGAGTAAACCCCAGACTAACACTACAGATGCAAAGTCCTTGAAATACTCCTCGAAATCCTCTTCATTCTTTTCATTGAAATCGATTGTGTTGTCTCACGTGGGAAACCAACTTGGTTCTTATACCACTAATCTAAATTATCCTTGTGAATTTGGAGGACAGTACTCAGCAAGGTGTTGTTGGTGTTGTTAGTATTATAAATTATAATAGACAAAATGAAAAACATGAAAAGCATTATTTTATTCAGAATATGAAAGATATTATAAATTTTGGGCAAGCTTGTGTATGAGATGTATGCCCTGGATCCATATAATCTGGGCAATCTTGTAGGAGAATTGTATGCCCCAGGACCATACAATTTGGGAAATTTTATAGGAGAGATGTATGCCTCAACTCCATACAATTTGAGCAATCTCATAGGAGAGATGAATGTCTATTGAACACTATTTCAAAGAGTTGATATATGAGATGTGTGCCACAACTTGACAAACTCATCCAAAGAGATGTATCCCTACCACTCTATCTGTTGGCTTTGAATTGAGGCTATTTATGCATTTTTATAGAAACTGAAAAGTCATGATCTATAACCTCATTAGAAGTTGAATGTATAACTTACAACTGAAAGATCATTACACTTTAGTGAGGATAAAATTGATTATATATTATTTAATTGAGGCACCCCAACTTTCTTTATCATTTCTCCCCATTGAGAGGGGATGCACCCCATTGAACCTAGTTGATAGCTAAGTAGGTTGGCAACATTTTGATCATTGAAAGAGCTTGAATTTGAAGAGTCATTTGTAGCTATAGAGAACTTGATATTGATTTCAATGTTGAGAATTTAGAAAGCCCACAATTTTGAGGATGAACTTCAATTAATTTATACTTGGCAAGTGCTAAGGCATCTTTCACCTACCTTTTCATCATCTTTCTTGAAACCATCATATTGACTTAGAATTTGATAGGCTCTTCAGATGCAGTTGATCTTTCTTTCACAATATCAATTTTAAGTACATACTTTCCCCCCACTACCAACACATCCTATTGATGAGAATGCCAACATAAATGTGGATGAACTGACTCCCAATCACCTGTAATCTGAATAGCCAAGAGAATTTTTTTCTTGTTATCTATATTTTTTCATCATCACCAAATCCCTCTACAATTTTTTGAATAAAAATATTTCTATCTGAACTTGCACTGGCTAAGAGATGGACATCTTTAGAGAAAAAGGCCATACATGTTACCCTCTAGGGGTGGTCGTCAAGAAACGCTTGGAGTGCAACATTCATATTAAGAATCATGATGGTCCCTACTCGCAATCCATAGCAAATGTAGGTTTGATTGAATACAATATGTCATCCGACCACAAGAAATGGATCGGAGCTATAATTCGTAATGAGTGAAACCTCAATCTAAGGTTGCACCTCCCTAGGTAGGTGATATTCAATATCATAAACCACATGCTATCCCACCAAATTCCTACCATGAGGAAGCTTACTACTAGGAAACCTACTAGGAGGTGGCTAGCTTAACCGGCACACTCTAAGGCTTTGACTTTTCTATCTTATTTTTGTTTTCGTTTTCTCGTTTTCTCACGACAATCACAATTATCACTGTCACAATTAAGTTGTTTTTTTTCTCAAAATTCTTTCTCCTGCCCAACGAACAGTCACCATCATATTCTTCCACCTACTGTCAACTACTCAATTCATTTTCAATGTGGACGCTTCCTAGAAATTGCAGAGACGAGTTGCCACTTCGAGTTTAGCACCAACTTTGCACAACTTCATTGCAAAGTATGCAGGGCGAGATCACCCATCGCCTTCTACCACTACTTAGAAAGGTTGCTACTGCTAAACAACTAGGGAGAGTCAACCAGATAAGGTTTTTCTCATTCATCACCTTTAATGGTTTGATTTGCCTGGGTTGTGGAAGGAGGACATCAAGATTTCCATTAATGATAGCTCACGAGCTATCATCAGTAGACATCTGAAACAATTCATGAGTTGTCATCAATGGACATTTTGATAGTTTCAACTGCTCTGCTAGACATATATGCAACACGTGGAAGCATAGACAGGGCACGTGAACTATTTGACAAAATGCTGCAAAAAAAACATCATTTCATGGAATTCCATGATTGCAAGATATGCAAAAAATGCATCTATTGACAATACTTTACATAAGCCCCCATTTGACCCCACCATAGCCTTCAACACTTACTTCCTGCTTTACAATCCCTAGTAAATTATGTAAGTAATGTTAATATTACCGCTACAACTTCAAATCAACCAGTGAATATCCTCTTTGGCTTGATCATATAGCTTTAACATCATCATTGTAGTTGTAATATGTATTTATGGCACTGTGCAAGTTTTTTATGAATGGAATTCTGGTGGCAGTCTTTAAAGAATAACGAGAATTTGAGAATGGCATTTTCTGAGAATCGAGCAATGAGATTATATTCAAGCTTGGGACACAAGAGTTGGTGCAGTGAAGATTGACTAGAGCAAGTCTCATTTTGTTGCTCCTTATGGAAATTTCAAAGTAGAGGTCTCATGCTCTGCCTCCTTTATATGTTATGTGAATTCATGGTATAGTGTAGAGCCATTGCAGTCGAGTGAGCAACAAAAACTTCAATATGTGCACAAGAATTACATGATTTACAATTATTGTTCAGATACTAAAAGCAAGTTATGTTTTCATTTTTGGCAAGATAGATAGTTCCAAATATTCTCTTCTTATTTTTTGTCCCCTATAATTTTTCTTAATGTCTTTCTTATATGAACTTTATCTTCACTACATTAGAATTTTGTAAGATCATTTAAGCAGTTTGGGTATAATGCGCAATGATATTGCATGTAACTTGTTTGTTTCTTTACTATTTGATGAATCCTTGTCTTGGTAATAAAAAAATTCTCCCAACTTAATTCATTCATGGAAAGAGATCCAAGATTATTTTATATAAATTTGTTAGATTCATTCATTTGTAAGTGCATTTTAGATTTTAAAAAATGTTAAGCAAACTTGTTTTCTCATTTGTGATTCTTAATTCTATCGATTTGTGTATTTTTCTAAATTCTTGTATGTTTGACTATAGTATTCATTACAATGGCTCCTAATGTGAAACCACTAGAAGATCCCTTCAAAGAGGAAATTTCTCTTACAAGTTTAAAATCTTATTCCTCAACGATGTAATTGTGCATGTTCCCCCATGAATTTTAATTTAAACATAGGTCTTATTCCGATTTTTTGACTCTATTTTATCAAAAATTTAATTTGAATCATATATATTTTGATTAGCTTGTATATTGACTATGCACATCTATAGTTCATAAATTCACTAGTGCTTCCCCTCATTTTTTATGTGTCTCTAATGTATATAATTTGGCCATGACTTCCCTAAGTTATATGAGTTTCTAGTGAACCATCATTTGTAATAGCTTTTAAATTAGATGATGACAAGAATGAGAAGGTTTTAGTCTCTTTACAACCTATTACGATTAGTTAAATGAGTGGACTAGGTATTCTAGGTGAATATTGTGTTATTTCATGCCTATATTTTCTCATGACATGCAATCTTTAGGTTCTCCTATTATAGATATGTGTGAAATGTTTGATGTTTATGTCATATGTGATTGACTTGTATGATTTTAAGGAAGTTGAGATCTCAATTCCCTTGTTTCTCATCAAAACAAATGAATCCCTTATGCTAAACATTCTCATCAAATTGGCATGAATTCATTTTGTAACCAAGCTAATCAAGATTTTAAGTTGTTTCATAAGGCTAATAATTTTAGTCTATGCAATCCTTTTAATATATTGTGTAGTGATTCACATGATGACATAGACGAAATCATTTCAAATTGACCACCCAATGGAGATATTTTGGAAGAATCATTTTCTAGCTTTAATTTTGATTTTGTTAAGAATATATAATAAAATAAACTAATTTTTTTTGTCACAAGTAATGTCACCCATATTTTCATATATTCAAGTAAAGAAGTAGATGCTTCCTTTAGTTTCAACAACATCAGTGATATTACTTATGATAACCATAGTTTTATTTCTGTCTCTAGTGAAGAGGTCTAGTGGAATTAATTGTTAACTAATAATTCTAGACTAAACCCTTGATAGAATCTAAGATCAATGTAGAATATAAGACATTGATTTAACAAAGAGACATCATTTTCTAAGTACACAGTAGTATAAGTTCATTATTTATGTCATTAGCCCATACTTCTTGATAACAAATCTAAGTGTTGCCCTCCATATTTATGTTCCTTATTTAGCTATTATAAAATATAATATTATTAGTCTTGACTATACTTATTTAATCTAAACTAATTTGTGCTTATTTTCTTGTAATTACTTAATCAGCTTAGGTTAACCCATATGGAAAGCTTATTTTCCCTCATAATTTTGGTGAACCCAATGGGTCTTACATGAAACAATCTTCTCTCTAAGGTTTTTTATATAATAAGCATCTTTAGATCTTCACTTTTTATATATTTATATTTTATTTTCATATTTGAAACTCCTTAAATATTTTTGGATCAATAATTAATTTTACATTGTTATATATTTTAAATTAGGGGTTTTTATCTATATTTTACTTTTCACAATGTAGTCCTAGGTTTATGCACCGAGAAAATAAGGAGCCTTGTTTTGACCATATTCTATTTGTACATTGTATAATATAATTGACAGATAAAAGGAAATATAAGATGAGTTCAAAGGAATATACTTAATATAGTGAGTAAAATAGTAATTTGGAAGGACAGGGAGTGAATGTCTTAACATGAATGTTTTAGGAAATTAGTTAGTATTTAGTTTGGGATTTTGAGAATGGGGGAAAAGATAAGTATATATAGAATTAGGAAATGGAGAAATGAAAGGAAATTTCAAAGAAGTGATCCAATCTTGGGCATGTAGACTAATAGAAAGGTATAGAAGGTAATCTAGATCAAGAGTTTGAACTTAGAGTGACCTATAGGGAAGATCGGTAGAAAGGGAAAAGGAGCAAGAAATCTTAATCAAGTAGAGTGAATATTAGTTTTTGATGGATTTATTTGCTTCAATTTTCTTTTGGTTTGATGGATGAGAGAAATATATTTCAACTTACATGATTTATCTATGGAATTTTTAACTTTTCTTTTTCATAGGGACATGTCAACCCCATGCAACTAGGAAGATGCATGGGATTATCACTAAAGTTTAGACTAAGAAAGTATAGAGATCATGAATGTGGAATAATGGTACATGATATGTGTTTCTTTTAAATGCAACATTTGATGAGGAAAGAAATAATTGATTTTCTTATAAGTATCTATGGTTTCACTGGTTTTCCCATCAAGCTCCCAAGGCACCTAGAAGACAAGTTTTTAATGATCAAGATTTGTAGGTAGTTGGCGGATGTCAACAAGAGATGCTAGAAGCATAGAAAGGTGGTGCAATTCCCAGTTGATTTTGGCCCTTACACTTGTGATTCCATGTCAAATGACCTCAATATAGAAAAGGAAAGAACCAAGTACAATATATAGACCTATGATGAACACTTTCCTTTTGATCTTAAGGATTATGTTAAAGATAATTTGAAGTTGGGTCTTGGTTTCCTCAATTTTCTGACTTTGGAGGACTATTGGGCAGATTATTTTGATGAATTTGAAGTGAGGAGTTGGATGAGACTGTCTTTGAGACAAATAATCACCTATAACTTTAGTTTTAATGTACAAGGAATTGAGGATGATGGGTCAAATTTAGTGGACATAATTTTCATAGACTTAATAGAAAATTCATCCTTTCCTGCAATGGACTGGAGTAGTAAAGAGAAAGAAACAATTGAATCTATGATCGTTGATGTTTTGGAAACAATCTAGGAGTATCAATACTAAGAAGAAGATAGAGAAATCCCATCCTAATACTAGATCACAAAACACCTAGCCAATAGGAGGTAGTGATCAACCCTCTGTAATTGCAAGAACCTCTAGGGTTGCTCCATAGTTAGTGTAATTTGGGGCTCAGGGTGATGGTGATGAAGAATCTCCTGATAGGAATGCACTTCAACCGACTTGCAGAGTTGACCTCTTGAATTTAACTAATCTAGATCAATAGAAAGGATATGAAGGAGAAGGAGATGACCTAAGTAATATGGATATTAGTTCTTATTCCCCATCACCTCAGTCATCACCTATCAAAGAGGTTGATGAACCTCTAAAACATAGATCTTCCCCACTCTCTTTACAAGGTGTTCATATGAATAATCCTCCCATGAATAGAATGTTATTCCCTTCCTCTAGTTCTAATGCAACCAACATCCAATGTCCCTAATACTCTTTTTTGGCTAGAGGATACACTGTCAAGATAAAGGAAAGTAGTACAACTAGAACTCCCAAAGCAAGATATGATATGATCTGATTAGGATCTAGACTAATTGCTTGTAGAATGCTTAACATAAATAACAACTTGAAGGAATGATTAAATGAACAAATTGAATATCATTCAAATTCTTAATCAAATTAGCATAATAAAATGATAACCAAGACGATGAACTAAAAGAAAGAGAGAAAAAGAAAGAAGAGATCAAACACAATTGATAACAGAGTTTTCCACAATCATGACTACGTCTCTGGGTCTGCTCCAATAGAGTGAGACTGATCCGATTAATCTCCCAAAATCAGTTACAATTGCACCAAGACCATTTCTTCTAGCACTTTGATAGCATAACAATACTCTGATGAACAAAAATGGCTCAAAGAAATCCTTAGAAATCCCTCTTTTGTATCACCTGTTTTCACAACTGTCCTTCACCAAAAAACTCTTCAAAAATTACTTAATCTTACACCCCCCATTCTACCCTTTTTATACAAAAAAATTACTCAAATTGGTTCATAACCAATTGATTTTAAAAACCTCCCAATATCCCCTTTACATAGAAAATATTATTTGAAAATCCCCCCTTATTTCCATAGGGATATCCTCCCGTTAAAATAACCCATCCAATTTTACATAAAATCTTCATGGATGGCCTCTTGTAATTTTATTCCATAATTCGTTTCAAGATTTATTAGGAGATCTTAATAATTCACCTTTGAATATAAATGTGCTTGATTTTGTTAAGGATTTAATCCTTAATTATAGGGGGTGAATTGGTTAGAAATTTGATTTTTTATTTTGTAAGCCATACAATATATAATGTTGGTTTGAAATTCTCATTTAAAATAGGGGATGAGTTTGGTTACAGGCTATTTGCATCCTTTAAAAATAGAGATCAATTTATTTTCCCTAAAAAAACGTAGCCTAAAAAATAGCATGAATTTTTTTTAAATAATGGTGATCCCCTTTTATAGGGGGGGGGCATGTCTTTTTCTTAAGGAAGTGATTTAATTATTAAAATGGAGGGCATGGCTTTTATTAAGGGAGAGCACTCCCTCTTTATGAGTGGGGGACCCACCCCCCATATTTATTTATTTTTTAGATATATTTTTTTAAATAAAGCCATGTCCAACAAATTTTCGCCACATGTAACTTTGGGAAGCCAACATGTGTCACCTCATGATTCATCCATATCAGCATGATGATGTCATGTTGACATCATCATTCTACCTTCAAGTCAACCTAGTCAACCACGAGCTTTGACCTTCCATATCTCGCACATACGAGCTCCGATTTGCACAGAACGAACACTGTCGGAAAGCTCTTGCCGAGTTCTTCGCATTGACATCAATTTTAACCACTTTTGGTGACATAATATTTTGACCTTTTTTCTTGCCCTGGCCCCTAAGTTGACCAGTTGTTGACTGAAACTTGACCGACAATAACTTGGGCTTCGTAGCTCTATTTGACTCTGTTCAAGTTGCATTGGAATCAAGACATCGAGCTCTTTCTGATGGTGCTAAAATTTGGAGTATTGGAGATTCTTCTATTTTTAGTGAAAATATCCCCCAGATTAGGCCTCCCCACTGGAGAACTTTTGGACCTCCAAAAGTGGCATTTATTCAGACATTAAGTGAGGACTTGGCCTCCCCACTTGTCCTATATCCTCTATACATCTATATACCTGGCTCACAAACACAATAAAGACTGCAACAACATTGTTGATCATAAACATCATTCTATCACTTCCATAAGCATCTACATCAACTGTCATAGCCACTAACCAACAAACATTGACTAGCATCAAGCTAAACAATAATGAAAATATGAAAGAGAACAAATCAAAAAAATATCGATCTTTCACATGAGAAACATTTTTACCTAGAATATCCTCAATAAGAATGAAGGCACACGAGCATGGGCACGTGCGGGAAAAAAGGGATTTTAAAAATCCAAGCAACGGAAATGGAGGCAGAGCAAGATCAGAGAAATCTCAGATGAATCAGGAGTCATAGAAATCTCAGAAAAATCAGGAGCTAGAATCAAGTAAGAACCAAGGTGAGGTTGATCAGGATGAGGTGAACTCTGGAAAGAAATTCCAGGTGGAACCGGGTGGAAAGGATATTCCAGTGGTTAACTCAGTGGTATCCCTTACCGGCCAAAAAACTGAGAAAGCTAAATATGCAGTGGGTACCACTGCAGGCATTGGAGGTAATCACAAACCCTGGACTTCTCTGTTTGGGGTAAAACCAAACGGAAAATCATCTTTCCCTCTGGTGCAAAATATTTCTTCCCTGGAAAAAGGCAAGTTTTCTATTTCTATGCCAAATTTTCTAATTGATCATAATATAGCTTTAATGGAGACAACTCTGGTTGGGAAGTTTATGGGCCTTAGACAAAAAATTGAAGTGTTCAGGGAGTTTGTTAAAAATAAATGGAGAATGAATGGAAAAGTCTTGGTTTTTTCTCTTCCAAAGGGGTTCTTTGCATTTGAATTCAATTACAAAGAGGACATCTTGGCTATTAGAAGTGGGGGTCCTTGGGTCATAGGGAAATCTTCCCTGGCTCTAAAGAAGTGGTCCTCTAACTTGGACCTTTCGGATTCCATTTTCGAGAATGTCCTGGTTTGGGTTAGACTTCTGGGCCTACCCCTGGAATACTGGAATGAGGATATCTTTTATGGTATTGCGAGTTCCTTTGGGGAGCTCCTTTCTATTGATTCAATGACAAAAACTAGAAAGAGATTGGTCTTTGCTAGAATATATGTGGGGATTTATTAGAATGCTGACCTTCCCTCATCAATTGAGATATAGTCAAAATTGGGGTCCTGGTTGCAGGTTATAGAGTTTGAAACAATCTCGTTTTCCTATTTTAAGTGTAGAAAACAAGGCACTGGGCAAAAAAATGCCCCTTAAATACCACCAAAGAGAAAGAAAAACTAGTTGGTTCTTTGAAATCGGTATGGTGAAAGAAATCAAGAGGAGATAGCTTGGAAAACAAAGAGTCTAATGTTTAGAGGAATTCTAATGAGGTTGAAGAGGTCATGGAAAATAATGGAGAGATTCCACTGGAACCCCAACAAATGAATCTTGTGAAGACTTTACTAATGAAGGAAAATGGATCCAATGAGGATGAGTCGGCTGGGGAAGAAAATTTGAACCAAAAGGAAAAACCTTTTTCCCAAGAACCAGTCCCAATAGAGAAAAATGATGAAAGTTAGGGTCTGGAGGATATTCCTATTCAGGGTTTGTCTTTGGAACTGAACATCCCTCTCCCTTCTTCAGAAGGTCTCTTTCCTCCAGGTGTAGAGCACTTTATGATCTTAACTCTTTTGATGTGGTTAAGGACTCCCTCTAAAACCTAGACCATTCTACTGATCTTTCCAGTAACTTCTTGTCTCTTCATGTGAATGGTATTATGGAAACATTACCCTGGGAATAAAGGATCCTAAATGATAAGGAATGGGAATCTAGTAAAGAGATAGATAGCCAATAAGAGATTGATAAAAAAGATAACTTATCAAAGAAAAATAAATAAATAAACAAGCTTTGGAAGACTCCAAGTGGTATTTCTAGTAGATCTAAAGCAAAGGAAAATTGTGGAGCATTAAAGAACTCTCGAGGAAAAAAATCTACTAAATGGACAAGAAAGCATAATAGTTTTTAGGATATAGCGGATGGATCTTAGAAAACCATCTCGGAATGCCTCAAGTCTCCTAGTAATTCATGAAGATTATGTCTTGGAATATCAACGGACTCAATAGCCCCAACAAGCAGGATGTTTTACACAATTTTGTTAGAGATCACAAGCCTGATATTCTCCTCATTCAGGAGACTAAAATGTCAAAAGAAAAAGTAGAAAAGGTGAAACTTTTTCAGCACTATAGCACTCATGGCAACAATTCGAATGGTGCTTCTGGAGGTATTGCTACCTTCTGGAATAGTCACATAATCAAAGGGGATCCGATTTTGGAAGGTACGAATCATATAGCCACCAGATTCACACATATTAGGGACAACTTTAGCTAGATCCAATTGAATATCTATGCCCCCAATGGAAAAGGAACAAGAAAATCCTTTTGGTTGGAGCTGGCTGCCTTTAGGAGGACTTTTTATATAGATTCTTGGGTTGTTATGGGTGATTTCAATACACCCTTAATGAATGAAGAAAAAATTGGAGGTTCTTAGATCAATGCGAAGAGCAAAGAGGATCTTTAGAATTTCATTGACAACCAGGGGCTGATAGATCTGGACTTACATGGAGCTTCCTATACCTGGTCAAATCACAGAAAGGGGATGGATATAATACAGGTCCGATTAGATAGATTTTTAGTCTCCAATCATTGGTTTTTTTATTATTAATTCTCTCTTAAAGCTCTCTCTAGGACTGGTTCAGATCATTTCCCTATTAGCTTTGTTGCGGATCCTATAAAAAAGAAGAAAAATATCCCTTTTATATTTGAAAAAATGTGGCTCTCTCATCCTACTCTTAAAGAGGAAATTAGGAAATGGTGGAATTTAAGTGTTTCTAGCACTGCTATGTTTAGAATAGCTAAAAAACTAAGGGAAGTGAAATGTAATTTGAAAAAATAGAAAAAAGAGTCCTTTGGGAACATCTTTAGGATCAAATCTGACCTTCAAACGGATATGGGGGAGATTCAATATAAATACAGGAGGGATATTTGAATGATTAAAAAGAAAGAGAGAATGAGCTACTCATCAAGATGCATGACATCATTGGAAAGGAGGAGGAGTTCTAGAGGGGTGATCCCACAAAGCTGGTTTGCAATTTCTGGGAGGAACAAATTTTTGCTGAAATCACATATTATTAGAAAATATAATGATTTAAGCCTTGAAAAGTTCCATTTAAAGCATTCCAATTGAAAAGGGTTTGATCAAACTACCTTAAATCAAACCTCCTTGGATAGAACCTCGCTAGTTTTAAACCATACCTATAACGGAATCTCCTTTACACCTATCAAAATGCTAATAAAAACCCACTTTTGATTTACCTTTTGGGGGATCAAATGAATTCATTTAAAGTTTATTTTTTGTAAGTATGTAGTCCTTATTATAAGCTTCCCAAAAAGTATGATTTTAAATAAATTTTATTTTATTATTATATTTATTTTTTATTTCTCATGAATGTAGGTTTTTCACCGAAAATCAAGGTCTCTATTCTTCACATATGGAAAAATAGCAGATAATAATAATAAAAAAAAACTAAAAAATATAAGTGCACCAGATATTGAAGTCCTTGATCCAACAAAGAGAAAAAAATTGAATTTTGATATATACAAAAAAAGTTACACATTATACGGTCGCGCTATGTCTGAATTATAATTGGTTTGACTTTGAAAATTGATTAAAGAAAAAATATTCAATAAAAAACTATCTGACCAAGTGGAAGCGCTAGATATCAGATTTAGGAATCTAAATTCAAAAGAATTAGAATTTTATCCTTCATGGAAAAAAAGTTATGTGTTATATGGTGAGCGTCACTTTTTAAAAATGTTGTTTTTTGAAAAAAAATTAGTTTTCGAGGGAGATGAAAAAAGAAGTGCAATTTGATTCCAAATTTTTTGAAAAAAATAATATTTAGAATCTATAGATAAAATTTCATAAACTCTAGTTTGCATCATCTTCAAATTCCTCACGTTTTAGTTGCTATAGGTGTCCGAAAGTGAAGATTTAGTTACAAAAAAATATCTCAGTGTCTAGTTTGGCCAAAAATTGAAAACCACTATTGTGGGATCACCCAGAGGCAAAGATCTAGAGCTCTATGGTTATCTGCAGGTGATAAAAATACCAGGTAATTTCATCTTTTGGCTTCAAAACATAGAGCAATCAATAGAATATCTCAAATTGAAATGAATGGTATCAAATACAAGGAGGAGGATATTAGGAAGCATGTTGTTTCTTTCTTCAAAAACCTTCTTTCTAAGAGTGATGAAGTTAATCAAAATGATCAGGATCAGTTAGTTGAGGCTATACCAAAAGTTATCAATCAGAAAAATAACTCTATGTTATTTGCTATCCCTACCAATGAGGAAGTCAAGCGGGTTGTTTTCTCCTTTGATGGGAGTAAAGCCCTGGGTCTGGATGAATTCCCTTTGTTTTTCTTCCAATGGTTCTAGGAGATTGTTGGAGATGATGTGGTGAATGCTGTTAAAGAATTTTTTGGTTCTAGAAGCCTCCTAAAATAATTGAATGCCACCTTCTTGGTTCTTATTCCCAAGAAGCCTGGAGCAATAAAATTTGAGGCTTTCAGACCCATAAGCCTTTGTTATTTGATCTATAAAATCATGTCCAAGGTTTTGACTGCAAGACTTTTAATTCTTTTTCCCTCTTGATTTCGCCTCAACAGAATGGCTTTGTTCCTGGCAGACAAATTCTTGACTCTATTGTAACTGTGCATGAGAATATCCACTCGTTGGTGGAATCTAAGACTGAAGGTTTTTTTTTAAAGCTTGATATATCAAAATCCTATGACAGAGTTGTCTAGATTTTCTTATTTAAAATTTTAAAGGCTTTTGGATTCTACAACATGGTTCTACAAATGGTGGAACAACTTGTTTCTACTGCTTCTATTTCAGTAATGGTTAATGGATCCCCTACTTCGTTCTTCCAAAGTACCAGAGGTCTAAGACAGGGTGATCCTATTTCCCCTATTCTATTCATAATCATGGCTGAAAGTCTTGGCAGAAATCTAAAAAAGTTGATTGACTATAAATCTCTTCTTGGTCTCAACCCTTCTATTAGTAACCTAGTTTGCTCCCATCAACAATTTGTTGATGATACTATGCTCATGGGTAAAGCTTTCGTCTGAGAAGGTAAAAATTTGAAAAAATTTCTCAATAAATATGGAAGAGCTTCAGGACAGCTGATCAATAATAAAAAAAGTTCTCTGTTCTTCTTGAATACCCCAGTTCATAGACAGACTAAAATCACTAGAATCCTTAGCTGCGGGGTGGACTCCTTACCTGCCACCTATCTTGGGTTGCCCTTAAGCCTTAAACCTTCTGAATCCTTTTGGATTTTGTTGGTTGAGAGGTTTAGCAAGAAGCTTGTTGGGTGGAAAGGACCTTTGCTAAGTCAAGCAGGAAAAATTCAACTTCTCAAAGCCTCGCTTTAGAATTTTCCTATCTATGCTCTGAGCCTCTTCAAAATTACTGCCAAATTTGCAGATGCAATTGAAAAAATTCAAAAAATATTTCTATGTTCAGGTGTTGAAGAAAAGAAAAGACTACCTTTAATTGGATGGGATCTATTTTGTAGACCAAAAAAGGCCAGAGGATTAGGTCTTAGAAGAATCAGAACAATTAACAAAATCCTTCTAGCAAAACAAATATGGAGAATTTTTTCATCTTCAAGAGAATGGACTGATATCCTAGCTAGAAAATATTTAGAAAACAATTGCTCTCTCATTATTCTGAAGGATTCCCATCTTCTTCCTAGAGGCTCTACTTGCTGGAATAATTTTCTCAATGGAGAAAATATGGTGGACTCTGGAACTAGTTGGCAAGTTAGAAGCGGAAACCAAACAAAATTCTGGGAGGATAGATGGCTTTTCAAGGAGCCCCTTATAAAAATCAATTCCTTGAGTGGATGGGTTGAGGCTTGCAAGGCCTGTTTTGGTTCTTTTGTGAAAGACTATAGAGTGAATGGAAAATGGGTGGATCTGTGTGGTATTAGTCAGGCTCTTGCTCCTATTTTTGTTCTTCTTTGTTGGCAGTTAGACTAAGTTTTGTTCAGCTAGAAGATCATCTTGTCTGGATTGATGAACCCTTGGGAAACTATTCAGTTTCATTTGCCTTTGCCAGAATTACCTCCTCCCATAACTCTCCTCTCTTCTGGTCGAAGGCCTAGTTTAAACATCTGGTCCCTAAAATCAACATTTTTTTTCTAGATCCTTCTTCAAAATAAGGTGCTCATGATTGACAAGCTTTGTAAACATGGCTTTCAAATATCTAATAGATGCTTTCTTTGTAAGATGAAGGCTGAGTCTATGCACCATTTGTTCCTTCATTGCTCTTTTGTTGCCTCTAGCTGGGAAAAACTTATCAGTTTTTGGCATCTTTCGTGGGTTTTTCCCTCTTCTATTGAAGACTTCTTCCTTCAATAGAAAGCCCCGACTCACAATTTTGTTCTCAGGATTTTATGGGATTTATCTTTCCCTCATGTTGCTTGGGGTCTATGGAAAGAACACAACAATAGAATTTACAAAGATAAAGAAGCTCCAGTGGATATTGTTCTTGATAAAATCCTTAGATTCCTGAAAGAAAATGTCAATATGATTTCCCAGAAGGTTAGCATTTCTAAGAAAGTGGTTCACTTGTCCTATGACCTTATAGTTGCTAAGGAATGGAATATTAGCCTTGAATTGCCTTATGCCCCTAAGAAAGCCAAGGATAGAGAGGGTGTTCACTAGTCTTTTCTGCCTAATGGCTGGGTTAAAGCTAACTTTGATGGTGCGGCTAAAGGTAATCCAGGGGCGGCGAGTTGTGGCGGAGTCTTAAGGGACTCATTTGGCAATTTCCTTGGTGTTTTGGCCACTCCTCTCAGTTCCCAATCTAATCATTTGGTAGAGGCTGCTAGAGCTTTTCACATAATAGAGTTAGCCCATAGTCTTAACTCTAAAAATCTTTGGCTAGAAGGTTATTCCAAAAATATTATCGATTGCCTCCATGGCAGGGCTACCCCCCTCATGGACAATAAAATCATGGATTGAAGACACCATCTCGACTCATGCTAAGTTTGAAAAAATTAAAATATCACATGCTTATAGAGAAGCCAATGCTGTTGCAGATTTTTTTTGCTAATGAAGGGGTTAGGGGTAATGATTTGAGCACTTGGCTAAATATTAGTGATCTAAGTGCTAATGTCAGCGCTTTATTAAATTATGATAAATCACATGGACAAGAGGCAAGTCATCATTTTAATGAGGACAAGTTGGAGTTATCACATCACAATCATTAGATTTTATGAGACCGAGCTCAGTAGCTTATTCTAGAAGGAAGCTTTGCACACTTTATGGGTTCTCAGATTTGGCGGGACTAGTTCTAGTTAAAATTTGTCTCGGCCTGCCCCACTGTGTTAGCCAAGATGGTTGGAGATAGGAATAGAATAGAGCTGGACAACTATGAGATGCACAAAAAAATTGTTAAGGCTTGGAATAAAGTTAAAAGTGGTGGGTTACTTCCTTTCCTGGAGAAGCTCCATGGTTCCAATAAGGAGGCTACGAATCTTTTTGAGAAAAATTGGAATAATGGGGATCTTACCCTTTTCAATAGGAAAGTTGAGCTAAATGAAAATATAATAGCTGAGGTGACAGGTTTTTTGACTGATGGAAAGAAGTTTTTTAGGGATAGGGTCTTCTCTGACGGTGCTGTTATTAGATTCCAAAAAAAAGAAAAAGAAAGACTGAATTTGGTGAAAGTGGCTAATAGCTACTTTGAAGCCGACTCCATAAAATCCCTTTGGAGAAAGGTCCTTCGAGTGATAATGGAGTACATAACTATGGATGGTCGCTTCACTAGGGTTTATGGTTATCATTTTTCCCTGCTCAACCACTTCTGCTACAAGGTAAGGGTTTCATTCCCCCACTATCTTTTCTGTTCTCTGAGGAAAAGTTTAGATGATCATAAGAGAAACCCTAGAAGATTCCTCATTTTGCATACTAGAATTATCAGATTAATTGTTGAGCATTACCAAAATACACCTATCCCTACTAACTTGGAAGCCCCCCTGATTCTGAGGATGACGACATTGAACCCAGCTGCTTAGAGTTTTTGCCCAATGTTAGTCTGACTAGAATTGTCCTTAGCCCACCTACTGTCCTTCCTAGCAAGAAAAACCCTAACCCCTTTTCTTCCAAAGCTTGTGTTGTGTTTGAGTCAGGAAGCCCCTCCCTCAAGACCATTCTTGCTAATAAGAATCCCCAGGCCAAAAACCTCATCTCCTACTCTAAAGATTCCCCTAATTCTGAGGCATCTGGTGCCAACAATTCTGAACCTAGTGTTGACCCGTTGCTAGATAGAACCGCTAGAGCTGGCTCCCCTGTTACTCCAGACCCTAATAATACTTGTCTCAATACTGGTAGGGACCACTCTATGGATGTGTTGATTTTAGCTAGAAATAACATTGATACCCATTTCAAACTTTCAAAATGTACTTTTAATGAAATTAATGAGCTAAAGATTAAAAATTGGGCCCTCCAAAGTAAACTGGAAGAGCTGGGAACCAAGGTTGCGGCGATGGAAAAGAGTGAGATGGAACGAAGAGATTACAGTCTCAGAAAAGATACTATGTACCACACTAACAAGAACAAAAATGTTGATAGAGAGGTTGAGAAAATAAAAAATACTATCAAAATTATTGCAGAGCAAAAGAATAGAATTGCTAGACACAATGCCATTATAATTAATGCTATGACTGAGAAGTTAGACAAAGCCCACTAGGGGTCTCTGGTGGTTGACCTGGAGGAAACCAATGACAAAAGCCAAGAGGTGGATGTTGGATTTTCTAAGAGAACCAGGGCCAACCTAAAGCAGAAGTCTCCCCCTACTCCGAATATGATTCAAAATTTTAAGAAGGGGGTTCGAGACATGCAGAACTTGGAGGTGGAGACGGAGTCTGTCCTTAAGACTCTGGGTTAGTTGCGGTCGGTTGTTTGGTGTCTGCTCTACTGGCTCTTTTTTCTTGACCTTTATGGTCTGTTGCGGTTGGTTGCTGCTAGCTCTTTTCTTTACCTTTGGTGCAACTGGTTGTTTTAGTTGGACTTTCCTTTCTTATCTTTTTTGTTGTTAACTTTGTGGTTTTGGGTCCCTGTAAAACCCGTTTTACCCTTTATCAAATTTTTTTTTACCCAGGGATCCATCAATGCTTTCAATCATCATTCCCTCATGTTGTATTATGGGTGCATCCTGTGACATCTAACCTTGGTTAGCTACTTCAAGTTCTTGTCTAGAACCACCTTTGTTGGTAGACATAAGAGTTAAATCTTTACTTGCATTAATCACCCTCTTAAATTGACTTGTGTTTGTAAAAAATGATTAGTCTTAATCCTATGAGAATGTACAATATACTAAATGGGTATGTGCGGGATCATGGTATGCCAAAAGTGGCAATATTTGTAGGGTATGTGGCTGGCGACTTTTTCACCCAAAATTAATGAAACAAAAGGGTTTTTAGAGGAGATTCTCAGATTTCCAAAAATATAAATTATGATTTAATTTGAATTTAATAAATAATTATTATTCATTTTCTATTAGAATTACGACTAAAGTCCTGATCGATAGGCTGATTGAAAAACATCTATAACTTTCAAACGGTACCATATTTTTTGAATCCAAAACATGCGTCACATTCTATGCTTTACATAATATATGATTAAAAAAAGAAAAATTAAATTTCATGAATTTTTGACCAAGTTAAGGTGGTCAGACAGACGAGTTTTTATATTTTCTAAAAGTTGTAATAAAAAATTCATAATTAATTATTTACTTGGAAAAAAATTACAAAAAAATATGCATCACATCCAGGAAATGAGTCCTATACTTATATATAAAATCTTACAAAAAATATTATCATTTTATTATGGTTAGGGTAATTGAGACGACACCTACTTCTTATTTTCCACAGAAATTTAAGTACTACTACACATTGAAATTTCAAATTTTTCACCAAATAGATTTTATTTATTTTTAAATAAACCTAGTATTTTAGAAACTACATTCAATTTTATACAAATTCTATTCTTACATATTTTTGAAATAATATAGATAACTTATTCAAATATTTAAATCAAGTTGCCTAACGTTTTTCTGAATTTTTGCCCAAAAGGGCTGTTTGGCATACCATGATCTGCACATGCCCAAATGCCATCTTTAAACAAATGATAATGATTCTTTTCCCTGTAGAAAATAGCTTTCTGATCATATAGATAAGGGCTACCTAGAACTATCCCACAAATATCTGGTGGAACCACATCAAACTGTACTTCATCCACAAACTTACTAGTGATTGTGAATTTTAAAGTGCATTGTCTTGTTACTTGTAACTTATCATTCTCACAAATCCAGCCTAGTGGATAAGGTTTCTTATGCAATGTAGTTTTCAATCCCAAGTTTCTTACAACATCTTTAGAAATTAAGTTAACTTGAGAACCACTATCTATGAGTGTATCAATTTTAATATTCTTAGCAACAACCCTTAAATGAAATAGCTCATTCCTTTTCGTATCTTGAGAGACATCATTAACTTTAGAAGTAGAAGCACAACTACCAAAGGAAACACTAAAATTAGGAGCTTTACCTTTCATACCCATAGTTGTTATCTTAGTTTCATCATCAGAATCGAAACCAAGATCCATGACAACATTTGTGGCTTTCTCCTTACCCTTTTGTTTCTGATTCTATCTCTGAGCCTACTTAGGCTTCAATTCAGGATGTAACTTCCAACAATGATCTTTATCATGACCCTTCCTGTCACAATGAGAGCAAGAAAGCTTGCCATCCTTCTTGACTATAGTTGTCTTCTTTGCTTTCCCTGTCTCTACAACCTTAGAAGATTTCTTTACAAAGTTATCATTATCAATGAAAGAACCCTTTCCCCTTGACTCTAAGTGTATATCTTGAACATACACTTCATCCAAATTACAAGGGTTCAAAACCAAAATGGAATGTCTATGATATGAATGAAGACCTCCTATGTACTTTAACAAAGTATCCTGGGTGTACAGAGGTACATTTAATGCAATAGGCTTCTTTTTGAATTCATGGGTGTACTCTTGGATAGTTTGACCTTTCCCTTGTTTAAACACTTGCCAATTCATCATTAATTGTTGCATGTGACCTAAGGGATATAATTGTTTTTTAAGAGCATTAATAAATTCTAACCAAGATAAATTGACTCTACCATGTTGTGAAATTTCTGCTGTAGTCCTATTCTCCCACCAGGTAAGAGTTGTACCTCCCAACCGAAGAGTGGGTAACTGGATCCTAGAAGCATCATCAAAGAGGTTTTGAACTCTACAATAAACTTCTACTTATTGAATCCAATCATTTAGTTTTTCAACATCTAATTCACCACAATACTTAGGTAGTTCAAATTTAACATCCAATTTAATCTGAGGCTTATTTCCACCCTTAAAAGGATTACCAGAAAGAGAAAGTGTAGAAGAAGAAGGAGAAGGAGGAGAATAAGGAGGAGTAGATGGAGGAGATTTTGGAGGTTCATCACCACCTCCTAGTTGCTTCTTCTTGCTTTTACTATCTCCATGATCTTCTTCACATTTCATGTGTTCTTCCCTTTCTTTGAGTAGCATCTCCAATGCAGCTTTCATCTACCAAAAATCTCTTCGAAACTCTTGCTCACTGAGTTCTTCAGGTACCTCCATTCTAGATATAGACATTTTCAAAAAATTTCTTCGTTTCCCGATCTTAGAATTAAATTCCTCAAGCTTTCCTTCACCCTTTTGAATCCTGGATCTTGTTAGCACTCAAACCAACTGCAATAATAGTCACCAAAAGCTCTGATACCACTTGATCTGATTAGGATCTAGACTAATTTCTTGCAGAATGCTTAACATAAATAACAACTTGAAGGAATGCTTAAATGAACAAATTGAATATCATTCAAATGCTTAATCAACTTAGCATAATAAAATGATAACCAAGACGATGAACTAAAAGAAAGAGAGAAAAAAGAAAGAAGAGATCAAATGCAATTGATAACAGAGTTCACCACAATCGTGACTACGTCTTTGGGTCCACTCCAATAGAGTGAGACCAATCCGATTAATCTCCAAAAATTAGTTACAATTGCACCAAGCCCATTTCTTCTAGCACTTCAGCAGCATAACAATACTTCAATGAACAAAAATGGCTCAAAGAACTCCTTAGAAATCCCTCTTTCGCATCATCTGTTTTCCCAACTATATCCTTCACCAAAAAACTCTTCAAAAATTACTTAATCTCACACCCCCCATTCTACCCTTTTTATACAAAAAAAATACTCAAATTGGTTCATAACCAATTGATTTTAAAAACCTCCCAATATCCCCTTTACATAGAAAATATTATTTGAAAATCCCCCCTTATTTCCACAGGGATATCCTCCCATTATAATAACCCATCCAATTTTACATAAAATCTTCATAGATGACCTCTTGTAATTTTATTCCATAATCCATTTCAAGATTTATTAGGAGATCTTAATAATGCACCTTTGAATATAAACGTGCTTGATTTTGTTAAGGATTTAATCCTTAATTATAGGGGGTGAATTGGTTAGAAATTTGATTTTTTATTTTGTAAGCCATACAATATATAATGTTGGTTTGAAATTCTCATTTAAAATAGGGGATGAGTTTGGTTACGGGCTATTTGCATCCCATAAAAATAGAGATCAATTTGTTTTCCCTAAAAAAACGTAGCCTAAAAAATAGCATGATTTTTTAAAAAATAATGGTGATCCCCTTTTATAGGGGGGGCACGTCTTTTTCTTTAGGAAGTGATTTAATTATTAAAATGGAGGGCATGGATTTTATTAAGGGAGAGTGCTCCCTCTTTATGAGTGGGGGACCCACCCCCCATATTTATTTATTTTATATATATATATTTTTTAAATAAAGCCATGCCCAACAAATTGCCACCATGTGTCACCTCATGATTCATCCATGTCAGCATGATGATGTCATTCTGACGTCATCATTGTACCTTCTAGTCAACCACAAGCTTTGATCTTCCATATCTCGCACATACGAGCTCCGATTTGCGCAGAATGAACACCATCAGAAAGCTCTTGCTGAGCTCTTCGTGTTGACATAAATTTCGACAACTTTTGGTGACATCAAATTTTGACCTTTTTTCTTGCCTTGGGCCTTGAGTTGACCAGTTGTTGACTGAACTTTGATCGGCAATAACTTGGGCTCCGTATCTCTATTTGACTCTGTTCAAGTTGTGTTGGAATTAGGACATCGAGCTCTTTTTGATGGTGCTGAAATTTGGAGTATTGGAGATTCTTCAATTTTTAGTGAAAATATCCCTTGGATCATGATAGGGCCATTGCTTCAAAGGACTCTAAAGCTAAATAAGTTGAAAAACACTTCTAGGTTAATTGATGATATTGGATTAAGGAGTTTATTCTTGGAAGTTGCGCATCCCACTACACAAAAGGAATTCACTCAAGCAACATCCAATGACTTTGATGTTGACATAATCAACCTGGGACCCCCTACAAGGGATGGAGATGCACAAATCTTCTAGGTTTCTACATTGAGAATGGTTGAGAGCTCCAAGAAAGATAAAGAGAGTAAGGATGAATTGAAATAAAAAATACAAGTCTTAACTGAGTGCTTGAAATTAGTTTTTGATCTGCCACGTCAACCAATATCTCAAGCTGAGTCATCCTCTGACCCACTGGCTTTAATAGGAAAATAGGTAGTAAGTAAAATGAGGAGCTGCAAAATATTTGCTAGGGCCATTGATGAATGGAGTAGTGGATTAATCAGAAGAGGTAATCAAATTATTTCTAAGTCTCTTAAATATTTACAAAGGGAAAATGCTTCAAGAACAAAGGTTCAAGAGGAGATTACCACTACTGAAAAAAAGAAAAAAGGGTATGGAATCAAAATTTAAATGAAATCAATGCTATGATAGGCTTTAGAATAAAAAAGCTAGCCGCTAAGAAAATCATACCCAACACTATTGATGCTCACTGCATGATCTGGAATAAAAGTGTGGAATGGAAATCAAAATTCATAAAGAAGGGCTTACATTTAAGCTTTAGGAGGTCCAAACTGAATGTGATGCAATCTTAGAGGAGATTCATAAAAACCTTGTTTCCCTTGTATTGCAACTTGACAGGGGAGGAGATGGGAGCAATGAGAATGCTAAGGCCTTGGAGAGTGAATTTCAAAAAATAGTTAATGAAATTTTTAACTCTCAATCTTTTGATGTCGAGCAATTGAGAAAATTTAACAAGCTAGATTTCATACTATTGCATGCTATAAGACTCATGAAGACTTATGATTAGAGGAGTAATATTATGTTGATATTTCTATTAATTCATCTCATGCAAACTGGTCTTCGTGCTAATGGTTATATAATTTGTTTCATACCTATTGGTCTTTGTGCCAGTATTTTAACGATTTGCCATATGTGAACTGGTCATTGAGCCAATATCTTTACTACTATTCTTTGCACTTAGTATTAGGAATTTTCCTTGTATTGAGTTTTTCATTTCCTGCTTTTGGGTTGAAAGCATACATAGGTTTAGTTAGTTTAGTAAAATTCATTGTGTATCATACAAGGGAGCCGTACATCCAAAATTTAGAGGAAATCCACAAATGAAATTGTGAACTTTCTAGAGCTATTGGGAGGAATTAACTCATTATTTCTCAAGGTTCCCAATCTATTAGCCAACACTAGGTAACCTTATTGCAATCATGAAGGACCATGGGTCATAGTTTCCATAGAATATATGAGACTCTACAAACATATTAAACATGTAAGAGTATTATATCATGCATGGGTTTGAGAGTTGTCAAATTGAAATCACAAGATTAGTGTGCATCTATAGTAGGTAAATTACTCTTTTTGCAATGTTCGTATTTGGTATTGTGTTGTGGGTTCAATATGTTTGTATTAGGTCTTGTGTTTGATATTGAGATACTAGTAGCTACTAATATCAATAGATTATATTTTTTTTTGGGTTCCATAAATGGAAAACAAGATGTATGGACATGATCATGGAAAAACAACATATCATGGGGTAGTGGATAGAAGGATAAAAATAAGTGCAAAGAGCTTAGTAGAATGTGAGGGATCAAAATATCAATACTAAAATGATGAATTCATATGTATGACCTATAATATGATAATCATTTATACAAACTCAAAATTCATTAAAATTAAAACCCTAAATTTTATTTATATAAAATTTATTCATTACATATTAAACACAAATCCTAAACCGTACAAATTGAGAAAAACATATTCAAAATTTGATGAAACCTATTTGGAGATGATGGAGATGGCACTGTAGAGGGACCTGAGGTAAAAGTAGGTGGTGGGCGGGGATCATAAACTTGGGTACTCATTTTCAGGCACCATCCAAAACACATTCTTGTCATGTGGATAGGAAAAAGAGATCGTAGATCTTTTAAAAATAAATAAGTAGCTTTACATAATCTATACCCATTATGAAATGGTTACACATTATAATAGGTACCCATTTAGGCACATGAACCCAAAGCATAGTGGGCACCCATTCATGGAAGATATGTGTTTAGGCTTGGCGACTTGTTCCTAAATGTGTACCTTTTTTTTATGAAACGAGTACTTGTTCTTGTCAAGATTTTTTTCAAGCTTGACACTTCCACTAAATAGACCCATTACCTTGCACTTAACTTAAAGTTGGTAATATTTGTATCCAAACTAACACCTCTCCAATGGTAATCTTAATCCAAATCATCATGTCTTCCCTAATTCTAGTCAACATTGACCATTTTTGAACTGCTCCAATCTTGTTTTCTATGACAAGTTCCAAGGGGTTAAAAAGGGTTTTTTATGATTCATTTTAGATTGGTCAGTGATAATTCCAAAGAGACTTAGTTTGTGTTAGAAGTTTAGTTTCAAGAAGGAAATGGGTTCTATTGAAGTGTTATAAGAAAATATTGAAAGTTTCATGTCTCTAATACTGTAGGTATAATTTTAGGGGAATTTTTGAATGTAGTAGAGATTTCCTCTTAGCACAATTATTGGTATGAGAGTAAATATGATTTCATATATGTGACAATTTTTTTGAAAACTATTTCAATATTT
>VDFB02058242.1:46933284-46970925 GCA_007258455.2 Sequoia sempervirens
AAGTTTTGACCAAGTTAAGGTGGTTAGACATACGAGTTTTTATATTTTTTAAAATTTGTAATAAAAAATTCATAATTAATTATTTACTTGGAAAAAAATTACAAAAAAATATGTGTCACATCCGAAAATGAGACCTCTACTTATATCTAAAATATTATAAAAAAATATTATCATTTTATTGTGGTTAGGGTGATAAGACAGACATCTACTTCTTATTTTTCCTTTGAAATTTAAGTACTGCTGCATTGAAATTTCAATTTTTCACCAAATAGACTTTTAAAAAAATAAAATAAACTTAGTACATTCAATTTTCCACAGATTCTATTCTTACATATTTTTGAAATAATATAGATAACTTATTCAAATTTTTATGTCAAGTTTCCTAACTCTAATTTTTCTAAATTTTCATTGCCACTTAAGGGCCTATTTTTTCCATGATAATCCTACACATACCCCGCATCCCCTTCCTCCCTTCCTATTGTTTCCCTTCAACCTAGTCACTCCTAGCTTCCGTTGCGAGCACAAACATGCTTAACCCTAAATGGGTATAGGTGTTTATCACTCCTTCGGTGGAGTCACCTTTTCTTATGTCCATCCTGGATATTCAACCCTTCCCTAAGCCCATGGACATTGTTAACACTTTAGTCATGTCCGCTATGGTTCTATCCTCCTCTTCCTCTATGCCCCTAGCTTTGTCTATGGGGAGTTCATCTTCTCCCATGAAGAAAGATGTAGGGGTTGGTCCTTTTGACAAAGGACGTAAGAGGAATCCACCTTCTTCGCAAGGTGGCCCTGTGATGATTTGTTTTGTCCTTGTGACAGAACCAGTCCGGACTTCCCCTAAGTTCATCACCGCTCTCAAGTCATTTGGCGAGATTAACAATGAATCTTAGGCACAACCTGTGCCATCCGCTAAGGATAAGAATGATGCTCCTATGGGATGCATGTTTAATTCCATGGATGAAGTCCTGGCCCTATCAACGATATTCACAAAATCACTAACTTTGACTCCACAAGAGCTCGGTGGAGAGGACCTAGAAGGGTCCTCTTCCTTGGCCTTTGTTGTGGGAGGGTCAAATGATCCCCCTCTTAACATTCCACCCTTGTAGGCTCTTCCTCCTTCCCCTTATGGGGATCTAGATTGGGAAATAGATGACCTCTTGGATTATTAGTGTTAGGAGGAGCTCCCCTTTTCTTGATCTTGTGTGTGTGTGTTTTGTGATGTTTTCCCCTGTACTCATGCTATATGCGCCTAGATGACCCTCATCACCCCTGTTGGTGCTTGGATACAGGCATGGTTTTTGTGTTGTAAACCTTCTTCTATTTGTACCATCATTCTTCCATTTTTGTGATTGATTTTTGATAAATTAGGGATGATGCAAAGCGTTGTGGGCATTTAGGCTTCCCTTCCATGTTGACCCAATTTTTTATTTTTACTTTGTTTTTCATGTATTCTTCCTAATCTAGTTGGGGATTGATGATCTTTCCCCTTGCATTTTGGTTACCTATTACTATATGAGCTTGATCAGATCTAACCATGCTAAACCAGATCCCCTGTGTCCTTTATTTGTATTTTTCTTTTCTCTTTCGCTTTCCCTTTATCTTTCTCTCTTCTTTGCTTGAGTTGTCCCTCCTATGTGTGACAATGTTCTCCCCTTTAAAACTTCAATTTTTATAAAATAAATTCATGACCAATGAATCTTTTCTTGAGAATCTTTACAAAATTCTCCTTAGAATTGCATTCTCAACTTAGAACCCTAACGAAACGTGTTTCCTTCATCATGGGTTCATAAAGAAAGGACTTGAAGACCTTCCTCTGAAGTGGGAACTACTTTGAATTCACCTCACATGGGAGCATTACCTTCCTTTTTAATTCCTTGATGAAGTGAACATCTTTCAAAAGGATCCCTTGATGAGGAATCACTCTAAGATGAACAATTTATTTTGAATTGTGTGTCCCTTGAGCAAACCCTCTTTCTTCTTCATGGCAGGTTCCCTAGGGACCCTTCCTTCAAAAGCCTAGGTAATGAATGGACCTTTTCACATCTATCCTAGGGGAAACCCAACTAGGCTCATTCCATTCGCCCTTCTGTGTCTAGCTTGGGGGTAGCCTAGCTACACCTTACCTTTCAAACAGTATGTCCTTGAGTGGACCCCTCTCCTTTTGAAGGGTTCTCAAGGGACCCCTTTGAAATTCTTTCGGTCTACATGACCAACCACTTTTAGACATGTTCTATTTGTGGGTAGGCGTGTCACCTCTTTAGACACGTTCTATTTGTGGGTAGATGTGTCGCTGCTTTAGACATGTTCTATCTGCAGGTAAATGTGTTGCCACTTTAGACACGTTCTATTTGTGAGTAGACGTGTTGCTACTCTAGAAACACTCTATCCATGGGTAGACGTGTTGCTAATTTAGATATGCTCTATTTGTGCATGGACATGTCGCCACTTCAGACATGCTCTATCTATAGGTAGACATGTCACCACTTTTTGACATGCTCTATCTGTGGGTAGACATGTCGCTACTTCCTGACTCTGCGGAGTCCACTTCCTTGGGGCTTCCTCCATGCAAGAGATCTTGGAGGTTGCCTCCTTGTAGGTCCGCAGTCTTGTAAGATGCCTTGTTCAAAATCCATAGTTCTGAGCAGATCTGTTGTCCTTCGCATCTCCTTCACCTTTGGGTACACCAAACCGAGTATTGCTTCCTTGATGGTTTAGGTATACTTTTCTAACCCTACTCTCTTCTTGATCTACTTTACCGAGCACTCATTAGTACTCATGCTTGCTAAAGTTGGGGCAAAATGTATAAGAGCAAATTTGTACCCTAGGCACATTTCCCCTTTTTTCCTTTATACACTTTAAAAAACCAAAGTCAGAGTCTTAAATTTTCTTAAGCCTATTGTTGGCAGTCCACGTGGAGCCTATTTTGTGTGTTAGTGGAAGCATTTCTATTAGGGATGCCCGTGTTAGCTCTCAAAAACATAAGAAAAATTCCTCAAGAGGTTTCCAATCTCTTGGTACATTTCAGGGTAACAGACAAGGCCAAATGGTTTAGACCTTCTTCTCTTCAGGTGCTGCTAGACCTAGGCGGGTGTACCTATATGAATGAAGCAGACTTAAAGTTGTATGACTTGATCTATTTGATGGATCTATTACAATGGCACAAAGTGTAATACATGAAAGCTTGCCGACTACTCCTACTCCTAGTATTGAATTTGAAATGTGGATGGTTTAATAAGGTTTTATGAAATTCTAAGATGTGAATAGTGTGACCAGTGCCTACTTCTATTGGGCTAATGGAGTCAAGATTTGTATAATGGGTGACTTGCTTAATGGCTATAATTCAATTTGCTTGGCACTTGTGACTGTTTACAGCTTGTGTAAATGTGCAAGAGTGTAACTATCAAGTTCTTCTTAATGATCCAAATGTCCTTTTCCAAATTACTGTGATTAATCAAAAGGATTTAATCCTGTCTTGCAAGAACTAGTTAATTGAACCACTCAAGAACAACAAGTGTGTTTCGATAAATTGAAGAATATCCTTGATATTTCAATTTAAATAATCAAGAAATGAAAACCTTGGAGACAACCAGATAATGTTTTCAATAATTTCAACAAACAATTGACACCATAATTGGATCACCAGATAAATGTATTCTTCTCCATTATATAATTTGAAAAGATTTTACAATGTACAACATGATATTTATTTCAGCAACAGTTCACCCTATCCAACTACCTAACCTACTTATTTCTCCTAAATCTCCTTTTAATGACATGATTTTACTGTACATATATACATTGTTTCTTTAGGGTTGTGACTCTTCATAGCATCCATCTGGTGCAACTCTTCAGTTATCATCGGCAAATAAAATATTTAATTAATCTCCCTTTTGGAAAATTAAATATTTTAACTTTAATCTCCATTTTGCTTCTTCGTGAAGAATTAATTTAGATAATTATCCTTTCTAACAATCTTGTGTACTTCGACAAAAAAGATGAGAAATTACCCGATCCTGTAGCTCCTTTAGTGAAAAAATATTTCATCTTTATCTTGCTTGATGGAAATATTTCACCTGATTCAAATCATTCCTTTGGGTAAAATAATTACATATCTTGTGGCTGAAAATGTTCCAACTCCTTGTGCAAATACATTACCTTTTACGCATTTGTGGGTAGAATAATTATTCACCTATATTTGTCTCTTAGTAAAATTTTAATTTTAATTCATTACCATTATTTTGTTGAATATTCTCACTTCACTTTTACCCATATGTAATTTCACCCAAATTCAGCAGATATCACCTTGGGTGAAATTGCAATTACTCATTCTTTAATTTTATATTCCCTTAACTTGGTTGGCGAAAATAGTTATGAGTAAAAATATTTACAACCCCACTTTACATTATCACTTCCCCTTAAAAATAATTTTAAGCTTTAGTTATTTAATTAATTTCCATTTTTGCTTTGTTCACGTGCTACTCGCATTTTTTTTAATTTTTCACCATCCTCACACTTTCGCCATGACTTGCGTTGTCGAAGAGAGTTAATTTTTCTTTCCTGATATTGATGAAGAAACCATTGTTTGATCTATCGGTGAGACTTAAAGCATAGATGAGACTTATTTTATTTCCACCTGTTAGCTCTCAAAAACATAGGTTTGAACCATGAAAGGTTGCCAAGCTTTCACAATGTTTTAGGGTAATAGACAAGGTCAAGAGATTTTGGACCTTCTACTCTTCAGGTGCTGCTAGACCTAGGTGGGTATACCTATCTGAATGATGATACAGACTTGACTTATGATAATCTTTCATGCAATGATTTATCCATGATGGCAGATGAAAATAGATAAATAAAATCAAATTTGGTATAGATTGTATACCAATATTTAAAACTAAACCCTAATATGTTCAGTTAACAAATGTAAAAAATATGAGTGAAACTAAAGAATTAAAACAAAAAGACCAGTGCTTTATAGGGTATGCAGAGTCAAGAAAAATTTGAAACAAGTACTTTGTTCTGGAAAGCATTCAAGTTGTTTAGCATTTATTTGGTTTATAGCTTGTATAAACATGCAAGGTTATTATTACTAAGTTCTTCTTAGCGATCCAATTGACATTCTCTAATTACTATGATCAATTTAAAGAATTTAATCTTTACTAGAAAGAAACAATTAATTGACCATACAAATGCAACAAATGTGCATTGACAAACTGGATATAAACTTGTTACACCAATTCAAATAACTGAAAAACATCATACAGGAGACAACTTCAATAATACTTTCAACGAACATCATAAACAACTAATACCAGAAACAGCTACACCATTGTATTAGATTTCAATTGATATCTCCATGATTTTACATATGCAACACTATCTCATCTTTGCCAAAAAATTCTATTCTACTGTATCCTTGCTATCCTCTATCCTATTCTGCTTATCGTGCCCTTCATTTTGTTTCCAAAACGGATATTTATATATTGAGAATATGAAAGGACACATCCTTTCAGAAATAGGAAATATAAAATTTTACAAAACAAAAGATAGAGAATAATTAGGCTCTATTTAGCCACAAGTGAGTTTTAGCGAGGTGATCCAAATAATCCCAGCACTCATATGTGTCCGCATCTCCAACAGCATTCCAGATCATGATTTCCATCTTGACCATCTCCTCATTCTGCTCACTCACTTCCTCCAATGCTATATCCTCCGCAGAAGTTGTCTTCATGACTTCATTCAACATTAACTCATGTTCATTTTTCCATCTGGTAGCATCCTTCAATTCCCCTTTGTCATCAAAGAATGTAATCACAGTCTTCTTGGCAGCATCCATCAACCCCTATTCATCCCCCTGCAGCTCATCATGGAAGTTTCGATGGCGATTGATAATATGACTTGCAGCTTCAAGTGCTACACTGTTAGAAACATCACTT
Source organism: Sequoia sempervirens (assembly GCA_007258455.2). Lineage (NCBI taxonomy): Eukaryota > Viridiplantae > Streptophyta > Pinopsida > Cupressales > Cupressaceae > Sequoia > Sequoia sempervirens. Next base: position 46,939,221 of record VDFB02058242.1, read on the forward strand.
TGGGCCAGTTCATGAAACTTCTCCATAATTCATCCATCCATTCTTATATGCTCTTTCAATGCAGCCAGAGTATGAGAGTTTTTCCCCATAATTTATTTAACCAAGATTTCAAATTACCCTGCCTCTTCTTGACAATTGCTGCAATTGCATCGTGCTTTCCCTGTGAATAAGTACTTGATCCTACCTAGTGGTCTTTTTTCTAAGAGCTTTCTCCTTGAGTGAGCATTTTGGTTGGCCCCATTGAAATACCAACCAAATCTTTCAATCTATCATTCTCTCTCAACATTCTTTCATTATTTTCCTTGTACATTTCTCTTTCTTTTATCAGCATCTAGATCTGTGCTTTGTTCAATTTTGCAATATTTACACCAATTTCAGTAGTAGCCACAGGATCAACCTCTCCAACTTTTAGAGTCATGACATGGCCAAATGCCTTCTCTGTGTCAATTACCACTGATTTCCTATGGGGTGGGTACAAATCCCATATCATCAATGATCCTTCATCAGTATTATACTTGGAGCCTGCATACACCTCTGTTACCTTTTCCTTGTCAAGCTTGTGTGTAGCATTACTGTCCCTTAAGAAACTATCAAAAACAAGGGCTGAATTGAGATCAAGTCCAAGAAAGATCATGACACCAGCACTTTCCAACATTTTTCTCCCCTTTTTAGGAGTCATATTTGTCATTTCATCATCCACACACCTTCTCAATGGACTCAACAATTGTTCTTCATTCACCGAAGTGACATCATCAACATTTTCTATTATTTCCTTCCCCTTCTACTTATACAAGAATGCTTTGAATTTTGGGGAATTTATGAATTCATCATCTGAGAAAAATGATCTATATTCCATATTCCTTGCATCAAAATCACCACTTTCTATACTCTATTCTCTGGTTGGGAAAACATACAGCTGAGTCCTCAACCTGGATACCTTTTCAGGTTTACCATGTGGCACATTATCCCTTGGTGTTTCCTCTCCCCTAGAAGATAATTGCTCTATTTCCTGCAGCCCTTGGTTATACCTTTCAACTACCATTTCAGCTTCAGCTTCATCTTCATCCAAGTTTCTGATCATATCATCAAAGGGATAGGGTACATGCTGATACCCTCCAAAGTTAATCTTCTCTTTGGCTGAATTGATATATCCTTCAGGGTCAAAGTTCTTCCTGGGTGATCCTCTCTTCATATTATAATGCAACAATCTATCAAGGATTGAATTGTATCCTTAGCCAAAACAGTGAAGTCACCAAAACAAAATGTACTAGGCATAAAAGCCTGCTTCCCAAAAGAGTTGAAATGCATCACACTACTGTAATCCATCTGTCTGAAAATCTCCAAATATGCAACTCTGTTTGGAACTGTCTTTGGCAAAATGAAAGGGGCATCTTCAAATCCATATACTCTGATCACTACAACTCCCTCCAAACAATACCAATCTCCCAAGTTATGATCAATTGGCCCATTGAATTCTTTTGGCCGAAGGAATATTTTAATCTCATCAGTCAATGAATAATTACAAGGATACTGATACAACTTATACAATGTTTTTACAAAATATTCCTCAAAATGGATGAAACTAGAATTAGCAAACCTGTTGTCCCACATAGCAGTCCACAATTGAATAGGAAATGCTTCACCCTCCTTACCAATCTGAGAAATTCTCATCTTTGGAGGCCATACTCCCAACTCCTGTCCAAAATATAGCACCAAGTGCATCAACAATGAATAGTGTCTGAGATGAACAATAGATGATCCACCCTTGATAGCCATTAGTCCTAAATCAAGCCCCCTAGAAATGTATGAGGCATAGTCAAATGGCCTGGAGTTGTGATACTAGATATCTGTTGTGATAATCATTGGCACAATTGACATGAATTCTGGAGCATCCATCCCCAACACTTGACACACTGAGAAATATGTGTACTTCATATAGGGCTCAAACAAATCCACATGATATGGAGGCCCCTCACTATCTTGCAAAGGTTCTGGCTTGCTGCACTATTTAACTCTGTGAATTGGAAACCTCCAACCCTTATAGGTCATATCCATTCTTGAAAATTCTTTCTCCAATTCTTCACAACTAATTTCCTCATTGCAAAATCCTTCCAATTTGAAAACCTCACTTATTGCTTCTTTTGACACAAATATCTGTGGTTTTCCAGATGGGTCACATATACCCTTATGTTTTGGATCATAATTATCAGCAAGCAACTTTACTAGTTCTGCATTAACAAATACATTAGGGCACACCAATTTCCCTACATTTAGCTTCCAAGGATGACAAACTGGTTCAAAACGGTTTCTCCTATGGTAGTGAAAATTGAATAGTTCATATGCTCTTACAGCAGTCCAGACATCACCTATGAACTTGCACTTATCATCTAACTTATCAACTTTTTCCCTAAGTTGTGTAGACCTTCTAGCTTTAGGCCCTAAACCAGGTAATTGGTCAATAAGATCTTTGTTTAACCTCCGTTTAGTGCCCTCATGCTCTATATCAACCTTTTGCTTCTTTCCTTTTGACTGACTACTCTAACCAAGCTTTCTACCCTTAGCTTTTCCAGAACCAGAAGACTCCATTCTTCAAGATTACAAAAATTAAAATTAGAAAAGCTGAGATACAATTACTTACAATATTCTGCTCAAGCTCCTTAGACTGAAAGATGTATCAGTTCTCTGTTCACCTTGCCAATTCTTCTGCAATCAATTTGGTACAAAAGAATTGATTAAACCTTCGTTGTTATATCCCGTCGCACCATTAATGAAGCATGAATTAAGGCTCATTTGAAACTAGAACTGTCGCATCAAATGTCATGTCGGTGAAATATTTTCAAATCTGGGGAAAATTCCTTTTGCAACGTTTACTTAACCTTTCGCCAAGACACTCTGTGGTCTTACCGACACCCAGAATCAACTTGATGACTACCGCTTCTATTTTTCATGTCGCTGTGACAATTCCAAGTTAGGGAGATGTCTCACATATATCTTTGTGTCTTACCGATATGCACCCTTCAATGTATTCTCTAGTCGCTGGGACAAGATCACCCCTTTCGCCGATGAAATAAATTCCATCAGCAAGACTCTGAAAACTCAGAAAGACTCATACCGACACCAAATGTCTCACCGAACCCTTACCTCTAGATTACTCCATTCGGCAAGACTCACCCCGAAATACTCTGTCGATATAAATTTCAAACTTCGGTGAAGCTCATACCAAATACTTCTCCTATTGATGCATATCTCTATCGGCATAACTTTTGAATCGACAAGACTCTATAGCTTCTCTCCGACAGCTTTTTGATGAAACCCCTTTACACCTTATCGGCAAGACCCAACACCTTCGGTAGGACAATACCCTAATTGTCTTTTGTTTGGCCGATACATTACTCCATGCGCTATTCCGTGAGACATGCTGACTTCGCCGTGACATTACATCAATGCCTTAACCGTTTGCCGATATATATTTTTTTATATGCAAGTTGGCAAGAAAAAATACTTCACCAAGAGATCCTCCCAAATGCCTTTAGCTTGGCTGATATACTTCCACATGTGTCGGTCGGCGATACACAATGTATTCGCTATGACTATACTCTGACAATGATTCCCTTTACTGAAATGACTCCTTCTGTCGCCGAAACAAGAAAAATATCCTGCCGATAATCTGCAACAGGCATATATTAGTGGAAAATACATAGGTCGGGGAGACTTTCACCATGTCTTGACAATATGGGTAATAATATGGAATGTGAAGGACTAGATGGATTCAATTGGATCTTATGACAAAAACAAGCAAAATGCCATGAGGAGGGAACCTTATGCTTATGATGAGGACCTATTTTGGAAACTCATGAATGCAATTGATTGAAAATTTCAAAATTTTGTAGTTCTAACACCACCAATATTAATATATATCTTGCCGATGAAGTGTATGTGCATAAAATTGGTCATGTCTAATTAATCCTAACATTTAATTAAATATTTATTATTTAATTAATTTCTCCAAAGTCTTCTATATGTAATTAAATCTAATTAATTTAATTATATGGTTCATTCATTTTATTCTCCCACCATAATTGAATCAATTTACTTTATTTAATTATTTCACATGTCTACATGATTAAATTAAATAAATACATTTTATTTATTTAAATTAATTATCATCTTTTGAATTTAATTAAATCCTTTGTTTTAATTAAATTTAAATATTTCTTTTCTTCTATTTAAAAATTTCTTCTAATTAATTAAATATTTTATTTAATTAATTTCATACACATGTCATTTCTTCAAATTTAATTAAATATTTTATTTAATTAAAGATCTTCTGCTTTCTTCAAATCATGATTAAATATTTCATTTAATTATGAAATCTTCTGATTTCCTCAAAATCTTAATTAAAGATTTATTTAATTAAGAAAAATCTACATGCATCCATAAATAAATAATTGAACTTGATAATTCATTATTTATCTTCTCAATATCTTTCCATTATCTTCTAAAAAAGATGATTTTTTATCATCTCCTCTTATCTCTTCCACGAAAATGGAAAAAATCCAGCTTTATTCATTTTCTTCTCTCTAGTCTCATCCACCTTGGACCGTTCGATTTGTCAGGAATTATCACAGCCATTGATCAACTCAGCCATTCAAAATCCTCGAAAAACTCTATAAATACATGTGTGAATCCAAGCATTGGTTACATGGGGACATATACACACACAATTATGCTTATGCACTTGCATCTTTAGCATTTTAGCAATAATCATATCTTAGCAATATTCTTATCATAGCATAGCATAATTGTGCATCTTAGTATAGTATGCATTTTAGTTTAAATCTCATTCTCTAGTAGTCCATTTTGTTGAGCTTGGCATACTAAATCTGAGAGAAACTTGAATCAATGAAATGCTAGAGATAGGGAGCAATAAAACGACTTTGAAGGAGCTGCAATAAGAGTTTGTTTATTTTTCTTTAAGCTTTTTTGTTATAAAGTTTTATTGAATGTGTTTTGAATTCTTTATGATAGGCATATTTTCATACACACATAAAATGGCACCCACCGTGGGGCCTATGCCCCAATTTTGACATTTTTTTGTAGAGCATTCTGATAGGTTTATGTGTTTTGGAGTTTGACTTTTGAAAAAATTCAGCGTTTTAGCCAATCTGATACATTCTGAAGCCCATCTGGGAATTTAATGCTTCTATTTTTATAGGTATTTCAGCACATCTAGTGACTGTTTCGATGCCTTTGAGAGTTGATTTAGTGCATCTGAGAGACAGAATAGCGCCTATAGTCTCAGTACCTTTAGAGTTAAATATGCATTTAATTAAAGTAGCACATTTAAGAACTGTTTTAGAGCATCTAAGAGTTAAATTAGTGCATTTAAGGTCAATTTGAGAGTATTAACTGCTATCATTTTCATATTTAAATTTTACGTTTAATTAAAGTAGCACATTTAAGAATTGTTTTAGCGCATTTAGGATTTTTTGTAGCACAGTTAGGGTCCGTTTCTATGCATCTGGGATCTATTTCTGCACATATACTGTCTGTTTCTACGCATCTGGGTTGTAACACAAAATAGGATTTTGAGTCTGACGCATTTCACAGACAGGATCTTTTTCTGGTTTAAATGAATCAATCTAGGATAGTCACCACACTTTGATCATGTAGTTAAAATGAACCCCATGTTGGTTGTGAAGAAATATCTTCACTTAGCTTAAATCATTATGATTTGGTACATTAAAATGAATCTGTTTACTCTGCTTGATTGTGCTTGAAAGTGGTAGGTGACTATGCTCTCACCTTGTGCAAACTAGGTGATCAGAAAGCCAGACCCACTTTATCCCTGTGTAACCCTGATGCAATAACCGAAGTATCCTCTCCCCTTGCACAGTAATGTGATCTTGGGTGTAAGAGAAATTATTATTGCCTCTAGAAATTGGGCTTGCTTGGGGATTTCATCACCCCAATGCGACTCAAACTGGCAATGGAGCTAAGGCCAAGCTACCCCCGACCAGTATACAAATGTGAATCTTAAGGGAAAACCTAAGATTACGAGTGTGGATGTGTCATACGGACCAAGTAGTACTCCCCAAAATCCTATTGAGCTTAACCTCTTCAGGTTGGAGTGCCTCCTAAATGGAGCTTAATAGTGCACCCCATGTATGGCCACTCGAATGGGGGTCCCAAATTAAACACCATTATTTAGTAAACCAAAAACCTTCTATTTTCTAGCGCAACACCAGTCAGTGTGAAGGCATCCACACTTTCACAATCTATAGTAGAGGTGATCAATTTTCCATGGGAGTTTCATGGGGGTTGGAAGCTTGGTTGGCCTGAGAAGAGAGTGCACTGTAAGGGGGAGCCTGTGCATCCAAGCTTTTGAATTCACATGCTACTGATATGCGGCTGGGGAAACCCACATGGAATCTAGCAGATATTGTCCTGGCTTTACCATAGGATGTACTTGCTTTAGTTTTGTTTGGTTACATTCCATTTATTTCAGAGTGTTTGTTGTGTTTTCATTCACATTAATTCAAATAAAAGATCATCCGAAATGAACATGAAAAACAACTGAAATCATTCAAAAATTGTTCACATCTTTGGTCCAGTAACATACTAATATTTCTCCCATGCTTAGAGAGTGGAAATCAACAAAATTTGTCAAGAAATTAGTTTCCAATAGGATCAAGAAGCCCAAGAAACATTTAGGGTACAAGAAAACATTGCAAAGAAGAAAATTTTTGTACAAAAGTCGACACATCTTGCTTCATTACTGTGAATTTCTTCATAGATACCAAGACTTTGTTAGGGGATTCACTGATGAGTATGTTGTAGAGCCTTTGGATTCTCAAGCTTATTATTAGAGATTAGCTCTATCTCAATGGCATAATCTTAATCAACCTCTTGAGTTTGATAATATACCACAACCTTCTATTGAATATCCATCACATCCCAGTCAAATCCTTTAGTGATTTTAAATCTTTCTTCAAAAACAACGATCAAATCTTTAAGAGTGCACTTTTCAAACAAATTTCTGATTATTGATTCAACTTCCCCAATAGGATTCTAACATCCTTCATCATTGGAAGCCATAATAAAAAATAAGAAACATCTTTGATCATATCATAGGATTCACATCTTATTAGATCAAGATATCATCATTGTCACACTTATCAGAACCGTGATCTAAGTTTAGAAGAACTCTTCAAAATCATGTGCCTATCTCTACAATATCTCAGTACAATAAATTGAAAGACAAAATCCAACAAGAAGGTCATACCCAAAACACTCAAGAAGAAGGTGAAAGTAGTAATCCTCTTTACAATATAAGTCGTAATCCACTTTTCAACAATGACATGGATAATAGAGAAGAAAATCCATTCCACATATATAGAGACATGAGCAAAACCCATATAGATAGTGAGGATGAACAAGATGAAGAACGTCTTAAAGAGGTTGAGCAAGATCCTAAATTTTACAGTGCCATAGAAAAGATCTTACAATGCGATAAAGAAAAATATTTCCTCTATCTAGCTGACCAAGGAGCTAAATTGCCTCATGACTTTGATACCGAGAATTTGAAGAAACACCCCTATCTGATCTTAGTGCTTTGACTCAACAAATTAAGGCACTTCAAGGAAAAATTAAAGAGTTAGAAAGGGGAACCACAACAAAGAAATATAATCTTGAAGAAATTTGTCCTTATCCTTTTGATCGAAGTCTCAACATGATTCCATTTCCCAAACATTGTGAAATTCTAAAATTTGATCATTATAATGGGAAATCAGATCTAATTGATCATGTTATAGATTTCTGAAACATGACTTTCGATTTCGCTCATGAATACACTTACTTGATGTGTTTGTTTCCTAGGAGTCTTGGAGCTCACTCTATGGAATGGCTATAAAAAATCACACCTCCTGTCAAGACATTCGAGGAATTAACCAATCTGTTTATATTACAATATTCCTACAACATCCAACACCAAATCACTATGATAGATCTCTGCAAAGTTGCACAAAAACCTGGTGAACCTTTTATTACTTTTCTTCAAAGATGGAGAAGAATTTTTGCTAGATATCCACATCCTGTTCTTGAGAAGGAAAAGATGGTCACCTTCATTAACAGCTTGAATTTAGAAATGAGCTATCGTTCGAATTTAAATTTTCCTCCCTCTTTTGAGAAATTGATTGAAGATGCTATAACCATTGAAAGTGCTTTGGTCAAAAGAGGAATAATAAAACTTGACAAGAACAATCCTAGCTCATCCAATCATCACAACAATCAGGACAAGTCTAAATTTTGGACTTACAACAAGAACATGGTGAATGATGGTGTTTTTGATGCAAATCATGTCTCGACTAAGCCATTTGTCCTTAGTACTCTGAGTGCTCCTCGAAACAACAACTATAACAATTTCAACTTGGTCACAAATCAAGGAAACAATCCTCCTCCTCCAAGAAAAAATGTGAATCAACATTCTACTCCGAATCAAGGGACTGCCAACAATCAAGGTTACCAAGGAACCAATAACAATAACAACTCCTTAGGGAATACCTTGAACACAAATCCACAATGATTTTAATTCTTCTCTAGTAGAAGAACTTACACTCCACTAGGTCAATCTTTGGAATCTACATTCAAAGAGTTGATGGCTAAAAATCTCATTACCATCTCACCTCAATGAAACTATGAACCCAGTGTGAAGCCTCCATCATGGAATGAGGCATACTATTGTGACTATCATCAGTGCAAAGGTCATTGCACAAATAATTGTCAAGCCTTAAAGAATACCATTCAAGACTTAATCAAAAATGGTACCATCACAATAGAAGGACATCAAAAATCAAATGAAGACCACCAAGCGTTTCGCAACCCTTTGCCCAACTATCAGAAAGGTGAGTCTTCTGGAAAAAGTGTGAATCATATTGAGGATCTGATAATTAATCATATCTACACTGACGATGAACGGGTCAATGTTATTAAAGTCAACAAGAAGATGGAATATAGAGAAGTCAACGCAACAACAAGGGCACAAGCTAAGGTTGTCTTAAAGGGCACCTCTTCAAAATCCACTAGGCCTCCACCTCAACATCAATATGACTTTGTCAACCAACTTCAGAAAACTCCTGCTCAGATTTCTATCTTAGAAATCTTGAAGATTTCCCCAACACATAAGGAAATTCTCGAAAAGGCCCTCGTTGAAACAACTGTATCCATTGATTTGGATGTGGACCAATTTCAAGCCATGGTAGGACACTTTTCTTCACCCACATGTCTCTCATTTTATGAAAAAGATGATGTTTCCATGACTCATCCCCACAATTCATCATTATAATTAGAAGTCATGATCCACAAGTTTCGTGTTAGACACGTCCTAATAGATGGAGGGGCTGGTTTGAACATATGTACCATGAGGTTAGTTCAGGCTTTAGGATTTTCTGAGGACTCCATTGATCCCAAAAGAAAGATTAATATCAAAGCCTATGATGATGAGGAAAGAGCGTCCAAGGGTTTAATCATGCTACCAATCAGAGTGGGACTTGTTATCAAAAATACTTTTTGTCAAGCATTAGACTGTGATCTTGCATACATCTTGTTGGGTCATCCTTGGATCCACGAAATGCAAGCTATCCCATCCACATATAATCAATGTCTTAAGTTTCCTTATGATGGACAAGAAATCATGATACCAGTTGATAATTCAAATATTCAAACTTGTGCCAACATCAAAGCTAGTCAAGATACTTTGGTTCCTAACAATTGAGAAGCTTGTGCTAGTACTTCTCTCAAGATTGATACACAAATCAGTCAGTTAACCAATAGTTTTGACAATAAATTGAAATTCAAGGACCATGGAGTCAAGGATTACTTTCTCTATCTTTCTAATATACCTACATCACCTTGATCACATGGACAACCTTCTATCACCCAACATCAAATATCAGCAACGTCAACATCAACGCAACCACCAACAGAGCCAAGCACAAAGTTTAATGAATGATTCATGAAAGAAAAATTCCCCATGGAAGATCCTGAGGATAGAGAAATCCTAAACTAGCTCTATAAAGATGAAGATGAAGTAGTTTTTAATGTCAAATTACCAACAGATAGAAATTGAAAAGGGTATTCAATCATGCAAAAGATGGGCTATGATAAGGGTCCTATCAGAAAAAGAAAAGGAGTAGTGGAGCCTATTCACCTTTGAGGACTTGCTGTGAAAGAGAAAACTGGATTAGGCTATAATACTAACTCAAAATAAAGGACATCCAAAAAACTGTAGGACATTGTCTTCACATTGCAAGAAGGTTCAGATTCAAGAGAAGCATGTTTGGTAACAATTCAAAATTTCATGGATAATAACTCAGACACAGATTCTGCTGAATATGAATGGGACACCGTTTACAATGATGAGTTCTGGAGAGACAAAAAGGTTGATGTAATACACAAGTATACCCCAACTCTAATCGAAGGTGAAGGGTCAGGGTCCCAAACACAAGAGTCTGAACTACAAAGTGACTATGATTCTAGTGATATTGAGTAAGATTTAAATGAACAAGACTATCATGAGAACCGTATCATCGTTGATCCACCTCATACCTTGGATCCTTCAGACAACTCAGTTATGACCATAACCATAGTCGACTTCACACAACCTAATGACTCACTACTGCTTATTCATCCAGATCTCATTGACTGGAATCTATCTGAACCTATCAATATACCCATATTCCCAAATGACAAAGCTATCATAAACTTCCTTTCCGCAGATGACATAAATGATTGTTCCACTAGCAATTTTTGACATAGAGCCGTCAATCAGGAGAGTGTCAATTCTCCTAGCTACAAAAACAAAAATAAAAAAGAAAGATCTAATGGTGAAAACCAAAATCTGGCAGTGTTAGATCAAACAAAAGATAAAATAAAGAGCGTATCGGATGGTGAAAACATTTTTAAGGCACCAGATGATGGGAAGCTTGATACTCTCCCAGAGCACTACCATGAGTGATCGTCTATCTTGAAACTTCAAAAAACCCAAGGATTTTATAGTTAGCTTCATCAATGATAGAGAAAGAAGTACCAGAGTTCATAGAATTTCTAAGAGAAAATCAAGTCAACTTTTCTTGGTCTTATGTGGACATGCCAGGTCTTGATCTTGATCTTATCATGCATCACTTGTCTATTAAACCAGGGGTTAAGCCTATGAAACAAAAACTCAGAAAGATGCACCCCCATGTTGCATTATTGGTTAAGGAAGAACTGAGAAAACTCCTTGATGTGGGCTTCATAATATCAATTGACTATGCAGAATGGATCTCCAACATTGTTCCTATATCCAAGCCAGATAAAACTGTTAGAGTGTGCATAAATTTCAAAGATCTTAATAAAGCATGTCCTAAGGATGACTTCCCACTTCCAAACATCAACACTATAGTTGATCTGACAGCTGTCCATGCCATTTATTCATTAATGGATGGTTTTTCTAGTTACAACCAAATCAAGATTGCACCCAAAGACCAGGAGAAAACAACATTCACATGTCCATGGGGAACTTACTATTGGAACATCATGCCTTTCGATCTAAAGAATGTTGGGGCTACTTATCAAAGAGCCATGAATACAATATTTCATGACATTATGGACACATTTATGGAATATTATGTAGATGACATATTGGCAAAGTCATACACCAGAAGGACATCTGGAAATATTGTCCAAAATATTTGCAAGATTGGAGAAATTCAAAGTTCACCTCAATCCCAAGAAATGTGTTTTTGGGGTCACATCTTGAAAACTCTTAGGATACATAGTATCAAGAAAAGGGATTGAAGTAGATCTTTCCAAAGTACAGGCAATTATGGAAACGCCTCCACCAAGGAATATTTGTCAGTTGAGATCATTACAGGGATGACTTCAATCTATCTGCAGATTCATTGCACTGCTGGCTGATAAGAGTTTACCTTTCACACATCTATTACATAAGAATGTTCCTTTTAGATGGGATGAAAAATGTGAAATGGCCTTTCAACAAATCAAATAGTACCTAATGAACCCACCAGTTCTAGTACTGGAAAATCCAGACAAGCCTCTAATTTTATATATTGCTGCAACAGAGACATCTTTAGGGGCATTATTAGCAAAAGAAGACTCTACAGGAAAGGAACGTGCAATCTATTATATCAGCCGAACATTAATAGGGCATGAACTCAACTACACTTTCATTGAGAAGGTTTTCCTAGTAGTAGTCTTTGCTTCACAAAAGTTTCGACACTACATGTTAACTCATACAATCAATCTTGTTGCCAAGATTGATCCACTCAAGTATCTATTACGTAAGGCTACATTGACAAGAAGGCTAGCAAAATGGGTAATTATTTTGAGTGAGTTCAACATCCATTATGCGGATCGCAAGGCAATCAAAGGAAAAGTTATCGCTGATCAACTAGCTAAAGCACCACTGCAAGCAGACCATCCCCTGCACATTGAATTTCCAGATGCTGATGTCTTTACTGTAGAATCCAAACAACCATGGTCCTTATATTTTGATGTTTCTTTCACTCAACAAGGATCGAGGGCAGGCATACTTTTCATCACTCCCCAAGGACACACCATTCCTCGATCATATAGGCTGATGTTTCCATGCACCAACAACATAGCCGAATATGAAGCATTAATCACTGGACTTAAAATAGCATTGGAATGGAGGATTACAAAATTACAAGTGTATGGTGACTCATAGTTAGTCATTAATCAAATCAATGATGATTATCAGACCAAAGATGACAAACTGTTGCCATATAAAAAGATGGTGGATGACTTCAAAAAGTACTTTGTGGGCATCAAATTCACACAAATTCCAAGGCTTGATAACAAAGCAGCCAATGCCATGGCTATGATTGCATCATTGTTACAACTCCTAGAAAATTAGGCTCGCTATGAATATCTGGTGGAATGATCATTTACACCTACCTATGACACACCTGAAAGCCAAATCATTTGTCACTTGGTAGGATCTGATTCACCTTGGTATGGAAAGATCTATGCCTACCTAAAAGACATCTTACCACCTGATTTATCCTGTAACCAAAAGTGAAACTTTATCCACCAAACCTCTCGCTATACTCTTATCGCTGACACCCTTTATCATTGTGGTCTTGATGGTACTCTACTTTGATGTCTTGAACATGATGAATCTGAAAAATATTTGCAAGAATTTCATGGTGGCATTTGTGGTACTCATTCGAGTGGAATGACCTTATTCAAGAAATTGATTAGAATGGGTTACTACTAGCCTACAATGGAGAGGGAATCATTGACTTTTGTGAAAACATGCTCAAAATGCCAGATTCATGGGAATCTCATTCATGCTCCTACACAAGAACTTCAACCATTTATGCCAACTTGGCCATTCTCCCAATGGGGGTTAGATCTAATAGGCAAGATTTATCCTTCATCATCAAATGGGCACAAGTTCATCATCACAGCGATAGAGTATTTTACCAAGTGAATTGAGGCAGTACCTCTCACTAAAGTCACTGAAAAAGAAATATCATCGTTTATACTCAACTATATTATTTGTTGGTATGGCATTCCCAACTCCATTATTACAGATAATGGACGACCTTTCAAGAATCAAGATGTTGATGAACTTTGTGAGCGATTTCATATTCAACATTGATATTCAACACCTTACTATCCACAAGGGAATGGCCAAGTAGAGGCCTCAAATAAGACTACACTAAATTTTTTAAAGAAGACTATGAATGATTTGGGGAAAGATTGGCATGTTCAACTCAATCTTGCCTTATGGGCCTACAGAACCAGTGTCTGTATGCCAACAAAAGCAACGTCATATGCTCTTGTCTATGGAGCAGAAGCCATATTACCTTTAGAAGTTGAAATACCCTCACTCAGAGTATCATTGAAAGGTCTCACAATAGATGATGACTATAGAGTTTCCCGACTGCAAGAGCTAGAACTCCTACATAAAAAGAGACAAAGAGTAGTTGACCATTTGAAAGCATACCAATAGATGATGTCTTGCAACTATAATCATAAAGTAAAGCCATGTACCTTTTAGGTGGGTGATCTAGTTTTGAAAGAAAATCCATGAAATCGACAAGACAGAGAAAAGAAAGGAAAGTTTGAACCAAATTGGCTCAGTCCTTATGTGGTTATCGCAATCTATAGTTCAGGAGCCTACAAGCTATCGACACCAAAAGGGGAACTGTTTGACGAACCTATCAACAACATGCACCTAAAGAAATATTATGTTTAAATCAATTATCATCATCCATAAATGTCTTGAAGAAATACAAAAAAATCAGAAAATTTCCTAAAGAAATACAAAAAAATTAGAAAATGTCCTGAAGAAATACAAAAAAATCAGAAATGTCCTGAAGACATTCAAAAAAAATTAGAAAATGTCATGAAGAAATACAAAATAAAATAAAAAAAATTAAAATTAAAATTTTAAAAAATGTCATAGGGTGAAAACCTAGTAACAGGTAGTCTATTGACAAGAAAAATACAAAAAAAATCAAAAAGAAATATGAAAAATGCAATAAAAACAAATAGTGAAAATCTGGAAAACAAACGTTATTTGTAGCTCTCCATCTATTAGTTCATGTTCTGCACTTGGCATCCCAGCCTTCATTTCATGCATCTTTCCATCATCTTAGGACCATACCAGCATCATGATGCCATCATTTTCCTAGAATGATAACATCTTACCATGGCTTGATTATTGTACATATTCATTTCAGCGAGTTATGTTAATATTGGGGGCAAACATTGACCATGTTAGGGGCAATCAACTCTCAGGTTTACCAAAACAACTAGACAATGACATCAACTCCAATAATGCGAACAAACAATCAAATATTATGAACACCTATGCAATCATTGATCCATATCACAATAGTTTTCAGCAAGTACCATATCCTTATTCATATCTGGATGATCTAAAATATGAATAATGTTTGTAATAGCAGTATTACATTTTGAACAATGGTTGTTTTATTTTTTGATATCATCTCTCTAGAGCACACTCGATGATGTACTAAACTAGAGTGGCAAGGAAAGAGAATGATTTTTCTTTGTCTATTGTCTTGAGGTTAACTATCAATCTAGTGCAAATATGTCATGAGACATGATTTCCAAAGTGTATCATTGATGATAGTTCCACATTTGCATTAGAAAGTGGTTAATCTTTGTCTATTTATGAAAGGAATGCTCAGGTCATCTCAGTTCAATTATACCTCGATGCTTGTGTTTACTTGCAATATCAAAAATTATGAAAGTTGTACTCAGGTCATCATTAGTGCTAATTTACCCTCTGATGCTTGTACATACTTCCAACATTTTAAAAGGCTCTATGATGATTCAAGAAAGCTAACAAAAGGCTCAAAAAATGGTTCGTTTCATTTGGTTTCATTTCATTTTAGATCAGTGTATATAACTGCATAATGGGATCACATCAGAGTTTTGAAGGGCTAACAAAAATATCAACGGTTGTCATATCTCTTTGGACTATTTGTGGAGGACATTTGGACATTTGTTTCATCATCACCTTTCATCTTCCTTATCATTTCATATAGGTCCTATCATTTATCATTTATCATTCATGTGCATATCCTTTGATCCTTTATCATTTCATATCATTCATCTCTTAGGTATATCATATCACTTTCATATTATAATTTCATTATCCTTATCATTTCATTATCATTCAAATTCTTAATCATTTCATTATCATATCACTTTCATTTTCATATTATCATTTCATATCATCCATTTATCTATTATGTATTTTCATATCACCTTCATTTTCAAATTATCTATCATCTTCATATCATTAACATCTCACTTATCATTTTCATATTCCTTTCATTCTCATTTTGCACATTTGCATCCCATTTTGTTTCATTTCACTTATCATTTCATTTCATTTATCACTTATCATTTCATTATCGCTCATTTTATTTCATATCATTTCATTATCATTCATTATCATTTCACTTATCATTTCATTATCATTCATTTCATTATCATTCATTTCATATCATTTCATTTATCATTTCCTTATCATTCATTTCATATCATTTCATTATCGTTCATTTCATTTATCACTTATCATTTCATTATCGCTCATTTTATTTCATATCATGGGTGGGTACATGAAGTTGGTTGCACTTTTGTGGCCAAATGGGAAAAAAAATTGGAAAGAGATAACACGAGTGCATTATGTGATTTTAAAAGAAAAAAAAGTGAAATTTGTATCATTTTCTTTTTACTATTTCTCAGCTCTACCTGTGGCCAAAAACCCTCACTTTCGTGCTCGCGTTCTAGGAGGAAGGATTTCTACAAATTTCATCAAGAAAAGTTGGATTTTGTTTACAAATATGGTGCCACGATGACGAAGAGATGTGGGAGGTAAGTATTGTTTGCTATTTTTTATGAATTTGTTAGTTTGAAATTGATTTTGTTTGTTTTAGGTTAGATTTGATTTTTTTTTTTTAATTTGTAGGAAATCTTGCAAATCCTCAACAAGAAGAGGAGGTAAATCCTCAACAGCAAAATCCTCAACAAAATCAACCTCCCCCACCATTCTATCAATTCCCTCCTAGCACTCAAGAAAATTTGAGGAGTGAAATTGAGAACAATAGAAAACAACTTGAGGATCTTATCAATAGGTTGAGTGATACAAATGCTTCAACCACAGAAAGAATGTTTCTAGCAAATTCATTGAAAGACATGTTAAAAAATGTAGATGCAATCACCCAACAAATATCTGGATGGCAAGATAGGAGGTAGAAAGCCAGGGCATATTATGTAGACAAATTATCATATAAACAAGTAAAAGATTTAAAAATTACTAAAGGTGATTTCTGCTCTCTATTCACTGACCCTAAAACAAATCAAAATCTTACCCTCAATGTAAAGAGGCTTTCTATTCATTGCTACCACCACCAAGAGATTAAGAACCGTTTTTATGAAAGATGGTATATGGTCTTTGATTACCCACCATGCAATAATTGTGAAGTCCCCCAATATTTTCTTAGGAAATTATATAGTGAGTTTGTATTGAACCAAATCCCAAATTATTTTGATATGAGGGAGTTCTAGGGGAGAGGTGGGGGGTTAGCTCAGGATAAGCCCGGTGCACAGCTAGATCCTACACGACAAGGGAGACAACCTCTCGCTAGGCCGCCTCGTGAGAAGATTGTGATTCCTACCATTGTGAAGGAGAGTGCCAATATAGAAACATTGCAGGCGATCACAAATTTGACCCGGAGTGTCATCCATCACACTAGCCCTATTGTATAGTGCCATCTAGGGAAGTCTTCAGGTGGTGGCCTTCGAACCCATGTGTATCAATCTTGTGGGGTGACTTGTTCATATGACCCTACCAGCACTCAGGAGGGTGCTACACAGGATCCATATGCTACTACGCAGCCTGATCCGTATGCATCTATGGGGATGGAGAGGATAGCTAACATTTTGCATGATGCATATGGCATTGACACTCAGGTAAAATTGAGCATGTTCATTGAATTTAATTTATTAAATTTTGATTATGAAATGCAAGATTAACTAATTTAGTTTTATTATTTTAATAAAATTGTAGTATCACAGTGTAGAGACTGGATACACTAGTCATCCACCTACTTATTTTTGCAGTACACCTATCAGAGGGGTATGTAAAGTTAGTAAAAAATTATAAATTTATTACATGTGTTAATTGCATTATTTTATGAATGGTATTTTAATATGTGATTTTGAATGTTGAAGAGGGTATTGTTGGAGGTTTCAAGGAAACACCTCCGAGTTCCAATAGATTTGATCAAACGTTCACAGAGGTAATATAGAATTTAAAGAGAACTTAAGTAATGAATTCTAAGTTTAATAGATTTGTGTAGTTTATATTCATATTTTTGGTTACATTTCATTACACATCATTCAAACTCAAAGCATTACTTCAAATTCAATAACTAATAATTATAAATATATCTGTTTAATACTTGTACTCAAAATTTTGTTCATTAGATCTCATACATTATAAGTCATCACATGGATTGCTATTTTAATTTTTTTGTTATTGAATAGTTTGTTGTTTTATTTTTAGATGTTGGTGACAAAAACACCACCAAACGTTATGAGGGCAATGGATATTGGTGTTTCCTCCACTATACAATCCTTGATGGCTCTAATAGGTGAGGTATGAGGAAAATTACTAAATTTCAATTTACATTCATTGTTATACATGAACTAGTTCTAGTGAAAAATCAAACCATTATTGATTCGTAGTTTAATTCCTATTTGGATGGTTTATACAGGGCTTGAGCACACCTGAGCATCGACGTGTAAATATTTCCATCAAGGAGAGTGATCGTGAGATAGCCGTAAGTGATTATTTTGTTAAATATATAATTAATTTTTATAATGTAATTTCTATATATTAATGTCTTTACTTCTTATTGTAACAGTTGAAACTTCACTAGGAGCTAAACACTGGGAGGAGCAGCAGGAGCACTGCTCGAGCACAATAGAAATGGGTGATAGACTTATCGCCATCGGATCGCCCAGCAAAGGGAAAGAAAATTGTATTTGAACCAAAGCATGGAGAGAAATAAATTTTGAATGCACAAAGCCCTTTGTTGTATGCCTACACGACAATTTTGTACATATTTTGTATTGGATATATTTGACATTGTATGCCTATATGGCATTCTCGTAAGCCTATATGGCTATTTTGTAACTATATTTTATATTTATATCGACATATATTGATGTATGTGTACATGGATATTTCCTTAATACAAATCTTTTTTATCGATGGTGTCCATATTTGCATTATAAATTCATGGTTCAATAGATATGAGTTATGTGTATTCAAGTGTATACTTTACAACTTACACACATGCTTTTTGACTTATGTGTGAACATCAAAAAGTGTGAAAATTTTTGTGTTTGGAAGTCAAATGTAAGCCAATTTTGCAATTCTCAGTTCTTGGATACTCGATCTTATGGACTTATTCCTTCCTAGCACATATTGTGAATATTTCTCATTTGGTGCAAAAGACAGATTCCTCATTTTTGAACCACTCATAGCAAAGAGATTCACAATAAGACTTTAACATTGGAACACTACTCCATACTTCTCTTGTCTAGACCATAAAGGATTGAAAATTCTTAATTTGATGCAATGATAGTTGTGAGATGAGAATTTATATAACCATGCCTATTTTGAAACTTCGCATCTAATACTGCATCAGCAAGAACTTAAGAAGTGTTGCATAAGAGTGTTAGGTCTGATAGGCCTTCTCTTCCCTAAGGGAGGAGAGCCTGCATCTTGAATTTTGAACAAAATTTTAAGAAGAAAACATTTTACCTAAACGCTTCAAACCTAGATGACATATTTGGCTAAGTTTATCTTGAAAATTATCAATGCATTCAAACTCTAAAGTAGATTCTCCCTAAAAAGAAAACTTTACCCTTTTTCCCAAGGAAAGAAATTGCAACAAGTTGCATGTGATTTATCTTATTTCTTTCTCACAGTTCCTAGTCAATCATTCATGGCTCAGGATAGTTCCGTTCCAAGGCAAGGACACCCAAAAAATCACCAAGATTCTTCTACGATCTGCAAGAAAAAGGTTTTGGCTCTTTCACAATATAAATAATTATGCAACACTGTTTTCTTGTTTTCCTTCCACATAGAAAAATGTTCACACTTTCAAATTGATCAATGATCAATAATGGTTGATTGTAAACACTTCTTGACATTTTTATGTTTGAACTTTAATTTATAATTTTGTATCATGACATTCGATTAGATCACTAATATTTTAATATTTCACTATGAAAGTGGTGGTGTATTTTTCTATGTTATTTGACTATTAATAGGGTGGTGTATTCTAAACTTGATTACTGCTGCAAATACGTATATATTTCTGATTTTTATATGTTTTTGTATTACCGAACCCAAAACGAAACCAACCCCAAAAAAAAAAATTCCCGAACTAGCGAACTGGGTTCTCAAACCCAATCCCAAACCCAAAACCAAACCAGTAACTTAGTAAAAAATAGATTTTTTGAGTTTATATTCGTAACATTGATTACATTGCATTGCACATCTTTCAAACTCAAAGCATTGTTTCACATTTCATAACTAATAACTAGATGTCGATAGGATGACAAAAATTTCCCCACTCACATAATATAGTTTCTACAATTAACTTTAAGCAGTAGCATGCAATTACTTCACATTGCATAACTAATAACTTAGGAGTATTACTCAATTGCATTTGGTTGTCATGGCATTCTATGAGACCACATTTTTGAGGTGAATTTTTTTCAAACAAATTTCACTACCTTGTCTATACTACCACATTTTTCATATACATGTCTACCAAAAGCATTTTGTCAAATTGAAGTTCAAGTTTTTCCTGTTACTATGGTCGAAAAGCCTAAAAAAGTGCTTTCTAACAAGCCATGGATGCTTGGAAAAAATCTATCAAAAGCATGATAGTAAGCAATATCATAGACAAGGTAGTGAACTCTTTGAAAAAATGCCTCAAAGAAATGAGGTCTCATGGTGATGGAATGCCATGACAATCAAAATCCATCAGGTCATGAGACCTCATTTCTTTGAGGCATTTTTTCAAAGAGTTCACTGCCTTGTCTATGCTAACACATTTTTCATACATGTCCATCAAAGCATTTAGCCAAATAGTTCATTGCCTTGCTGCTATGGCTAAAATCCTAAAATAGGTGCTTTCGAACAAGCTATGGATGCTTAGAAAAAATCTATCATAGCATAATAGTAAGTGATAGCATAGACAAGGGAATGAACTATTTGAAAAAAATTCCTCAAAGAAATGTGGTCTCATGGTGGTGGAATTCCATGACAAGCAAATTTTTGTGGATTGTCATGGCATTCGATCACCATGAGACCACATTTATTTGAGGCATTTTTTCAAATAGTCCGCTGCCTTGTCTATGCTACTACATATATCATACATGTTTACCAAAGCATTTTATCAAACAGTTCACTTCCTTGTTACTATGGCTAAAAGCCTAAAATAGGTGCTTCCAAAAAAGATATGGATGCTTGGAAAAAATCTATCAAAGCATACTAATAAGCAATAGCATAGAAAAGGCAGCAAACTGTTTGAAAAAAAGCCTCAAAGAAATGTGGTCTCGATGGTGATGGAATGCCATGAAAATCCATAGCAATTTTGCTTGTCATGGCATTCGACATGCCATTCCATCACCATGAGACCTCATTTCTTTGAGGCATTTTTTCAAAGAGTT
Organism: Sequoia sempervirens; assembly: GCA_007258455.2. NCBI lineage: Eukaryota > Viridiplantae > Streptophyta > Pinopsida > Cupressales > Cupressaceae > Sequoia > Sequoia sempervirens. The sequence continues at coordinate 46,960,542 of VDFB02058242.1, forward strand.
CACTACCTTGTCTATGCTAACACATTTTTCATACATGTCTATGAAAGCATTTTATCAAATATTTCATTGCCTTGTTGCTATGGCTAAAATCCTAAAATAGGTGCTTTCGAACAAGCTATGGATGCTTAGAAAAAATATATCATAGCATAATAGTAAGCAATAGCATAGACAAGGGAATGAACTGTTGAAAAAAAATGCCTCAAAGAAATGTGGTCTCATGGTGGTGGAATGCCATGACAAGCAAATTTTGTGATTCTCATGGCATTCCATCACCATGAGACCACATTTCCTTTGAGGCATTTTTTCAAACAACTGCCTTGTTCATGCTACTACATTTATCATACATGTTTACCAAAAGCATTTTATCAAATAGTTTGCTTCCTTGTTGCTATGGCTAAAAGCCTAAAATAGGTGCTTCCAAAAAAGCTATGGATGCAAGTGGAAAAAATCTATCAAAGCATACTAATAAGCAATAGCATAGAAAAGGCAGCATACTGTTTGAAAAAAATCCTCAAAGAAATGTGGTCTCAATGGTGATGGAATGCCATGACAATCCATAGCAGTTTGCTTGTCATGGCATTTGTCATGCCATTCCATAACCATGAAACCACATTTCTTTGAGGCACTTTTTCAAAGATTCCACTGCCTTGTCTATGCTAACAAATTTTTCATACATGTCTATCAAAAAAATTTATCAAAGAGTTCATTGCCTTGCTGCTATGGCTAAAAGCCTAAAACAGGTGCTTTCAAACAAGCTATGGATGCTTAGAAAAAAACTATCATAGCACAATAGTAAGCAATAGCATAGACAAGGGAATGAACTGTTTGAAAAAAATGCCTCAAAGAAATCCGGTATCATGGTGGTGGAATGCCATGACAAGCAAATTGTTGTGGATTCTCATGGCATTCCATCACCATGAGACCAAATTTCTTTAAGGCATTTTTTCAAACAGTTCCCTGCCTTGTCTATGCTACTACATTTATCATACATGTTTACCAGAGAATTTTATCAAACAGTTCACATCCTTGTTGCTATGGCTAAAAGCCTAAAATAGGTGCTTCCAAAAAAGCTATGGATGCTAGTGGAAAAAATATATCAAAGCATACTAATAAGCAATAGCATAGAAAAGGAAGCAAACTGTTTGAAAAAATTCCTCAAAGAAATGTGGTCTCAATGGTGATGGAATGCCATGACAATCCATAGCAATTTGCTTGTCATGGCATTCTTCGTGCCATTCCATCACCACAAAACCACATTTCTTTGAAGAATTTTTTCAAAGAGTTCACTGCCTTGTCTATGCTAACACATTTTTCATACATGTCTATCAAAGAATTTTATCAAATAGTTCATTGCCTTGCTGCTATGGCTAAAATCCTAAAACAGGTGCTTTCAAACAAGCTATGGATGCTTAGAAAAATCTATCATAGCATAATAGTAAGCGATAGCATAGACAAGGAATGAACTATTTGAAAAAAATGCCTCAAAGAAATGTGGTCTCATGGTGGTGGAATGCCATGACAAGCAAATTGTTGTGGATTGTCATGGCATTCCATCACCATGAGACCACATTTCTTTGAGGTATTTTTTCAAACAATTCACTGCCTTGTCTATGCTACTACATTTAGCATACATGTTTACCAAAGCATTATATTAAACAGTTCACTTCCTTGTTGCTATGGCTAAAAGCCTAAAATAGGTGCTTCCAAAAAAGCTATGGATTATTGGAAAAAATCTATGAAAGCATACTAATAAGAAATAGCATAGAAAAGGCAGCAAACTGTTTGAAAAAAATCCTCAAAGAAATGTGGTCTCAATGGTGATGGAATGCCATGAAAATTCACAACAATTTTCTTGTCATGGCATTCGCCATGCCATTCCATCACCATGAGACCACATTTCTTTGAGGAATTTTTTCAAAGAGTTCATTGCCTTGTCTATGCTAACACATTTTTCATTCATGTCTATCAAAGCATTTTATCAAATAGTTCATTGCCTTGTTGCTATGGATAAAAGCCTAAAACAGGTGCTTTCGAACAAGCTATGGATACTTAGAAAAAATCTATCATAGCATAACAGTAAGCAACAAGCTAATGCAATACAAATATTTCCAAACCAATCAACAACTCAGAGGACTCTTGTCCCAAACTCATCTTGGAGAAGATCAAACAAAATTTCAACATTTCATCAGAAATCTACTTTTCATCCACTCAAATTCTCTTATCATTCATCATTCATCCTTCCACAAATCTTTATTCCAATTGACTCATTCAAAGAAAAAAACCATTTTAGAAAACTTTGATTCAATCAATTAGATCAACATGCATTTAAAAAACACCATTTTCAACAAGGGACTCTTCCATTCAATCAATTCATTCAACTTGTCCCAAATAGTCAATCCATCATTACAATTGGCTTTCAGACTTTTATAAGAGCATCAAGCACTGTGAACATCATTATTACAACTAATACAAATCAGGAACTTGCTCTCTTAACTTTGTTCTGACTGAACTTACAATTTCATGTATTATTTTACACCAAGTCTCCTCACTGTCCAACTGTCGAAACAACATATCTCACTTCTAAACCCTATCCAAGACTCCATAAATCCCTGAAACCATCACTTAGACAACATTATCCCAAAATCAACTCACCAATCACTATTAGGTCAGACTTCTATTCTCTGAGCAGTCAAGGCACTACTTCTCAATGAGACATTCATGCCCTAAATCGGGTAAACCAAACACACTAGTTTCAAAACCCAAGATCCAAAACATTTTTAGAGACTTCTTAATGCCCATGCCCTCATATCAAAAACTCAGAATAACTTATATTGAAGAAATAAGTAGTTTTTAGTCTAAACGTTATCAAAAAGGCTACTAAAATAGGCCTGATTTTCAAAGAAGACCCCCTTCAAACATTCCCAAAACACTTAAAACCTCAAAAAATTCATTAGACATAACAAAATACTCCCAATTTATCTATTTTTAGGGATTAAAAGACTCCTTTTTACAGTATATTGACAAACCCTTGTTTATAGGGTGAAAAACTCAAAAATCAATGAGGGTTTCTTGTATAGGCTACATGAAAACCTCAAAACCTCTAGCCAACCATTGGAACATGTCAAAATACATCTAAAAAGGCATTTGGAAACATCTTCTAACCCATGCACTTGTTCTTTCTCCACTATCATGCTGGAAACTGTTCATTTTGACTGGAAAACTCAGAATTTCCTATGTAGCAGCAGCTCCTTCAAGGTAAATTCTTGCTTATTCCTCCACTCACAAACATCAAAACATAACAAACAAACCTATCCCAAACCTACTACACCAATCTACCTAACCTACATTGGTGGAGTATTGTGGAAATGCCTTATAAGACTCTCAAAACTCAATGCATAGGATTTCAGACCGAGCCATAAGAAGAATGCTCAAACAAACATTAAATTTAATGGATTCCTTCCCAAATGGATGCAAACAAATGGTGATTCCCCAACCTACTGGAAAAAATATAAATTTGAACCCTAAACTCTTGCACAATCTGTACAAGTTAAGAAACAACTGAAAAACATAGAAAATAAGCTAAAACAGGGAACTCTTTGTTAATTTAATTCTTCCAGAATACAATGATCTCTTTGCTCAGCCTTTACAATGCTTTTAAAGAAGTTTCCAACCATCATCTTCCTTGAATGACCTATGACTTGTCCTCTTCCTTGATTTTCTTGATTTTCTTGTTTTGTCTCTTCAGATTCTTTCTTTTTCTCTCTTTTACATATTTAGCATTTTGACAATATTACACTTTGTGCTTTTTCATGCATTGATTACACTTAATTTTGGAATTACATGGAATTAAATACATTTTTGATAACTTAGCCTTTTGAAGGCATTACATGACCTAGGTGTTCCTGCACCACAAGCTATGGTCTCATGGTTTTTCTTCACATCAACATGATTTGATTCACATTTTTTCACGTGAAAATCAGCTTGAACCATATTTTGTATTATGGAGCTATATTAAGTTGCCACTTCAAAAACCAATGTAGCAATGATACAAAATAATGTTTGAGACTACAAGAAGGTATCAAAATGGCTAGTGTACTAAACAAATTCTTATGATTTACGAATAATGGTGATAACTCTACTCAGTTGGCTTCTTTTTTCAAAATCATACAAATTGAACCCTAGCATCAATAGACTTTGTATATCAAGCTACCACAATTCAAGTTACATCAGGCCCATATCACCGAGACACAGCCTGAATAATAGGAGGAATGTCCTATTTCAACATACTACACTCAAACCCTTAAGGGATCGAGCCGGTTGAACGTAGCTCAGAGCAATTCTGTGTGTTTGGGTGTGAAAGAGGACCATGCCTAGTGTAAACATGCCTACTCAAATGTGTTGGAATAGTCTATTTGGTCACATGAGTTGCAAAATAAAAATTGCACCACCTTGCAACTTTCCACTGCTTGCATTTGACACTTTTTCTATCAACTGAAAATTGGACACCATGGGAAAACCACTCCGAGATAATGAAAAAAGAGAGAGGTTATTGTAGAGGGGCCCAACGCAATCCCATAGGATTAGAAAAAAAATTATAAGCATTATGGTGTCTGAGTAACCTCATGTTGAAGTTTGCAGCCATTTTTCCCTTTGGACCCTTAAGCAATCGATCTGGTTGAACGTAGCTCAGAGTGATTCTGCGTGTTTGGGTGTGAAAGAGGACCATTCCTAGTGTAAACATGCCTATTTAGACATGTTGGAATAGTTCATTTGGTCAGACGAGTTAGAGAATGAAAGTTGCACAACTTTGTAACTTTTCACAAGGCAAAAAGACACCTAACCTTCAAATATTGCTTCCAAAATTTTACCAGACCTTGGTACAATTTATTCATCTTTATTTTGACATGAAAAAAGTTAAAACACCTTCTTACAACACTATTTAATCAGATTTCACAATTGCTTGCACTAGAAGACCAAATTTGTTTGTAAGTGCTAAAACACTAAATCGGGTGTAACATGCAAACCACAATGAATCTTTACAGGATAAATACATTTTAGGGTACCCATTTTTTCCATTAAAAACATATATCATTTTTAGATACACTTGTTTTGGAACACATGCCTGATGTACCAACTTCTTTGCTTCTAAAGAGAAAAAATGTTAGAAAACAGAACCTTTTGGTATTTTTTCAAAAGTATGATTGCCAACAACATACAACGTTCACAAGGACTTTTTGAAGGCATATCAACTAATGCAGAGCAGGGTGGAGGAATGCAAATTCAGAGTTAAGAACCAAGAAACCAACTCAGGTTCATATATCTAATCTAGCTTCCATAAGGTCAACACTATAGTCTTCCAATTCACCATTGAACAACTAAAAGACCAATTCCTTAAAGAGAATTGTAAAAAAATCCATTGATCATCCAAATAACATGAAAACATGAATGAGAGAGAGATCTAAGAATGTACGGGTCTGTACAAGTGAAGGAAACTTTGAAAATATAGTAAAATCAGGAAATACAATGAAAAATCTGAAATAAAGCGTTGAAAACTCTGAATCAAACATTAACCAAACTTTCTATATTGAATAATGAGCCTTGAATGGACTTAAAATAGAAATTAAAATTTCTCTTGATCTTCCCCAATGCATATGCTTTCCTTTTGAACTTCTATCTTTTTGTCTTCCACTAAAATTGCTAATTTTGGCTTTTGGCAGTTTTTACAACTTTTCCATTTTGCAATTTTTCAATATTTCTTATGTAGCTCTTTAAAGACTCCTTCCTAAGACTCATATTACATGATAAATGGTCTATAAAGCCCTTATTTAACACAAATAACCCTAAAACACTTAAATTACAGGGTTCACCACATGAATCCCCTTATAGATCAACTTCTTTACATCATAACTCAATTGACCTAATACATACAAAAATGGTATTGAATCCTTATCAAATGAAATAGAATGACCTAAAACCATGTAAGAACACCCTAAATGATCAAATGACCAAATAATAGAAACCACAAGGGTTCAAGTGTTGAAAAGATGGAGTTGGTGCTCCTACTTTCAAAAGTATGATTGCCAACAACATACAACGTTCACAAGGCCTTTTTGAAGGCATATCAACCTCATCAACTAACTACAACCACTTTTCAACTTCTTTTACAAGTGTGACCCTTCAACTTCTAATTATTTGCAAAATGACAACTTTTGGTTTGACAACATTACATTGTTATGTGCAACTTTTGACATATTGATGTAAATGACTCCATACCTAAACTAGTGACCTTATGATGGCCTCATTACATCATCTTGACCCTTACATTATGAATTTACATACATTTTCACATTTAGGCCATTCAAGGCTTCATTACACCAAATTGACAACATGCTAACATGACATTGCAACCTTATATCCTACCAACCCAAATTGACTTAAAACACTTCCTAATGGTCCTTTTGACCTTATTACAACATTCTTCATGGACTACAAATCAAAATTTACCACTTGACCACCTTGTGGTCCTAATTGTCCTTAGTGATCCTGCACCATAAACACCCTACTATAACCCTACTCCACTGATCTACAAGCCTAATTCAGTGGAGTATGCTTTATTTCTTTACTTGACTCTCAAATCCTCAAATTGAAGGTTTCAAACTGAATTTCAGAAAATGTGCTCTAACAGTGGAAAAACTCAATGGATTTTCTTCTAGATGGACTCAAAAGAAACCTCATTCTCTGTATTATCTTAATCTACAAAGGACAAGACCTAAATCTACTATACAGGTGGTACAAAGCTAACAAAACTGAAAGAAAACATAGAAATTTAGGGAACTTTTATTGCAAGATTTCGTTCAAATCAGAATTGAGATTTGTCAGGATCATCAAAATAAGGATGTTGCATTGATTTTTTGGCTGAGATTCTCTTTGATGGCTCAAAAATCAGCAATTTTTGCAAGGAGGGACCAATCAATTTTTACTAGTTTAGTTACAGATACACAAAGGAAAAGAATAAAAAGAAATAGCTCATCCAAAATAGATGGAAGGCACTTACAGATAGGCATGGAAGTCTCTCAACTTAGTCATTTTTGGTCATAAATCTTCACTAGGAGTTCCAAGATACCTATTGCACACAACACCTCTCATGAATAGAATTTCTTGAAATTCGAGATGCTCTTATAATGTCTACATCATAGGTGGTCATGATAAGGTTAAATTAAAATGAATAACTTGAAACTGCCTCGTCAAGCTTTGCACACACTTTTGTAATGGCTTAAAATTATAATTGAGATTTGTCAAGATCATCAAAATAAGGATGTTGCATTGCTTTTCTGCTTGAGATTCTCTTGGATGGATCATAAATCTACATTTTATGCAAGGGGACACCAATCAATGTTTTCCTGGTTACATACAGATACACAAAGTAAAATAAGATGATAGCATTGGCATCAACCAAATTGACATGGATACAAGTATAAATTAATAAGAACTGTTGTGCATATACTTACAAATTAATCCAATGAACCATCCGGGTCTGCTCTACTTTTATTGTGTCAAGTATTGCCTCATGGTCAAACTCACAGACCTTCCACAAGATCTTGTTCAAAGGTCTACCCCCATATTTGCTCAAACGAACATTGGATGCCATGACAAGGTTTGAGTAATGAAGAATCTTACGATGCGTGTCAAATTCCTCAAATAACCAATGTTTAACACTCTTATGTGGGTACCTTCTCAGCCACGTTCCAGTAACAACAACTAAGCCTTTGGGGTATTTAATGTTTTCTCCATCTATAATTGGGGCTTCCAATTTCTTTTTTGCCTCAACACAATAACACAAGTAATAGTTTGTACCCTCTTCGTTGTCTTCATCTACAATAACTGCATAAATATGCTGTACATTTATATGTGTGACATATCTCTTGAAATTAGTCAACATTATGAATACAGTACAAAGTAAGATAACAATATGAAATTTCAAATACTAAGCAAGTAGATATATTACCTGGTTGAACTAGATCTGATACATGGTCAAAGTCGACTGATGATTCCATCTATGTTAGTTCCAATGCCATCAAAGGGTGATACGTGTGAAGTGGGCTAAGATAACTTGTCAACCATTTGTCAACCCACTTCCCTAACTCACAATCATTCTAGGCTTGCATTGTACATGAAGAACAAAAGCATTCCATCTTACGTGTATCGATACTCCATGAACCTGCATTTGAGCTAAGGAAAGAGTGCAACTCACTTGATCCTGTTAGTGTACAACAATCCTCATATGGTGCAATATTAGTATCATCCATGAACCAAAAAAATCTATGAACTAAAGACATACCTTCATTACCTGGACCCATCGAACCATTACACCACTCGACGATTGATCTTGCATATGTCAACTATGCACTGTCTTTATACTTTAACTCTTCTCGTGCTAATGCTCTTTTCACGCATGCTCCTGCACCGTCATGCTCCCCCTTTCCATGTCTGGCCTCACAAAAGTTCCACATATGTTGAACATGTGTAGTGAGATGCAGCCTTCACAGCCAGTAGAACACATGCGCGTTCTTAAACTATGTTGCACAGTTATCTGACCATATGATATGCCCCTCTGATCCAAATTATTGTAGAACATTTGGAAGCAACCTTGCACGAACTCTAGAGAATGTGTGTGATCATCACTAATATAAAAGTGATACTCCCTCAATACCTTCCTTTCGTCCTCTATACTTTCAACTGCATGTATGAATGCTATGTGCACAAATATCAAAACCTGTGTGGAGTTGTAATACTGTGACTGCACCTCATGCTGTGGCTGTAGAGTGTAGTTCTCTACAAATTCAACCACTGATACTATGCTTCCAAGTGGAAAGGTGTCCTTGCAAATTGTGTTTCCAGCCATCAAGTTCTATGGGTATGCCTTGCATCCTCATACACTAGATTCTCACGAAACATGGACATGAACTGATACACTGGAATCTTCTGAATAACCAACTCACACCTTTTTGCTTCAAACCCATCTTTTGTAGCATATGCCACTTTTTTATACTTCCCAAACTCTACTAGTTTTTGTCCCACTTCATATGTGCTTTCCATATGTTGACATAATAGCATTCGTTGCAAGCCACTGCAATACTCACATGAACCATCCAAGCATGTTGTACTATAGAATATTTGGCCATCCTCTATTTCACATAAATTTTTTGATAATAACTCTCTTGAAGATTTTGGTGGGGCTTCTATGCCACAATCCTACAAAACATCATTAGTATGCAAATGTAAACATCATAATGGTTAGAGAATTCAATATGTAGTTTACAGCAACACGTAGTGCGTGTGTGATTTATCTTGACATAAAAAGGTTTAATTATTTCAAAGAATCTTTGAGAAATACTAATTTGAGGATAAGAATTTTGAAATTTATGAAAATTGGGTTTGAGCTACATCCAAAAAATGCTTTGATGGCTCACAGCCGACCATCGATTCTCCTTCTTACAACATCCCTAGATTCAGGATGGCCCTTGTATTATTCTTCCAATAATCTTCACTAGTTCTCAATGCTTCAACAACTTTTTTATCTTTGTGTGGCAGCTTCCAGAATGCCCATAATCCATTTGAATCGGTGCCCTCAATTCTTTGCCGCCTTTGAACAGATTTTGATAAAGTTTTTCTACTAATTCCCACTTGTTCACTTGTCTTTTTAATGAGGCGAGATCTCTTTGTTTGATAGCTTACCACAGTTGATGTAATGACACGTTGTGTGACATTAATATCCTTGGAGAAGGAGGTCTTACCCAATCTCATGGCATCCATTAGATTCTTCACAATAGTGTTTTCACTTTGATGGCCCCATGTTCTCAACCCAAGAGTCTTCATGATGTTTACATGTACTTTTAAACCCCGTGATCATTTTAAACAAAATAGTTATTATCTTGTACCATTTAGCCTTTCAAAGAACATTTTCCAAATCTTATCGTAATATCTTCTTACGCGCGCTCTGGAATCTTACCTTCCATGTGCTGCAAAATATCCTCATCAATATTAATCAAAAACTTTGGCTTTCTATGCAAAATTCTAGGTGGTGTTCTCTTAGGTACATACATCTCAACATTAGCAATTTCATCAATGTTTAATTGAGGTGGGCTAGATTGCATACCTTCGATCGAGGGTGGAATAGAAGATATACCTTGAGTTTCACATGGGGATGATGGCATACCTTGTTCCTCAACTCCGAGTGATGGTGTACTCTCAACTTCAAATGTGATGGATGGTGTCCAACCATACTCACTTGTGGTAGATGGTGTCCCTCCATATTCACTTGTGCTTAATGTTGACACTTCGTATTCACTTTCCATAGAGGGTGTGTCTCCAACCACAAAGATTC
>VDFB02058242.1:46971025-46981214 GCA_007258455.2 Sequoia sempervirens
GGTTAGGTAGATTGGTGTAGTAGGTTTGGGATAGGTTTGTTTGTTATGTTTTGATGTTTGTGAGTGGAGGAATAAGCAAGAATTTACCTTGAAGGAGCTGCTGCTACATAGGAAATTCTGAGTTTTCCAGTCAAAATGAACAGTTTCCAGCATGATAGTGGAGAAAGAACAAGTGCATGGGTTAGAAGATGTTTCCAAATGCCTTTTTAGATGTATTTTGACATGTTCCAATGGTTGGCTAGAGGTTTTGAGGTTTTCATGTAGCCTATACAAGAAACCCTCATTGATTTTTGAGTTTTTCACCCTATAAACAAGGGTTTGTCAATATACTGTAAAAAGGAGTCTTTTAATCCCTAAAAATAGATAAATTGGGAGTATTTTGTTATGTCTAATGAATTTTTTGAGGTTTTAAGTGTTTTGGGAATGTTTGAAGGGGGTCTTCTTTGAAAATCAGGCCTATTTTAGTAGCCTTTTTGATAACGTTTAGACTAAAAACTACTTATTTCTTCAATATAAGTTATTCTGAGTTTTTGATATGAGGGCATGGGCATTAAGAAGTCTCTAAAAATGTTTTGGATCTTGGGTTTTGAAACTAGTGTGTTTGGTTTACCCGATTTAGGGCATGAATGTCTCATTGAGAAGTAGTGCCTTGACTGCTCAGAGAATAGAAGTCTGACCTAATAGTGATTGGTGAGTTGATTTTGGGATAATGTTGTCTAAGTGATGGTTTCAGGGATTTATGGAGTCTTGGATAGGGTTTAGAAGTGAGATATGTTGTTTCGACAGTTGGACAGTGAGGAGACTTGGTGTAAAATAATACATGAAATTGTAAGTTCAGTCAGAACAAAGTTAAGAGAGCAAGTTCCTGATTTGTATTAGTTGTAATAATGATGTTCACAGTGCTTGATGCTCTTATAAAAGTCTGAAAGCCAATTGTAATGATGGATTGACTATTTGGGACAAGTTGAATGAATTGATTGAATGGAAGAGTCCCTTGTTGAAAATGGTGTTTTTTAAATGCATGTTGATCTAATTGATTGAATCAAAGTTTTCTAAAATGGTTTTTTTCTTTGAATGAGTCAATTGGAATAAAGATTTGTGGAAGGATGAATGATGAATGATAAGAGAATTTGAGTGGATGAAAAGTAGATTTCTGATGAAATGTTGAAATTTTGTTTGATCTTCTCCAAGATGAGTTTGGGACAAGAGTCCTCTGAGTTGTTGATTGGTTTGGAAATATTTGTATTGCATTAGCTTGTTGCTTACTGTTATGCTATGATAGATTTTTTCTAAGTATCCATAGCTTGTTCGAAAGCACCTGTTTTAGGCTTTTATCCATAGCAACAAGGCAATGAACTATTTGATAAAATGCTTTGATAGACATGAATGAAAAATGTGTTAGCATAGACAAGGCAATGAACTCTTGAGGGGTTTCCTCAAAGAAATGTGGTCTCATGGTGGAATGGCATGGCTTAATGCCATGACAAGTGAAAATTGTTGTGAATTTTCGCTGGCATTCCCATCACCATTGAGACCACATTTCTTTGGAGGATTTTTTTTCAAACAGCTTTGCTGCCTTTTCTATGCTATTTCTATTAGTATGCTTTCATAGATTTTTTCCAATAATCCATAGCTTTTTGGAAGCACCTATTTTAGGCTTTTAGCCATATAAACAAGGAAGTGAACCTTAATATAATGCTTTGGTAAACATGTATGCCAAATGTAGTAGCATAGACAAGGCAAGAATTGTTTAGTAACATTCAGCATAGGATGGCAACGCCATGACAATCCACAACAATTCTGTTTGTCATGGCATTCCACCCACCATGAGACTTACTTCGGAGGTATCTTTTCTCAAATAGTCTATTCCTCTTTGTCTATGCTATTAAGCTACTATTATGCTATGATAGATTTTTTCTAAAGCATCCATGTCATTTGAGCACCTGTGCTTTAGGATTTTGTTTACAGCAGCGCGGCAAATTCGAACTATTTATGCACCTTTTGATAGACATGTAATAAAGCCAGCGGCGACAAGTAGTGAACTTCTTTGAAAAAATTCTTCAAAGAAATGTGTGGTTTTGTGGTGATGGACGGTACCTAAGAATGCCATGACAAGCAGCTCATATGGGATTGTCATGGTAATCTCCATCACCATTTGAGACCACATTTCTTTGAGGAATTTTTTCAAACAGTTTGCTTCCTTTTCTATGCTATTGCTTATTAGTATGCTTTGATATATTTTTTCCACTAGCATCCATAGCTTTTTTGGAAGCACCTATTTTAGGCTTTTAGCCATAGCAACAAGGATGTGAACTGTTTGATAAAATTCTCTGGTAAACATGTATGATAAATGTAGTAGCATAGACAAGGCAGGGAACTGTTTGAAAAAATGCCTTAAAGAAATTTGGTCTCATGGTGATGGAATGCCATGAGAATCCACAACAATTTGCTTGTCATGGCATTCCACCACCATGATACCGGATTTCTTTGAGGCATTTTTTTCAAACAGTTCATTCCCTTGTCTATGCTATTGCTTACTATTGTGCTATGATAGTTTTTTTCTAAGCATCCATAGCTTGTTTGAAAGCACCTGTTTTAGGCTTTTAGCCATAGCAGCAAGGCAATGAACTCTTTGATAAATTTTTTTGATAGACATGTATGAAAAATTTGTTAGCATAGACAAGGCAGTGGAATCTTTGAAAAAGTGCCTCAAAGAAATGTGGTTTCATGGTTATGGAATGGCATGACAAATGCCATGACAAGCAAACTGCTATGGATTGTCATGGCATTCCATCACCATTGAGACCACATTTCTTTGAGGATTTTTTTCAAACAGTATGCTGCCTTTTCTATGCTATTGCTTATTAGTATGCTTTGATAGATTTTTTCCACTTGCATCCATAGCTTTTTTGGAAGCACCTATTTTAGGATTTTAGTCATAGCAACAATGAAGCAAACTATTTGATAAAATGCTTTGGTAAACATGTATGATAAATGTAGTAGCATAGACAAGGCAACGAACTGTTTGAAAAAATGCCTCAAAGAAATGTGGTCTCATGGTGATGGAATGCCATGAGAATCCACAAAAATTTGCTTGTCATGGCATTCCACCACCATGAGACCACATTTCTTTGAGGCATTTTTTTTCAAACAGTTCATTCCCTTGTCTATGCTATTGCTTACTATTATGCTATGATATATTTTTTCTAAGCATCCATAGCTTGTTCGAAAGCACCTATTTTAGGATTTTAGCCATAGCAACAAGGCAATGAAATTTGCTGTCGCTTTCTATAGGACATAAAGAAAAATATGTTAGCATAGACAAGGCCGTGAACTCTTCAAAAAAATGCCTCAAAGAAATGAGGTCACATGGTGATGGAATGGAATGACGAATGCCATGACAAGCAAAATTGCTATGGATTGTCATGGCATTCCATCACCATTGAGACCACATTTCTTTGAGGTTTCTTCACCAGTTTTGGTTGCCTTTTCTATTATGCTATTGCTTTATTAGCATGCTTTGATAGATTTTCCGCCATCCATCTTTTTGAAGCACCTATTTTGTGGCTTTAGCCATAGTAAATGCTGAAGTGAACTGTTTGATAAAATGCTTTGGTAAACATGTATGATAAATGTAGTAGCATAGACAAGGCAGCGAACTGTTTGAAAAAATGCCTCAAAGAAATGTGGTCTCATGGTGATGGAATGCCATGACAATCCACAAAAATTTGCTTGTCATGGAATTCCACCACCATGAGACCACATTTCTTTGAGGCATTTTTTTCAAACAGTTCATTCCCTTGTCTATGCTATCACTTACTATTATGCTATGATATATTTTTTCTAAGCATCCATAGCTTGTTCGAAAGCACCTGTTTTAGGATTTTAGCCATAGCAGCAAGGCAATGGAACTTATTTGGCTAAATGCTTTAATGGACATGTATGAAAAAATGTGTTAGCATAGACAAGGCAAGGAACTCTTTGAAAAAATGCCTCAAAGAAATGAGGTCTCATGGATTCCTATGGATTTTGGGATTGTCATGGCATTCCATTACCATGAGACCTCATTTCTTTGAGGCATTTTTTCAAAGAGTTCACTACCTTGTCTATGATATTGCTTACTATTATGCTTTTGATAGATTTTTTCCAAGCATCCATAGCTTGTTCGAAAGCACTTTTTTTAGGCTTTCAGCCATAGTAACAAGGAAAAACTTGAACTATTTGACAAAATGCTTTGGTAGACATGTATGAAAAATGTGGTAGTATAGACAAGGTAGTGAACTGTTTGAAAAAATTCCTCAAAGAAATGTGGTCTCATAGAATGCCATGACAACCAAATGCAATTGGTAGCTACTCCTAGTTATTAGTTATGCAATGTGAAGTAATTGCATAACTGCTTAGGTTGAATTTGTAAAAACTATATTGTAATTGAAATTTTGTCATCTATCAGCATCTAGTTATTAGTTATGAAATGTGAAACAATGCTTTCAGTTTGAAAGATGTGCAATGCAATGTAATCAATGTTACGAATATAAACTCAAAAAATCTATTTTTTACTAAGTTACTGGTTTGGTTTTGGGTTTGGGATTGGGTTTGAGAACCCAGTTCGCTAGTTCGGGAATTTTTTTTTTTGGGGTTGGTTTCGTTTTGGGTTCGGTAATACAAAAACATATAAAAATCAGAAATATATACGTATTTGCAGCAGTAATCAAGTTTAGAATACACCACCCTATTAATAGTCAAATAACATAGAAAAATACACCACCACTTTCATAGTGAAATATTAAAATATTAGTGATCTAATCGAATGTCATGATACAAAATTATAAATTAAAGTTCAAACATAAAAATGTCAAGTGTTTACAATCAACCATTATTGATCATTGATCAATTTGAAAAGTGTGAACATTTTTCTATGTGGAAGGAAAACAAGAAAACAGTGTTGCATAATTATTTATATTGTGAAAGAGCCAAAACCTTTTTCTTGCAGATCGTAGAAGAATCTTGGTGATTTTTTGGGTGTCCTTGCCTTGGAACGGAACTATCCTGAGCCATGAATGATTGACTAGGAACTGTGAGAAAGAAATAAGATAAATCACATGCAACTTGTTGCAATTTCTTTCCTTGGGGAAAAAGGGTAAAGTTTTCTTTTTAGGGAGAATCTACTTTAGAGTTTGAACACATTGATAATTTTCAAGATAGACTTAGCCAAATATGTCATCTAGGTTTGAAGCTTTTAGGTAAAATGTTTGCTTCTTAAAATTTTGTTCAAAATTCAAGATGCAGGCTCTCCTCCCTTAGGGAAGAGAAGGCCTATCAAACCTAACACTCTTATACAACACTTCTTAAGTTCTTGTTGATGCAGTATTAGATGTGAAGTTTCAAAATAGGCATGGTTATATAAATTCTCATCTCACGACTATCATTGCATCAAATTAAGAATTTTCAATCCTTTATGGTCTAGACAAGAGAAGTATGGGTGAGTGTTCGATGCTAAAGTCTTATTTTTGTGAATCTCTTTGCTATAGTGGTTCAAAGAAATGGGAATCTATCTTACGCAAAAAAATGAGAAATATTCACAATATGTGCTAGGAAGGAATATATGTCCATAAGATCGAGTATGCAAGAATTGAGAATTGCAAATTGGCTTACATTTGACTTCCAAACACATAAATTTTCACACTTTTCGATGTTCACACGTAAGTCAAAAAATATATGTGTGTAAGTTGTAAAGTATACACTTGAATACACGTAACTCATATCTATTGAACCATGAATTTATAATTTGAAAATATGGACACCATCGATAAAAAGATTTGTATTAAGCAAATAGCCATGTACGCATACATCAATATATGTCGACATAAGTATAAAATATAGTTACAAAATAGCCATATAGGCTTACGAGAATTCCATATAGGCATACAATTTCAAATATATCCAATACAAAATATGTACAAAATTGTCATGTAGGCATACAACAAAGACTCTGTGCATTCAAAGTCATTTCTCTCCAAATATATACGGTTCAAAATACAATTTTCTTTCCTTTTGTACTTTAGGCAATCATTGGCGATAAGTCACATCACCCATTCTGGCGTACTCGAGGTGCTCCTGCTCTGCTCCTCCTGGTGTTTATGCGGTGAAGTTTCAATTGTTTACAATGAAGTAAAGACATTAATATATTTAACAAAATGTCCACTTCTGACCATCTCTGATCACTCTCTCGATGGGAAATATTTGCACAAGTGCCGGGCTTGCTCAAGCCTGGCATAAGCATCAAATAGGAATTAAACTATGAATCAATAATGGTTTTATTTTCACTAGAACTAGTTCATCTATAGCATGATGAATGTAAATTGAAATTTAGTAATTTTCCTCATACCTCCCTATCAGAGCCATCGAGGATTGTATAGCGGAGGAAACACCAATATCCATTGCCCTCATAATGTTTGGTGGTGTTTCTATCACCAACATCTGAAAATAAAACAACAAATTATTCAATCACAAAAAAGTTACAATAGTGATCCATGTGATGACTTATAATGTATGAGATCTAATGAACAAAATTTTGAGTACAAGTATTAAACAGTTATATTTCTGATTATTAGTTATCGAATTTCAAGTAATGCTTTGATTTTGAATGATCTGTGTAATGCAACATAAGGTCAACAATATGAATATAAACTACACAAATCTATTAAACTTAGAATTCATTACTTAAGTTCTCTTTAAATTCTATATTACCTCTGTGAACATTTGGTCAAATCTACTGGCACTCGAAGGTGTTTCCTTGAAACCTCCAACAGTACCCTATTCAACATCCAAAATCACATATTAAAATACTATTCGTAAAACAATGCTATTAACACATGTAATAAATTTATAATTGTTTACTAACTTTACATACCCCACCGATAGGTGTACTACAAAAATAAGTAGGTGGATGACTGGTGTATCCAGTAACTACACTGTGACCCTGCAATTTTATTAAAATAATAAAACTAAATTGGTTAATCTTGCATTTCACAATCGAAATTTAATAAATTAAATTCAATGAACATGCTGAATTTTACCTAAGTGTCAATGCCATATGCATCATGCAAAATGTTAGCTGTCCTCTCCATCCCCATAGATGCATACGGATTAGGCTCGATAGTAACATATGGATCTTGTGTAGCACCCTCTTGAGTGTCGGTAGGGTCATACGAACAAGTCACCCCGCAAGATTGACACACATGGGTTTGAAGACCACCACCTGAAGACTCCCCTGGATGGCGTTGTACAATAGGGCTAGTGTGATGGATGACACTCTGGGTCAAACTTGTGATCACCTGCAATGTCTCTATGTCGGCACTCTCCTTCGCAACAACAGGCATCACAATCTGCTCATGATGCGGCCTAGGGAGAGGTCGTCTCCCTTGCCATGTAGGATCTAGCTGTGCACTGGGCCTATCCCGAGTTGACCCCCCACCTCTCCCCTGGAACTCCCTCATATAAAAATAATTTGGGATTTGGTTCAATACAAACTCACTATATATTTTCCTAAAAAAAAATTGGGGGACTTCACAATTATTGCACGGTGGGTAATCAAAGACCATATACCATCTTTCATAAAAATGGTTCTTAATCTCTTGGTGGTGGCACCAATGAATAGGAAACCTATTTGCATTGAGGGTAAGATTTTGATTTGTTTTAGGGTAAGTGAATAGAGAGCACAAATCACCTTTAGTAATTTTTAAATCTTTTACTTGTTTATATGGATAGTTGATCTCAGCTTCTTAATATGCCCTAGTCAGTCAGCCTCCTATCTTGTTTCATCCCTATTTGTTGGTTTTATTGAATCAACATTTGTTAACATCTCTTCATTGAATTTTTATCACATTCTTTCTCAAGGGTTGAAGCATTTGATCACTCAACTCATCGATAAGATCCTCAATTTATTTTTGTTGTTTTAATTTCACTTCTCAATTTTGTTGAGTGCCAGAGGGTGTTGAGGATTGTGGGGAGGTTGATTTTGTTGAGGATTTTCAAGATTATTTGCATCTCCTATAAATTAAAACAATCAAATCTAACTCTAAAACAAACAAAATCAACTTTAAAACTAAGAAATTCAAAACAAATAGCAAACACACACTTACCTCCCCGCATCTTCAGAGTCAGTCAGGACATATTTTTGAACAAAAGAAACTATTATTGATGAATTTTGAATAATGCCTCCTAGAATGCGAAAAGGGAAATAAGGGCTTTGGCTGTGCAGAACATAAAACATGAATATGATTATAACACGCTAAGTATGTCATTTTAATATTTTTGAAGTTGGCCACAAAAGTGTAACTCAACTTCTTGCATCTACTTCTTGCTTGATTTCCAATCTGACATTCCTTGCAAACAACATTGATGGCTCTCACATATGTAACTGAACTGATCCTCACTAGGCTATCAAAATTGATGTGACACATCCTTCTATACCATAGCCAACTTTCAATAATCTAAGTCATAAAGCAATGACCATCAACACCTTCAAGTTGATAAACATTTCCATATGTTCTTCTTCCAATAGAAACCATAGTTTCAGAGCCTTCTCTGATATCACATACATCATCCTAAAACATAATATTATAGCCTTTGCTACACATTTTTCCAACACTCAATGGGTTATGCCTTAAACCCTTAATATAAAGAAAATCATTTGCATTATGATTTCCATCAAAATTGATAGAACCATTTCCACGTATCTTTGTAGATGTATCATCACCAAACTCGACTAGACCTCCTTCATATTTCTCAAGTCTAAAAAAATACTTTTTCCACCAGTCATATGATTTGAGTATCCACTATCAATAATCTAGTATTTCTTCTCCTCTCTAGCATGAAAAGTAGTCACCATAGCTTTATGACCTACTTTCAGAGCATTTTCCTTCACACATCTCTTAGAGCTAGCAAAATTAGATTTAACTTTTATAGCCATGAACAAGCATTCACTGTTCTCATCATCCACATAGTCAAACTCATCATCATATATACTGGCATCTTCTATAACATAATATATATTTTTAATTGTTTTACCTGTGTTCTCGTTATTCTTGTCTTTTAAAGCTTTGTTTGGAAATATTGAAGAATAATGACCTGTCTTTCCATAACTAAAACATTTGAAAGGTAGCTTACATCTATACTTTCCAATACCCTTTTTTCATTAACCTAACAAATTTTGCTTTAACATCATCAAGATACTCTTGATTTGATTCCTCAGTCTTCTCTAATTTCCCAACCTTAAAAGCAGTTTCAACTTTTACATTACTTGAACCACACTCTCTTAATTCAAAAGAAGTTAAAGTGCCAAGTAGTTTATCTCTAGAGTAATTATTTAGATTATGAAATTCCTCAATAGAAAAAACCTTATGGCTATATGATTTAGGTAGATTTCTCTGTACATTCTTTACCACCTCACCATCTTCAACATTTCCACCAAGCCCTTTAATGGAATTGACAAATTTTTCTCATTTCTACATGTACCTTGTAATATTTTCATTCTATCATATCCACATATTTTCAAACATGAACTTCAAATTCTGCATCTTAGCTTGCTTGACCTTGTCATCTCTTTCATAAATGCTTTCCAAATTTTCCCAAATTCCTTTAGTAGTTCTCAAATTCATAACTTTCACAAGTTTAGTATTAGAAAGAGCACTTCAAAGGGCATACCTTGCTTTACCATTATTTTCACAGGTCTTGATCTCATCATCAGTACTTAGACCATTTATAGGCATAGTATATCTAATCACAATAGACTTCAAACTCCATATCCAAGGGATATTTACTCACGGAATGAATCCCAATGTACATAGAGAGTAAACTAGAATAAATCACATAACATAATTTGCATACTAAAAGATAACACATAGAATCATCACACTTGTCTTTATTGATAGTACACATGCAGTACAATCATAACATGAATAATCATAGCAATGGTACCAATTGAATACATGACTCTAAATACATATAGTGCACTAACAGTGGTTGAAGGACCAACCGTTGTGTCCCTTCATTACAATAATTATTCCATAAGGAACTAATTGTTGAAACCACTAACATGACAACATGAAAAGTATGTACACAACCATTACATGAAATATTAAACTAACTAAAGTCTTATTTATTACCCACGACCAACTAAGTACACTTT
>VDFB02058242.1:46981314-47018333 GCA_007258455.2 Sequoia sempervirens
GCTCACTGTCAAGATTGCATTTGGTTCAATATCGACGAAATCGAACACAAGGGTAATGTTAAGTTCTCTTAGCTTTCCAACGATATAATTTTTTTCACTTTCTGACAATGTGAGGGCTTTCATCCATAATTTATTTTGTTTGTATGTCTGTTTTTTTTTCAAAAAATAGTGTTTGGTTTTTTTTCGTTATAAATTAGCCATTCATCGAAATTTCAAATAAATTACATTTTTAGAAACTAGAATACATTCTACAATTTTTTTAATTTTTTTTTTTTAAATCTATTACTTTCCAAAATTTGTAGGGGGAGCGTGGCCAAAATTCTACTTTTTAGGAAGTTCCCAATTAGAAAATTAGTAAAAAATCAAATATTCATTAAAAAATTATCAAAAAAATTGTGCACCAATTAGATGCTATTAGCTAACTTTTGACAGTAGCGATTTTAAAAATACTAAAAAAAAGGTCACCATGCTCAAGTCATACAAGAGTTGCTATGTTATGTTTTTCTGACAAAAACAACACCAATTTGTGTACATCCCTTTGTTGAACCCCTTAATCTCAACCATTTTCAAAATAAATTAGTAGTTTAGAAAGTAGACTCAGAGCACTTCGATCCTTGGTTTTGTTCCATCTCAAAATTTTGAGTGTAACTATCCTCAATTTCACATCCAAGGTCAGTATTTCCTGATTTCAAAAAAAAGTGGCCACTTAAGCCCCCTTTTTGGGAACCATCTTGGTGCACTTACCCTCATTTAATTTATCATTTCATTATCACTTATCATTTCATTATCGTTCATTTCATTATCACTTATCATTGCATTTATCATTTCATTATCGTTCATTTCATTATCATTTATCATTTGATTTATCATTCATTTCATTATCACTTATCATTTCATTATTGTTCATTTCATTATCGTTCATGTCATTATCATTTCATTTCATTTCATCATCATTAAAAAAAATTACATATCATTTATCATCTTATCATACATTTCATTATTTATTTCACTTTATATCGTTATTCATATCATTTATCATTTGTCACATTGCATTCATATCATATCTTTAATCATCCTATCATTTTTCATATCAACTCATATTACAAATTCATGATGCATATCACAACATTAATTTTCCATCATATTATCATTATTTACTTGCATTTGAAAATCCAAAAACAAACATTCCATACATACATTTTCATATCATTTTCCAAACAACATATCCAATATCCCATGACATCTTTTCATAATCACATCATAAGGCATCCACTTGCATGACATCATTAGTACGTATCATCAATCATTTTTCATCATCATCATAAGCACATCGTATCAAATCATCCTGCATATTATGTTAGTCACCATATCCTTAAAATGCATACCAAAATCCATAACATATAGAAATAAATGCATATCACATAATCATCCCATAAATGTGAATCACATCATCAAAAATCATCGCCGCTGCATATCATCGCTCATCATAAATAATAAAAATGTCCAATGTCCAAGGAAACTAAAAATTCCAAAGAGAGGTACATGGGATATGATCAAAAATCAAATATACATGCTCCAAAAATGATATACATGTGGGGAGTACATCTACATCACAACATCATCAACTAGCTGGTTGATGCCCCTGATGGAGCTAGTCTAGAAGAAGGTGGCCGACCACTAGTACCTGCATCTGTAACCCCCATGCTCTGTGTGGCTGTCTGTGACCTACTCCTGGTCCTGCTGCGAGACCGTGGGAATGGCTCCCTGTGCTTCGGAGGACACAACTCCTCAGATCTGGCACAGTATTACTCTGTCTCCCTCACCATCTCCATGCCCTCTGCAATAGCCTCTCACAAAGATGCACTCTCTATAGTGCCCATAAGCCTTTGAGCAATACCCTCAGCCTCCACTACACTCTGTCTCAATGCATCCTTCTCTATCATCAATTGGGCTATCTGTGGGTATGGGGTAGGTTGAGATACCTATGCCTGTGTCTGTGCCTGTACCTGTACCTGTGACTGTGCAAGTTGTGCCTATAACTACACTATCAAACTCTGTGCCTAACCTAGCTGACCCTGAATAATCTACACCTAGGCCTGGAACAGGTCTATCTATGCCTAATGTGAGGAGGAGGAAACCCTGATAATGGTCTGTGGTTTGCCACCAGATCTAGGTCTCCATACAATCTGAGCACTGCCTAGGCTGTCTAACCTCTACCTCACTGCCCTCTCCTCCTCCTGTCCACCATCTCTCCCATCATCCCCATCATCTAAGCTATCCTCATCTCTATCCCCCTCCTTGTCTCTATCTCCCTCCTCCTCGTCTTTGCTCTCCTCCTCTCCTCCACCCACTGCCTACTCTCTGCCGACCACATCCTCCTACCTCTCCACCCCTAGCTGATGTACTACTGCAATGGGCCCTGGCTCATCTGGGCATGTAAATCATGGGAATCGATGCATGTGGAATAACTCTAAGTAATCATTTGACATATCTGCATCTATCACATCTGGCCTGTATTCCCATACCTCTGGCTGTAAGCTAGAATACTCTATATATGCCACCTAGTATGTAATACATCGTCCCCATCCAGGATCATCCTTGCGCCACCCATAGTGAGCAACACCCTGTGGCATCCCCTACGTGTATTTGTATTGTGTCTGAACTCGCAAGGCCAAAAATCTCTCAATAATGTACGGGGTCTATCCTATCAGATATCAGGGCATATAGACAAATGGCATCTCTAAATGATCTGAGTCCCAGAGCTTGCAATCTATATGCGGCCTTGATATAACTGCATCCACATCATCTAACATGCATCGCTAGTACTCCAACTTGCCCATCTTGGGCTAGACAAGTGCACGTGAATACACATATACATATGGCCTGCCTGGTAGGCTAGCCCTGGCACACTCTGGCCTTGTAATCGCAATATGCTCCCATGCCCAGATCTGGAGCAGCGTCACACCACTGGCCAAACTAGTCGATCCTCGGTAGACCACCTGATGTAGATCATGATAAAAATCATCCAAAATGAAGCTCCCCCAAGCATACCTCTGTGGATGATTCACCATCCACTCTAACATCCTAACCCAACCAACTAAAAATCCCTTCGACCGATGGTCCAGTCCAAGGAAGCCTCCAATGAATGCACCCAACACAACAACTAAGGTTGGATATCTACTGAAATCGCCCCACATCACCCAATATCTTGCTATCGATCCATCACCGAATATCCTCCTTAGTGCCTCGGTCCCTCCTATCTCCTTGTGGTCATAAACCACTAGGGAACCTACCACAGGAATCCCTAGAATCTTGTACACGTCCTCGGGTGTCACGATCATCTCCCCCATCGATAAATGAAAGATGTTATGATTGGAGTGCCACCTCTCTGCCAATGCAGTCAATAGTACCTTGTTGACTCGAATCCCTCACGGGATAGTCAACAATGATCCCAACCCACAGTCACCTGTCCACTGTATCTCTGGTGGAGTCAGCTCTCCTAGCCAATCCCAACATATTGGGAAATGCTCTCTAATCTAGAGGTTGTCAAAAACCTACTATTTTTTTTTGGTCATCACAAGGACAATTAATCAGACTCATACCAATGATTCATATCGTGTGCTCTATCTATCAAGTGAACTATATTAGTGAACCATATCAAATTAATCAATGAATCATATCAACGCATCATCTCAGTGACCCATATCATACAATCAATCATATCATGCAATCATGGCTGCATCTATCTATCTGACTATCAAATCAATCTACTCTATCATCATTATACTATTTCTTTTTCTTTTTCAGGAAATCAAATTTATCAGACATTTACTCTTTGATTTTCATTCATGAGAAACAAAGTTATCAAACAATCAGTCAATTAGTCAATCAATCAATCAATTTACTCTTTGTTTTGCATTTATGGGAAACAAAGTTATCAACTATCTACTCTTTGTTTTCTATTTAGGGAAGCAAAGTTATCAGTTAATCATCAGATTTTATATCATTTCTATCCATATCAGCATGATGGCAAGATAATTTATCTATCTATGGACCAAGGAAGCCATGTATACACCATCATTTTTCATCGCAATCGCATTCTGCCAAAATTTTCCTAGATGCGCTAATCTGTACCTCCAATGCACTGAAACTCGAAAGTGCTATAGTTTACCTCAAAAGCACTAAAACTCACTATGTGCGCTTTTGCATCCTAAAAGTGCTAAAGTTTTTCCAATAAGCGCTAAAACCCTATATGCGCTAAGATACACCTCTGATGCACTATTTCATCATTTATAAGCACTAAAATCCTATATGTGCTATGATACCCCATGGATGCGCTACTTCATACCCTAGATGCACTAATACACCTCTGTTGCGGCCAATCCCTAAATGTGCAACTCTGTACCCTAGATGCGCTAAAGTTTCCTAGTTGGATTGGATTCCTATAAGTGCTAATCTACACTTCGTATGCACTAGAAAACCTAATTTTACCCTACACCTATATGCGCTAAAGAATAGATCCTAGATGCGCTACAAAAAATTTTGAATGTGCTAAAACAGATAGGCAGATGCACCTAAAACTTTATTTTTTCCCTAAATCTGCGTGAATCAATGAAACGCTGGAGATAGGGACCAATAAAACAAATTTGAAGGAGCTGAAATAAGAGTTTGTTTATTTTTCTTTAAGCTTATTTGATATAAAGTTTTATTGAATGTGTTTTATATTCTTTATGATAGGCATATTTTCATACACACAGTAAGTATGCTCTCTGAAAACTTCTTATCAATGTGACTAATACAGTCGAAGAGACTTTGTAAAATTTGTTCCTATAGTTATATATCTCACCAATGGCATTCAAGGTTTTTACCTCTGCTCTAGAATTTTCTATCTCTTTTTGCAGGATATGTCTCTAAGTGCAAACATTTTATAAGTTTTTATCCCATAGGTAAAATTGTCAACTACCATACAATCCCTCTATAAAATGTGAAACTTAGACTTCTCAAAATAATATTGTTTTCCACCATAGTCTAATTTTATTTATTTTGTTGTTCGCATCATGACCATATTCATGTGTCGAAGTGACATAAGATATTGGGAAGAATTATATTTTCCCCACCTATCTTAAATCTCTTACTGATGAAGTCTCCATCGGCAAGACTTGTATGATCGGTGTGATTTGAAACTTTTTACCCAATTAACCTTCTCTTGCTGATAAGGCCTTGCTCTATTGAAGATGATACTTCTGTCTCCAAATTTATTTTAAAGCATTTCAAATGTTTAAAATTTATGTCATTTAGACTTTATAATGTAAGAAGATTTTTTCAATTTTAACTGGTGGGCAAACAATGTAATTTAATTCCAGGCACACTGATAGGGAGGGGTTGGAGGAATCAATCACTGATTCCTGCTCTGGGCCTTGCTTTCAAGACCTCCTTGGTGTCTTTCGTCACCACCTTAACCCTTAGGAACTTCTTCTAGTTTAGGTACCCCTGGTTCTCCTGGCCAACCCCACTATCAACTCAGATTCTTCCTACCAAGTCAAAACTTGATGCAATCTTACAACTCTAACCTTAGCCCTTAATTCTCCCTAAAGGCTACAATACCTCCAAACTTGAATTAAGCTTTGTAGGGGTGTGGAGCTGTTTATATTGATTTAAATCCATGCAATTTTGGTTCTTGAGGGTCCTCTTAGCTCCATTTACAAGTCGCTTTCACCAAACCCTCTTTTAAGCCTAAAAAGGCTACTAGCCCTAAGAGCCCCAATTAGGCCTCTTTCTTTGAGAAAATAGGGTTGTTCTCAAATATTTCCAAACAAAGTCCCAATGTTTTTTTGGGATTCCTGGTCCATTTTCCCACTTCTCAAATATTTTTGAGGTCTTGGGTCTTTATCTACCATACAAGGCCTCAACTTGAAAATGGACAAAAACTAGGGTTTTAAATTCTTTTTCTAGCTGCTTTCAATCTGTTAAGTCTTTCACTAGCCAAATGAATTGGTGGAGTGTCCTCCTAATTACTAGACCTTGGAAAGACTCCCACTTGCCTTCTCCAAAAGGAAATTAGTCAATAATTTTTCACCCCTGCAAGTTATGTGCTCTACACTTTAGTCTTTCCTAGTCAGGCACTTCCCTGGCTTGCCTAGGGAAAGACTTTTCCAACAGCTCTTGCACTCACACAAACCCTAAATCCTACCATATATACATAAATAGAGTCTATTCACTATTCCCAAAGGGCCATACAATTTGTACAGTGGGAAAGTGAGCTAATACTCCATTTTCTCAAAACTGTCTGGTTCAGACCAGCAACAGGATGAAATCAAAACTATTTACACACAATGCTTGAAATTGAAAAAAGAAGCTAATTACTGTCACACAATATTTGGAAAACTACCACACTACATTCTACACAAGTTACAGTGCCAAGATTAATCCATTAAAACTCACTACAAAGCAAAAATTAGAAAATTCACTCTAAAACAAACTATCTTTTATTGAATCCAAAAACTCCAATAAAAGTAAAAATGCTTCCAACCTAGCTCTTAGATTGAGGCACACCCTATAGAGGTCAATAAAGTAGTTATTCCTCCCTTTGGTCGGACATGTCAATTACATTGTGGCAAAGTTGCAAAAATGCAACATTTTGCAACTTTTGCCAATTTCTAGTAAACCAAGTAAAATGAGTTTCTAAACTCATCTACCCTTCCTCAATTCTATCCTAGAGATCAAACGTATCCCTAAGCTATCTCCTCTACTCAATGGTCAACATGACCTTCATGGTAACACATCAAAAACAAAAATTCATCCTAGATTTCCTAATTGCCTAGTGTAACTGCCTAGTGTTTCCTAGGTGCTCCCGCACCATTCTCCCCCTCTCTGCACAAACACTAAGGAATGTGAGGAGAGATCAGTGACCCATCAATGCCCTGCTTCTTAAACTAAGCTTCATTGACCCATGTAGCCTCAGAATCTTTCTTTTCCTTCCACTTGATGAGGTGCTCCATGTCCTCCTTAGACTGGATAGACTTCTTCACTCTTGATTCCAAGATCTTCTATGCTTGTAGCTTATCTTGAGTAGGTAAGGCTGTGTTGCTCACATCCTTGTAGATATCCCTATTTTTTTGATCCATGTTAGTGACTGTTCCCTTATATCTGATCAGATCAGCTACATTGAACACTGGAGAGATGCCTAAATCTGCAGGTAATTCCACCTTGTAGGCATTCTTCCCATATTTGGCTAATACCTTACATGGTCCCACTCTTTTCATCTCCAACTTGGTTGATATTCCCTTCTGCAACCTATATTTTTTGAGGTGGACCATAACATAGTCTCCTACTACAAATTGTATATCCTTTCTAGATAAATCCACCTTCTCTTTCAACTTTTGAGTAGCCTTGGTGACTGTCTTCTTCAACTGCTCTTGAATCTCCTTCATGGTCTGAGAGAAATCCTCTGCATGTCCACTCCTATGCTCCATAGCTCCTAGATCCCTGAGCTCACACACACCTCTTGGGTGCATTCCATACACTATTTCAAAAGGACTCTTCCCTGTAGTCTTG
The DNA here is from genome assembly GCA_007258455.2 of Sequoia sempervirens. NCBI lineage: Eukaryota > Viridiplantae > Streptophyta > Pinopsida > Cupressales > Cupressaceae > Sequoia > Sequoia sempervirens. The sequence goes on from VDFB02058242.1 coordinate 46,988,869, forward strand.
TTCACACTATCATTGTATGCATACTCAGCCTGTGATATGACCAAGTCCCATGTCTATCCATACTCTTTGGTTAGGCATCTTAGAAGGTTACCTAAAACCCTATTAACCACCTCTATTTTCCCATCAGTCTAGGGATGGTAAGCTGATCCAAAAGATAGGTTGGTACCTAAACTGCTCCATAGAGTCTTCCAAAAATGACTCATGAACTTCACATCCCTATCTGAGACAATGCTCAATGGCAATCCATGGATCCTCACAATCTCTTTGAAGAAGAGATGAGCAATATAGCTAGCATCGTGGGCGGTCTTGCAAGGAATTAAATTAATCATTTTTCTAAACCTATCTACCACCACATAGACACTATCAAACCATGTCTTAGTCTTAGGGAGTCATACAACAATATCCATGCTAGCACACTCCCATGGTATGTTGGGAATGGGTAGAGGTTGATACAAACCTGCATTACTAGCTCCCCCTTTAGCTTTCATACAAACTACACACTGCTCCACATACCTCCTAACATCCCTTGGCAACTTGGGCCAATAATAGAACCTTTGCACTAGTTCCATTGTCTTGTTGATGCCAAAATGACCACTAAGACTACCATTGTGCTTCTCCTGGATGAGATTCTCTCTCATTGAACCTTTTGGAACACATAACTGATTCCCCTTGAACAAAAGTCCACTCTACAATGTATACTCTGAGAATTGACTATGAAAATGATTCTCAAAATTAGAACATACCTTATATGCCTTCGAGAAGTCTTCATCTTCACCATAGAGATCCTTAAAACTCTCTATCCCAATGCTCTTTATCTATATTTCTTGCACTGTCAGCAATCTTCTACTTAGTGCATCTACCACCTTGTTCAACTATCCCTTCTTGTGCTTAATGGTAAAAGTGAAAGCTTGGAGGTATTCCATCCATTTCAAATGTCTATTGCTCAGCTTCTCTTGAGTGTTGATGTAGCTTAGTGCTTGATTGTCAGTAAAAACTACAAAATCTTTAGGTAGGAGATAATGCCTCCACTTCCTAAGTGACTGCAATAAAGCATATAGTTCTAAGTCATAAGTAGAATACCTCTGTTTAGATTCATTGAGCTTTTCACTAAAGAAAGCTATAGGCCTGCCTTCTTGGCTTAGCACTCCCCCTACTTCAATTCCACTAGCATCACATTCCATAGTGAATAACTTATCAAAACTAGGTAACAAAAGGATGGGTTGAGTTGCTACTTCTTGTTTCAGTCTCTCAAAACCTTTCTCAGCTTCTTGAGTCCATTTAAACTTAGTCTTTATGCCACCTTTGATTGTATCTAGGACTGGTGCACATATGCCACTAAAATTCCTTATAAACTTTCTATAAAACTAAGCTAATCCATGAAAACTTCTTACCTCTGTCCCTGTGGCTAGTGTAGGCCAGTTTAGGATAGCTTCCACCTTGCTTAGATCCATCTTCAATGATCCTTGGGATACTGCAAATCCCAAATACCGAAGCTCTTGTTTGAAGAACTCACATTTCTCTAGGTTGATGGCTAACTTCTCCTCTTTCAACCTTTTAAGTACCATCTCCACATGCTTTAGATGTTCTTCTATTGTCTTGCTAAAGATGAGTATATCATCAAGATATACCACCAGAAATATCCCTGTAAAGTATTTGAGCACTTCATTCATGAGCCTCATGAATGTGCTAGGGGCATTAGAGAGGCCAAATGGTATAAATCTCCACTCATACAACCCATCAGTTGTCTTAAAGGTTGTCTTCCACTCATCTCCATCCTTGATTCTGATTTGGTGGTATCCACTTTTGAGATCCAACTTGGTGAAATACTGAACTCCTCCAAGACAATCCATCAAATCCTCTATCTTAGGAATAGGAAACCTATACCTGATTGTGATTCTATTTATAGCTCTAGAATCAATGCATAACCTCCACTTACCACCTTTCTTGGATGCCAAGACCACTGGTACTGCACATGGGCTGATGCTCTTCCTAATTAATCCTTGATCCAACAACTCCTGCACTTGTCTAGCTACTTCTAGGTTATGATCTGGTGTAAGCTTATAAGTTGCCTTGTTTGGTAATGAAGCCCCTGGTATGAATTCAATCTAATGACTGATGGCTCTCTTTGGAGGTAAGGTTGTTGATGCACCATCACTCACTATGTCCTTATACTTCTCAAGCAGCTTCTGGATTGCTCCGGGTATGACTATTTTCTTTGCTTTGTCTTCTTCCTTGGGTTGCACCATAATGACATATCCTTCACCTCCTTGATGTAGAGTGTTAAGGAACTCCTTGCCACTACTTAATAAGACACTAGGGATCTTTAACTTTCCTTCTTCCTCATCTGACAGTGACTGCAACTTGAACGTCTTTCCATCCTTTTTGAATGAGATAGTATTTTCCTTTCCATCATAGATGGCACCTCTATCATACTGCCATGGTCTACCCAATAGAAGATGGCATGCATCCATGGGTAACACATCACAAATAAACTTATCCTTGTACCCTCCAATGGAGAACTCCACCGTTGTTTGTGCATTGACAAGAACACTTTGTCCTTTGTTCAACCATGTCACCTTGTAGGGATTAGTGTGGGGCATTTTCTCTAATTTCAACTTCCTTACTGCCTCCTCAAAGATGATGTTATTATTTGAACCTGAATCCACAATAACCTTGCATAATTTCCCAAGTATTTTGCATCTCACTCTAAATAAGGCTCTTCGTTGCCTTGGCTCTTCCTTGACCGGTTGTCTGATCAAAACTCTTCTAAACATCAAATTCTCCCCCACTTCTGATTCAATGTGACTAACCTCTGGTGATTTGGTACTCATGGTGTCCTCTTGTGCATATGCCACTCTCTTCTTAGTATTTGATGAAGATGCTTTCTCCGGGCACCTATAAGTTGGATGTCCTACTTGACCATAGTTGTAACACTTCATACTAGCAAAGTACGCAGTACGAGTTACTTCTGCCTATTCCTCTTCCTCTATTTGAACCTCCTTGAGGTCCTCTACCTCTGTTATACCCTCTAGAAGGTGTCTCACTTCCATGCTCTATGAGTTTAGACTCTCCTTGGTTTCTTTGTTCAGTCCCTCTACCTTGGTATCCACCTCTATGTCCTCTTTGATCTCTGCCTTTTCCTCTGCTCTTAGAAGCCCATTCTTGTTTCCTCTTACTCCTCTCTTAAATCTTTATAGCCAATTGGTAGCATTGGTGTACTATCTTGGGACTTAGAAGAGTCATATCCTCTTGAATGTTCCACTTCAAACCGTTAAGGTATCTAGCCACCTTAATAATTTCATCCTCAGTAACATTAGACCTCATGCAAAGTTTTTGAAACTCCTCAATATAAGTATTCACATCTTGATCTCTTTGCCTCAAGCTCCGTCTTTTCTTGTGCAACTAAATTTCATAATCATCTGGCATGTATGCTTCTCTCACTTTGGCAACCATTCCCTTCCAAGTAGAGATAGGTTGCTTTCCTTCCTTTTCCCTCTCTGTCTGAATGAACTTCCACCATGTCAAGGCAGAACCTCTCAATCTTGATTTGGCCACCTTCACCTTCTGTGCTTTAGTGACACCATCACATTCAAAATGTTTTTCCATTCCCTATATCCAATCCATGACTAAATCAGCTTCCATTTTCCCACTAAACAGTGGTATGCCTTCAAGTTCTTTTCCACTCAAAGCCTTCAATGCCTTCAGGAAAGGCTCTTCTTTCAAAACAGGGTCAGGTTCAGGGATCTTGTCTTCCTCTGAAACCTCTTCTTTATTTGGTACCCTTCCTTTGATTTTCACATTATTCAATGCTTGCTCAAGTTGGTCTATTCTTTCCCTCAATTGCCTATTGTCTTCCTCCTGTCCTTTGACCATCTTGGCCAATTCTACATTTTTCACCATGATGGTAGAACCACTAGACTCAATCTTAGACATACAATAGTCAATCCCAAATCTTTTGCTTGCTCTAATACCAATCTAATAGGGAGGGGTTGGAGGAATCAATCACTGATTCCTGCTCTGGGTCTTGCTTGCAAGACCTCCTTGGTGTCTTTATTCACCACCTTAACCTTTAGGACCTTCTTCTAGTTTAGGTATCCCTAGTTCTCCTAGCCAACCCCACTATCAACTCAGATTCTTCCTACCAAGTCAAAACTTGATGCAATCTTGCAACTCTAACCTTAGCCCTTAATTCACCCTAAAGGCTACAATACCTCCAAACTTGAATTAAGCTTTGCAGGGGTGCGGAGCTGTTTATATTCATTTAAATCCATGCAATTTTGGTTCTTGAGGGTCCTTATAGCTCCATTTACAAGTCGCTTTCACCAAACCCTCTTTTAAGCCTACAAAGGCTACTAGCCCTAAGAGCCCCAATTATGCCTCTTTCTCTAAGAAAATAGGGTTGTTCTCAAATCTTTCCAAAGAACGTCCCAATCTTTTTTTGGGATTCCTGGTCCATTTTCCCACTTCTCAAATATCTTTGAGGTCTTGGGTCTTTATCTACCGTACAAGGCCTCAACTATAAAATGGAAAAAAACTAGGGTTTTAAAGTCGCTTTCTGGCTGCTTTCAATCTACTAAGTCTTTCACCGGCCAAATGAATTGGTGGAGTGTCCTGATTACTAGACCTTGGCAAGACTCCCACCTACTTTCTCCAAAAGGAAATTAGTCAATAATTTGACACCCCTGCAAGTTATGTGCTCTGCACTTTAGTCTTTCCTAGCCAGGCACTTCCTTGGCTTGCCTAGGGCAAGACTTTTCCAACAGCTCATGCACTCACACAAACCCTAGATCCTACCATATATACATACATGGAGTCTAGTCACTATTCCAAAATGGTCGTACCATTTGTACGGTGGGAAAGTGAGCTAATACTCCATTTTCCCAAAACTGTCTGGTTCAGACCAACAACAGGATGAAATCAAAACTATTTACACACAATGCTTGAAATTGAACAAAGAAGCTAATTACTGTCACACAATGTTTGGAAAACTACCACACTACATTCTACACAAGTTACAGTGCCAAGATTAATCCATTAAAACTCACTACAAAGCAAAAATCAGAAAATTCACTTTAAAACACACTGTCTTTTATTGAATCCAAAAACTCCAATCAAAGTAAAAATGCTTCCAACCTAGCTCTTAAGTCGAGGCACACCCTATATAGGTCAATAAAGTAGTTGTGCCTCCCCTTGGTCGGACATGTTAGTTACATTGTGGCAAAGTTGCAAAAATGCAACATTTTGCAACTTTTGCCAATTTCTAGTAAACCAAGTAAAATGAGTTTCTAAACTCATCTACCCTTCCTCAATTCTATCCTAGAGATCAAACATATCCCTAAGCTATCTCCTCTACTCAATGGTCAACATGACCTTCATGGTAACACATCAAAAACAAAAATTCATCCTAGATTTCCTAATTGCCTAGTGTTTCCTAGGTGCTCCTGCACCACACACGGAGCATCCTGAAGCCACGAAAATTTGCAAGGGATTGTGATAAATTATTTTGGAAGTGGGTTTCTTACGAATTTTGAACAACTCGCCAAATCAAAGTACTTCCTTTATAAACTGACCCTACTAAAGCATGTAGTGAGAAAAATGAATTTTTAATTTAATCCACCAAATGAGCTCATCATCGAATGAAATTGAAATTGGAAAAATTTGAGATTAAAACATCAACTGGGTCATCCTTAGAATTTCAAAATTTGTAACTTTTTTGGGGCGCCAAATCTAGCCCGAGAGCAGTCGTAAAACAATTAAAAAGCATATCGAAACTCTAATGACCATGAAAATGAACATATGTTGAGTTGTGATAGGACAGTATGGTCGTCAAACAATTTGGAATGAAGTCAGAATTGTAAACTATAAACTCCCAAATTTGCTTAGCATTTTCTGATAATTACCACTGTCAAGCTCAATTGAAACCCTCCATTTGTCTTTTTTGAAAAAATATCAAATGTGATCTTGAGAAGCTATGACTTTGGAGATTATCTAATTTAGGCGTGGTGAATATTTGTGAAAGATATTATTTCACCAATCATCTTTATTCATGAAATATCAAACATCAAAGTTGATCATTTTGCAGCTGTTCTGGAAATGCAGTTCCCAAACTGTGTAAAATACATTTGGATTTGATCTTGGAAAAATATCAAACGATGTCCTGAAGCCCTAAAAATTGACATGGAAGTGGATTTTGGTATAGAGAGTTGAATGCACCAATAATTTTATCATGTTAATTATCCATTTTCTTAATATTTACCTTCAAAGTGGGCCACTTTAACAGATTTCACTGTGCTGACAGCAGATTTTCTCAAAAACCCTTCAACTTGTCACTTTGAAATTTTGTCAAATTAAATCGTATGAAGCTGAAAACTTGTAGAGATACTCCCATATGATAGATGAACATGTCTGAAAAGTGATTTTTCTTGAAACTGTATTGACTTCGTTCTGTGATTTTTCAAAGTGAGCCATTCGAGCAAATTTTTTAACTATACTCCTTAGTGCTGAAATCATTTTTTTGTATATGGAAACCTAAAATTTGAATGAAATTTTAGGCTCCAATAGTGGCTCCATCTGGGGATGTATGCCCCTTGTGGGTATAGCTAGAATTCAAAACTCTGGGAGAGCAAACCAAACGTTTTATTTGTTGAACAATAGATTCAAATTCTTTCCTATCATGAACTAATAGGGTTTGAAAAACCACACCCTGGTTGATGGCACAAGACCACCAAAATAATTTCCCCTATTTTCCCTTGTCAAACATCTTGCTCTAATATACTATCATCAAATCCTTCTCAAGGACATTCATGCAACCAACCCTGACACTGTTATTGAAAACTTCCAGAAGATCATTGTGTTCAGCTTGACCCAAATTCCTTTCACCACTCTGCAAGTCATATTCTTCATCATTATGAAGTGAATTTCTATCTTCTTTACCATACAATTTGCATGCATATTTAATGCAAAATTTCTCATTATTCTGCTCACTATTATGCATTACTGAATGATCTCCCAGTTGTATGAAAAATTTACCATCAGAATGCCATTCTTATAAATTTGAAAATTCTTCCACATCAACATTTTTTGAAACAACTAGATTTGAAATATTCTTTACTTCATATCACTAATTGGCAGTGACACAAAATTCTAATCCACAAAACCATCATCATGTATATTTGAATCAATTAATGTTGGAGATGAATTTTATGAATCTTGATGTGTATATTTTTTATACTCTGCTACCCATAAATCTGAAATTTGTTCACTGTCGAGTGAACATGTGTTATTTTCAAGTGTACAAACCTCTTCATCATCAAATTTGTCTTCATGGCTTTCAACTGCAACTGGATGTGTTATTTGTTTACTCTCAAATGAACTTGCTTCTTGCATTGTTTCTTCTTCTTGACCATCACAAAAACTACAAGAATCACCTTGTTGTAAATCAAAATCCATTGGTTCATCTTCACAATATGAACATTCATTGGATCCCTCATAACATGCACTATCACAATCTGCTATGCAAGAAAGACCTTTTGTATCTTCGTCTTCATCATGCAGGCTATCATATGAATCATTTTGACTTACACATGTCTCATCTTCTATTGGAAGCATCGTTTGATCAATGTCTCCATCTTCATCAATGATGTCACCATTGTCTTCATACTTTTTCCTATCTACAATATCAGTCCATTCATCTAGTTGATCAAGAGAAATTGGTATCCATGATTCAGGCCAATAAATTTGGTTTGGCTCATACACTTTCATGAACTGCTGAATGATCTAAGGCCTAATACGTGGGAAATTAATAGGTATTTTCCTACAAATATCTGACATTTTGTAGAGCAAAGAGCACCCAGATTCTCCTCTATATCTCCTTATGTAAAGAAAGGCATCCAAAAGATTTTTGAAATATTCATCATTTTTATATTGTTGGTTTCGATACGTACCTTGTTGTAGATTTTGACTGACATTTCCAAGTGGGATGGAATTGTGTTGCACTTGACATTGATTATATTGATAATCTTGATAGCTTACCAGTCTTTGTCTAGGAGGGACTGGATAAGCATTTATTTGCTTTGATGGCTATGGTGAATAAATGTTCTACTGTGCATGATATGCATTGCTTTCATTGTGAAGATTTCCAATTGTATTACGAGGCGCTTGAGGGGTCCAATGCCTGTCTGCATTTGTGTATTCATTCTTATTGTAGAATTAGTTTGGTTGTAATATTTGTTGGTTCAATTGTAGTGTTTCTTTGTTAAATTGTAGTGTTTCTTTCTCCAATTGCAGTCATTGCTTTTTCAATTATTTAATTTCTCTTATCAACCATTGCCTTCTAAAATATTCTTTTGTTCCATACAAAAATTGTCTATCCATTCTTCATGAATTTTTTACCAGAGTTGCCACATACTTTTCAAAAAGTAGGAAAATGATTCTTTTAAAATTATTTTTTATTTTCCCAAGCGGAATCACTTTTTTCTAAAACTTCACAAATTATGAATCTTTCTTCAATGACTCTATATGATGATCTTCAACTGGATATCCTGCAATAATCCCCAGTAGAGTCGCCAATTTTTTAGCTCTCAAAAACATAGGCGAAATGCCTCAAGAGGTTGCCAATCTCTTGGTACGTTTCAAGGTAATAGACAAGGCCAAATGGTTTAGACCTTCTTCTCTTTAGGTGCTGCTAGACCTAGGCAGGTGTACCTATATGAATGAAGCAGACTTAAAGTTGTATGACTTGATCTATTTGATGGATCTATTACAATGGTACAAAGTGTAATAGATGAAAGCTTGCTGACTACTCCTACTCCTAATATTGAATTTGAAATGTGGATGGTTTAATAAGGTTTTATGAAATTCTAAGATGTGAATAGTGTGACCAGTGCCTACTTTTGTTTGGGTAATGGAGTCAAGCTTTGTATAATGGGTGACTTGCTTAATGGCTATAATGAAAATTGCTTTGCACTTGTGACTATATACAGCTTGTGTAAATGTGCAAGAGTGTAATTATCAAGTTCTTCTTAATGATACAAATGTCCTTTTCCAAAGTACTGTGATTAATCAAAAGGATTTAATCCTGTCTTGTAGGAACCAGTTAATTGAACCACTCAAGAACAACAAGTGTGTTTTGATAAATTGAAGAATATCCTTGATATTTCAATTTAAATAATCAGGAAATGACAACCTTGGAGACAACTAGATAATGTTTTCAATAATTTCGCCAAACAATTGACACCATAATTGGATCACCAGATAAATGTATTCTTCTCCATTATATAATTTGAAGAGATTTTACAATGTACAACATGATATTTATTTCAGCAACAGTTCATCCTATCCAACTACCTAATCTACTTATTTCTCCTAAATCTCCTCATTTTAATGACATGATTTTATTGTACATATGCACATTGTTTCTTTAGGGTTGTGACTCTTCACAACATCCATCTAGTGCAACTCTTCAGTTATCATCGGTAAATAAAATATTTAATTAATTGTCCTTTTGGAAAATTAAATATTTTAACTTTAATCTCCATTTTTCTTCTTTGTGAAGAATTAATTTACATAATTATCCTTTCTAACAATCTTGTGTACTTCCACAAAAAAAATGAGAAATTACCCAATCCTCTAGCTCCATTAGTGAAAAAATATCTCATCTTTATCTTGCTTGATGGAAATATTTCACCTGATTCAAATCATTCCTTTGGGTAAAATAATTACATATCCTATGGCTGAAAATGTTCCAACTCCTCGTGCAAATACTTTACCTTTTATGCATTTGTGGGTAGAATAATTATTCACCTATATTTGTCTCTTAGTGAAATTTTAATTTTAATTCATTACCATTATTTTGCTGAAGATTTTCACTTCACTTTTACCCATATGTAATTTCACCCAAATTCAGAAGACATCACCTTGGGTGAAATTGCAATTACTGATTCTTTAATTTTTTCTTCCATTAACTTGGTTGGTGAAAATAGTTCTGAGTAAAAATATTTACAACCCCACTTTACATTATCACTTCCCCTTAAAAATAATGTTAAGCTTTAGTTATTTAATAAATTTCCATTTTTGCTTTGTTCACGTGCTGCTTGCATTTATTTTAATTTTTCACCATCCTCACACTTTCGCCGTGACTTGCATTGTTGAAAAGAGTTAATTTTTCTTTCCTGATATTGATGAAGAAACCATTGTTTGAGTTATCGGTGAGACTTAAAGCATAGATGAGAATTATTTTATTTCCATCGATATTAATATATCTCTTGCCGATGAAGTAAATATGCTCTCCAAAAACTTCTCATTGGTTTGACTAATACAGTCAGAGAGACTTTGGAAAATTTGTGCCTATAGTGATATATCTCACCAATGGCATTCAGGGTTTTTACCTCTACTTTGAATTTTATATCCCTTTTCGCAAGATATGTCTGTAAGTGCAAGCATTTTATAAGTTTTTACCCCATAGGTAAAATTGTCAACTACCATACAATCCCTCTGTAAAATGTGAAACTTAGATTTCTCAAAATAATATTGTTTTCCACCATAGTCTAATTTTATTTATTTTGTTGTCTGCATGGTGACCATATTCATGTGTTGGAGTGACATAAGGCATCAGGAAGAATTGTTTTTTCCCCACCTATCTTAAATCTCTTACTGATGAAGTCTCCATCGGCAAGACTTGTATGATCGGTGTGATTTGAAACTTTTTACCCAATTAACCTTCTCTTGCTGATCAGGCTTTGCTCTGCTGAAGATGATACCTCTATCTCCAAATTTATTTTAAAGCATTTCAAATGTTTAAAATTTGTCATTTAGACTTTAGAATGCAAGAAGATTTTTTCAATTTCAACTGGTGGGCAAACAACGTAATTTAATTGCAGGCACACTGAGCATCTTGAAGCCACAAAAATTTACAAGGGGCTATGATCAATTATTTTGGAAATGGGTTTCTGATGGATTTTGAACAGCTCGCCAAATCAAAGTACTTCCTTTGTAAAGTAACCCTATTAAAGCATGTAGTGAGAAAAATGAATTTTTAGTTTAATGCACCAAATGAGCTCATCATCGAATGAAATTGAAATTCAAAATAGTTGAGGCCAAAACATCAACTGGGTCACCCTTAGAATTTCAAAATTTGCAACTTTTTCAGGGCGCCAAATCTAGTCTGGGAGCAGTCATAAAACAATTTAAAAGCATATCTGAACTCCTCTAATGACCATGAAAATGAACATATATGTTGAGTTGTGATAGGAGAGTATGTTTGTTAAACGATTTGGCATGAAGTTGTCAGAATTGTAAACTATAAACTCCCAAAGTTGCTTACTTAGCATTTTTTGAAAATTACCACTGTCTAGCTCAATTGAAACCCTCCATTTGTCTTTTTTGAAAAAATATCAAATGTGATCTTGAGAAGCTATAACTTTGGAGATTATCTCATTTAGGCATGGTGAATATGTGTGAAAGATATTATTTCACCAATCATCTTCATTCATGAAATATCAAACATCAAAGTTTACCATTTTGCAGCTGTTCTGGAAATGGAGTTCCCAAAATGTGTAAAATACATTTGGATTTGATCTTTAAAAAATATCAAACAATGTCTTGAAGCCATGAAAATTGACATGGAAGTAGATTTTGGTGTAGAGAATTGAAGGCACCAAAAATTTATCATGATAATTATCCATTTACTTAATATTTACCTTCAAAGTGGGCCACTTTAACAGATTTCACTGTGCCGACAGCAGATTTTCTCAGAAACCCTTCAACTTGTCACTTTGAAATTTTGTCAAATCAAATCGTATGAAGCTGGAAACTTACAAAGATACTCCCATATGATAGATGAACATGTCTGCAAAGTGATTTCATTTGAAACTGTACTGAATTCGTTCTGTGATTTTTCAAAGTGAGCCATTCGAGCAGATTTTTTAACTATACTCCTGAGTGTTAAAATCAATTTTTTGTATATGGGAACCTAAAATTTGCATGAAATTTTAGGCTCCAACAGCCTGCACGGTGCACAGACGTCCACACAATGTGCTTATATCCCTGGTAGATTCCTGTGGCTGAGCCAATAGAGGCGTTACTTTTCCCATTGGCAAGGAAGTTGTAATGCCTCCTTCGAGAGACCAACCTGAATATGGTCGTTTTCATCTTCATTCCTTCATATTCACTCCTTGAACTTGCATTCCAACTCTTCAGCAAATTAGGCCCTCATTCTAGCACTCTCACAAGCTCACTTGCACTCACTTCCAAGCATTCCAAGCATTCCAAGCATTCCATTGCAGCACTATCACACTCCATCAACTTGGTAGAGCACATTTGGGACCACGCCATACATAGCAGAGGCTTGAGTTCCTCTCATTTTCTCCTAGAAGTAGCCTTGAGTGCTTCTGGTGGAGGTGGTAAGCTTCCCTCTCCTCTCCTCTATCATTTGGTGAGTAGCATAGTACTGCATTGTATTGTTTGCATTTTCATTACATTGCTTCTTTCTCTCTTTCTTTTGGCTGCTTGTGGCAATGGAAACACCTAAATGGGGATTTGACTAAGGTAAGCCCCTATACAACCCCCCAACATTTTCCCCTCTTGTTGTGTGTAGGTGTGCGAGCTCTTGGAGAATCCATTGGAAAATGAGTTCATTGGTGAGATTCTCCTCATCTTCATCACTCTTGCTTATTTACTTTATCATATTATAGATTATATAATTTACTTAGTTTTGTCATTTTGGCCCTTTAGTTAGCTTGTTGGGCCATTAGCTAGTTTTTAGTGACTTAACCTCATTTTTATTGTTGCCTGGTCATACAGATGATAGCACACTTTTGAGACGCCAACGCACTGCGCTGTCATCCAAAGTCCGTGCTTTTGTCCCTGGATAAAGAGCTTTCTGACACGAAGTGTTAAACCTAGAAACCAACTCGCCTAGCCTCCTTTTGAATTTCAAGCTTGTTGAATAGCTGAGAGGCCCTACAGTCCTCGTTACCCTTGCCTTACATACCCTAAACACTACACTTAGTTGAGGTAAGTTAAGGAAACCTCTCACATCTTGACCCTCTGTGACCTGGGGTCTTGCATGTGGTGGTCCCCCTCTCTTACAATATTTTAGTTTAATAGTTGCCATGCCTAGATGGACATCTATATTTGACTCTTTTCACTAGATTAATCAATCATGGATACTAATACATGGTAAACTTGAAGGTGTGGATAAAATAATATTTTTAAAAAGCATGGAACATTAAATAATTCTCATTTTTTAAAACTTTATTAGTGATCCCCTTAATTACTATAATTGAATAAAAAATTTAATTAGTAATATTGAATAAAAGAAAATTCTTTAAAAATGTTTTTCCATAAATTTAGGTATGGCATATTTGTTACAATGCTTGTGTGGTACTAGATGATTTATTACTTTCACGTTATTTGTTTTCATTATTTCTTATTTGAATATTAGTTATGATGGTCGTGACTAATGGTTTTTTCAAACAAAAAAAAAGAAATTTAATATATAAATACTTTTTATAAATATTATCTAGTCCATAATTTTGTAAATAAAAGCATTATTATCCATGCGGTTTATGGGATAGTAGTAGTATTATACAATCATCATAAGGAAATTGAAAGTAAAAAATATTAGATTTCAAATGATTGATTCCAGTAAAAAAATGTTTTGTAATTGGTGTATGAACAAAATTAGGAGGACTTAATTAAACCAAATTAATAAATGGATGATCAAATAGAATAGAAAGAAATAGCACTTAGACAGGAAACATGTGCATAGTCCAATTGAAGACTAACTTACACCATCTTTGATGGAAAATGAATAAACAATCATCACGAGAAGAAGAATACGATGGTACGACACATATATTTAACTTTTAGAATAATTGAATTAAAATTTATGCCTTGTTTTGCGGGGAAACAATGATTTATTAGACTTTAGAAAAGATATTCTACTCAACCCATTGGAATAAAAAAGGAACAATTAAAAGAAACTAAGTACATATGTGGAAAAGCATTAAATACAATGTGAAACTAAAAATAATTAATGGTATTTATAGTGGGTTCACTTAATTTATTTATTGATATGGTAGCATTATATAGTTGGGAGGTGTGAACATTTTTTTTGGAGCACCCATTCTAAACTAAACATAAACATAGCATGGAATGGAAATAATCACCATCTGGAAAATATGACACATGTACACCAAAGCACTCATGGCCTACAGGGTATGCAGCAACAAGTGTTATAAAATCCATGGAAAACAACATAACTTATAATTTCTTGGCAAATGCAATGAATTGTAAAGTCATGAGGAATGCCACAAATTTTTTAACACTTGGCTACATACCTTGTAGGCCAAAATCGTTGCTTTTGTTTCTTCATCTCCACGATTTCAATTGAAATATGAGCTATGCAAATATGTATCCGATGAACAACATATATGATGAGTACAATTATGTAGATTTCTACCTACAAAAGCAACATGCTCATGAGCAAAGAATAGTTAATGTTTATGAATTACATAGCATCCCATTCACTACAGTTAGTTGTCTATCTGGAAAGCTAGATTCTTGGTAGAATTACATTTTATTGCAAAAAAAGAGAGAAATAATTAATAATATTTATAATTGGTTCACCGAATTTATTTATTGATAATTGGAAAGTTTTATACTTACATATAATGTTGGTGGTGCTCAACAAGAGTAAGTAGCATTGGATCATCTTGTTGGACTAGGAAAGAATTTGAAATAGACAATTTACAATACACTAATTTCCTTGTATGTCTATTGTATTTGTGCAACATTATAAAGGAAAAAATATAGATATAGAATAAAATAGGTTAGCATTATTTTTTGTAAATAGAAAGAGATAAAATCGAAGATTTCGAATACATGGGATGCTGGAAAACAATTGTGTATTAAAAATTTACTAAAGAAGTTGAAAAGAGAGTTATCTAGAAACAATGACAAATACAATGGATAAAATAGAGTATGTTTTTTGGTGGGCAAGTGGATGTGAGAATTTTTGTGTCCATGTATATAAGCAACAAAAAATGCACGATGATAGAATCCAAAAGAACTAAAATAATGCTCATTGTCCTCCCTACCATATTGGCATCATGAAGCCTCATGGGCTCTAGCCAAACCCCCGAGCAAAAAAAGTAGGTAAGGTCCATGGAAAATCTCAAGCACACTTATCATATATCAGACAATAACAAAAATAGAGAAATTCTAAAACAACTATTGGAAAAGCACTTAAGAATCACAAGTAAGTTGAAATAGACAATTTACAATACATGAATTTCCTTGAATGTCTATTGTATTTGTGCAACATTATAAAGGGAAAAATATGGAAAATGAATAAAATACGTTAACATTATTTTTTGTAAATAGAAAAAGATAAAATAGAAGATTTTGAATCATGGGATAATAGTAAACAATTGTGTATAAGTAATCTATTGAGGAAGTAAAAAAGAGAGTTGTTGAAACAATGACAAATACAATGGATATAATAGAGTATGTTTTTGGTGGACAAGTGGATGCGAGATTTTGTGTGTCCATGTATATAAGCAGCAACAAATATATCACGATAGAATCCAAAAGAACTAAACCCACGCCCATTTTCCTCCCTACCATATTGGCATCATGAAGCCTCGTGGGCTCTAGCCAAACCCCCGAGCAGGAAAAGTAGGTAAGGTCCATGGAAAATCTCAAAGACTCTTATCATATATCACACAATAGCAAAAATAGAGAAATTTTAAAACAACCATTGGGAAAAAACTTAAGAATCACAAGAGATGGTTGGAAACCCACATTAAACAAATTGATACAAGAAAAACAATGTTAGCAAATTGTAATGGAAAACTAGGAGAAATGAGCAGTGTGATACATATTGAAACAAGAAACCTATGTAACAGTTAGGTTGACAATTGAAGATTCAAGCTACATTATTCAATAGTGAATACTATAGGAAAAAAGTAGAATTATAAAAGATCTATTAGGAAAACAATTAAGAAATCAATATATACAATCTGAATTTAAAAATAATTAATAATATTTACAATTCATTGACCAGATCTATTTATTGAAAATGGGGAAGTTTTGTACTTACATGTATTGTTGATGGTGTCGAACAAGGGTGAGAAACATTGGATCAAGTTGTAGGAGCATTAAAGAATTTGAAATACATAGTTTACAACACACTTATTTTCTTAAATGTCTATTGTATCTATGCAGCATTATAAAGTAAATAATATAGATATAGAGTAAAAGAGCTTACCACTGTTTGTTATAAATAGATAGAGATAAAATGGAACATACCCACATCAAATAGAACTTTATAATATAGAGAATAGAATAGGAAAACTATGATAATGAACAATTTGGTATGGGGAAGTGGAAAGAAGAATATCATGAAGAAGAGTTTGTTATGGGGAAGCTTAAACAAATGAGAAAAAAAGAATATCATAAAACATATTGGTACAAGAGAAAAAGTGAAATTGGAAAAGAGCTATTAGGCGAACACTTAAGAATCACAGTTATCTTGTCAATTCAAAATTTGAGCCGCATTATTCCCCACTAAATATTATTAAAAAAATAAGGAAATTGTAAAACAATTATGGGGAACTGGAAAAAAGAATATCATGAAGAACAGTTTGTTGTGGGGAAGTTGAAAAAGATGCTCAGAAGAAAGAATATAATGAAACATATTGATATAATGCACTGCCATCCCACATAATTAGCAAGCTTGATCCCTTACATAAATAGACCCGAGTAGTTTGTTCGAGGGACCTTCAAGCATATCAAGAAAAAAAGAATATCATGAAACATATTGATACAAGATTCGAGCTATGTTCTTTGTTAATAAATATTGAATACAAACAGATAAATTTTATAAGAGGTGTTAGAATAACAATTACTTCCTACAAGTCGTTTTACATGGGTATTTTGCATAAATTATTTTTTTACAGTATTTAATGTCAAGCAATGTAGTTTGAATTTACAATAAATCTTGTGGCACTATACACATTTTCCAAAGATTGTTGCATCATGTAATTGTTGTCATAGCCTAAAGAAAATAGGTATCATGATAAAGAACTAGGTTTAAATAATTATTTTTCCAAGCTGAAAAGATATGTGCATAAGTGTGGAGGGAAAAATAGTTTGGTGGTTTGGAATCGTGAGTTGTATAGTTATATACATACATATATATATATATATATATATGTGGTGCTAGTTTGATAGTAGACTATTCTAAAAATCATTAGCTTCGGCTCTGTGGTTGGTTTGATAGGGGGCCATTCTAAAAATTGACGGCTTCGGCTCTATTCTATAGCAGATTGAAGGGTTTGAAAATTGTTGTTCTTTGCAATCTGTAAGTCATTTTACATGGGTGTTTTACATAAATGATTTATTTATTGTTTATGTTAAAAATGTTGTTTTCTAAAACTGTAAGTCATTTTACATGGGTTTTGGGCGTTATGGTTTTGTATGGATGGAGAAATAATAGTTAAATCTTCTTTCTTTCATCAAAAACATATGTTTAGGGTTAGTAATGGAAAGTATACTCTTAAATGTGGCAAAAAATATATTCATTAGGTTGCATTGTCAAAAGAGCCATTGTGGTGTTGGTTTGATAGCAGACTATTGTAAAAATTGTGCCTCAGTCTCTGTTTCAAGTTCCCCATAAAATCTATTCTTCATGATACTCTTTTCCCCAATTCCCCATAGCAGACCCTTCATTATTGTAGATTGCTTAAGAATCATAGGTAAATGGCAGATCATCGAAAACCCATAGTAAACATATCCATACAAGAGAAGCAATGTATGTAAGAGTTGAGTGGTCAATTGAAAATTTGAACTACATTCTTTGGTAGTAAATCCACACTAAATAGAATTTGTGAAGGGAATGGGTGGCAATAATTTGTGCAAAATGAGTATAATGCCATAGAGTTAATTGGGAATTTGAGCTACATCACTTGGCAGTAAATATTATAGACAAATAGAGGAGACTTGCCTGGGTTTTTTATGATGATGTGGAGCTTACCTCTTGAAAAAAGTATGTTGTTAAATGTGCCTCATTGGTTGATAAGAGTTGCAAAAAAATTATGAATTTAGAATTGACAACTGAATTGTTACATAGATTGGTTATTTTGTATCAATATGTTTCATGATATTCTTTTTGCCTCATCTATTTGAAGGGCCCTACAATAAATTATTCTATTGTTCTTGTAAGAACAATGTTGTCAATTTTTAAATTCTAAAAATTTTGTTGTGGTTATTTTGTTTGATGGACTGTATATGCAAAATGTATATGCTTAAACCTTAACATAATATCATCATGCTAGTCATTTGAAACACATTAGATTAAACATCCTTATGAAATACTTAACAATGCTGAAATATGCAAAACTAAATAGAACAAAAATAGCTAATTTCAAGCATATAAAAACATGATTAAAACTTTCTCTTATAGTGGATTGGTGCTTTTGTGGAAAGAAGCCCTTTCCCAATCCTTGCTAAGCTTTATGATAAAATGCCTTGGAGATGGAGTGGACAAAATCAGCTCTCAATGTGAGGATAGTGACTTTGCATGAGATTGTAGATGATTTGTTGAAGAATGAAGCTTCCATTTATAGATTCTCAAATGCTAAGAGTGCTCAAAAGGGACCAATGTGGGATAAAGTTTTAGCCAATAAGATGGAGCCACTTGTCACCTTGTGAATGGTTGAGGAATGTGCAAGTTTTGGTCAATGTGCCAATAAATGAGATTAGTTGGCCTTTTTCAAATTCAAATTTGGCTTGTTGGAGGGAGAAAAAGTGACTTTAATGCCAAGTGGGGGACATGTAAGAGGGAAGTTATTGCCATGTTGGAAGGGATAAGTCAACTTGCTTTCAAATTCAAACTTGAGGAATATTCTCAAAAGATGCTTTATTGAGGGAAAATGATGATTTTAATAAATGAATTAAAATGCTTTATTGGTGCAAGTAGGAAAAGCTAGAGGATGCAATAGGTGATTAGATTAGATTAATTAGGATTATATTAGTTAAGATGATGTTAGATGCTTTTGAACCATTTGACTTAAATAGTTTGATTTATTTTAATAAAAGGGATGGAATTTTTATTTGGGATTTAATTAAATAAAATTTGGTTTATTTAATTAAAAGGGGGATGTGAGACTTAAATTAAACAAAGTTGATTTATTTAATTTAAATGAATAACCTTAGGAGATTGAATTTAATGAATTTTCAGATTTACCTGATGAGTTGATGAATGTGAATTTGATTTATTTGATGACTGAATTAAGTGCACGATGCTAATTTTGCATGTCTACAGGAACATGTTATATGCCTTGTATCAATATGTTTCATCATACTCTTTTTTTTCTCATCTGTTTCATGTTCACAATAACAAATTGTCCTTCATGATATTGATTTTTTAAGTTTCCCACAACAAACTATTCATTATCGTAGTTTCCCTATTCGATGCTCCATATTGTAAAGTTTATTTATGATCATCTGTTATGTTGTTGTGGTTCCTAAGTATTTTCCTAATAGTTCTTTTAGAATTTACCTATTTTTCTATAGTGTGTACTACCAAATAATGTAGCTTGAATTTAGAATTGACAAGCCAACTCTCAGATAGAGTGTTTGTCTTATATCAATCAAGAAAATAGACAACAGTCATAAGTAAATGATAGATGATACAAAAATGATGAAGTGCTAGAGGAATAAAAACACAAACTTAGTCTCATTAGACAAAACTCAAAACATCCTTGTTTGATTACTCATCACTACTTCACTTTTCCTTCTCAAAAACACTCAAATTTTCATTCAAAGTTCCAAACTCCTTCAATGACCTTCAAAACACTTTAGTAATATCAAATTAACTAAAAACAAACAATTAAAAGGTCTTCCCATTCATGTAATCTCAAATCTTCAAGTTCACATAGGGTTTCACCGTGCTTGCGATCTCAACATAGCATAAAATGAGTTTTCCACCTTCTCAGACTAAGAAAAATCCAAAACTATCTTTTTCACCACTTAAGGACATTAACTTAACCAATTCAAACACCCATTAGGGTCTGTTACCTCAACTATTTGTCATTCCTTCATAATCTAATCTATATACTAGTAGGTCTACAATATGACCATCAAAAGTTTCACAAACTATTCACTAAAGGTTATGTGCAAGATCATGATGGGCCAAAGTGGCGATATGATGGGTATGTGTAGGGTATGTGGCTAATGACTTTTTTACCAAAAAGCAGGATGGAAACAAAAGGGTTTTAAAGGAGATTCTCGACTTTCCACCAATATAAATTATACTTTACTTTGAATTTAATAAATAATTATTATTCATTTTCTATTTGAATTACGACTAAAGTCCTGATTGATAGGCTGATTGAAAAACATCTATAGCTTTCAAATGGTATCACATTTTTTGAATCGAAAACATGTGTCACATTCTATGCTTCGCATACTATAGGATTAAAAAAAGAAAAATAAATTTCATGAAGTTTTACCAAGTTAAGGTGGTCAGACATCGAGTTTTTTTATATTTTATAAAAGTTGTAATAAAAGAATTTCATAATTAATTATTCACTTGAAAAAAATTACGAAAATATGCATCACATTTGGACATAGGAGTCCTCTACTTATATCTAAAATCTTATAAAAAACATTATCATTTGATTGTGGTTAGGGTGGTCAGACAAACACCTACTTCTTATTTTTTCCTTGAAATTTAAGTACTACTTGCATTGAAATTTCAAATTTTCACTAAATAATAGATTTTCTTTTTTTTTTTTTAAATAAACCTAGTAGTTTAGAAGACTACATTCAATTTGATATAAGATTTCTATTTCTTACATATTTTTGAAATAATATAGATAACTTATTCCAAATTTTTATGTCAAGTTGCCTAACTCGATTTTTTAAAATTTCACCACTTAAGGGTTATTTTCCATGATCCTGCATACCCTAAAACTAGAAAAATCACATAATTAGACACCCCTTATACTTGTTAAAAACATATTACAAAATGGAAATTAGGTCCTTTGGATCACTTGATTCAAAAATGATTTTCTTAGTCTGTGTTAGGTCTAATTAGGCCTACACACCAAATGGGGTTTATTGAATATAATAACTCGACAATCAATATTTCCTATCCAACACTTGGGACATGTTATCTTAGACATACACATGCTTTTAGAAATTCCAAAAGTCCATTTAAAAGGATATTTATACAAACCCTAAGGCGTCACTTCCTTGACTGTTCTGTTTCTAGACTAAGACACAGATTTGCAGACTTAAACTTTCAATTTCCTTACATCAATGTTAATTCAATAGGTATAAAACTTCAAGAATATGTAAAAAATTGCTACCAAGTTTATTTCCACCATAGGTAAGCATATTTCAATGGATAAATAAGGAGAAACATAGAAATTACATGTTGTTTACCCTAATTAGGATTTTTCCCATTTTCAGAAATAAGCCATATCTTGATCAAATTTGCATGGTTTTGAATGAAACTAAAATAAAATGTAGAAGACTCATAGATTAATCATTTCCAATGACTGTCCCTCCAAAATAAGACTATACAAGGTCGTACAGTGCTCTGCAACTTTAAAATACTAGTTAAAATCAAGAAAACACAAAGTTTTATTCATGTTTTTCTTTATAATATAAAACTCCTCACTTTCCTTGAAACATGTGAGGCTTATTTATACATTTACTATTCAAAAAATCCTTCCAAAACTTACTAACTTCCCTCCAAATTCCACACAAGTATTGAGTTCCTAGAATTTGCATGTTTTTGCAATTACAACTTGACAATATTTATCAATTTTGGCAATTTTGCACTTTCTAACCCCTAAACCTTCTAAACATCACTAGAATGTCCTAATACACTATCTAATGATCAAATATGACCTTGTTTACGATATTCCATGACTTGACTCCCCAAACCCTTCATAAACTCTATTTACATATTTTTGTCTTTTGAGCATCATTTACTACATTTCAACATTTCTTTACAAAAAATGATCTCAAAATTCATTCTAATGGTCTTTGTAGACCTTATTGACCCATTGCATGACCTTAAACTCCTAGAAAAATCCATGAATCAAAATTTTGATCAAATTTAGATGAAACTAATAGCGTGCTCCTACACCAAAAAACATACACAGACCAAAGAAATTGAAAGGAGGGAAAAGGTTTCCATCCATCTGGAATTTATGTGTGATTGTTAAATGTTATTCCAATACATCTTACAACTATTACTAAGGCTAATTTCCTTGTAATAATTTGTTCCATTGTACAAAAATGATAGAATGCATTAACCCTAATGTGAGCAAACACTTAGCATGCTCTTTTCGCACACAGAGGGAACCAACTCAAGCACAGTGAACCCATCTTTCAAATTTCATTTTTTGTCTATAACATTTACAATAGATTAATTTTGTTGAATGTCCATTGTATTTGTGTAGTACTATAAATGAAACAATATAGATATACAATAAAATAGGTTAGCACTATCTATTCTAAATAGGAAGAGATAAAATGGAATATTTTGAGTACATGCCATGTTGGTAAAGAATTGTCAACAATGGATCTATTTAGGAAGTTGAAAAGAGAGTTGTGGGAAGAATATGAAATGCAATAGATAGAGTAGAGTATGGTTTTCATACGCTAGCACATCAAAGAATTTATTTTTCCATGTATATAACCAACAAGAAATATTTGTTGTTGGAAAGCAAAAGCTCTAAATGCATAGGTGGTCTCCTCCCAACTATATCCACATCATGAAGCCTCGTGGGCTCTAGCCAAACCCCTGAGCAAGAAAGACATACTTATTCTAAATATTATTCACAAATAGGGAAATGGTATTGAATTTCCTAAAACATAGAGAGTTATGTATACGCATATATATATATATATATATGTATGTATTCAAATCTCCCTTTCATGTTTAAAAATATAGATATAGGTAGAAATATATATCCATATATATAGACCAAGACCATTGTGGTTCATTTCCCAATGCAACAATAATCTATATTTACACATGTATGTCTAAACTTCTCTCATCTTCTTCAAGCTTCCTAGATAAAACTGTTGAGGCCTGCTTATGATAGTTGCAAAGCTTCCTACCTACATACACTAGTGGTGTTGATGCGGTTGGTTACATCGATGGAAAGCGAGAATAATAAGGCAAGTGTTTCTTTAATGTGAGAAATTTTGATTACACAAGCCAACTCTTACCTAGACTGCTTGTATTGTATCAATATGTTTCATGCAGGTTTTGATCATCTATCATTTATCTTTAATTCATAAAGTGTTTTCCTAATAGTTCTTTTACAATTTCTCTATATCATGAAACATATTGATAAAAGAAAAGCATTCTATGGAACAATTGGGTTGTCAATTCAAAATTCAAGCTACATTATTTGGCACTAAATATTACAGAAAAATAGGGAAATTGTAATGCCTGTCGTGCAAACCCCAAAGGACAAAACAATGCACACATTGTTTTTTAAAATAATACAAAGTAAACACATAATGAACCATTTAAACATAATTACATTATGCATTAACATCATAGCGTCAAGTCCTCTGGGGAACGCGAGGTCACATCGCATAACAAAATCATAACGAAAGATAAAAGTTAAAGATAAATAACTTATCAAAACTTACATCCATCGTAACATTACAATAACCATTTACAAAAGTACATCCAAGTATCCATAAGCATAAGTGTAAATACATCGTTGATACAACCATAATAAATCTTATAAAATGAATGGTTACAAAGGTTCATATACAATACATCATCATTTAATACATTACAAGTTCTCAACAAGAGAAATACAATAATACTCCCATACATATGGAATAAGTACATAGTACAAATAATGTCTGAAATACAAGGAGAATATCAAGTACAAGCTCCATTAGAAGAACACTATGTAGAACAAGCGTTGTTGAGCTTAGTAGGTCTTGAGAGCATGTTCCACACGACCACATGGGGTTTTAGAAAAACCCACCCCATGCTTTCCGGAGAGGTGACAAGGAAGTAACCACAACCATGAATGCCATAAAGGAAAAATCCAATAAAGAATAACATAGTACAATAACTCCAAAAGCAACATCAAAGAATACATAGATCATAAACGACAACAAGGAACCACTCAGTATAACCAAAGAGTCATAAATCACATCACAAATAAACTAAGGCAATAAGCATTAACCACATGCCAAGTAAACCAAAAAGACAATCATAATACACTTCCAGAGGTAACCAAGAAAACAAGCACAAGAGAATCTAGTGGAGAGTGTCATCGCATAGCCTACATGGGTTATCCTAACCCTTCCTCCAACATGAGGCGTCAGCCCCCATCTATGATTATTTTGGCCCTTCCTCCTACATGAGGCGTCGGCCCCATAGGGTGACTCATGTGGAGCCGTTTAGCTCTCCTGAGGATGAAGTTACGACTTTTCCAACCACAGCCTTCTCAGTCTACCATTAGTTTGTGATAGCCCTAATGACTAGACAAGGTATCCAAGATTATCTTATTGTTTTATTACTGTCTTAATGCCCCGCCGCGCAACCCTAGAGGAAGTTGCAATTCACTACTTAAATGCACCAATTTTTTTTTTGTTTAAGTACAAATAACATGTAAGATGAATACATATTGCCAACAACCTCTAAGGCCACGAGACAAAGATTACTTAAAAACCCAAACAACAACTAACATTAAATAAACTGAAACATTAATCACTTAAGGAAATGAGACAACATACATTCCATTCAAGATAAATTACAACAAGGATATAAAATACCTCAAGATTCCAATTAACATTTAAACAATAAGATTACAACACTCATTCCCTGAATGAGGCAATTCCAACCAAATGATTACATAATACAAATTCCACCTCGATAACAACTGAGGGGTAATAAAATAAAGATCATCTGAAAAGAACGAAGCCAGAAAAGCAACAGCATCCAACGAGCCCTCCAATTGGAAATCACGAACACACGAACATGAAGAAGAACCAACGGAAAAAGACGCACGCCACCCGACCACGTGGAACCCAAAGGCCCCACTCCCTCCGTGCTAGGAGATAGTAACAAGGATCCTAGACAAGACCATCTACCACTAGACACATGCTAACACATAAATTAAACTGAGACTAGAACATAAACCACATCACTTAACATCATAGTTACAATGCTTCCAGAGTACAAAATCGAGTACAATTACTGTACAAAATAAACCAACGGTACAACACCATACCAACTGTTGTCATAGGGAGTGTCATCGCAAAGGTTGCATGGGATCTCCTGGCTAGTCTTCCTAGGTCCCGACCCCCCTCTAGGGATATCCTGGAAACCTCAACCGACCCCCGGCCCCACATGCATACCAGAGCGGAATCGATTATCTCTCGTAAAGATGAGATAACGATCTTGCCATTCCAGGCCTTCCCGACTCATCTCAAGTCTCGTACAAGCCCTTGAGCCAATGAGCGAGGCTAAATTATCTTATTAATGTTCAAGCTACTCTCTCCCTAGCAAGTTATTTTAATTTTCACTTAATTAACCGACTCTCATACGAGTTATCCTGGAACCACTTTGGGTCCGGCGCTCGTTTGAAAGCCACTCCCCTATCGACAACACAAAACTCAACCACAGACCATGGGTAGACAATGCACTAACACTTATCACAACTAAGCAAACACCTCAACAGGTAACACATCACTACGGATGCCCAAAACTGAAACCAAAGCGTGCACTACCCAAGGCTAACACAAGGTTGACTAACATGATGAGACCCACATAACAACTGTTAACTCGACTCAACCATGAATCACAAGGTCACACAACCCATTCAAAGGACCAGGTAACCACTTGAGCTTAACTCACACACAATCCAAGATAGACAAAGCGAAACATAAGAGACATAATATCATCTCAAGAAAACACTGCTGGAAGACTTACATGATCAACAAGAAATGACTTGAAGTCAACAATCATATAAACTCACGTAAACCACCCATACCAATAAATGAACCCATAACAGGAAGATTCACAAAACATTCACTCTCATTCCACAACATCGAAGGCGAACAATTAAACACTGAAAATATTTCAGACAAATAGGAAAGCTAATGTTCGGATTTCCTAAATCCCTTCAAACACAGATTTCATGACTTGCATTTATCCAATCAATTGATCCCATTTCTTTTCACGACATTGAAATTTTTCAAGAACAGATCATTTACTCTAAATTTCATAACCATATTCATGATCAAAACACTTTAATAATGCAGCTATCTGGTTAAAATTTAAATCAACCGTTCTCTCTAAGTTTCATAATGACATACTATAGACAAATCACTTGATTAATAAATCATACAGGTTAGATAATAAGTTCATCCTTTACTCTCAGTTCCGCAATCATATTCTATAATTACACATCTTGAAAAATAAGCATTTAGATTACATAATTCAGTCTTGATTTCAACTTAGCATTAAATAAGTCAACTAAATCTTATCTCTACTTGAATTCCATTATATCCCAAACGAATATACCTAATAGTGAGTTAAGCATATTGACCACATAAGGAGTTTAAACCAATAATTATATTTCGTTTTCCCAATTACATTTATTAATAAAATCAACCTTTGAGAATGAAAGCACTTGATCATTTAAAATCTACCTTTTTAAAATAAAACATTTGACTATTAAGATTCAGCATTTGAAATAACTCATTCGAATATAAACTCTACTTTAGCTTCGATTACGTGACCAAAAGTCATATTAAGATAATCAAATCAAATTATAAACAAATCCAACATTTGACAATAAAGTCGTCTGATATGAATAAGACATTCGTTAACTCTAAGTTTCACTAACATATTCAAACTCAAGATATTTTAATAATAATATTTAAATTCAAATCACTTAATCCATTTTACAACATAGGATACTCAATCAACTAAAATCGATATTTCAAATAAGACATTAGATTATCTAAACTCCACTCTTGCCTCTAAAAGCGTGCAACGATAAGCATCTTAATACCTTTGAATTATGATACCCCTTAACGCATTTATTAAAAATAAAATACCAATACGAAATCCATACAATTAAATATAAAAGCATAATGACAAGGTTATTTACAAACCAATATTCAAAGTATGTATATACCTTCATATACAAAGATACTTGATTTAAATAACTATAATTTTAACAAATAATTAAAACCCCCATTAATTAAAATATAACAATTAATATATATACATATATATTTCCATTAATCATCTTTAATAATCCTTATGATTTAACATATAAAGTAAAATATATTCTAACTTATACAAAATTTCAATTAATTAATATATATTAAATATATTATATTTTATATAATATATAATATTAAATATTATAAATATTATATAAAATATAATATAAAATAATATTCATAAATTTTTTAATTGGAATTAAGAATAATTTCGAAATTATTAAAAAGAAACACATAGGGAAATGGGCCGAAGGGCACGCAGCCCCTGCCTCCCGCCGGGCGGCGGTGGCTGTGTGTTCACACACAGCCTGCGCCCCCCCGCGGCGGCGACGGCTGTGTGTTCACACATAGCCCGCCCCCTGCGGGCGGCGACTGCTGTGTGCTCACACAACGGACGCCTCCCACCGGGCGGCGGCCGCGGCGGATGTGGGGTGGGGTTTGACCTCCCACCTCACAAAAAAAACATTTTATAATAATTTAATTTCTACGTTTTCCAGAACCAAATAAAAAAATGAAAAACAATAAAATTTTATGGGGTGTTAACCCGAAATTTACAATTTTCTAAAATAACAAATATATATTTGTATATATATTTGTGGGTATCTCCATATATTGAAATATATGGTTGTATTCACAAATACATATACCCAAATTTTGATTTCATAAATAATCCAAACCCAAATCAGGAAAATAGAACTTATTTCAAAACAAGGAAATGGGTTTTCAAAATCTAGTTTTAACATTGAGTTTTCTTGGATTTTCTTTCCATAACTTGGTATACATTTCTTGTTTGGTTTCCACTCCAAATCTATCTACCATTTACCAAAATTTAAGAGCTTTTCCATGAATTTCTATTGAATCTAACACTATATTTTCAATCATTCAAAGTGAGCAAGAAGATGAAGGGAGAAATAATGGAAACCTTGTGTTTCCTCCAAAATTGCAAGATTTAACCATGGAGATTTCCAAGCACCCTTTCAACTCCACCATCATAGCCTCCTCCAAGCCTCTCCACCCAAAATCCAAAACCAAGAATCCATAGAGAGATTGAAAAGAAAACCCTAAATAAAATATATCCTTTTTTCCAAACTTCCCAAATTCAAATTCAAATTCAACTTCTAATTCAAATTCTAATTCTAATTAAATTCAAATACAAGTGCAACTCACTTTCAAATTCAAACTAAATTCAATTTCAAATTCATATTCAACTCTTCACAAATATCTTTCCCCAAAATAGTCAACTATTTCAGAAAATATCTTTTCTACCCCAAAGTCTTTGCATAAGAAAACATTTGAATTTTTTAATAACTTTAAGCAATTTTCTAATTCCAATTTGAATTCAAAATATTTTAGCATTTTATATTCAACAAAAGAATTAAATCTTTTACACTTTTAATTCATAGGGATAATTTAATTAATTCACACAATTAATTTAAATTATCAATAGAATAAATCTAATTCAAAATTAGATTATTTTATTAATTCCATTAAATTAATTAATTAATCACTAATTTTCTAACATCTCAAGAAGACAAAACATTCATCATTTATAATTTCCAAAAGCTATTTAATCACTTTTAGCTTGCAACTAACCACCTTTAATCATTAATTAGACTACGCAAGTCATTTAATAAACTTTAAACTTGAAATTAAATAAACACTCAAGGGGAACTGACCAAGTTAAAACAACTGACCCCGACGACAACCCAACAACATGCTATGACTAGGGTGACGACTTGGTTCGGAAAACCTAGCTACTATCTCCCAATTAACTTCCGTTGGTCAATGGACATGCTCAGACCTGGAAACCAGGTGGAGTCGATGTCCTGTACCTGCCAACCTGCAACAAAGAGCATGGCGAACGTGCATATATACATAATATGATCAATCACACCGTGAAGAGGAAATCTCGGAATCGTAGGGCGCTCGCATGCGAGTGATACAATCCGTCCCTTTCACCAATACAGTATCATTAACTGACGCATCTAACATCAAAGATAAGCTCAATAACATAAACATCATTTAATCAGATATATTCTAAGTTACTCCAAATCATGACATAAGGATAACACCGGAATAAAAGAACATCACATCAACATATAACTTCTACATCATAAGCATACTCAGACGCAATCATAACAGGGAAGAAAAATGCCGATCAAAGAGCC
>VDFB02058242.1:47018433-47039634 GCA_007258455.2 Sequoia sempervirens
CTTTCTATCATGTTCTTTTATTCTCCATGTCGGGCAATCAGGGTTAAGGGTATTGTAAGTCTTCCAGAGAAGTTTTCTTGAGTGGATGGTATGTGTTGAGGTTTATTTTGTGAATCGCCTTGAGGAATTGTATTATGATGTTGTACCCGGTTTCCATGAATGGGGGTTTGTGCCTCCTAGGAAATAGGAGTGGGTAATGAGAATTGTACCTCCTTTGGAAGGAGTGTGTATTTGGATTGGTTTCCTCCAGTGGATTGGAGTGGGTTCCTTGTTTGGTTTTCTCCTTGACTTGGAGAGTTTATATTGTTCAGTTACCTAGTGTGGTATCGTGCCTTGTGTGTTGTCGATAGGAGAGTGGCTCTTTGTGGGGGTCCGGCACACAAAGGGGTGCCAGGGTAACCTACCTAGAGTTTAATTAAGTGATAATCTAAAAGAAATAAATGGGGGGACTTTCACACTAATAAAGATAAAAGAATGTCTCTCTCGTGAAGCAAGTGAATGATAAGGCTCGAGATGAGATGGGATGCATAGTTTTGCGTGAGGGTCCGGCGGCTGGTAGAGGCAAGCCAGGGTAACCCAGGATGGGGGTCTGGTAGCCTAGGAAGGTTGAGCTAGGGTAACTCATGGCAATTTATGCATGACACTCTTCCTATGTCAACAGTTAGCCAGTTTTTGTGCGATGGTCATGATCTTGTTCTCTGGAAGCATTGTAACCTCATGTTAAGTGACTTTGTGACTGTAGTTGTGAAGTAATATTGTGATTTCAGTGGTTATGTGCCTTGTTGTTTTTTCTTTGGTTATTGTTGGATGAGGTCTTTGTTATTATGCCTTGAGTTCATTGTTGTTGTGCCTCTTGGAATGGTTGTCGTGAGTTTTCTAAGTGGTTTTGGATGTTAAGTTGTCTTTGGAGTTAGTCTTTGTGATTGTTAGGCGTACTTGGTCGGGGACCCTTCCTTGTCTACTCTCAGCACGAGGGTGGTTGGGTGGAACGTGCTTCGCACCCCATTGGGTTTCCCTCTCCTTTTGCAGATGTATCTTTTACTTGCAGGTTTTGGAAGATGTGAATGATCCAGTAATTCTTATGTACCAAATAGTTGTATATACTTCAGTTGTAATGTATTTAATGTATTCATTGTTGTATTGTCTCCTACGTGTGTTGGGATGACCTTGATGTGATTGTATATATAATTTTGAGATTGTATTATTTTATCATTGGGATGTAATAATTATTCAGGCCATGTATTTATTCAGGATCTTGTGTTATAGTTGGTTATGTTGAATTGTATCTACCGAAATACGTAACACTTTATATCTTTATAATTCCATGTATTGTCACATGTGCATATGTTATTAATATGGATATAGTTGATATATATTTTTAATGATGGAATGGGAATGAATAGATTTGCGTAATAGATTTATTATTGTTATCTTGTTATTATTGTTATGGGTTAGTGTAGTCATGTCACTTCGTGTACCCCATTGGAACTAGTTGTGCCTCATAATACATTGTTATGTTATAATACTTAAGTATGTTATTATATTCCTTTAAAAAAAAAATGTTCTGTTATTTTTAGTTCCTTTGGGGTTCGCACGGCGGGGCGTGACAGCTTGGTATCAGAGCCCAAGTTTAAACACTGGGCACTCTGGGATAATGTGGACCCATTAAGTTGTTGCGTAGGTGTTACTCCAGGCATTATGAGCCATGGCGTCGGCCTAGGTGCTTTGTTCGTTAGTTTATGTTTTCTTTTTTTAGGTTGGTCTGACTTGGCTACCCAGGAGTTGTGGTTTCGTGGTGTAGGTCCATTGGCGCAGGAAACTAGTGGAAGGGATAGGACCCTCGGTGTAGTGTACAATGCACCGATATCCGTTCTACTGGAAGAATGCATTATGGACATTTGTGTTGTGTGTGAATTTTGTGTGTTGTGTGTGGTAGATAACAACCAGCTTTGTTGTTATGTCCACCCTTGTATGTCTTCTTTTGCTTTACCTCATTGTGCAATCGATTGCTTGATTGACCCTATGTGGTTTTGGAGTTGCTTTTGTGTGTTATATTTTATGCAATTAAGGAATATGGTAATAGGAAATGAATGAATATGTGGTTAGTTATAGAGATTTGTGGCGTGTTCTCTGTGTGGTTGTTGTGTGCTTACTCTTATCTATTTAATGGCTTCCAGGAGTAAGCCATGTCTTAGGGGGGGAGGATGTAATACCCCTCATACTGCTTAAACTTATTAATTTCTATGATGATACTATTAGGGTTGATTTGGTTGGTTTATAGTTTGATGATGTTGTTTCCCTTAGTGGACCTAATTGTTTGATATGACATTATTAGGATGATTGTTGATACTCTGTGGGTTGTTTGGATTATTTGTTTATTTAAATGAATTGTCATTAATGTTTATATGTCAATGTGATGATTTCATGGTGATGTTATTTAATTCAGTATTATTATATGATGCAATTGTTTAATAATTAGTTAAGATGCAGTAGTTTAATATCATGTTATCTTATGTCAATCTGGTTAGAAATGTTAGCTCATTATTGATATTATAATTGTTAGAATAGATTAGGTGAGAGGACAGTGTAGCATCACTCGTTCACGAGTGCCCTGCTACACTGCAATTCCTTCTCACGATAGGATGTTGATTTCATATGTATACATGTGCTACTTGACGTTTATTTGGATGCAGGATTGCAGGAATAAGTCTCGATTCCACCTGCTTCGGCAGGACAGGGCGAGCAATAAATCAACCCAATGGGTAAAAGTTGAAAAAGGGAGTAGGCTTGGAAGTGTCCCCGTCCCAGGTCCGTCGTCTGTTGTGAGTTGTGTTAGGATTGAAGTCTTGTCTTGTCTTGTATGTAGTTTTATTGTTGAGTATTTATTTTATTCTTGGTTAGTGTTTAATTTATTTAATCATAATTCATAAAATAATTAATTATTGTTTCACTATTATTTGATTTAATCAAGAGTTGGAAAAATGTTAAAATTGAATAAATAATAAATTAAAAGTGATTTAATTAATTAAAAGTGAAAATAATTATAATTAAATTAATATAGTTGAGAGTCATTAAATATTATTTTTTATTAATATTAAATTAGGAAATTTTGTGGAGATAATATCTAAATTTAAATAATTATTCCAATTAAAATTTTAGATAAATGTGAGCTTTTAAAAGCTGGAAAAGGACCAATAGGAAGGGGGCTTTTTGTGAAAAGAAAGCAGATGTGCTTTATGGAGTTTTATTTTTGATTTATTGTTTTGATGAGAAAATTTATTCACACACAAGTTTTTCGGGTTGGAGTTTTGCTCTGTAGTTTTTAGATCTAGAAGAGAAAAATAAGAAAATAGTTTTTAGTTTTTGAGTTTTGAGTAGTTTTGGAATAAAAATTACTATGAGTTTGGAAAGAGAAGATTGTTCGTAATAAACGCTTGGAAGGAAGATCGTGGAGAAGAGTAGATGCAGTCAAAAGGAGGATCTTACATCTTCAAAGTTGTTCAAGGGTTTCAGGTTCCTTTCAAGTTCTTTATTTCTTTTATGAATTATTCTTCTGTAATAAATTTTGACTGCCATGTTTAAAAAGTAATTTCTCCTTGTGTTTTAAAAAAAAAAAAAAAGATTCCTGTGATTGAGATTTGTCTGTTAAAATATTTAGTTTCTAGTGAAAACCTCGCTTAAAGTTCTTCTCAATAAAAACTTAATTTTGGGAATCATTGAAAAGAAAATCAGATTGTATCTATGAGGATTAGTTTTTATAAAATAAAATTTATATTGAATCTTTTGAAAACCCATGTATTCATTTTATTGTCCAGAATCTCTTATTAGCCTTATATTTATATAAAATTCTGTTTGTGTTATTTGAATATAGTTTGTTTAATTAATTTCATGATTATTTTATAATCTCTTCTGTATTTTTTTCCCCTTAAATTAAGTTTTAATATAATATATAAATAAGATGTTCTGGTCAGAACAAAATAAATAAATAGATTTATATATTGCTGTAGGCCGGGTCAGGTCTCGATTTCTGTGCTTGAATAAAATAATATCAGGGTTTCGAAATTCGTGCCTTATTATAAGTTATGATTTTAAATGTATTTTTTTTTTATTATCATTTCGAATTTCGTAGCAATGGAACGATATTGAAAGATTTAATTTAAAAAGTTATAAATTTTGTAAACAAAATAAAGTTTTATATATTTTATGGGGAGGCTGACTACCGTCACTGCATTCATCCCCACTGTCTCCTCACAGAAGGCAGCTGGCAACCATCATCTGCTAGCTACTGCCCTTGGGAGGTGCGCAGTACCCCCTGCTGCGTGGTTTAAATTTAAAATCTAAATTTATTTATTGTTTTCTTATGCGTTTTATATTTATTTATATAAATATATAATTTGTAATATATAGATATGTGTTAATATGTATGGTATATATTATTTAATATATATAGTACATATTATTTAATATATATATATATTATATATATTAGTTGGGAATTTTTATAATATAATTAAAAATTAGGATTCTATTTTTATATAGATGTGTTTTTTTTTTATGTATAGATATATATATATATATATTCATTTATTTATATGTTTATAAAAATTAAAGTTTTGCAATATGATTTTGTTAATTTTATTATATGATTGTTTCATATAAATGGATATATATAGGTAACAGATTTGTTTTGTGGCGAATGAAAATTTAATAAGATAAGATTAAGGAAAGTTTTAAAATTATAATGTAACCGAAGGAGTTTAAATTAAATTGTGTTTTTAATTAAATTGAATTGCCTCAAGTAAATAATTTATTTAATTGATTAAATTTATTGTAGGTTGAAATGATTTTTGAGGCGTTGTGAATATACTAGTTATTCTAGAGGTCATTTATTTAATCCATGTTAATTATTTACTTAATTTCTTGTGTGATGTAATTGTTTGAATGGGTTTGGGAAATCCCAACGTTAGATAATGAGTTGCCTGGAATGCTTTTCTATCATGTTCTTTTATTCTCCATGTCGGGCAATTAGGGTTAAGGGTATTGTAAGTCTTCCAGAGAAGTTCTCCAGAGTGGAATAGTATGTGTTGAGGATTACTGTGTGAGTCGCCTTGATGTATTGTACTTTGTTATTGTACCCGGTTTTCACGAACGGGATTTGTGCCTCCTGAGAAATAGGAGTGGGTAATGAGAATTGTACCTCCTTTGGAAGGAGTGTGTATTTGGATTGGTTTCCTCCAGTGGATTGGAGTGGGTTCCTTGTTTGGTTTTCTCCTTGACTTGGAGAGTTTATATTGTTCAGTTACCTAGTGTGGTATCGTGCCTTGTGTGTTGTCGATAGGAGAGTGGCTCTTTGTGGGGGTCCGGCACACAAAGGGGCGCCAGGGTAACCTACCTAGAGTTTAATTAAGTGATAATCTAAAAGAAATAAATGGGGGGCTTTCACACTAATAAAGATAAAAGAATGTCTCTCTCGTGAAGCAAGTGAATGATAAGGCTCGAGATGAGATGGGACGCATAGTTTTGCGTGAGGGTCCGGCGGCCGGTAGAGGCAAGCCAGGGTAACCCAGGATGGGGGTCCGGTAGCCTAGGAAGGTTGAGCCAGGGTAACTCATGGCAATTTATGCATGACACTCTTCCTATGTCAACAGTTAGCCAGTTATTGTGCGATGTTCATGATCTTGTTCTCTGGAAGCATTGTAACCTCATGTTAAGTGACTTTGTGACTGTAGTTGTGAAGTAATATTGTGATTTCAGTGGTTATGTGCCTTGTTGTTTTCTCTTTGGTTATTGTTGGATGAGGTCTTTGTTATTATGCCTTGAGTTCATTGTTGTTGTGCCTCTTGGAATGGTTGTCGTGAGTTTTCTAAGTGGTTTTGGATGTTAAGTTGTCTTTGGAGTTAGTCTTTGTGATTGTTAGGCGTACTTGGTCGGGGACCCTTCCTTGTCTACTCTCAGCACGGGGGTGGTTGGGTGGAACGTGCTTCGCACCCCGTTGGGTTTCCCTCTCCTTTTGCAGATGTATCGTTTACTTGCAGGTTTTGGAAGATGTGAATGATCCAGTAATTCTTATGTACCAAATAGTTGTATATACTTCAGTTGTAATGTATTTAATGTATTCATTGTTGTATTGTCTCCCACGTGTGTTGGGATGACCTTGATGTGATTGTATATGTAATTTTGAGATTGTATTATTTTATCATTGGGATGTAATAATTATTCAGGCCATGTATTTATTCAGGATCTTGTGTTATAGTTGGTTATGTTGAATTGTATCTACCGAAATACGTAACACTTTATATCTTTATAATTCTATGTATTGTCACATGTGCATATGTTATTAATATGGATATAGTTGATAGATATTTTTAATGATGGAATGGGAATGAATAGATTTGCGTAATAGATTTATTATTGTTATCTTGTTATTGTTGTTATGGGTTAGTGTAGTCATGTCACTTCGTGTACCCCATTGGAACTAGTTGTGCCTCATAATACATTGTTATGTTATAATACTTAAGTATGTTATTATATTCCTTTAAAAAAAAAAAATTGTTCTGTTATTTTTAGTTCCTTTGGGGTTCACACGGCGGGGCGTGACAGATCACTATATCACTTTGTGCATGTTGTTTTTTTATTTTGCAAGTCTCTGTGCTATGAGAGTTTGCAGTGGGTGGATGTTGTCGTAATTGGAAGCACTGCAACCAGCAAGGCTTTTGTGAGGCAAAGGTATGCTCCAACTAGTAGACACTCCAGGATGACTGAATGATTTGTGTTGCTCTTGATCACGAATTACTTTTAATGGAGTTCTTTGAATGCTTACAATTTTTTGGTGGGATAGTGATTGTAGCTAATTTTTCATTTATCTTACAAAGATCTCTAGGAGCATTCTCCTTTGCTTGAATAAAACTAGAAGAGTAGAAGAGTTATCATTGCTCTGGGATTGAGCCATTTTTTTTCCGAGGAAATGAAATGGGTCTATTGCATCCCTATCAAAATGTATGTATTCTTGTCAAGCTCACAGACCACAGCGTCAATTAGGTGGGTCTCCTTGCTGCTCTGTTTCTTTCAATTTTCATCCAAATTAGCAAGATAGTTTTTGAAAGTATTTGGGATTTAAGATTATCAAATAATGAAGCTTCTGTTGTATCTCTCTGTTCTAAAACTTTTTCCCTTTTCTAATCATCTCCTTATCATAAATCTAGTTCTGGACCTTCTGATAAATGTATTGTTATTGATAAATCACCCTTACTGTAGTTGGCAAGCGTGAAAACAATTAATCTTAAAGTCACTCAATAGCCCTTCTTAGAGCAATGAACAAGAAATGCACTTTTTATAAGCTTCCTTGATAAATAATTTGACCAGCTGTCGAGAATATTGCATACTACATGGGGAATGAGTAGTCCAATCCCTTAAACTTCTTTCACTAGAGTTTTAGCCTTTGGTGGAGCAGCTTATTAGATTCCTTTCAAAAAAAAAAACATGCTAAATTTTATTATTCTCTGCTACATTTTCAGTCACTGTTAAATCTTTTAAAGACAGGTAGACACAAATCTGCAGCATTTAGACTTTGAAGGGGAGAGTGTTTAAATTTTAAAATAATGCCCTGATACTATTTGCAACCTATGACAGCAGCAAAACTTGAACATAGAAGACTGTAGGGGTCTAAACAGCCTTCCTGATTTCGCTGGAAAACTGTCACTTATGTTGTACCTGAAAATAGAATGTTGTAGAGGGTTAAATAATCTCTCTGATTCCATGGTCAACCTATCTCAGTCATAGCACTTGAACAAAACAGGAAGTTTAAAAGTTTAAATGACCTCCTTGATTCTGTTGACAATCTATCGCAGATGCAATGCTCAAACATAGAAGGGTGTAAAAGTTTAAATACCCTCCCTGATTCTCTTGGCAGTCTGTCGCTGCCACAATGTTTAGACTTTGGGGGGTGTATAAATTTAAATAATGTTCCCCACGCCATTTGCAACCACCTGATCTTCTCCACAGACAATATCGTTAAGGGTCGGGTGATTTTCCTTTGGTCTTTCACTGCAATTTATTTATTTATTTTAGATTTAGGTATTTTGGCATTCATGCAATGTGATAATCTAGAGTTTTGTGTGATGTTGTTTCTACAGTCCCAAACTTGTAGATACTTATCTCCTCAAGTTAGATCAAATGGAATGTCCTTTCGATCAGAGTAAGCAATTTGTATGTATACAGTATTTCATATCTGACAGTAAAATCTTTTCAGACCATAAGTATGCTCTGGCGTATATTGTTTTAAGTAATAAAGGTTGTGGCCATAAATATTGGGCAATTCAGGTAGACTTCCCCTTAGAATATCTTCTATTTACTGTACAGAGCGATTTCAGAAAACGGTTTTAGGAACTATTTGGTATATTTTAGGTGGTGTTAGAAATTGGGCCATTAGCCCCTCTTAAAAGGGCTCTTACAAATGGCGCACACTGTATAGAACGGATTATTACATTTATGCACATATAAATTGCTCGCATTTCATTCAGCTGTTGCC
The DNA here is from genome assembly GCA_007258455.2 of Sequoia sempervirens. Taxonomy (NCBI): domain Eukaryota; kingdom Viridiplantae; phylum Streptophyta; class Pinopsida; order Cupressales; family Cupressaceae; genus Sequoia; species Sequoia sempervirens. Next base: position 47,026,961 of record VDFB02058242.1, read on the forward strand.
TTGGATCTTGGCATTGCATATACAAGGGACTCTTCTATCATGCATTTGGGATTTCAATTGGATTTGTGCAAGATCTGCTCTACAAATTTTTATCACTTATGCCAAATTTTGCAATATTGTTCTTTGATTTATAGTGTTCATTCTACAATCTTTATTTAAATACATGTACCAGTTCAGGAGTTACTTATTTTCACAATGCTTTTTGCTGATTTTCATCCATTGTTTTCACAGGTCTTTTGAATAGGCTCTGAGAGTGCAATGTTGAATTGGTTGCAACAGAAGTTTCATCCATTTTTCAGGTAGGATATTCTCTATGCCTTTTTCTCATGAAGTGTATTCTGAGAATCATTTGTGGTCTCACCTTTAGTGTTGTCATTGTTGATGTGGCTATGTTTTACATTAATATATGCTTGACAGTGACTGCCCTTTAGATATTCATGCTTTCTTAAATTTAATTTTGTTATACTAAAGTCATATTATTATGATTATTCTTTTGAGTTTGATAACTACTTAGCTTGGTTATAGTAGTGTTTTCTAAAACCTTACTCTTACAATTTTTGAAGTCACATGGTAGGAGTTTGGTAACTGAAATTGTTGGAGATGAAGTTTTGATATCATGTTCCAAAGGACCATATGGCAATAAACAGTAATATCCTCTCCATTTTTTCAGTCATTGCAGGTTTATTAACATTATTCAGTCAGTGCGGCTTATTTTTGAATATTAAGGTGGCATTTTTATGGGAACTTGTTTAGAATTTTCTTATAATACAAATTTTTTGATGCTTTTCTTGATTTTTTCTTGGCAGGGCTGCTATGTGTGTATTGTGATAGGTTACTGTGAAGGCGGGGATATGTAAGTTTTTCCCGCCTGTGAAAGAGTTTTGCTCGTCATATGTCTTTAGCATCATCTCTTTTTTAAATGCCTAACTGAATCCTGATTTAAAATGGTATGGTTAAACCAGGGCTGAGAAAATGAAAAAAGAAAACGGAGTATATTTTCAGAAGAAGTCAGTAGTAATCATGTGAAAGTCAAGTTACTTCAAAAACAATTTATCCAAATGTAATTTGTCTTTCTGATCTCTGAGTACATTTATAAATTTACTTCATGTTTTCTAGCAGAAACTCTGTAAATGGTTTGTACAGCTTCTTCTTGTAGTGGACTATTTGCACTCAAATCATATCCTTCATTGAGAATTTAAGGTTAGTTAATTGATTATTATTTTAGTGGACTATCTGCACTCAAATCATATCCTTCATTGAGATTTGAAGGTTAGTTAATAAGGGACTATACTTGTTTAAACATTTCTCTTGGGAAACTGTAACATGATTGTAGTGTGCCAATTTCTTCGCAGTGCTCAAATAGTTTCTTGACGAAGGAGCAGGATGTCCATCTTGGTAAGTTTGATCTCCTTGGAATAGACTTGAGAGATGTAACTCTTTTGACACAAATTCACTAGAGAGAAAGCTGCTTGATTTTCTGTGTAAGTCAAGAATATTCACAATTGACATTCGTATAATGAATCTGTAGGAGACTTTGGATTAGCAAAGAGGTTGAACCGAGATGACCTTGCTTCTTCTGTGAGTTTCAAAACCATAATTTCAGGGTTGTATGATTTGCATATTTTTCCCTTGTGCTGAAGACAGAAGAACTTGTGTTTTCTCAAGGTCCCAACACAAATTGATGTATACAAACACTAGCAATAGAAACTCTGTCAATAGACTCAATACACATACCAAACCAAATCAATTAAATCAGTGTACAGTTTTTGATAAGACTAATGCCACAAGCTAAGTATGACTAGCTGGAAAGATGATTGATTTATGAGTATCAAGATACTGTGGGGTTATTTCTACTTGATTTGTTTTGATATTAAACAACAGGGAACAAAATACAATCTTTATAGAGATGCCATAAGCTATCTATGCACATTTGAAAAGATGGATGGCAGATCTATTAAGAAACTTTATTGGAGCTATTTCTTCTTGATTTCTTTTGATACTGAACTGAAAGGCGATAGCAGAGTATTCCATAACTATGTATATTTGAAAAAATGAAAAGAAATAGAGTATCACTATCAGAAAATTCTGTTGAAGTTATTTCTTCTTGTTCTTTTGATGCTGAAGCCAAACGATTCATTTGCAGTTTGTATCTATCTGATTAAAGAAAACTTGTTTAAGGCTCTGTTTTGAGATCTATGAGCCTACTGTTGTTGACATCTGTAATTTCAAATGTTGCTATCATGAAATTCATAGTACTAGAGTAAAAATAGATCTAATGGCATTTAGAGCAATTAGATTATTGAGCTTGAAACAAGATTTTTGCACCTATTCACATGAATATATTAATTGCATGACAAAAATGGTCACTACTTTTTTATCTGCTTTCTCCTCTAAATCAAAATGCATGATGCTCTCTGGCAGGAACTCGACACTTGCGTCACTTGTTTAAATATGATGTCACATTAATATAACTTTGTTATGGTATCTAAAAAGATCTGAAAATATAGTAGTTTAATAATTGTACATTAAGCTATAATAGTTTCTTATTAAGTCATCTTTTGTCGTGCAATAATGTCACATCACATGAATTGTTGATTTTTATATATTTAAATAATACATTTCATTCAATTATGAGTACCAATGATCAACACTAACAACTTTAAAGTTACTACTATTACTACTATACTATTACAACTATTTGAACATGCTCACCTATAAAGTCCTCTCCCTTATACACAACTGTTAAAATTCCTTCTTTTTTCTTTTTTATTTATTTACAGTTTTAAAAGAAATTCAACCTTTAATTCAATTATAATTGTTCTTGCTTGTTGTACATGATTTAAAAAATAATTTTCTTATATGTGGGGAATTATTCCTAATGAAAACAATTTAATTCTAGAAAATACATTTAGGTAGTTGAAATTTTATTGGACTTTATATATAGAAAGAGAGGCTTAATCTATTCTATGTTTTTGGTAATACAATTATATTAAATATAATAATATTAGTGTAATATTAAATTTTTTATATTTATGTTATTTTTATTTATTTTTTTTAAAAATATTTTGATACATGGATATATTGATAATTGGTGCAATCTTTGGTGAAGTTGGACTCATTTTCTTAACCTTCACCTAGTATTATACACATTTATTTTGACACATTTAGCCTCCACCTTATTTGTATACATATATTCACAATATCTATGCATTTGTTATACTTATTTGCTCATACACTTCCACCTTGTTGTGAGCCACATGGGTTGACCATTTGATTAAGTAGGGTCATTTATGTGGCTATAGATTTGACCTTTCCTTTTCAATATTAAAATTCAAAATTTGGCCCTTCATTCTCCTATCCTAAGTTTTGATTAGAGGTAAAAAATGGGTTTTGAAGGGGCCCGGAACCCTTTACATCAAAAAGTAGCTGATAAAAGAAAATAACAACATAAAGCAACAATCAACCCGACGATAACCAACCAACAGCCAAAAAATAGCCAAAAAGAAGGAAACCAGATAGCAGCACTACAAATTGTTCAGAGTCTCCACAACTTCCATTTCACTAGCAACCAACTTCTGCACATTATCCACAATATCAGACACCTCAATACCCGAGGCCCTGGCCTGAGCTTTCATTCTATTTCTAGTTTTGGCCCTTGACCCACTAGTTTTTACCTCACCACTCAAAACACTACTTTTCACATCACCTTTCTCAGTAGCACACTCCACATCCATCAACTTACCCCCAACAACAATAGCCTGAGCAGACACATTCTCCTTTCTCTTTTTAGTAGTAATCACAGGGGAAATCACCTTGACAGAGTCCGAGATAGCCAAGACCTTAGAGGCATCTCCACCCTTCATCACAACATCCCACATCTTATCAAACTTATCCTCAAGGGATAACATTCTACCTTCTAGATTTTGTTTCAGATTAACGGTTTCCTCCGCCACATGCCATAGTATTAAGAGAATCCGTGAGATTATCAATTTGGCTTTGGACAGAAGGGTCCTCAACCTTACTAGCAACACCTCTAATTCTAACATTGGTCCTATTAATCTCTTGGAAGAACCACTTAAAAAGTTTAAACAACACATTGACACTATCACGGGCCGAGCCCAACACATCAGACAATTCCTCCCTGTCAAAGTTCTCAATGTGTTTCCCCATAGCAACATCCTCATCAGAGGAACTAACATGAGCCTTTTCAGTAGAAATTTACTATCAACACCTCTAATTCTCCTATCCTTTGTTGAATACACACATGTTTTATAAAATTGATGATATAAGCCAATATTTAAAGAAATTAATTAGCATTTATTTTATGATTCAAATATCACACCTCTCAAACATCCTTTCTCATCCTAGAGCATCAAAGGAGTAATCAAAAGTGAAATATTTATATTTAGTGCACTAAAATGAGTAATGGATTTGCATATGTCATCTGAAGAGGCTCATATTTTACCTGATAATTTTTCTCCATGTGGTAAAATGACACCCCTTTTGAATTATTTTTAATACCACAAGCCCTCAAATTAATACAATCAATAGTGCTAATAATGACCAATCACTTGAATTAATAATAAAGAGTAGACATTTGCATATGGTCAAGTCCAAATCCAATTAAAAAATATTTGAATTCGGACCTAATCTAGACCATTAGACATGTACCTTGATAGACTATAGGATTAGTACACATCCCAAGACATTCATCTAACAAAGATATCAATTGTTCAAGAAATAAATAGAGAATATTTTATAATCTTCATCAAAGACACATTCTTTATTCTTTTCTATAATTACCCATATCCTCCTTATTTAATTTTCAAAAATAGTTAGTACAATCATCAAATTTATCAATCATACCTATCATTATTTAATTCCAAAAGACCCCCAAAAGAGGGTAGCTTAATAATTATGCACTTAGTTATAATAGTTTCTTATTAAGTCATGTTTTGTCGACATCGCATTATTTGTTGCTTTTTACATTTAAACTATACATTTCATTCACTTATGAGTACTAATGATCAACACTAACTTTAAAGTGACAACTACTAGTACTATGCTATTAAACATATTAGACATTAAATAAAAAATACTATTACAACTATTTGAACATACTCAACTATAAAGTCCTTTTCCCTATACACAATTGTTATTTTTTTCTTTTTCTTTTTTATTTATTTACATTTTAAGAGAAATTCAATATTTTCTTCAACTATAATTGTTCTTGCAAGTGTTGTACATGATATTTTTTTAGTTGTGTGGAATTATTTGTAATGAGACCAATTTAAATTGTAAAAAGTACATTTAGGTAGTTGAAATTGTATTGGAATTTATATATAGAAAGAGGGGCTTAATCTAATATAAGGTTATTGTATGATTTTTGTAATATAATTATATTAAATATAATAATATTAGTGTAATGGTAATTTTTTATATTTATCCTATTTTTTATTTGTTTTTATATTATTTTAAAACATATTTTGATACATGGATAGATTGATCATTGGTGTGATCTTGGGTGAAGTTAGATTGATTTTGCTAACCTTCACCTATTATTATACACATTTATTTTGATGCATTTAGTAACCACCTTATATGTATACACATATTCACCTTATCTATGCATTTATTACGCTTATTTGCACATACACCTCAACCTAGATGTGAGCCACACAGATCTGACCATTTGATCAAGTGGAGTCATTTAATTGGTTACATATCTAACAATTTCCTTTCCAATATTCAAACTAAAAATTTGGTTGATTGACCCTCTTTATTCTCACATCTTAAGTTCACCAAACACATGTTTTATTAAATTGATGCTATATTCTATATTTAAAGACAATTAACATTCATTCTATCATTCAAATATCACACATCTTTCAAACGTCCTATCTCATCCTAGACCATCAAAGGAGTAATCAACATTGAAACATTTATATTTAGTGCACTAAAACAAGTAATTAATTTGCATATATTAAATCTTAGGAGGCTCATATTTTACCTTCTAACTTTGTACATATTTTTAGAGGTTTACCTAGGAAAAATTTTCTCCTTGTGATATTTAATGACACCGCTGGGTGATCCCACAAAGCCGGTTTACAATTATGCATATTTGATATATCTTTCTTTTAGGGTTTGGTGCTTATTTATATTTCCTATCTATTGATGTCCTACCCACACTTATATTGTCATTAGGGGTTGTGTCTAGTTTTAAAATTTACTTTACCTCTATTTTTCTTAGTTGAGATTGCTTTATCCATTTGATAGTATTTTTTATTATAATAGCAACTCATTCTCATAATCTTCCATTAAGAAGGACATCTCTTTAAAACCCTAATATGGCTACTCAATCTAATAACAATGAAATATTGAATGCTAGACATATGGAGATAAAATTAAGTGACAAGAGGATTATGATCATTATGCACAAATGGATCAAAAAGATATTCATTTCATGGGGAAATGTTTGATAGATGCATTACAAGCTAAATCCCATCATCAATTGGAAAAGATCTAAATTATAAGAATTTAGTGGGATGTCCTCATGGCATGAAAATTTTGTAAGATCTTAGATAATTAATTTGATTCTTCCCAATGGTGTACACATTCTTTCAACCCTAATATTACCACTTCAATAATGACTACCATCAAAAAACCTGATGTTACCTCTACTAGTTGTATAATTTCTACCTTATAAAATTTTAGCTTTAAATTTCTAACAAGGATTATCCAAAGGTTACACTCCACCCCTCATTACCCCTTATATTAATTTCATTCCTTCTAAAATTACATCAATTTATATTGCTATCATTTTTATACCCACCACTACTAAACCCTCCATCAATGTAGCCCATACCATCTTCTCATCCTAAGTTAAGAATAATATTTCTTATACAACATCTAATGCATTTACATCCATATACATGCTTCTCACTTTCTAACCAATCTTCACCAATTATGATGTGTCTCATACTCCCAATACTAGCATTATCAGTAGTACGACCTTTGATACACTTTATAAAATCGAAATTCTAAAGAAATAAATCAAGGACAAAAAGAAATAAATTATTTCAATCAATCCTCCACATCAAAAACTATTAGATTTAGAGGTTGTTACATGTCTATTTCATGTAGGATTTGCGGCTCTTTAATTTAAGATTTATATTGGAAAATGAGAGGTCCATAATATTTATGTAGACTCATTCATAACAAAATATATTGATTTTTGTTTATGATAATATTTTCTTAGCTAAGTTATTTCCATGAAACCTTAAGGACTATGTCTATTTAATTTTTAATTCAATACCTTTGGGTTCAATAATTTTGAAAATTTGGTGTACATTTCACCTATAGAGAGTTCCTATTGAGAGAAGATGGATTAGTTAAGACTATGAACATATTTTTTGAAAAACTACGTAATTTGATATGGTAATTTATTGATTATCATGAAAGATTCTCTTATTCTAGTAATGCTATGCTTGTAGTTTCAAGAAATTTGGATAAGAACTCACTACCACATCTTTATCTAAGAAGTTGTTGGAGCAGCCAATATCTTCTTGCAAAATCAAAACAATCCACAAATGAGAATATGCAAAATGAGAAAATATCGTAAGCATGTTATGTGATGTGAAATGTACAAATGAGCCTTGCTTATAAAGGAAAGGATGAAGAGGTGACAAGGTAGGAGTCAAAATTTGACTACCCCTCCAAGTATGAAACAAGTGTAGGACTTTATGGATAAGTGTTGAGAGACATTTGGTGAGTCTACATGGGGTGAGACAAAAGTCTAGATAACCTCTAAGTGATCTTAAGTGTAGTGTGAATAGGACTCCAATAAGTAGGATAAAATTTAACTAGTTTTATAATACCTCTTTTCACACTAACACCCCCTTGTAAGTGATACTTATGGAGTGAGATAAACACCAAAATATGAGTCTCAACAACAAGGCCTGGTAAGGTACTCATGTATGATAATGATCTCTCACAAATGAAGAAATATGAGAAAACCCAATGGGAGAAAAAATATTATCCAAAAGAGAGAGAGAAAGACAAGGATAAGACCTCCAAAAAATGTCCCATGAAGATAAGAACATGATGATAAAGAAATCCTAAAACATGTCAAAGCTATAAACTCTATCAAAGATGAACTAGTGCCTACTAGAATCAACAAACCTGCAAAAAATGTAGATCAAGATAAGAGATACAAAAAAATGCATGAGTGAACATATAGAGCACTACTCAGCCATGAATACACAGATAACACAAAGGAAATCAAACTTTGTGAAGTTGAAGATGCAGGTAGTACTATAATTCTAAATTATGATTAACAAATGTATGAGAGACCTATAGTACACACTACTAAAATGTACGTCATGATACTCTAGAAAAGTACTAGAATCACAAAACATGATCGATTGAAATAAACCCCCCATATGAGAGATAAAGATAGAAGGTATATGAGACCCCCCAAAAGTAGAAGGTTCCTCCAGTGCTCCATTGAAACCAAGGAAGCATTATCATAACACTATTATAATTCTCCCCTTAACACTAATGAGGAAGTAGTAAATTGGTAGACCAACTAAAATTGGACACAAAGGTGTGCACAAGAATTTAGACCCAACATTAGGTCCAAAAGAATGTACAAGGAATTGAAAAAAGGGTGTGCATAAAGGCACACACACATGAGGTGATAATTAGGAGGATCTATTGTTGTGATGGAAAATCAAGGCACTACAAAATCCCCATTATAATTTATAATTTAGTGTAACTTGTACAAAATTCCCTCCCTAAGGAACATATATTCAATTTTTGTGGCACTTTATATAAGTGCATTTATAGACTTATTTTTTGTTTTGATTTCTTACAAGTTTATGTTGTGTGGTGGATAATGAATACATATATCAAGTATGCTTTTCAAACCTCAAGAAACATGACAAAAAATGAAAAACGGGCCCATTATTCAAAGCATGACCCCCCTAAAATGATAGAATGATATGAAATTTTATTTTAACGCATTAGAGATTCCACAAAGTGGATTTGATATATAAAAACTCAAAAGATATATACTTATAATTTAAAATTTTGTAATATAGTCATAACAAATCAACACTACCACTGTGTAGATCTGAAAAAATAATGTAGTTTTAAAAAAAAGGGACCTAAAAAGGAGTTTGTATGAGCCCAAATGAGCCCTTTGAAGTTCCCAAAATGGGAATTATGTAGGGTGTCCTTTTGAGAATTTCAATTTTTTTAAAACTCATACATCATGCCACAAAAAAAACATACCACTAGATAGACAACAAAAACATATGCAGAATGAAAAAAAATCACTCAAAAAGACATTTATATGCTTGAGAATGAGGCTCTTGAACTTGAGCCAGAAATCAAAATAGGCCAATGATGAAGGGGTAAACTTGGGGATGAAAAATGATGATGTCAACTAACAAAATATCATCTAAACTAATAGAATATTTTTTGATTCTTGTAAGTGTACTAGCAACTGAAAATTGTATTTTTTAGTGATTAAAAATTCTTAAAAAAATAAAAAAATTATTGAAAAGAGTTCAACGTAGCATGTGGATCAAGAGACTAATGTAGTATGGTATGATGATCAGTTTAGTATGCTAGACAATATGGTCATATAGATCCATATGGCCCTTTGTGGCTAGGCATAAAAAAACTCAAAAAAACATGAATACCCAAGTGTTATATATCAAAAGTCATCTCTTAGGCCTCTTGAGCACAATTGTGACATTGATTTTGTTCCAGAATGCATTATTTAAAACTTGATTCCCATGAACCTCACAAATTTAAGAGTTAAAGGGATTAAATTTGTAAGCAAGTCCTTTGATACCGTGTTGGAACAACCAAGATCTTCTTGTGAACTCAAATCACTCCACACATGAGAATATGCAAAGTGAGAAAATATCATAAGCATGCGATGTGATGTAAAATGTACAAATGAGCCTTGATTATAAAGGTAAGGATGAAGAGGTGAGAAGGTAGGAATCAAACTCTAACTACCCCTCAAATTATGAAACAAGTGTAAGACTCTATGCACAAGTTTTGAGACACTTGTTGCATCTATGTATGAAAAACATCTAGATAACCTTTAAGTGAGCTTAAGTGTAGTGCGAATAGGGCTTTATTAAGTATGATAAAAGCTAACTAGTTTGATAATACCTCTTTTCACACTAACAATAATCACATGAGTGTGTATAGTAGTGTAGGTACACATGACATCGTTATAATATATATACAGTAACAATTAGGGGAATGAATATGTTCTATAATATGCTCCAAGGTATTTCAAGTAATTAAGTGCTTATTTCTACTACCATGTAGTCATAAAAAATGTTTGGTTGTATGGTGGGATCTCATGTATCCATTTAGGGGAAGTTGGTAAAAAACCTTTAACAAAGCCTTTTGCAAATACATCCAATGTGGTGATTAATCCATGTAGATAATTCATGTTTGGTATTGTGTGTGGTATGTTGATGTCATGGTATATTCAAGTTTTGGTTATTAGTGACTATTGTATTCCATTTGGTAGTTCAAAGATTAAAAGTGTTGGAATTCCATGATAATATCTTAGTGTCTAGAGCTACTTGCTTGTATCGATGGGATGAGATGATGTTGTTTGATGAGTTACATTGTAAAGTTGTGATACACTTGTGGATATTGCATATTGTATAATATAAATTGAGTTATATTTCAATAGAAAAATTATACTTAGAATTCTTTATATTAAGAAAATTATGCATATTTTATTGATATATTTTTTCTCAATTTAAAGGGATTTCTCCACATACATCTATGTCTCATGTTCATGTTTAGTGAGTACTTATACTATTTTTCTACCTTTAATACTTTTAAATGAATTGATATAACATCATAATTGTATTTTGTATCACATAGTATTAAGGTGTTCAATATCCTAATCTATTGGTCAAAATTAGAAATGATTATTTATTTCAAATATTTAGTATTATATTGTGATTGTTTAACATAGAAGCCATGTTTTTTATAGCAATATATGTGGATAGTTTAACCATTGATCTATTATAATTTTGAAAAATTCAAGAAAAGGTTCACTAAAACACATGTTTAAATGGTTCAAGTGAGACCCTTTGAAGGATCTTGTGAGAATATAGAGCACATGTATTGTACATGATTCATGTCACGAATGTCAAAATTTTTAAATTGAAAAATTCAATGGTTCAAGAAATGAGTTTAATGGAAGTTGAATGTGTTGTTGATTTTGGCTCTTAGAAACTCTAACTCTTCTAGGGTTTTCACACAAAAAGGAGAGTTAGGCAAAAATGCTAACTACTTCATTCAAATTATGTTATGTGCTAAAATTCAAAGTAAACTAAATGCAATAGAATGATCTTTAAAAAAATTATGAATACAAAACTAACATCTATATTATATTTGAAAACATAGTATTGTTTGCAAAAATGCTTTAAAGAATGAACAAAAATGCAAATTAAACTAAACAAAAGTTTGTTTCTTAGAATGAATGCACCTGGAAAATTGGAGAAGATTGGAAAATAGACTGGAAAACTGATGAAACTTGAATTTAGGCAGTAGGGACTCATTAGCCAACTAAATTGAATTAGTCCCGGATCAAGAACTACTTTTGCACATAAATTATTTTCTATGATCCGGGGACTTGGATGCGGATCTGACTCAAATCACGCACCTCGAGGAGGATTCATTTTCCATGCATGGTGAATCCCAGTCCACTTTCAAAAATTTTTGCAATTTCAAAAGTTTTTCCACACACCTTGACACACTGCACAACAATTCCACGGCAGAAACGACTTGGATCTTAGAAATTCATGCAAAGTAACTCAAAATTTGTTTGTCTAATGGGGGGATTTCCTTAGTCAAACCCCTAGTTGGGTAATTAAACCTTGAATGGAGAAAATTTTGCATAAACCCTAGCCTTAGATGTGTTAAAGACCAGGAAAAGCTAAGATGTGACAAAGATCCTATTCTATTGCTCTAGAATAAGACATGCAAGAATGATTTGTAAGATGCAAGATCTCAACCCTAGAAACCTTACAACACTTGGAAAATAGGAATGAAATGACATGCAAATGATAAATAAATAAGATGCAAACCTTAATCTGAAGATAAAATGAAAATGGAAGATGGATTCAATAGTAAACCAAGTCACTAGGTGTGATTGGGTGGCTAGTTGCACCTCTTCACCCTAGATTTCTGCATGATTCACCATAGGCATCCATCATCAATCCTTTGCAATGTTGGATCTTGACAAGAGAAGTGAGCTTCAAGACTTGCAAAAACCCTAGTTTGCTACACTAAAACTTCAACTTTTGCTAATGAAACTTGTTGTAAGAGACTTGACTTTATGAATTGCTCTTGAGGAATGATAAAAAGATAAGAAAAGATGATAAAAAGATGCCTAAAATGACTTGAAATGAGTATTTATAAGCAACAACACCTTATTTTCCCATTAATTAGACCTAAGAGGCCGACATTCACTGGAAATTAAAGTTAAATTGATTAAATTCTCGCTTAAATTTGAATTTTCCCTCAAAGGGGACTCATTTTCCACCCTTGGTGAATGGGTCCCACCAGAGGTGAGCCATTCACCCAAGGTGGTGAATGGGTCCCACTACTGCTGTTTGAAGGTA
>VDFB02058242.1:47039734-47205333 GCA_007258455.2 Sequoia sempervirens
AGAGAGAATGGGAGGGAAGGAGAAGTCAGGAGGGATAGAGAGGGAAGTAGAGAGAGTGAGAGGGGAGAAGGAGGGAGGGAGAATTAGGGACGAAGAGAGAGAGAGAGAGAGAGAGAGAGAGAGAGGTCTAGATCATAAGAGATAAACAATGAGTGAGATAGAGAGAGAAATATGATACAACTTTTTGATCACTAAAATTTGACCTCCTGATTACTAAAATGTGACATGTGATTACTGAAAGTTGACTGTCTAAAAAATTACAAGATCTTCCAAAAGCTATAATTTGCATTATAACTCATAGAAATCCAAAAACACTCTCAAATATCTTGAAACTACATACATGACATTTACATATGGATATTTACTTTCTTATACTTGAATGTTTATTTCATGTATATATTTTCATTGAAAGAGTAGGAGAAGAAAGAGAAAAAAAGAGAAAGAAAAAGAAGGAGAAATTTTTTAATGCAAGACAAAACTTGAATGTGTTATAATATGCTCACATTTTGTGCAATCACATAATGTGAGAGTGTTATAAAACACTCATGTTATGTGGAATCGAAACCATACTGTGAGCATGTTATAATGCACTTGTGTTATGGCTTGGTAATGATTGAGCCTAGGCTCTATCACTACCAACCTATAATGTAAGAAAAATTCATTACAATGTGCTTGTGTTTTGTCTATTTTGGGACCAAAAAGTGGAGTGACCACGTTTTGGTCTCCAATATTTTTGTACTTACCCGCATAATTAGGGCCAACTAGCATGGTAAGTAGAGTAGATAATATGAAAGGCCATGCACTCTTCACATCCACCAACATTTAGTTAGGATAATGACTTCTTAATTTAGGAGCTTCACATCACATGGCTTCATATGAAAATATTTTCTCTTTGTTTGGGCCTTGTAGTTCAACAAACAATCTAATGGGGAACAACACTTATATTAGTGTTTGTGATAAATGATCTATTGATATTGATGATGGGGTATTTCATGATATACTTTGTGTTCCTTCACTATCCTCCAATCTCCTTTCCATCTTGTTGGAAATTGGAAGATTGTCATTGATGTCAACATTAACATCAACATACATTTCTCACATTACTTGTATAGATCAATAGTTGCTCTGGTAATAAAGGTTTGATCTATGCTAATCTAGTAATGGAAGTTTGGTGATCTGGTATTTTGGTTTGGATTCTGCCCCAAAGAATGATATCTCTACAGGATTTTGTATATAGATTCATGATTGTGAGATTCATCTTATCTCAAAGTTTTATGATGATATGTGGATGTATTCAGAAGAGATGAGTAATAGTGTTCTATTTTGAGGATTACAATACACTTATGTATAGTGCATTGATGTGGGAGATTATGCATTTTCTCATGATTAATTGTTGTCTTGCAAAGCTAAAAATATGTTATTATATTTCATCTGAAGGAGAATCTGATGTGTTAACAATTTTTTGGGTTACACATTTGGTGAATTGCATATACATTTGAAGTATTTTTATGTTTTAGGTCTAACTCTAGTTGATCTAATTATGAATTTTGGTTAAGAAGATTAAATATGTGTTGTGAATGCTAAAAGAATCTATCTTAAGTATGTGCCAACCAATATCATATACTACATGCTTGTGTTGGGTGTGAAGATGAATATGTTTTGAGGATAAAGCCGACAGAGTTAGTTTTGATTTGAAATAGAGCTACTCTAATTAGGTCGACCTAATTAGTGTATGCGAATGTATACATTATATATATGTTTTTTTTTTAGAGGTGGTATATGGATATATATGATGAGAGATGGAGAAACATGATAAAGTAGTGAAAGTCAAAGAAATCATGAATGTATTGCTATATGGTACAAATGTACAAAACCATATGAATGAGTAGACAAAATTGTTGAGTACACTTTACAAAGAAGTGTTTTGTACTCGGTGTTTCATTGGAACTAAAATCAACACAAGGAAGGTTAATTCTATCTCATTTCACCTCCTAGTAGTGAGTCATACTCTATTTTGTAATTTACGTCAAGTAGTGAGCCTTCAAGGACAGTGAGTCCTAGCAGTGAGTCATTATAATATTCTATATTTGGATATATTATATTATGAGTTAACCCTCATCGTGGTTTTTCCCATTTTGGGTTTTCCACATAAAAATCTTGTTGTTTATGTGTCATGTTGCATTATGATATCTTTCATGTATTTTATTTCAATTGCAATTAGATATGTTTTAATAATTGAATGGTTTATAGCTGGATGGTTTAATAGAATATTGATTCACTCCCCCCTCTTAGTATTTTTGGTGTTCAACAATTGGTATCAGAGCCTGGTTCCTTTAGAAAATACTAACAACTTGAGGAAGATCTTGGAATTTGAACACATGGTAGATAAGAGAATTCTTATTCCTCTAGAAGAGTTTCCTGCTGAACATATTGAAGAAGACTGTATCCTAGATAATAATAGTGAACTTGAAATTGATCTTGAAGATCTTGATAGAACTAAAGAAGAAAAAAAATATTTGAAGGAAAGCCTCAAGGAAGCAAATTAGTGCATCAAGAAACCAAGGGAACAAATCAATAAATTCAAAGAAAAACATAGAGAAGTCAGTGATCAATTGAAGAAAGCAAATGAGGAAATCACCAGACTAGAAGATAAAGTGGAAGAAAAGAGGAGAATTGAGGACTATCAAAAAGTTAAAATTTAGAGCAATACTGATGAATGCATCAAGATTGAATAAGAAGTGGTAAATTTAAGATTAGATCTATAGAAAGCAAGGTCTCATGAGGAAAAATTCAAAACAAGTTCTACGAGGCTAGATGAATTGATTGTAGTAAAAAAACCTTCTAAGGAAAAAGGTGGTTTGGGAATTGAAGAAGGACAAAGTTCAAAGACAAATCAATCCCCTAACAAGGTTGAAAATCAAAGGAAGAGTCAAGGAAATGGTAAAAAAATTAAGAATCAAAGAAGCAATACCAAGAGGACTCCTATCAAACAACCTAATGCTTAAAGCAAATCGGGACACTTTGCCAAAGACTGTAGAAGTAGAAATATGAAAAAGGACTATCCGATAAAGAGATATGAACCAATCCCTAATGTTAATCTAGAAGTTCAATATGTGAGTATGGTTATTGCACACTTGATTTTTGGTGATAATGATGTTTTTGTCGCTACAATTGACATAGCTATAGAGATGATTGAGAAATGAACTAAATATGATCTTCGTGAGTTGCTCCAACAACAACTATTAGAGAATTTGAATGATATCAAGAAGAAGTGCACATTTGGGTATGGAACATTAATAATATTCTTAACCTTCTACTTTATGAGGGAAGTTCCTGCTATAGGAGAAGTTGTTTGGGTGAATATCAAACTGATTGCATATCAAATTAGAGATATAATGAGAAATATTGGAGATTTGGATGCACAAGGTGATGCTCTTGCTGCATTCTTTGGAAAATTTTAGAGAAGAATGAATAAAAGGCAAAGAATTCCAAGAAAGCTAGTGACAAGATATAAGAATGACATAACCTTTCTGGTATCTATTGATTACTGTATTATCAAGGTGGTTGAACCTAGAAACATATGGATTCCTAAGCTAGGCTATGTGATTAAGAAAGATTATGTTGTTGGCTATATTGAAAGATTAATTAACATCCCTAGAGATCCTAGTAGACCAAGATTCAAAGGTTATACAAAAGTGGATCTAGAAATTGAAGAGAAATCTTAGTTGGCACAAGAAAAAAGGCTAATTGGGACAAATATAGAGGAGTATGTGAGAGAATATGGCCTATCAAGGGCTATAATAAGAAATGCTCTAGAAAAAGTAGAAGAGATCTTTGGTAAACCAATAACTGCCTCTAAAGAAAATATAAAATCTACTAAGGTTCATGCACTAATAGCTCAAACAAAGCCCGCTCCAAGAAAACTCAAGCAGCTAGCCAAAAGAAAGGTACATTTTTAGTTAGTTCCTAAAGTTGACAACTCTTCATAGTCCATTATGGAAATCACAAATGCATTGACTGATTCTTTTAAAGAACTAAGAAGACAAGAAAATAGTGAAATGGTTACTTGGGTTAGGGGAAAAGGATTGTTGGAAATTAGAGAAAGATGCAGGTCTACATGTAACAATGCTCTTGAGAAACTAAAAGAAGTTCAAGATTGTGAAAAAAAGGTGAGAAATCTATTCTCATTCTATTGGGCATGGTTTGATGTGACTCAAAGATTCAAAGATGTTGAGGACACAATTGAGACGCAAATAAAATATGCATCTAACACTTTTGATCCAACTAGATAGATCAGGATGCTGAAACTTGGTTTGGTCTGGCAAAGCTACATGATGAATATCTCACATTGCACAAGGAAAAAAGGAGAAATGATTGAAAAATATGGAAAGATTAGAGACCTAATAAAAAATTAACTACACACCCATCTCTTATGCTCTTTCTCTTGCTGATAGAATCTTGAACTCAAACATCACTCCTAGAACTCTGGTTGAATGGAAAGATATCCTTGTCAAACTTGAGTGTCTATGAAAAGCCTTGAAAAAAGAAAAAAAACTATGGGATGAAAGAAAGTCTTCATCGACAAGTACTCTCACAAACTTCAAGAGAAAACCACCTATGGTTAATTACTCATAGTTACTATTTTGGATGTACTCCTAAGGGGGAGTATTTAGGTACGCAAAGGGAAATTGTTAAAGTATTTTGGTTAGTTTCAAAGGGGTAGATGGTAGTTGTTAGAGTATGTAAAATATATTTTATCCTTTTCCATTGATGTCAAAGGGGGAGAGGATACCATGTGAAAAGGAGAGAAGGAAGAATACCATTCCATTAGGGGAGAGAGATGAAAAGAATAATTTTGTTCTTGATGGTTTTCACATCATGTGTTTCCATCAATGACAAAAGGGGGGTTGTTGGAAATTAGAAGATTGTCATTGATTTTAGTATTAACATCAACATACCTTACCCACATTACTTGTATAGATCAAAATTTTCTCTGGTAATAAAGGTTTAAACTATGCTAATCCAGTATTGGAAGTTTGGTGATCCAATATTTTTGTCTAGATTCTACCTCAAAGAAAGATATCTCTATAGGATTTTTTATATAGATTCATGACTGTGAGATTCATCTTACCTCAAAGTTTTATGATGATATGCGAATGTATTCAGAAGATATGAGTAACAGTATTTTGTTCAGAGGATTACAATACATTTTTGTATAGTGCATTGATGTGGGAGATTCAACATTTTCTCATGATTAATTTTTTTGTCTGAAGTGCGAAGCTTAAGATAAGTTATTATATGTCATCTAAAGGAGAATCCAATGTGTTAACAAGTTTTGGGGTTATACGTTGGCAAATTGCATATATGTTTGAAGTCTTTTGATGTTTTAGGTCTAACTCTGGCTAACCTCATTATGAATTTGGGTTAAGAAAATTAAATATGTGTTGCAAATGCTAAAAGGATCTATCTTACGATAGTGCCAACCAATATCATATATTACACGCTTGTGTTGGGCATGAAGATGTTCAAATATGTTTTGAGGATAAAGTCTACAGAGTTAGTTTCAATTTGAAATAGGCATACTCTAGTTAGGCCAACCTAATTAGTGTATGCAAATGTATACAATATATATATGAACAAATTTTTGGGAAGTGAGATATGGATATAGATGATGAGAGATAGAGACACATGATAAACTAGCGAAAGTTAGAGAGATCATGAATGTATTGTTGCTATATGGTTGTAATGTGTAAAATCATATGAATGAGTAGACAATATTTTAGTACACTTTACAAAGAAGTGTTTTGTATTTGGTGCTTCATTGGAGCTGATCTCCAGCACAAGGAAGGTGCATTCTATCTTAGTTCACCTCATGGTAGTGAGCCATACTTTATTTTATAATTTACTTCAAGTAGTGAGGCTTCAAGGATAGTGACACCTGGTAGTAAGCCATTGTAACATTCTATATCTGGATATATTATATTGTGAGTTAACCCTCACCATGGTTTTTCCCATTTTGGGTTTTCCATGTAAAAATCCTAGTGTTTCCGTGTCATGAACATTGCATTATGATATCTTTCATCTCTTTGCTTTCAATTGCAGTTAGATATGTTTTAATAATTGAATGGTTTATAGCTCAATGGTTTAATAGAATACTGATTCACCCCCCTCTTAGTGTTTTGGGTGTTCAACACATCTATCTTATTGCACATAGTGGGGTAGGTAAGACTATTGATTTCACATTTGATCTAGTGCTTATTAGAGACTTCCAAAGTAGAGAGATTATTATAGTCATGATGGTTGATCATGCATCTCAATTGTATTCCTTCTCATATTTTATTCCAAATGATCTTGTAGTACCATTGAGTGGTTTACATTCTTGTGCATCTAGGGTGGATCAAATGTCTAAGGAGAAGTTTTGTCACTTGAACCTATGTGGTTCATGAGGCTTGTATTGAGATTCCATCTCCTCCACCTCTTACATCTTTAGAGAATAATTTAGTTCAATGGGATGTTATAATTCTTTAAGTCTCAACTTTGTGGAATGACTTTTTTTAGACATTGTAGAGTTATTTGTTGAGTAACAAATTGCAAATATTAACACACATATTATCAAATTTTCATTATGTTTGGAGGTTGTTCTATAGGTATCTTCACAATTGTTTGGATGTACTTCATTTGATATGGTATATTTTGATTTAGACATGTGGACACTTGAGCAGTTTTCTAAGGGAAACATCATGAGACCTTTTCTCAGCTTTCATGGTTTTGCTAGGGAACCTTTTAGACTCCCTAGATTTGTAACAGACAGAGTTTTCATGTTGGAGGAATGCCACCAGGAAACCCTTGTCAACAACACCTATGGCGTCAGAAGGAATAAGATAGAGATATACTCACTTCCCCTCACAATTTCCAATATTCAGGTAACATTGAACAAGCATAAGGCCGAGGGTGAGCTTACAAATCTACTAGCGGCCTTAGGCTTTGTTCTCATTTGTGACATGTGGGACTACAACTCGACAAAACACTTCACCTTGAAATATGAAAGTCGGGAGTATTTTGATAGGAGGAGGAATCCAACCCAGGAAAGGTCAAAATTATATATTGACTTGGCTTGCATTCCACTCAAATGACCAAAATGGCTGAATTTCTATGTGCCACAGGCGGAGTACCAGAAGAACATCTTGATGGGTAAATCCCTCAAGATGCAATTAAAGTGCATGGGATGGTTGGAAAGAAAGAAGGTAGAATTCTGGAGGTTTCGATAAGAGATTAAATGCCCCAATGCCCTATTCAAAGATTTTCAGCCACACGACGAAAGGTTTGAGGACATTTATGATCAAGAGGCCAAAATTGACAATAGTAATTTAGAGACGCATCATGAGATATCAGAAGAGTAACTCTTGCATCGTACCTCTCATTCTTAGGAATTGGATAGGAGAGTTTCAAGGAAAAGGGACTCACAAGTCATGAGCTTTGCCAATGCTCAAAGCAAAGGAAAAAGGACTAGATGGTCCCTAAAAGGGTTCGCTACAGTTGCTGAGGGCCAAGTTTTAGAGGGATCAACCACCATCAGATCAGAATGTACCAGTTTTGGTCATGCAAAGAGAAGATGAGTCTAGGATCTAGGTGCACCTGATGCATCGGCCCGAGGGGAAGAAGAAGTAGAGTCTATTCTACAAAATGTTTTGACTGCTGTGGCCCAGGTAAGTTTCACTCCCTCTCTTCTTCCTACCTTTGCATCTCTAATTACTCCTCTACCTACTTTCATGGAAAGGAATCCTTCATCCTTAGACCCTAAGCTAGTAGTCTTGAATACACCCACTGCCATTTTTAATGAACTTTCTAAAGCAACCCTGTGTGTCGAATGAGTAGCATTTGCTTCAGCCACTATTGGTTCTTTGATCGCCCTATCAAGGGCCCCCATTGAAAGAGCATAAAATTTCATGTTTCCTGTCACTCCTAGTCCATCCGCTTCTAGGAAGGCACCTCTCCTTCCACCTATTTCACTTTTCACCCTGATTGGTTTTTCCCCTACCCAATCTCAATTTGGCATCCCGCCTTTTTTCCATGATAATGCTCCATTTTTCTTCCCTGCATGCTCATGCATTCAAAGTTTCTCCTTCAATCACCTTGTTTAAAATCCCACTTAGTGCTTCCATCACAACACAAAGTATTGTTACCCCTTAGAGTCTCCAAGAGCATTTCAATACAACCAAGCACAACCAACAAGAAAGAAAAAATAATTGTTAAAGAATTCCATGCTACCAGCTACTAAGAAGATTGAAGCTTGCTTCAATGAAGAGTGAAATTCTATACTGATCACTACCATGAAGCCACTCGTGTCCAAGCCCGAGGGACAAATTTAGATGGAGGACTACGAAATCAGAGCTATGGGCCTAGATTTGAATGAAACTTGCTTGTGCGACAAAGTGGTCCTAGCTAAGGCCACCCAGAAGGTGGCATATGAGGACTATGAGAGGCCGGATAGAAAGTTGAAGAAGTGCAAGGCAAAGTTGATAAACATAAAAGAAATAGTGAGCAAACTGCAAAATGAGA
Organism: Sequoia sempervirens; assembly: GCA_007258455.2. NCBI lineage: Eukaryota > Viridiplantae > Streptophyta > Pinopsida > Cupressales > Cupressaceae > Sequoia > Sequoia sempervirens. Next base: position 47,048,294 of record VDFB02058242.1, read on the forward strand.
TCTGGGCTAGAGATGTCAAGATGGCCCGCATAAGGAAAACACAAAGTCAGCAAGGAGAGACATCCAAGTTGCTTGCAGAAGCCCAGGGTGAACAGGTTCAACTCTATGCTGAAATTGAAAAATTGAAAGTTAGTTGGATACTGAGCACTAGACAAATGTAGAGATCAAGCATGCTCAAGAGAACATAAGAAGAGAGTTGGATGGTATCTAATCTCAAGCTTTCGATGATCTACAAAAGGCCCAGGTGGAAGCATACAAGTAAAAACAAGAGATTAGAAGGTTGAGCTTGGAATTGATGAACGCCCTCAGAGAAAAGAGTCAAATGGAGGAAAGTGCAAGAGCAAGAGAGGCTCAATTCAATCAAGAGCTAGCTACTGCACAAGGGTTTGGGACCCTCCCAATATTGAAGAAGTTGATTTCTATGCATTGGGAGAGGATCACAATTGTGGTTGCCATTCTTGGGTCTGCTTTACAATTCTTAAGGGATGTACAAGAATTAAATGTGAAGGTCAGCCCGATGGCCGATCAATTTCTGCAGATATGTACTCCCTCAATGGAAAAATTGCAAAGCCTAATTTCTAGGTTGTGTGTGGCCACAAATGAGGCCTTGAAAGGTGCATGGTTTCCCAATAGAATAGCCACCTCCATCAAAGCAAATGAGATCATCAACTTCCACAAGATCGTGAAAAGGTGCAAAGAGTGCCAAACGGTGCTAAACAAGTGGGTCAATAAAATCAAGGACTTCGGTGTCCTAGTTAGCTTTGTGCTACCTCCTCTTCTTTCACCGAATGGAGATGTGCTGATAGTTGAGCAGGTCACGGATGTAATCTTACATAAGGTTCAAACTTCTATAGAACTCCTAAGTTCAAGCACGATTCCCACCATTGATGATATTGAATGCGAGATCCATCCTCTTTCTCGACTCTATTATCACCTCAGGGCAGTTTCTAAAAGATGGGGATTTGTTTCTTTCAAGGAAGTCTTTTATAGACTCATCTATACTCTCATCTGACCGACTGATGCAAATTAGGAGGCAATGTATTCCACTTTCCTCAAACTCCAAGAATTACTAGAGGCCTAGGTTCGTGCCTCTGCAAGTGAAGGCCCCCTGTGAGTCACCAGAATTGTGAAGAATTTTTTCCTTAATCATTTTTTTATTTTTGGCTTTTTTATGTTTTTTTCTTCGAATGTGTTGACACTCAAGTAAAGTTGTTTGGAAAGGTTTGTAATGCACCATGTGGTGGCTGCACGACTTTCATTTATCTCCTTCCTTTTAGGAGAGGGACGAGACACATGTCAGCTCGGCGAAGATTTTCTCAAGGAGTAATTTTCACGAGTCTGAAGATTTTTGCCCATTTGACATGTCATCTCTTTGTTGCAGGTAGTTTGTGTTTCTATAAAATGATGTCTTTTGGAAATTTTCAGAGCTTGGTAGGCCCTTTTTTGTTTTCAAGACTGAGGCTTTGAGTCAGTGTTGTTGGGTTATGTGGCTAGTCAACTAGACTTTTTCCATGTTGTTTTCTAGGATCTGATTGCTTTCAGATAACTATCTTTCCTAAATATCTAAAAGGAATTAATGTGGTAGTTGGAAATTGATGAGAAAATATTGGTATGATGTAACTAAAGATATATGATTAGATCATGTGCTATCAAATTCTAACATTTGGAAACAACTACTTTTGTGTTGTGGTGGTGGTATTCTCTTTTTCTAGCTATAAATGAGAGGTGGCGACAAAACGAAGGGCTTGGTTCCAAGTTTTAGTTTCCTTTGTTGAGGAAAAAGTTTCTTTAGTTTTCTTAAGTTATAGAACTATTTTTAGAAGTAGAATTGCACAACTGCTTTTCTCTAGCATGTTATATTGTTTATGCTCAAACTATTATTGGATTAGCATTCAACCTCTATTTTAAAGTTCATTTGATATTTAAGCACAAATTGTTTGGAAGAAATCTTTGAGATTGTGCATGTATGGCATTTATCAAGCTTTCCTTCTTTATGCTTTCATTTTGAATAAAATATTGTGCCAAGCTAAATTCAAATAGTTTAAGTTTTTGATTTCCATGTTGTAGGCTTATATGGTAGGATAATAACTTGTGAAACTTGGATTTTGTCTGTGGAATTCTCTATTTTTCTGAAGGGTTGTTGTTAAATATTATACTGTGTTGTAAGAAGACAGATAGTTTATGCAATTTCTGAATGTATTTCTATTAACCTTCAAAATATTTATGTTTGATCAGACCTTAATGAACATTACCTAAGGGGAGATTTGAAAGACTGCACTGTGCTTGTTGTTAGCCTTTGATGTTTGTTCTCTTCCCAACAATGAAGGGTTGTGGCATTCTGTGTCTAAATATATCATTCATAGGAAAGATTGGGTTTGAAATGTTGTAAAATCTTTGGCGTATCGCCATTTTTAAGTTTTATGTTTACATTTCCTTCTACCCTTTTCTCCAAAACTCAAACAAGAGTCATCTTTCTATAAAAATACCAGAGGTATTCAGTGAGGCACAAATTAGTCCCCCACTCGTTGAATTTCCCATAAGACTGTTGAAGAGGCATAAACTTTGATGATCAATAGTATGAAGCAACAACAAGGTAGAAGCATACATTTTCAAAGGAATATTTAGAAGAAAAAAAAAAGGAAAAGGAAATGGGGGATCAAGCCTTGACTATTTGTCCAACACGATGTGGATGAATCCTTAGCTGTTTTTCCAAAAACTGTTTATAAGTGGAATGTGATGTCCACTTTGCAAACAATTTTACGCTCACACGGGCTATTAGAATCCAGTATCCACTAGGTGAGCCCCTAGTGAGACACATACACACACAGTCGATATGCACCCACACAAACAAACAAGTGGTTATAGGAAACACTAGTAGAATTTGGAAAATAAATGACTACGAGACTAAAAATTTTAGTCACGTGACTAACACTAGTAGAATTTGGCAAATAAATGACTAATTTGATCATCATAAGTGACTAATTTGGTCATCGGGTAAAAATGACTAAATAAATGACTAATATTAGACAAATAAAAATGACTTAAATAAATGACTATTACTCCTCTATTCTTTTTTCTTTTGAATTTGATCATAATCCATAGAGCTTAAGCCCCCCTCATGGGACCCCTACCTAAATGGGGCATTTCGCTGCCTAGGTTGCTTGGTGCACCAAAAATACCTATTGTGTGGAAGGCATTGCCTCTCGGTGTAGTCTTAAGACCTTCACATATTTTATAATTTTTTTTAAAATTTACATTCTTTAACTTTTATTACTCATTATGTTAATGAATCATTAATGTTTTTAACTATGATTTGAAGCCAATTTGATTTTCTTGTTGTGTTAGCATGTCAAATGTATCAAAGAGCAATTGTGGTCAATTTCACTAATAAAATATGATTTAAACAATCCAATTGCATTTTGAGGGCTATCTTGCAGACACTTTCATTTCAAAAGGTCAAGTAGTTATTTCTAGAAGCAATTAGATTCAATTTACATGGATTGCAGAAATGTAATGTCTAAAAAAAGTAATTATTTCTAGAAGCAGTTCCTTAAAAACATAAGGTCAAGTAGTTATTTCTAGAAGCAATTAGATTCAATTTACATGGATTGTAGAAACGTAATGGTCGAGTCTACTGAAAATGAATATTTTTCCCTTATAAATAAAATTTTTTCCCTAAAAATGACGATTGATTTATTTCTATCTTCACTTGCTCATATACTCGGCCATCTTAATAATGCGAAATATAAATAACAATGATCACTTTTGGCACTACTACATACAAAAGGGATTTAAGACAAAATATTAATTTTGTCTTAAATATATATTTTATGTTTAAATTATATTTTTAATTTTCTAATTGTCTTAAATTAAGACAATAAAAAAAATACCTTTCTAAAATAAAAAAATTATTTCCCTCCCCTCAATTCATTTTCCCTCCCTTTCGACATGCATTTTATTTTCCCTTACCCCTGTGTATACTCGTTCATGGCTGCAAATTTTGTTGAAAAATCATGATCATTGTTAGGAAGGGATAGTCACACATTTAGAAGGGCATGGCGTCCCTCCTCGTCGTTGTCCAAGGTCGAAGGTCAAATACATGTAATTTACTTTGTAAAAAAGATGCAATTTTGTCATTTGAGGACTGGACATTATTCCTCTTCCTTTTCTTCAGTCTCATTGGTTGCTTTCCTATTTTTTTCTAACCAATTTCTCCATGCTCAACCCACAATTTCAGTAACTTGTAAGATTCAATTGAAAATAATCAACACAAATTTTCCTTCAGGGCATCAAATCCCCATTGAGGGAAACTCGTGCATAACAATGAAAGGTATGTGCTAAGGTATGATATTTTTTTTTCCTTTCATGCTTTGAGATTATTTCAAATGGGATAATTTATGGTTTATACACAGAAGATATTTAATCCACGAGGCCATTGGGTTTTTTTTAGGGAGGGATTTATGAATCAATTCATGATTTTATCTGAGATGGTCTCTTAGGAAGATGCTTTTCCTACAAGAAACCCTTGTGGTTACCCTATTTTCTCAATAATATTGACCATTGCATCAATGATAAAAAAACCATATTGCCCATCATTTGTGTGTTTCTTTTAATTGATTGATGTTTTATTGAATATATGTGTGCACAAGTAATTGTTGTAGACCTCATGATGTTGAATTTGTTTATGGTTTGTTTCTAGGGTTACTGTGCTAGCTCAAAATTGTTGGTGTTTCTGAGTTCTCTCCCTTGAAGATCTGTTTAGGAGTAGGATTCAAAATGTTAGGAATATTAGAACATTGCAGTCCCTGAAGCACACCATCAGAAAAGTGGGCACAATCTCAAGAATAGAGATGTTTTTTCATCTTACATCTGCTCAATGCTAGCTCATTTCCCTCTCAAGTACTCTATTTTTGGGGCTATTTATAAACACATAACTACAACCTCCTTTTCAATAGCAACATCCCATTAACTAGTTATAAGTCCAAGCTATACCATTGCAAACAATTATTGTACCAACATAGTAAAACAAATTTGTTTAAAAATATGCATAATAGAAGAATAATCAAAAGTCTTAGCCAATTGCATTCGCAAGAAAAGAACCATCCATCTGATTGAGCTGCCATACTCCAAGGTTGAAGTTCCTTTCTCCTCAAATTTCTCATCAGAAGTTTAAAAGGAGAAAAAAACTAGCAGTAAGATAAAGGAAATGGAATTTTTTTTCTCAAATTCCAATTATTGCATGAAGTCCTACATTTTTTCTAGTTTGACTTTGGATTGGAAAGGCTTAATGATCAAATTATAACTCAGCTAATTCAAACACCCAAGTTCAAAGCTCTTGTGCACATAAATTTTGCAATAGAATTTTGTAATGTGTTATCCTTGTTTTTTACCTTGAAATTTTTTAAACTTTCTATGTTCATTAAAAAGATGTGTCATCAAGTTGATTTCCTATAAGTCGTGTTGGTGCTCCAAGTTACATGTGAATTTTCTTTGTCACCTCAAATTGATCAAGTTGAAAACATTAATGTCTGTCTTGATACGTCTTGGTCACAAATGTTCTCAATTTTTTTGTAGTGTCAAATTGCTTATCAAGTCAAAGTTTTCAAACATTGATCATAGTTGCAAGTGTGATAAGTTGAGTCATAAAATCTTGTCAACTTGATAGCCTATGTGGAAATGATTGTGTTGATTAAATCCCAATGGAAAAAATATAAGTTTTCTATGTAGTGACAAGTATACCACCTTAGTGTACATCTTTGCATCTTTATTCTCCCACAACTTGCAATTTCATGAAGTCACAAAATGACTCAAAAGGTTGAAAGTAGGTCTTTAAAGGGATCTTTGAGGTTCAAACATGTCAATTTTAAAATATATCAAGTCCGAGTTCATATACAATCAATCCACAAGTGTGAATTTACAATCAACTGTCAGTTTGACACATGGTCACAAGCCAATTTCAAAGAACAATTTTATTGAATTTTCCAAATTTTGATTACATGATTAATCAAATCACATAATAGGAAAGAATGTGCAGTCATAATGTTTACTTTGCATTCACAGTAGAGCTTTAGAGTGTTTGCACAGAGTCATTGGTGGATATTCACAAGTTGGTTTATGCAGTAGGGTCACAAAGTGTAACGTTTTCATAGATTTGCAAGTGCTCGAAGTTTATGTGAGAATAAAATTTTATAGGCTAAGCTAATCCTAATGCAAGATACAAATTGATTTGCAATTATGCAACGTACTTTTGAAGACCCACTTAACTTTAAATGGGCGGATAAGTTTTATGCCTAAACAACTAAAAGTCCACATACTTTGTAATTTGAAAAAAGGTGGACTTGACATGCATCCATGTACAACTCACCAAAGTCCTTATGTCCTATTTCCCAAAACTCTGCAATATTTATATATTAAAATACAAAGGGTAGACAAACAAATTTGGTGAGCATATGAGCAAAAAAGTGTAAATTCCCCACGTCCTTCCACACTCTGAATTTCATCTGCAGAGAGAATATCATCTGCACATGTCGTAAGCCATGCTAAGCAAGACTCTGATATAAATTTTCTAGGAAAAATCATCATGGTAGCTTGTAGCTTCTCTCTATGATATTTCCACAACTGTACCTCATTGTCTAGGTTTGGAATCCCACCAAATAACTATGATCCAAGTGGCATTGCCAACATAGTCTTATAAAAAAGAGGCAAATCGTTTAGAACCTCCAAGAAGAGTTCCCCAGCTTGACATAGCGTTACTTATCTCACATCTCTCTAGAATCATATGTACATGTTTAGGGTAAACCATAGGTACATGTTTAGGGTACTTCAAAACATTATTGAGGTCCCCTTTAGCATGTTTAGTGCTCTGAATGTGATTTCTTTGTTCTAAAATGTGGCAGGATTTTAATACAGTTACAATATTGTAATGATCATTCAAAGATTACATATGAGTTTGTGCAATATGATTGTGCATAGCTAAGCATGTTTCTCTCTGCAATACACTAAATTTGATAAATTTTAATGATCTAGTTACAACTCAGTATTTTCACTTTCACTGCTCCTCACTCCTGTCAACTTGACTCTATTACCCAAAAATAGGCATAGGTCTAGGTTTAATTAGGCTCAATCAATTTAAATCAACATGAACAAATCTAAAACCATTATTAGTTTAGTTAGTTAATGTAGTTCACAGTTTCACCATTTTCCAGGAAATAGTCTTCATGAACTTTTGTGAATCGTGTATCTTGCTTTCACCTTGCACTCATTGCAACTATGTTGAATAAGCTATATAGAGGTAGTAAGATAGCTAGTTTCTCTCAGCCTAGTGACAAATTTTGGGATTGAATCAACAATGGGGTTTAGCTACCAAGTCATTAGTCTTTTCATATTTTTTCAACCTCTAGGAATACCCTCTTGAGCTTAAGTTGAGCTCAAAGTGTAGGAGAGAGTACCCCCTCTGTTTGAGTTGACCTTCAAACCTCAATGGTCTATTGATGAATGAATTTCACTTTCTTAATGACAACCTTGGCCTTGTGAGTGAAGTTTAGTTCTAAGAAGTGAAGTAATGATCTTGGGACACAATAGGCATAATGGAAGGATCCTCTAGCAATGGTGGTGAGATGGTACCCACTCAATCCTTAGCTTTCTCCACTTCCTCTTTGTCACTTGTAATCATTGACAAGAACTTGGAGCTCTCTTTTGAATGGGGAACTGGTTACTATTTGCAATTTCCTCCAATGTCTTTGCATTTGCAGACTTGTTCCCGTGCTATTTTTTTGGCCCACAATTAGCTCTAGTTTTTTGGATCTATGTTTGGGAAATTGTTACAATATTTGTAAAGCACAAATGATCTTTCTTATCTTCCTCAAGTCCTGAGCATCTGAATTCCCCTCATCAGACAAAAGAAAAAAACCTTTAGAGATTTAGAATATGGATTAATTAAAATGTCTATCTGATCTACTGTGTGCTGACTTGATCCCCTGTGCTGATTTCCATCCTTATGAACTATCCTCCACAACTGAATTGAAAATGAACCAGGAAGCTTGGATGACTTGTGTTCAATGATCTTGTGTTTGAGTTTATTGCAATGAAAACATTTGACTGGAAGACCTTCATAATTTAGAATTTGAGTCCAAAAGCCTCTGTTTGAAAGAATGTCAATATAATGGTGCAATGGTTTGGAAAAATCAATGTAAACACAAACCCTGATGAAGGTACTTTATGCACCATCATACTGGGGGTCAAATATCACAAATTAAAACCGTACTGGGAGTTTCCCTAATAGAGTTGATTTAATGCATTTGATAGTTTCCCCCCCTTCTTTAACTCCTCTACAAGTTCAAAGAAAATAAATATGCTTATAAGTTATAACATGTCTTCTTTGGAAGCAGTTTGTTGCAAACAAATTTGAGAAGATTGTTACAACATATTTATTTTGCAAAAGAGAACATCAAAGCTTCTACAATAAATATTACTTTAATGGTATCTTTTGATGTTGCCAAGAGATGCACACATTTGAATTGCCAAGTTAAGGTCATATGCTCTCTAATGGTTTATGGTTTTAAATTATACTGGAGTATGCTTATGCAGTTGCTTTTAACTTGATAACAGCACGTGTATTCCTAATATTTTTATTATTGGACTTCAAAAATATGTTAAAAATTAGAATTCATTTGATGATTATGTAAACATGTTTTGTTCTTGCAGAGACCAACTTTGTTTCCTGGTGGTTTTATGGCTATTGTCAAGTATATTTTACTTATCATCCTCACTGTAGAGTTAGTTGCACTCTCATTATACAGTTTGAATATATGATGCAATATAAAGATCATTTTATTTTTGGTGTAAGCTTCACTTCAATAACTTTCATTGATTAGAAATTATCTATTTGAGTTTATATTACTCAATTATAAGACATTTAGTTACTAGATTCTAAGCATCTTTTATAGAAAAATTCAAATAAGACTAGAGTAGGTATCTTTTTGATGTTGACAACCATTTTCAACAGGTGAGCATGTTGGAATGTGGGTTTACACATCTTCTATCTCAGTTTTAAGTAATCAGATTTAAAAAAAATTATACCAACAACAACATCAACAATTGGATGAAGTATGAATGAAAAATAAGGCTTGCAATAATAGGCATGCATATTAAAAATTAAACAGACACTAAGGAATGGAAAATAATCCAGATTATTGCAAAGCACTTGGCATGTCTACTCAACATTTTATGGAGCTATATGAACTTAAAAATTTATGTAAAATTATTCTTTGAACAAATTCAAAAAATTGAAGGACCAAATAGCTACAAGGTTTATACTTCTCTTCATCAACCCTGACAAGATGCTTAAAATGCCACCTACACAAAATTGTACAGTATGAAAATCTTCAAAATGGACCATCCTATAATCTATGATAGAATGGATTAAAGTAAAGCATTTGTGATGGCTAACAGATGGAAAGTTATTAACAATGGAATGACTTTTAAAGAAAGGATGGAATGACCTTTTTATTTGGGAAAATTGTAGATAAGATGCAAAAACAGTTCATCATTTATTTCTTAATGTTCCAATACACAAAAAATATAGAGAACACTTGCAATAAAATTCAATTCTATTCCAACCAAAACAAAAGATAGTAGAAGGGAGACTAAACATAGATAGAGTCGAAGAAAAAATTACAGGTCTTGAGTATTCTGCATAAAATTACCCTTGGTTTGTATTCTTGTATATTTGGGTAGAGAGACATAATAAATTTCAAGAACTCCAGTGGCATTTGGCAAACAATAGTCAAATTGGTGATAAATCAAGTACAAAGCACAAGGTGGATTTATGTACAAAATTTAATTAGTAAGATATCCAACTTGTTGGATCATATTGTTATCACCAATACACCCATTTTCTTACAAAACTTATGTCACATGGCCCAATTCCTGAACTGTGGGATTCTAGTCAAAATGCTATAGTTCCTTTATTTTTTGTTTTACTTTATGTTCCCTATTCCTGACATGTTTTTTAGGTTCCCTAGGATATATAGATTGACTGGGTACACGACATATATCTTATATTATTTTTAACATAGAAACATACATTAATGAATTAAATCAACCAATGACATCATTGTAAATCAACTTATACTCAACTTAGATTTATAGATATTTATTTATGCAATCATCACATACATTAAATTTTGTTCTTAAGTACAAAGCAACTAAAGAAATATGAATTTGCATATAATTTACTAATATGAGAATTTAACAATCTAAAGTACCTAATGTTATATGATAACAAAAACTTGTAAATTGTTGTTTTACATGTCTTCACAACTTTAAACTATTTTTTTAACGTTACAAAATAATAATATTACTGATATAAATTCAATCATAAATCTGACTACAATACTCTAAAAGATTTCTAACAATTTTATAGAGTTATCAACAAATCCAATTTTGTTTCCATTACTCAATAAACCACACTGTGTTGTAATTTGTCACACATATCCTGCATATATTTCATCAAGAGAGTATGCATTTTTATTAATATAAATAATTTCAACCAAATAAATTGTATTCCAATATACCTGACAAATTTTAGGAAAGAAGTAAAGTTCATAAAGTAGCATCACCTACAAGTTCTTAGGGGAAAGGGCATCATAATGGTCGATTCCACAAATAGATATAAAGTCATGGAAAATACTAACCTAAGAATTGGACATTCTAGAAGGTGACTAACATCTTCTTATGGTGATTCATTTACATTGTCAAACCAGGGAACATATACTTGAAATGGAGCGACACTGTATGTGCACTAAGAACCAGTTTCAGTCACAATTTACCAGAAATAAATGTGTGGAAGAAATTCTACTTATGCTATAGGAATGTAATGTAAAGTCTTCTTAAATTAAGCATAACTTAATCAAAGCAGAAATAATGACAACTATTACTAAGAAACAAACTATGAACTGGCCTTATGTTGCAGGAACAAACACAGGGATGGATTCCCAATGCTGCAGGAACAATATAAGACTAAGTTTGCATTGCAACCTTCAAGAATGAAATCTAACTTATAATCAACAAGAGATAAATAACTAACTACAGATACTCACTAAGTGGCCCCCCTTAGCAAGCATCAACCAGTTTATGCAAGAATTGAATTCAAAACTTCATCAGCTTTTATTCATAAACTTGGAATCATATACATTGATTGTTTTGCTTGTAAGAAAACTAACACAAAACACTTATTCTCATTATAATACTAACTTTAACACACTCTATTGCTCACTCACGCATGAGGAACACTTATTTATATTAGAAAAGCAACTAACTACCTAACTCTAACAAAGAAAGACGTGGACATAAATGCATCCTGAAACCGAGGAACAAACTTCTCATAAATGAAGGCATATCTGTTCAACACGATTAAGAGAGAATTTAGTATTCCACTCTTCCTAGATTAATGATCATTTATATTTCCTCCCAACGACTCGGTCAGAGAGTCTTTGCTGGAACAACTTCCTCGAAGCCGTGCTGGAAATGGACTTTACTGCAGGGCCGAGATCTGTTGCGCTTTGACTCATTCATGCTTCTTTCAACAACCTGTGATGCACATGGCGATAGAAGCGAAAGAAAGCACATGTGGAAAATAACACGATACACATTCATTAATCACATATTAATCCATTTCATTATCCAAAAACCACATGCATTATATCAGTCATTCAGGAGGTCAAATAGGGCAATTAATACAAACACATAGAGATGTTAAGCTGCAGGAATATAGGAATGTGTTGCTACAAGATACTACTAGATTTTAGATAAAAAGCCTTTAATCAAAGAGTTAAAACAACCATCAGCAATAAGAGTAAGGGTATTAAAAATAAATCATAATATTCAAATTATGAGCATATTTTGAGCTCATCATTTTCCCCCTACTTATCCTAATGATGGTCCTCCAGCATTAAGCTTTCTAGTTGTTTCTCTGAAATTAGTAGGAGTAGTATGGCCCTGTAATGAAGTTCCAAAATTGTAGTAGAAACCTCTAAAACTTTGCCATCTCTCATACCTGTGGGTTTCTGCATCCTCATTAACATCTGTAGCCCAATAAGGGTAAAGTGGCCACATCAAAACTAGAGGTTGAAATGTTAATGGTAACCATAACTCAAACCTTCTCTAGAGACCAAGTTGCATATACTTCTCTGTCCTTCTAATGACTGCCTTAAAATTTAGAGGGCTATGAGGCTCAGATTTCCTTAGACCAACAGTTAGTTTTTCCCATCTTGTTTCAATTCTGGAAGATGAAAGCTTCCAAAACAGATATGTTTGGTCTTTGAACTCATCATACACCTGCTTCCTGATATCAAATATTTTCATTCTTTCTATCTGATCATTGAATCCATACACAACAATAAGCCAAGTTCTCAGAATTTTGTGGGGAGCTAAGCTTTCAGGTCGCAGTGGAATAGGTTCATTCCTTTCAGCCTCTTCATAAGCCTCTAATTGTCTTCCATAGTTAGTTTCATTGGCCACCCAAGACATGAGTGGCCTCAGATGAATGTCACAAATGTAGAGAAGCAGATTCCACTCTATTTCAGAGGGAATTAACAAACCATGCAAATAAAACTCACATAAAGAATTTTTCAGCCAACTGGGTGCTACTTGATATTCATCATAAAATTACGTAGCTGTGTGAATGACAAGGTCTAAATTTCTTGAAATTCTCATCAATTGGAACCAAAGAAATTTCTCTTTAAGGCACATAGCATATACCCTAGGTGGTGATCTACATTCCATAATTTTACCAGTTATCTTCACCATTTCATCCATTTTCTCTTTCATTTCTTGAATTTCCTATTTTTGTCTTTCAATTTCCCTTTTCAATTTCTTCTTTTCTTCTTCCCAAAGACTTTGTTGAATTTCAGTTCTAGCTAAATGGTGGAAACTCAAAGTTTGAAATGTAACCGGCCTCCATGTAGTCCTAAGATATTCCAAATATTCAATTAACAATGTCCTTTTATAAACAACCAATGCTCGACAAGTTTTAGGGGGTAATGGGGTTTCATTGGACACTTTAGATTGTTCAGGTTGTTCTTCCTCTTGCTGCAGGATGGACTCCTGTTGCTGCTCAGGAGGAGATTGTGTTTCTTCTGAAACTTGCCTAACTGCTTCAGCCAAGTCATCAAGACTTGGCATCCCCCTTTCATTACCACTACCATGTTGTGCTTCCTCAACTTCCACTGTCTCAGTTTGCACTTCCCCAGGAATAACAGATGGACTTTGTGGAACATTCTCAAATACATTCTGAGAAACATCATGATTGAATTCTTTAGATTCCCCAAGAATTACTATAATTTCAGGTTGAACGGAGGTTGAGGTAACTTTACACTGTTTCCTTGATGAAACTCTTTTTGGCAATGTTTCTAAAGTAACAGCTACAGGAGGCACTTTTGTGGCTTTCCTCTTTCTAACCTGCCTAGAGGATTCAGAATTAGTAGGAGAAGATGATAGTGAAACTATAGTGGCAACATGCGTTGCTGTAGGAGAAACTGTTATAGGGGAAGATGCTGCAGGAAAGGGTGGAGTAGAACGTTTTCACTTTTGAATATGAGGGTAAGATTCTGGGGTTTGTTCTGCCCTAGATGACTCTCCTACCTTCGTTTTCCTTTTTTCTTTTCTACCAGCAGACCTGGTTTGTACTTGGGTAGAGGGCTCTGGTGTGGAGGCTATAGGACTAAGTGTTGCAGGAGTAGATGATTCTTGCTCTGCTTCCCTACTTGTAGATTCTACTCTCTTTTTATTTTTTTTGTGTTGTGTAGGGAGTGCTCTAGGAGGCTCTGGAGGTTGTAGACCCTTTTGGGAAACAAATTGTTGCCAAGAAAGGGGTGATACATCCCTCAGGGAATGATCGATCAAGAATTTAATGAGGACATGATGGGCGATAGAGTTGTCCCTACCCCTCTGGGTTTCATGGGCACAATATTTCAAAAGGTTTAACAAAAAAAATGGAACATTGACAGCTAAACCGTGCCTCATATGACTCAATAGTTTAAAATGATAGGAATGCAAATAGGAAAAACGTCCCTCATAAGTCAAGTACTTGATTATGAAGGTTGCATATTCCGAGTATGGAGGAGGCAGTGACACCCGTTTGCATCCTTGTTTGGAAACTTCCAAGGGTCCATCTGTTGGTATTGTGAATTCTACCCTAGTAGAGACAACATCTCTCCTTGAAGGAAAATTTTCTCCTATCGCCGAAAGCCCAATTACTCCTGCAATCTACTCTTCTATAACGGCTACTGTCAAACCCCACACTATAGCTTCTCCCTCTAAAAGAGTTCTCAAAAACTCACCTGCAGCTTCCTCATTATAGGAATCTATCCTTAGAAAATAATTCATCCAACCGCAATTTTTGAATTCCTGAACCACTTGAGGATTTTGAGTCAAGGGTTCATGAGCTACAGGCTCATGTCTTACTAACTGGCCACCCATATTCACAAATTATCCCTGTTGAGATTCCTGAAACTCAAACTTCTTCTGAAAATTTGAAAAACTTCTTTTTCCCTACTTCTTTCTACCCTACTGTCACTTTTCTTTACTTTTCCAAGAATGGCACAAAGGATAATTGCATGAAATGATTGTTAAAAACTACTCAAATCAAGCAGTTAATTGTTGTTTAGGATGGAAGCACGCAGTCTTACTTGGTAAGTACAAGAAAATAAAAATGTCTTAACAGTTGTGACAGTGGCATAAGAAAAAGTTGAAATGGATTATCCTCGCCCCCTACTAAAAATTTGGCATGTTTCCACACATGTGCAAAAGGATAGGTGAAGAACATGCAATGATGACTGATATGTACATAGCAATTAATGAATAAATGAAATTAGTAAATGATGTGACAATAAAAGATATTGCATACCTCAGCATGAAATGATGGTAGTAATTGAAACCATAAATGAGGGCGGTACGACAGGATGGATGACATGGATGGGTGACATGGAAGAAGAGGGAATGAATGGTGGTGATGAATGAAAAATGGAGAAAGTGGCTTCCTTAAAAAGGAAACCTTTATTATGGGCATGCAACATAGAATTTTAAAGAGATGCCGCAAGAGAAAGATCGAAGCCTTTTGTTGCAGGAAGATCAGTGGCGACATCCAAAATAAACTGCTTCATAAATTCTTCTTTGGACACTGACTTATGATACAACCTAAGATGGTGTCCATTAACTAGTAGTTTGAATCAGACAGGATCTATTGTTGCTAACTAAACTGAACCATTATCAAACACATTTTCTATTTCATAAGCACCAAGCCATCTTGTGGTGAGTTTACCTTGATTTTCCTTGTACCTGGAGTCATAGAGCAGTGCCCAATCACTGGCAGAAAATTGCTTAGTTCTGATATGGTGGTCATGCCATTTTTTTCTTTGCTACTGGATAGCTTGAGTATGCTGCAGGGAAACTTTCCTTATCTCATCCAATGCATTCAAATGTAGGAGGCGTTCCTTTTGGGCTTCTGAAATATCAATGTTAAGTTGGAGAGCAGTCCTTAAGGTCTTATGCTCAAACTCTATTGGCAACATGGTAGTTTTTCCATAGAGTAACTCAAAAGGAGTGAACCATGTAGTTGTTTTCCATGTTGTCCGATAGGCCCAAACTGCTTCAAGAAGATGACTACTCCAATCCTTCTTGTGTAATTATACTATCTTAGTAAGGATTGCCTCAATTTCTGTGTTGGTAACCTCTACCTGACCATTAGCTTGAGGGTGATAGGGGCTAGAATTTTTGTGCCTGATCTTGTAATCATTCATCAATGCAGTGATTAAATTTGATGTAAACTAAGCTCCTTGATCAGTAATAAGTTCCCTTGGGACTCCAAACTGAGTAAAAATCTACTCATACAAGAACTCAACAACTTTATTGTCATGGGCATGTGTCATTGCTTTCACTTCCACCCACTTGGTTACATAATCAGTGCAAACCAAAATGTATGATTTCCCATTGGATGGAGGATCAATAGGCCCAACAAAATCCATGCCCCACTTGTCAAAGGGATTGACTACCACTTGAGGATACAGGTGCATTTCATTAGACCTTGTTGGTCTCCCCATGCGTTGACATCTGTCACATTTTCTGGTGTAGGCTGCAACATCTTTGTGTAGTGTGGGCCAATAGTATCTTGTAGCAAGCACTTTCATAGATGTTCTCTTGGCTGTAAAGTTCCCACCACATGGCTCATCATGACATACATGCAAAATGTCATAGTATCATCTTCCCTAACACACCTTCTCATGACTTGGTCAGGTCCTGTGTAAAATAAATAGTCTACAATCCATGAAAGTTAAAACTTTTCTCTACCAACAATTGCCTTTCCTTTGGTGAGAAGTGGGATGGGATCTTGTTGGCTGCTAAATAATTTGCAATATCTGCATACCATGGAGTTTGAGCAGCAATAGAAAGCAGATGTTTATCGGGAAAGCTATCATCAATTACCTCAGGGGTGGCAGGTGTAGTTGTTTGAAGTCTTACAAGAAATTAGCCACCACATTAGCCCGACCTGACTTATCAATAACTGTGATATCAAATTCTTGCAACAATAGGATCCATCTTGCTAATCTTCCAAATATGGCAGGCTTATTCATGAGGTACCTTATTGCTACATGATCTGTATGGACAAATATTTGGTAACCAGTGACATAATGTCGAAGCTTGTTTAGGGCATACACAACTGCTAGCAATTCTTTCTCTGTGACAGCATAGTTTAATTTAGGGCCTTGAATATTTTTGCTAATGAAATATATGGCATGCTCTATGGAATTCTCTTTCTGTCCTAAAACTGCCCCTATGGTATAATCAGAAGCATCTGTGTGTATATGAAAGGGAAGACTTCACTTCAGTCCTTGAAAAATAGGTGCCTGAGTAAGTAAGTTCTTAAGCTGTAGGAAAGATTTGTCACAGGCCTCAGTCCAGTTAAATTCAGAATCCTTAGTCAATAAGGCATATAATGGACTGACTATTTTGCTCAAGTTTTTGATAAATCTTCTATAATATCCAGCATGTCCTAGAAAGCTTCTAACATCCTTTTGTTTCATAGGTGTTTGCAAAGTTAGAATGACTTCTATTTTTGTAGGATCAACTTGAATTCCTTCTTGAGAGATATGATGGCCTAAAACAATTCCCTCTTGCATCATCATAAAGCACTTCTCACTATTCAAAGACAAATTTTTCTCCTTACATCTTTTCAACACTTTCTCCAAATTTGCTAATGCTTCTTCATAAGTAACTCCATAAATGGTGAAGTCATCCATGTAGATCTCCATAGAATAATGAGAAATTTAAAAAAAAATACTGATCACTACCCTTTGAAATGTTGCAGGTGCATTACACAGGCCAAAAGGTAAGACAGAGTAGGAAAAAGTGCCCCATGGACTGGTAAAAGTTGTTTTGTCTTGATTTTCAGGGGAAATTCTAATTTGATTATACCCACTATATCCATCCAAAAAGGAGAAATACTTTTTACCAGACAATGAGTCTAGCACTTGGTCAACAAATGGTAGTGGAAAGTGATCCTTTTTAGTTGTTGTGTTCAGCTCCCTATAGTCTACACAAACTCTCCATTTTCTACCTTTTTTAGGAACAATCACCAATGGAGATACCCATTGACTGTCTGAAATGGGGTACATAAAACCAACATCAAACAATTTTTGGAGCTCTTTTTTAACTATTTCCCTGAGTGCTAGGTTTATCCTTCTTTGAGGCCTTCTAACAGGTGAACAATCTTCCTTAATGTAGATCCTATGAGTACAGAGTTGAGGATCTATTCCCTTCATATCCCCATAGTCCCATGCAAAAGCTTTGTGTTGATCTTGCAGCATTGTGACTAGGGCAGTTTGTTGAGATTGAGGCAGTTTATTATTGATGTTCAGACATCGGCCTGGAGACACTTCTACTTGCTTGGTAAGATCATTCATGGAGGTTGCTGATAAAGGTGGTGTCTATATTTTATGTAAAAGAAAATAGTGATAAACTGCAGGAAATTTAGGTGGCAGACTCTTAGGATTCAGTTGCTACAGGAAACACTGCTGAAGACAGTTATCTGGAACAAATGAGCTACTCAGATCAGAGTTGGACTACAAAATGTGTAAAAGTAGGCCATCCTCACTTTGAAGATGGGAAAATGGATTATTTTGCAACATAATTAGCTGAGCCAATGAATTGAATTCTTTAGTTTCCTCTCCTAAATCTGGCCAAATTGGTTGAGACAAGTCTGGCTGAGGCTGGGTAGGTGGGTATAAAGCCAATTTCTTTCTTGACTAACCATTAGAAATTGTCATGTCTCCTGAATGACATCCTATAAAAGCATCAGCTATGGCTAACCATGGTCTACCTAGGATGATAGGATATCCTCCCAAAGTTTCCTTAGTGGACAAACAATATGGTGAAATCTACTAGGTATTCCCAAGACTCAAGGATGACAATGACATCTTCTACCACTCCATCAGGTGTTACTGTGGAACTATCAACAAGCTGCAGGATGGTAGGTGTAGACCAAATGGTTAGGATATTTAAATAATCCATAGTATGCTTGGTCATTACATTGATGGCTGCACTAAGGTCAATCAAAACATTCTTTACTATCTAGCCATTAATATTTATTTTTACCATAGGACTCCCAGGGTCAATATATTTTGGAATGACTACCTTCCCTAACATAATATCTGCCAACTATCCTAGAACATGGATAGTTTGGGGATCCTTTTTCTTTCTTCCTAGTTTTTTTAAACAAGCCTCCTTAATGGCTTTTCCATAAATTCGGACATCTTTAATGGCTTGAAAAAGGGGAATCTGAATGTGTACATTCTTTAGCTGATCCAAAATATCAAAGGTAGGGTCTTCCATAGACTTGGATGTAGTAATTTACAATCTCTGAGGAAAAGGCGATTTGGCCTGATGCTGCAGGACAGGCTCCTTAGAGATAGTATCTGATATAGGTATATGTTCTACATGATCAGTAGGTTGTTCAAAGGCAGAGTCTAGAATCTCTGTAATTATAGGCAGCTGTGGAGCAGGGAGAGTGGTTCCAGACCTGAGATGAATATCATTAATATTCAGGGCATAAGCTGGATACTGTTTGGCTTCTGCAAAATACATAGGCTATTGTTGTTGTTGCTGCTTATTATTAGGATTTGGCAATAGTTGAGCAGGCATAGGCATTTGTTTTGGAGGGCCAGTATTTGTTGCAGGTGCTGCCGGAGGTGGCATGAGGGCCGGAGGTTGTGGTTGCTGAAGATGTAGGGATCCAGGGGATTGGTTCTGCCATTGCTGAGAACCTCTCCATTGAGGATTCTACTGCCAATTACCTTGGGGTGGAGTCCATTGTCCTTGTGGCTGCTACCAACCTCCTTGAGGAGATTTCCATTGAGGACTCTGATAGTTAGGCCAGTGTGGTTGAGAAGTATTCCAAGGTGGTGATGGGCCATATGTAAGTTGCCATTGGTTATTGTAATTAGAATAAGGATTACCAAAAGTCAAAGGGTCTTGAGGCATACCTTATCTTTGAGCCCATGGTTGCCTTTTTGCAATGAAGAATACTTGGTCATCATCACCCTCTACTATCTTAAAATCAGTAGGTAATTGCTTAGCCTCCAGGTTAGCCACCATCTTACATCTGTAGTCACATTTCTTCTGTCTGCAATGTAGATAGAACTCAGCCAAGATTGCTTCAGCTTCCTCATGTTTCTTCTGAGCTTGCATAGTATCCAAATGTGTAGCCATGTTGTTTATGATATCCTGCTTGAAATCAGACAGCAAATGTGTGATCTCCATTTGTGAAACTCCATTAGTAGAAGACTTTCCCACTGTGGCTTGATGACCTCTACCCTTCTTAACAATTGCTTGAGAGTAGTTGCAACATATGTTCTTGATATCATCCCAAGGCACTTGGGTTATATCTCCTCCTCCCATCAGATCCAGGGCATCTATACATGTGTCACTGGTTCCCCTTAGAAAAAAGTAGTTTATGAGATTCTTCATTGAGAGTATGGTCTAAATTCTTTTTCAGGAAAAACAAGAATCTTGAGATATAGTCTTCTAGGCTTTCATCCTCCTTTTATTGAATTCTGAATATATCATCACCCTTACTACCACTCTTACAATATTCCTTGTATTTCTCAAGAAATTTTGTTTGCATAGCTGCCCAACTATCAACAACATCCCTTCCCAAACTCATAAACCATCTAAGAGCTCCCTCCTTCAAAGTAGCAGGAAACAACTTTAGCCTGTGAGCATATGAAGTGTAATCATAACTACAACAGAGGATGTCAAACTCAAACAAGAAAGTGTCTGGGTCCTCTGTAAATAGTCCATAGAACTTGGGAAGTAATGAAGAAGGAATATTTTTAAGGTTATCATTATCTTGCTGAGCAATGATGGGGAATTCAAAAGTAGGAGGTTGATTAGGTGGATTGCGTGCCATATTTTCTTGATGGAGTATCAAAGCAAATGGATTTTCTTGAGGTTCTTCATCAGTTGGGGCAAATGGCAATTTAGCAAGCAGGTTTTCAACAAATGGATTGATATCTTTGTCTCCTCCTTCCTGAAATAGATTATAAGCTGGTTCAGAATTGTTATTAATGAATGGAAGGTTAGGGAGGAATCTTCCTAGAGCATCTCTTCTTCTATGCATGCAATAGAATTAACCATAAATTGAAGGAATTTGAAAATACTTGAATAAACACACTAAACTACTCCTAACAATGACTATGACAGGTTTTTAGCTTGACACCATCCCTGACAATGGCACCAAAAATGGCCGATTCCACAAAAGGATATAAAAGTCATGGAAAATCCTAACCTGAGAATTGGACATTCTAGTAGGTGACTAACATCTTGTTATGGTCATTAATTTACATTGTCAAACCAGGGAACATATAAATGGAGCGACACTGTATGTGCACTAAGAACCAGTTTCAGTCACAATTTACTAGAAATAAATGGGTGGAAGGAATTCTACTTATGCTACAGGAATGTAATGTAAAGTCTTCTTAACTTAAGCATAACTTAATCAAAGCAGAAATCATGATAACTATTACTAAGAAACAAACTATGAACTGGCCTTATGCTGCAGGAACAAACACAGGGATGGATTCCCGATGTTGTAGGAACAATATAAGACTGAGTTTGTGTTGAAACCTTCAAGAATGAAATCTAACTTATAATCAACAGGAGATAAATAACTAACTACAAATACTCACTAAGTGGGCCCCCTTAGCAAGCATCAACCAGTTTATGCAAGAATTGAACTCAAAACTTCATCAACTTTTATTCATAAACTTGGAATCATATACATTGATTGTTTTTCTTGTAAGAAAACTAACACAAAACACTTATTCTCATTATAATACTAAATTTAACACACTTTGTTGCTCAGTCAAGTAGGAGGAACACTTATTTATATTAGAAAAGCAACTAACTACCTAACTCTAACAGAGAAAGACGTGGACATAAATGCATCCTGAAACCAAGGAACAAACTTCTCATAAATGAAGGCATATCTGTTCAACACGATTAAGAGAGAATTTAGTATTCCACTCTTCCTAGATTAATGATCATTTAGATTTACTCCCAACGACTCGGTTAGAGAGTCTTTACTGGAACAACTTCATCGAAGCCATGCTGGAAATGGACTTTACTGCAGGGCCGAGATTTGCTGTGCTTTGACTTGTTCATGCTTCTTTCAACAACCTGCGATGCACATGGTGACAGAAGCAAAAGAAAACACGCGTGGCAAATAACACAATACACATTCATTAATCACATATTAAATCCATTTCATTATACAAAAACCACATACATTATATCAGTCATTCGGGAGGTCAAATAGGGCAATTAATACACACATAGAGATGTTAAGCTACAGGAATATAGGAATGTGTTGCTACAGGATACTACCCGATTTTAGATAAAAATCCTTTAATCAAAGAGTTAAAACAACCATCAGCAATAAGAGTAATGGTATTAAAAATACATCATAATATTCAAATTATGAGCATATTTCGAGCTCATCAATTGAGTCGATCATTTTATTTTTCAGAAAGTGCCTACTAATCTTGGTGAGTGTTGTTTTACCACATTGGTGAATACCAAGGAGCTTATAAGGTAATTTACTTGTGGGAATTTTATCAAAATTATATAATAATAAGATAAGAACCCTTTGCTATTGAATAATTTTGACTAAAAAATTGAAAATTTGAGATATTTGCATTTGATGTACTTATATTCGTGTTTCTTTATAGGTTTTTAAAGGCCTTATGCAAAAGTTTGGACTTGATAGGGTTCTTGATACCCCAATCATTGAGGTTTGCAAGTTTCTGAAGCTAAAATGTGCTAATTGAAATCTTGTCAAAATACTTTTTTCCTTTATATCTTTAATTATTCAGATATATAGCCAATTTATGTTTGCATGTATTATGTCATTGCAGGCTGGTTTTACTGGCATTGGTGGCGGTGCAACATATTATGGACTGAAACCCATTGTGGAGTTCAGGACATTCAATTTTTCTATGCAGGTTGGTGTTTTTACTACTCTTTAAGTGTTTGTCTTTTGGTTCTGAATGCTATTTTGTTTGTCACATAATTTTGTACTCTAGTTTTGTTTATTCGAGTTTCATTTATAATATTTTGTTCACTAGGTAGAGTAATGATGTGATCTACATCACTGTCGTGCCCTTACTATTGTGTCCATGTTACCATGGTAGTAAGTCCACAACTAGAAAATTGGTTGCATTCCTTTATCCATAGGAGTTATTACTTAGCACCTTATAATATCGAATATCCTTATATTGAATTACATTAGCAATAAAAGAAAATAATGGAAATTATCTTTGAACAGCTTGGATGAGATTCAACTGTTCTACCTAGTACCTCAGTGACTTGTTTTCAATTTATTTTCTCTTTGGAGAATGAATACATCTGATTGACTCCTTTTTTATATTCTTAATTTTGAAATGTTTGTCCTTGGCTAAGACAATAAATTTGAATAAACTATTGCAATTCTATCTTATTAATCCTATCATTATATAGTCACCTTGGAGTTTCGATGCACAATTCCATATATATTATATTATATATGTGTGTTTAAGACATGTCTATTTTTTGTCTAGCCAGTTTCAAACTTTCAAGTTTGTATAACATTGTATTTCAGTATTTTGTAATAGATGGTAAACACTTTTCCTATTCAATCATGGTCCACCAATAGGTGTCACTTCCTCTGATGCCTTTAGCTTTTTATCGTTGCATCAGGGGAACTAGGTTTTATGTTGGCTTGATAGTCTTTTGTTACACTGATATTTGTGTTGTGAGCTACTTTCATCAGTCTATCAGTGGAGCTATGGGAGGAGTTCCCCTGATGTAGTAATGCTAGGCCAATAGTGTTAATGACGTGTCAAGTATGTGCATCCCTCATCCACTAAACTTGCATGATTGCATACAACTAGAACCCAAGCAAAGCGTACAATGTTAGGATGTGTTCTAGAGTGCTTCATTAATTCAAATATTTTGAGAGGTTCCTTGCAAAATCCATTTTGTCCACATTCTGCAATCAATCATCTCATTCCATGAGATGACATCTCTTTGAGGCATTCTGTCAAACAATTCAGGTGTTTTGTCTATGATTCCACATCTTGCATATATGTCTACCAGAGCATATCCAACTATAACATCCAAGTATCTTTTTAATTCCTCTATCTTTCATCAATCTCTTTACTATTTGAACCTTGTACAAATGTTTTAGAGAAGAACATAAGTTGCAGCATTTTTAGGATCCAACTAAAAAAGCAGTGTTGTTGGAAATACTCAACCTATTTTCACTATCGGCCTAACATTACTACATCGGGGGAACTCCCCTCATAGCTCCAATGATAGATTGATGAAAGCATATTGGAAACACTAGAACATATTGGTAGAAGATACACACAACGCCCCACCGATGTGGCGATAGCATGCTTAACCATGATAGCAATATAATAATCAAGTTAGTTAATTGGTCAACTAGCTTTGTTGATTAATGTTTTTGATAGACTTGTGGATGCTCAATTGTTGTGCAAGCTCTTTGATAATATGGCAATGATTTGATTCAAATATTCATAAATGGATCAGATACTTTTTCAGAATGCTCCCCAATTTTTTGGAAGGAATGATGGATTTATAGATTTAGAGGTGAAAATATGAATGACCAAGATTGATTTAATCGATTTTGAGGATAAATATATGATTTATAATTAACTGTGATTAACTATTCAATCAATTGACTGATCGGTCAACTAGCTTAATTGACTGGTCAACTAATTTGATTGAGAGTTAACTTGACAACTAATTAGTTAATTTGATTGATGAGTGAAAGATGGAATTGACTTATTTGACATGAGTGAAATGTGGGATTTACTTATTTGTTAATTGACTTTAATCCAAAAGAGTAGTCTCTTTTGAGCTCATGATATAGGGCTCTTAAGGTACAAATAAAAGCTAGACTTGGTAGTTGATTTTTTGCCACTCAAAAAATCATGAAAATGAGGTGCCCCCGGACCCTGTGAGGGGTGCTGCCCCTTGACCCTACTGGGGGTGCTACCCCCAGACCCCCACGAGGGTCACTACCTCTCAACCCTACTAGGGGCATTGCCCCCAAAGCCCCATGAGGGGCACTGCCCCTTGACCCCACTTGGGGCATTGCCCCCAGACCCCCATGAGGGGTGCTGCCCCTCGACCCCGCTAGGGGTGTTGTCCCCAAACCCGCACAAGGGGTGCTACCCCTCGACCTCACTAGGCATGTTTTCCCCAGACCCGCACAAGGGGTACTGCCCCTCAACCTCATTGGGGGCATTGCCCCTAAACCCCCACAAGGGGCACTGCCCCTTGACCCCCATTGGGGGCATTTCCCTCAAACTCGTATTGAATTCATTTGATTTTCTAGGTACTCTCCAAGTCTAAGTTTGGAAGTTTTCCTACAAGTCTTCATTTTTACAAAAACAATTTTCTATTTTCATTTTGTTTCATAATATTAACATCAACGCATTCCACATGAGGATGCCATTTTGTACCCAATTTGCTTTCAAATCAATCAAATACAACTAGACACACCTTGTTTCTTTTATGTAATCATTTATTGACTCATTGGATGCATCTTATCATTGAATTTTGCAAAAAAAAAAAAAAATTAGTGAAATTTAAGCAATTTTTTAAGTTGCCGAGTTTTTTTTGAACTAATTTTTTCGAGCTTGCCGAGTACTTGCAATTGGTGAGTTTTACAACTATGTGTTAATGAGTAAACAAAGGGGATGTCTTGGAAACCTCCTCTCTTTGAGGGAGATGTCTCAGAAATGTCCCTAGGTCTTGAGCAGTGGTGGGATGGCAAAGGGATGTTCCCTCTATGTCCCTGTGTACCTACATTCTAGGGACACCCTTCTCTTGGAAATCTCTAAAGTCTATCCATTAAATTAAATAAATTAAAACCTTATTTGATTTAATCTAACACCATCCCTTTTAATTAAATAAATCAAAATCCTTATTTAATTATTCTCTTATCATATTCCTCTCTTATTTGATTTAAATAAATCCATAAATTTGAGTCAAATAGGTCACATCATCTAATCTCCTATTAAATTAATTAACCCTTGATTAATTTAATTCTAAATATCCCATCCTCTAGATTTTGCAAGTTTCACATGAAAATAGATTTAATTCATTTATTAAATCTCTATTTTCTTCAGAAGGCATCTTTTGGAATATTCTCCAAATTTGAATTCAAAAATTCAAGTCAACATGTACATCGAACAAGGAAATAACTTCATCTTACATGCCCTTTGTCTTGAGCCAAGTGGAATTTATTGCATTTTCTCTTCCCTCTTACAAGTCATTTCAACAAATTTGAAATTCAAAAATATGCATTTATTGGCACAATCCCCAAATCTTGCACATCCTCCATCCACTCATAGATTGACAAGTGGCATCATGCCATTGGATGAATGTTAGTCCCACATTGCTCAAATTTGGACATTCATCCATCTTGGCATTCTATAAATAAAGTGCTCATACTCTCATTTTATCATCCACAAATTATGCAAAGTTATTATGCTAAAATATTTAGCCATTTCCATCCATCACCATCGAGTTCTTAGTCAGGTTTTTGCAGATTTTTGGCTTGGAGCTCTCATCCTTCATCAACAAAGTGGATCAATCATCATCAACATATCAAGCTTGCATCTTAGGAATTGGGAAAGGGCCAATTTTCACATCAAATTGGCATCAATTCCCCCATGGGATCATGTGTTTGCTATTCTAATTAAGATTGAATCTATATTTTCTTGTTTCATTGTGTTCTTTATTGATTTCTTTCTTAATTTGAAGTTTGTAAATGGATTTCATGGGGAATCCTTGTTCATTCTTGCAATATCTAACTTAATGTATTTATTCTCTTTGTTTTGCAGGTATTAGGATTGGGGTTCACACATTTGGCGCTAGAAGGAGGGCTGCATCCCATTCTTTATCACTTTTTTCACAAAATCCCACGTTTTTGTTCATACACAAAAAAATTCCAATGTTGAGAGCTCAGTGTCACTGTTTTGGCACTACTGACTCTTCAGCGTCACTATATAGCACCACAGGAAACTCAAAGTGCGACGCTGAACTCTTCTCGCCCAAAAAATTTGAATTCTAAACTCCGCCACTTGACTATTTGACTCGCAAGAATTTTCAAAAACATCAAACTACGATGCTGGAAAAAATTGCGATGCAGTTGAGCTCACTGTCCCGACACAGAGCGACGCTGATTGGTAAGCAGTGCTATGAGAGCACCGTTGAGAAATCAAACTCCGACGCAGTCACGGTTTGCACCACTAGAAGGGATTAAAATGTTGAAATTAAATTTTAGCACGTGCTTTTTGATTAATGATCAATTTGTCTTCTGTTTTCTACTTTTTAACCTCTATATTTTCCATAATTTGACTGGTTTTCTCCCTTGTAGGTTGGAAATCAAAAACGAAGAAAGGAGAAGCATGAGGAGGATATTTTGCAAGATCAAAGTGTTTTTAAACACTTTAGTGTTTGCTTAACACTTTTAAGAAATTGTTATCACTTCTTTCTTAGGACACTAATTTCATTTGGGTTTAAAAAGGATCTTTTCATTTCTTGCAAAAGGCTAAAACGAATATTAGGGATACAACTTATTAGAGTTTTTTTTGGGTAACAATTGAACAAAATATCTCTCACTTGTCTTTTGGTGCTTAAAAAGAGCTCACATTTTTCTCTGTGGATCTAAAATGAACAAGTGCAACTTTGTTTTCATGAAGGCTTACTTAAACTAAATTCATTGAAAAAGGATGTATGTGCTTCTCTTGCGCTTTATAGTGATCTTGAGAATCAAAAGGCCTTTTTCATGACTTTAGGGCGAGACAAAGCAATCACCTCCACACTTCATCTTTGGGTTTTAAAATTGAACAAAATCTTATGCGGGTGTGAGTGGGGGCATTATTGTGTATATCTCTCTCTTTGTTGCCAACAAAGATTGATCGAGTTATGAATATTGTTTACTCACTTTTGTTTATCCTAGAGGGCCTACCTTGGGAAAAAAGTACTCACCCAAGGGAACGACTCAACCGGTAACACTCTAAAGCCAAGAGTATTTCCAACGGGATATAAATGTGGGTATTGGAGTAAATGTATCAGCGGTTGATTCAACAAGATGGATCGAAGGGGACTCTTTCAGTATGGAGTCAATCTCCACAAGCGAAAGTCCTTATTAAAACCCATGTTTTAGAATTGCCAAAATCCTTGATCTATTTGTTGGTGCAAGAACGGTCGTTCTGAAACCGCCCCACACTTTTATGATCTTTTAGTAGAAATGGAAAGCATGCCATGGGAGTTTCATGGGTGTTGATGCTTGGCTGCCCCGTATAAGTGAGTGCCATGGAGGGGAGCCAGTGGGGTCAAGCATCTAACCATTTGCTAAAGATAAACATAGCTAGACTTGTCCAAGTGGGAATCCAACAAATATTGTCTTACACATCCATAGGGTTGTACTTATTCTTGGGTTACAAAATGCATTGCTTGATCGAAAACATCTTGAAAACAAACACTTAACATCATCATCCAAATTTCAAACCCTTTTGGAGACAAATACAATTGACTCAATCCATATGTTATTGCTTGCCCTTGGGATTTACATCCTTAGAGGTTTCTAAACATTGGATTACATCTCAATTTTTCTACTAAAGTAAACAATAGGTAAACCCTTGCCTTGAGTTCATCAAATTTTCACATAACATACTTTGTGGGGTTTGAAGAAATTAATACATTGGACATCTTAGTTTGAAAAATTAATCAAAGAATTTTTTTTTGGTAAAATAAATCCATTTAGCAAAACTAAGCAAAATGAACTTTCATGTGTGTTGAAGCCTCATGATTTTCAAAAATTCCAAATCCCAAAATGAAAATCATTGGTTCAAAATATGAAAATGATCACTTCTTGGTTACAAAGGTCTATAGAAGCATTGTATTCTCTTCAATACCTAGGTCTAGGCAAACAAAGTGTCTTTTTTAGGTTCATCTTAGGATCAAAGCAAATCAATTTTTTTTTCATCCATCCTTCAAAACATCAAAACAAACATCATCTCACCATCACCTTTTGGAAAATCTTGAAATCATCCTTCATGCTAGGCTTTTTGGAAAAATAAAAAATCATCAAATCCTTGAGACTAAATCCTTGAAAACTTTATCAAAATTATCTCTGGCTAGGTATGTGTAAATGCATCCTTTTGCATATGCTTAGTCAAAATTATTAAAATCATCTTGTTTAGCTAGGTATATGTAGATGTATCCTTCTTCATATACTTAGTTAAACTATCATCTTGTTTGAATAGGTGTGGGTAGATGCATCCTTCTCCCCACACATATTCAAATTATCATCCTTTGAAAAAATCTATCCCTTAGATAATCATCCAACATCTTAGGGTCTTTTTATTCAAAATCAAAGCAATCAAAATCAATCAAAATCAAGGACAATCCCAAATCCAACATCAAATAAAAATAAAAATTTGAAACATATTCGAAAGTACTAAAAGCCTAGCATCTCCTTTAAGATTTATAAAAAGACCAAAAACATCTGCATCATCCGTCCCTTGCATCATCATCATATCACCTTTCGATCCTCAAGATATCCTAAAATTTTCTACTTTGGGCATAAAGTAAAGACCAATCTAAAGAATTGAGAGATTTCATCTCCCATATTCTTGAAAATTGATCCTTTTTTTATGGTTCAAATTAGATCTCAATACAAGAAGAGCATGGAAGCCAACAAAGAAACACCCGCTTCAAGTGATCTTATCCAAACAAATGTTGAAATGAATCCCTCCGAATAAGCAATCCTTTGACCATCTCATCATCACAAAATCCGAAAGAGGAAAACCAAGGAGAGGATCTTACCTTTGGAATGTCTCACAAAGAAATAACTGAAATGCTCCAAAATCTGGAGAACCATAAAATCATCAACATCATGATGAGGCTTAACCCTTCATTATACATGCTTGAGCTAGCAAAACAAGGGGCCAAGTTACCTTCAGATTTCGACGTGAGTACCATAGTGGAGACATCTTTTCCTCCAATCTCATCCACCATTCCCATCTCATCTACACCCCCATCCCAAAGCATCACATAAAACATTCCGCATATCATGACATGGTTTACTCCAACCCAACCCAATGTTAATAAGGGAAATGAATTTCTCAATGCTATTCAAACACACCCTCTTGTTAATAATCAAAACTTGGATGCAAATACCATCTTGGAAAAAAACATACTTGAAAACCCATTATATAAGAATATTCCTTTCACGTTCCATCATGATCCATCATCATCATTTTTCCACACAACACCTCAAAATTCTCTCCTCACAAATTCACAAGAGGGAGATATGTTTAGACCATGGGGCATTTTTGACACCACAACATTTTTGTAAGAACTCGCACCCCTTACATTTCCACCTCTTCCACCATTTCCATAATCATCCACACCACTCCTTGGTTTAGGGCTTCCCCCTCTACCAACTATCAATCAAACCAACATCCCAAATATCAATCAAAGCATTATGCCAAATGCTCAAAATTTGTCGTCGATATCGCAACAATAGACGACAAATGCACAAGCAATTGCAACATCATCAAACACCCCCATAACATCACAAAGCATGGTATCCCAAGGACTAACCACATCAACACCACCATCCATCACTCAAAACACCAACACGACATCATCGCTCACCACAAACGCCATTCTGAATCCACCACCACCAACTTTGACCAAATCAAGCTAATACAGCGCGACATTGCAAGCTGCTTTTCAAAGGGGATTCCAACAAGTGCAAAGACAAAAAGTCATACAACTAGCTGCTCAACAAGCCACTCAAGCTGCACAAGCTGCCCAAGCAGCCCAAGCCGCATTACAAGCGCAAAAAGTCGCACAAGCCCAAGCGTTATTGCAAGAACAACAACAACAAGCTCCTCAAGTTGCACAAGCCACCCAAGCAGCCCAAGCCATATTGCAAGCACAAAAGGCTGCTCAAGCACAAACTCTATTACAACAACAAGTGGCACAAGCACAAGCCCAAGCACAAGCACAAGCTCAAGCTCAAGCAAACGCCCAATATCAAGCACAACTTCTTGCACAAAGACAAGCAGCGCAATTGCAAGCATATCAACAAGAAATAAAGAAATATCAAGAGCAACAAGAAGCAACCCATTTGGCAGCACAACAAAAAGAATTGTTGGAACAACAACAAGCACAACAACAAGCGCAATAACAAGCAAAAATCTTAGTGCAACAACAAGAAGATCAACAACAGGTGTTGTTCATACAACAATAGGTGGAAGCCTACCTAGCTCGGCAGAACATACATATACCATTGAATATCACATCAAACAACCCATCCATCCAACCCACAATCGAAACACCCCAAAACACCTTCATCCCACCCCCTAATCTACAAAATGACGTAACAACACAAATCAGGTTGCTCTCGCAACAAGTGCTCGATCTTCAATCAGGGCGAACAACAAAACACCAAGCAACCTGTGTCCCTATCCATTTGATAGGAGCCTAGTGATGGAACCATTCCCCAAGGGATTTGAGATCCCCAAATTTGACAAATATCGTGAGACGGGAAACCCTGAAGATCACATCAAGGAATTCCAGGTTCATTGCATGAAAGTCACATATGACGATACTTATCTGATGTGGCTATTCCCTAGGAGTTTGGAAGGCCATGCTATGGAATGGTTCTCTCACTTACCTTCAGGCATTAGGACATTCCAAGAAATTATAGACGGATTCATAAAAAACTATGCATGCAACATTGCAATGGATGTTAGTCTAGAAGAACTCTTAGCTCTGAAATAAGGAAAGGGTGAATCATTCACTTCATTCCTACAATGATGGTGATCCAAGGCCAATCAAAGTAAGTGGACCATGCCAAAAGAACAACAAGTTTTCACCATCATAGCCAACCTTGATGGCCTCTTAGCATTTCATCTCAAGGTTCAAGGCATCACCACATATGATTAGTTGATCTCCAAGGCGCTCAACATCGAACGAGCCCTCATGACTCAACCCGCGGGATCAACTTCATACCCTGAACAACAAAGCAACCAACCACACTCCAATTATAATGATAAACCTCACACGTGAGCAAGGAAAAAAAACATTACTAATGATGGTGTCGTCAATGCCAAGGTGGTCATTAGTGCCCCCCGCCAAAACACACCTTCACCACAAATCAAAATCCAACACCAAAACAATCATCACGCAACACAACAATCACACAACAATCCAAAAATCAATAATCTCAATGAGCAAAGGGGACCACCTCAATGCAACAAGAGTTATCCCAAGCGAAAATACACCACTTTGGGGGAACCACTTGAGGACATAATGAAAAAGCTAATACACAAAAAAATCATCAAGGCTCCTACATTTGAGAATTACCAAGAATCGGATGTGAAACCTCCTTGGTATAATGAGAATAAACTCTACAAGCTCCATAAAATCAAAGGCCATACCACGAACAGTTGCATGAGATTAAAAAACATAATTCAAGATCTCATTGATAAAAGAATCATAAACGTGGAACGACCTATAGGAAATCAGGATCTTGAGATATATACGAATCCGATGCCGAATCATGACAAAAAAGGGAATAACAATAACAAAGATAAAGGGAAAGGAACCCACTCAAATGTAAATCATGTGTATGAAACAATTGTTGCCTCCCTAGATGAAAACTGCATGGTCATCACCATCAAGGGCACCTATGCCAAAGATTGTGGAGTCACCACAAGAGGCAGAAAAGTTACCATCGCAGGATCATCCCAGCCAAACAAATTCCCTGCATCTAGATCCATTCCTAATGGCTACAATGTCCTAGATCAACTCAAGAGAACACTAGCACAAATCTCCATCATGGAGTTGCTAAAAATATCATCTTCCCATAGGAAAATCCTTGAAGAAGCGTTGGCCTCATCCATTGTCCCCGTAGATCTTGATGCGGAGCAATTCCAAGCTATGGTTGGAAATATCATTATGTTTAATCTTCTTACATTCTCTGACTAGGATTTCCCCACCCAACCATCTCACAACTGAGCACTCCACTTGGAAGCCATAGTACATAAGAGCAAAGTCAAAAGGGTCTTGGTAGATGGAGGTGCGGGCTTGAACATATGTTCCCTCAGTCTCATCAAGCAATTGAAAATATCAGAGGATTCCATCGGCAAAGGAAAGGGTATCACGATAAGAGCATATGATGATCAAGAAATAGTGTCTCAGGGCATGATCAAAATCCCTATTCAAGTAAGGCCAACTCTCATGGAAACCACTTGTCAGGTCCTAGACCTTGACTTGCCATATAATATCCTCCTAGGATGTCCATGGATTCATGCGATTAAAGCAATAGCATCAACTTTCCACCAATGTGTGAAATTCACACATAAGGGACAAGAATTTACCGTCCATTGAGATCCCAAACCTTTCTCATATTGAAAAAATCTTGAAGAAAAGTATTACAAAATCCCCCAAGTACCAAAAAATGATGAAGGCCCATCCACACCATACATCGATCCTGCCACTCTCGCATCCACTTCTGTGATAGAGGCACTCGCCACTCCCACCATTCCCACCATCTCTAACATCAAGGTCATCATCCAAGATAATGGTTGTGGCAACTACAAGCTCCCTAATAATGCTTTTGTGGTAGGAGAGTTACCACAATCTCCTAGATCACGAGGATGTCCACAAATAAATGAAGCTTCCACATCCCAAATGTCTCTTGAAAACTATCCCACCTTCACAAGTTGGGGAGATCTTGGACAATAAGTTATTGAGGCAGATCCATCTCATATGCTATATCAAGATGAAAGACCAGTAGCTGACTTACCAATGGATGACAGAAGCAAGGGTCTGCAAATGATGCTCACAATGGGCTATGACAAAAATCAAAGACTTGGACAAAATGACAATGGGCTTATAATACCTATCATGCCAGAGATACGACTGATAACAAATCTTGGCCTTTGATGTACCCCTCTGAGTATAACCATACGAGGTCGAAGCTCGCTAGTTAGAATGGTTAATAATCCTCTTCAACCAACCCCAATAGAACTACGATTACCAGTGTCTACAGGTAGAGTCATAGATAACTTTACATTTGATATAACCGGTGTCTGTAGTAGTAGTGATGACGAGGATCACCTGACTAACTTACCTAGGCTATTTGAGGATACCACCCTCTGCATGATTAGCACCCTATCTTTTGAATCTGACCACCAAAATCATGAGATCCGCTTAGTATATCCCCAACTCATCGACTACGACCAACGAGGACCACCAGTTCTTGATACATTCAAAAATGATGAGGTGCTCTCGGAATTCATGGGATTGCAGGATAACATTCCAGATGGGGATCACAAAGCAAGGTCCATTATAGAGCTAGATACACATGCTTATTATGGGGAAATGATTGAATCCCTCAGTTGCAAAAGTGAGAAATTAAGAATAATATCCAAGTCTTTGAGTGAAAACCACACTATGGCACTCTTCAAACAAAAAAAGGTAAAAAGAAAGGATGCATCCAATGGTGAAAACCTCTCCGAGGCGCCTGAGGATGGGGGATTCAATCTTCCTTTAAGAGCTATTCATCAGGAAAAGTCAACAGTCTTGGCAAAAAAATGCAATCCGATCAACCTAGGAATAGAGGAAGCCCCGCATATCACATTTTATGTGAAATCATTACTATTAGAAGAGCAAGAGCTTCTAGCGGCATTCCTAAGAGAAAGACAAATAAACTTTGCATGGAGTTATGCTGACATGCCAGGACTTGATCCAAAGATTGTGATTCACCACTTAGTATTTTATCTAGAAGCAAAGCCTATTAAATAAAAGCTTCAAAAAATGCACCCTCAGATTGCCCTATTAGTCAAAATGAAGCTAAAAAAGCTATTAGATTCAGGATTCATCCAAATGATAGATTATCCAGAATGGGTGTCAAATTTGGAACCTATTTCAAAACCCGATGGAAATATCAGAATCTACACAGACTTCAGAGATTTGAACAAGGCCTGTCCAAAAGATGACTTCCCGCTTCCCAACATCGACATGATAGTAGACATGACAGTTGGACATGAGATGTTGTCACTAATGGATGGATTCTCAAGGTACAATCAGATCATGATAGCTAAAGAGGACCAACATAAAACAACTTTCACTTGTCCATGGGGGACATACTATTGGAACATGATGCCATTCGGCTTAAAGAATGCAGGAGCAACATATCAAAGGGCTATGACATTGATATTCCATGACATGATCCATAAGATGGTCGAAAACTATGTTGACAACATTCTAGCTAAGTCCAAAAAAAGAAAATATCACATAGCAACCCTAAGCGCCATCTTTGACAGACTGGAAGAGTACAAGGTCAGATTAAAGCCAAAGAAGTCAATCTTTAGTGTACAATTGGGAAAGTTGCTAGGATATATAGTATCAATGAGGGGTATCGAGGTAGATCCAACAAAGGTAAAAGAAATCCTCGAGATGGAAGCACGAAAAAAATAAAAAAAAATAAGAGGTCTCCAAGGCAGACTCCAATCCATTCAAAGATTCATAGCACAATTGGTAGAAAAACATAACCCATATTCTCACCTACTCCACAAGGGAGTAGTATACAAATGGGATACCAAGTGTGAAGAGGATTTCAATAAAATCAAAGAATATCTACTGACACCACCAGTCTTAATGCCACCAATCCCAAGAAAGCCATTGATTATATATGTGTCAGCAACAACAGTAGCCCTTGGAGCTCTCTTGGCTTAGCACGACGAAAATGGAACAGAAAGGGCTATCTATTACATCAGTAGTAAAATGGTTGGGCATGAGCTAAACTATTCATTCATTGAGAAAGAATGCCTCGTAGTAGTGTTTGCATCACATAAATTCAGACATTACATGTTGGCACATAAAATAAAACTCATTGCCAAAATAGACCCTCTCAAGTATCTACTATCAAAGGCAATGCTCATAGGAAGAATGGCCAAATGGGTGATGATACTATTAGAATACGACATTGAATATGTGGAGAGGAAAGCAATCAAAGGACAAGTCATCGCAGACCAGCTTGCAGAAGCACCAATCTATTACGAGAACCCTCTTGTCTCAGAGTTTCCAGATGAATCTATTTTCAATCTCAACATAGCTGACCATTGGAGACTATACTTCGATGGCTCATACACACAACATAGATCAAGAGCTGGTGTTTTCTTTATCACACCACAAGGGGATTGCATACCAAGGTCCTACAAACTGTCATTTCCTTGCACCAATAACATTGTGGAATACGAGGCTTTGACCATAGGTCTCAGAATAGCAGTGTAGTGGAACATCATAGCTTTCAAAGTATACGAAGACTCTCAATTGATCATAAATCAAGTGAATGATGAATACCAGACCAAGGATGACAAGCTCACTCCATACAAGAAATTGGTGGAGACTCTCAAAGAATCCTTCATTGAAATAACATTTGAGCAGATTCTTAGAACCAACAACAGAGCAGCAGACACCATGGCAACAATTGGATGCTTGCTCGACATCCCCCACAATGTTCCAAAATATGAATTCCTGATTGAGTAGCTTCTCGTACTTGCATTCAAGGTACCAAAATTAGAATATGTGTGCCAGATCGTTGGTCCCGACGATCCTTGTTATCATGACATTTACACATACCTTCGTATAGGAGTCATACCCGCCAACTTACCATCAAACACAAAATGAACCTTTGTTAAAAAAGCATCCAGATTTGTCATCCTAGGTGATACCCTATATTGTAGAAGCATAGAAGGAACCCTACTACACTACTTCAATGCTGAGGAGGCATTAACCGCTCTAACTAAAGTACATAATGGTATATGTGGTTCGCACTCTAGTGGAATGACCATAGCCAAGAAACTGCTGAGGATGGGGTATTATTGGCCCACAATGGAAAGAGAAGCACATGATCATGCCAAAAAGTGTCTACAATGTTAGCAGCATGGGGACCTCATCCATGCTCTAGCTCAAGAGCTTCATTCCATCGTCACACCACATCCCTTTTCGCAGTGGAGACTCGATCTCATTGGAAAATCACTCCCACTTCATCTAATGGCCACAAATTCATCATAACCGCAACATAGTACTTTACTAAGTGGGTGGAGGCCATACCCATGACGTATATAACTGGGAAGAAAATTTCTAAGTTCATCTTGAATTACCTCATTTTCCATTATGATTTCCCACAAGCCATTATCTGAGATAATGGGACACCATTTAAGAATCAGGAGATCCTTGACTTATGTGAAAAATTGAAAATCCAACATCGCTTCTCCACCCCATACTATCCCCAAGGCAATGGCCAAGAAGAAGCTACAAAAAAAACCATTATAAAAATCCTCAAGAAAATAGTAAATGATGCAGGTCGTGACTGGCATCTAGCTTAATCCTACCCTCTGGGCCTATTGAACCAGCATCCACACACCCACTGGCTCCACCCCTTTCTCCCTAGTCTACGGATCAAAAGCAGTAGTCCCCATTGAGATCGAGATCCCATCACTCAGGATATCATTGTACAACCTCATCACAGATGAAGAGTACTGAGTAACAAGACTAAATGAGCTAGAGCTACTGGATAAGTGACAAATAGATGCTTTGAATCATTTACAAGTCTATCAGAATAGACTCAAAAGGAGCTACAATAAGAAAATCAGAAGCAGGACGTTCCAAGTCAGAGAATTGGTATTAAAGGAGAACCAGAAGAATGTCCCAACCCAAGCAGCAAAGGCAAGTTTGAACTTAATTAGTTGGGACCATTCATCATCACATCAAGTTACAAGTTAGGGGCATATCAGTTATCAACACCTGAAGGGGAACCTCTGCAAGAGCCTATGAATAACTCTCACCTCAAAAAGTTTTATGCCTAAATATTTCAAGGTATAGAACCAAAAATCCAAAAAAATAAAAAAAATGGTTACCTTGGCGAAAACCTGGCAAACAGGTGTCTTGGTAACAACAAAAAAAGCAAAAAAAGCAAAAAATCCAAAAAAATTAGAAAAAGGATAAAAAAATAGTAAAGAGAAAAAAATCGTCCTCTAGTGAAAACCACTTCAGTGGAACTTTGGACAAGCACCTTGGTGAAAACCTAGCAAACAGGCACCTTATGTAAATAAGCACTTTCCATCCACCAAGATCTTTATGGCTTGTTCTGCATCCATCGCGATTCCATCATCCATTGCATTCATCACTCATCCACTCGCATCTGCATCATAGCTTGGTCCTGTGTTTGTATCATAATACTTCCTAGTACTACTTGGCCCATCCTCAAGGTTAGCTTGTCCTACCTTTATTGGAGGAGTCTATTGCATCACATTGGGGGAATGTTCTCATTAGATTGGATTCGTGTATATCCTAAAACATCAGAAAATCCAAAAACATTCAAAAATCATAAAAAAACAAAAAAAACAGGGTCATCTTGTCAAACTGCATCATCTTTGAGCTTGAACGTAGGCAAGGTTGATCTTTGATCATCCCCTGAGACATTTAGGTCAGTCCTATAGGAGTCTGTCATAATAAACTAACATTTCATCATGTATATCATCATTTGTAAATCGATCAAGCCGTCAGTCGAACTACATGGTCTCTGCGTATATAATGTAGGCAAGGCTAATCTATTGATCAGCCCCCGAGGCCCCTAGGATAGGTCCTTTGGTTAGTCTCTTGGTCAAAATCTCAGAAAATCCCAAAACATTGGAAAATTCAAAAATCAAAACATTTTAAAATCTTGAAAAAATACCAAAAACAGCCTCAAAACATTACAAAACGTCAAAAACATCCAAATATTTGAAAAAATCCATCCATCTCATATTGCTTGCACCTGCAATAACACCACTCATAATAAAAAATCGTCATCCTCAATCTTTGGTAAGACAATCAGAAACAAATCTAGCAGGGCGAAAGTGAAAACTCAAAACGTCAAGTCTTAGGTCTAAGTCAGTGCATAAGCAAGTTGGTCGTCTCTTTGTATCAGTAACTCAATATCCGAATTGGTCCCATATCAATCATCATTTAGAATGCTTTGGATAAACGAAATGACATGCCGCCATCCACTAACATGTCCTAGGATGAATCCTTCCTACAATGGGCATTATATTTTGGCAATAGTTTTGATTCTTATCCTTAGAAAACATTTCCTTTTCGTTAGTGGTATCGAAGAGCATCAACTTGTTTTTTTAACTTTGTCTTTATGTTTTGACTTATTTTATTGCGCTCATTCCAAGGACTTCTCGATTATATCCGAACAAGAGGATTTAGAGAAATAGGAATGGGGCAACAATCATTATCTTTTTGTCTACTATGCTTGTTGGACGTGCTTGTAATATAACCTTGGTGAATACTTGCTTTGTTAGGTATGCATAGAGGAGGTCTTGGACAACTTGTTGACTATTGCAATGAAAGGTTTACCTTTCTGTGTTTTGGTCTGAGGTGTTTGAAACTTCTAAAGTGCATCCTAACAAGGTTTCCGTATGTCAGGTGTGAACAAGGATACTCCTATCTGCTTGTCAAGTCAAAGTCCATCACACTAGGTACATGCCATCCTGGTTTTCTAATACCTTGATGCATCGTACCACGTGCGTTATCAAACATAAGGAAATCGACCCTTTGAAAATCTGAATTCCTCGGCAAGTAATCATCATCATCATTTGAATTTGTATCATCTTGTGTCTTGTTGAAATGACTTCTTCTCTTCTTTCTCACTGCACTAACAAAAGTACTATGACAGTTGATCATCACCATCACCATCGTCATCGTCATTGATCCTGCATCCACCAAATCATTAGCATATTGCATCAACATATCATATAGGGAACATATGCATTGCATTTCCATCATCATATAAACATGTCATTATAAGCATTTTTTATATAGATAAGCACATTCATTCTTATTACATTGCATCCATTTCTTGCATCACATTACATCTATCACATAAATCATCACATAAACATTTACATAAGCATTTCATAATCATTTTGCCATTATCACATACTGCATAATCATAAACAATAGGTATATAAGAATTATAAATAATTCATTTGCATACATACTTGCATAACATCATCTCACCACATTACGTTCATATTACATTATGCATCATCATACCACTTTGCATTGACATATCATTGCATCATATTAAAGGAATCACATATAGTACA
This sequence comes from Sequoia sempervirens, assembly GCA_007258455.2. Classification (NCBI taxonomy): domain Eukaryota; kingdom Viridiplantae; phylum Streptophyta; class Pinopsida; order Cupressales; family Cupressaceae; genus Sequoia; species Sequoia sempervirens. The sequence goes on from VDFB02058242.1 coordinate 47,088,106, forward strand.
TAATCATTTAATATGTTTAGGATAATAAAATTTGTTATTCTAAGCATCTTAAAAAACCATCTCATTTGCATCATATCACGACCATCACATTCATATTACATCATCCATGTCATCTCATAAATAGCATCATAAATCATTCACCTAAGCATAAATAGAAAACAAATCATCATTTGCATCAACATAAAATAGATCATCATATAGACAACATCATTGCACATCACATTTGCATATCATAGGTTAACATAACATAGATCTGTTAGTCATAATCATAATGCATATATCATCAGAAATAAATGCATCCATGAAAGCATCATTGCACAACATATAGAAGTAAAATAATCCATGCATAAATAAAGAGTACACATCGCATCACATAAAAATCATCATTGGCTCATATATATATCATCAATAACACAACTATCATAGTACAATAATAAAATCGGATCATTGTACATGTATGTCAATTAGTACAAAAGGCCCATCGGGCTATAAGAAAGGAGCCCATAAAGAACAAAAGTATTGTAGCATCTCGATCAAGCTTTGTCCTCGTGTATACTACCCTCGCCTCTATCACCGTGACCCTCTGCTGGTCTGTAGCTAGTCCACTCTGAGTACTCTGGGACCAGTCCTCCTCTAGGTATGACCTTATGATAATGCCTTCAATAGTACTCAGCCTCTCGGACAACATCTCTGTAAGACTGCACAGACACTGTACCCTGGGAGGAGGAGGCTACCATGCTCTCTAGCTGCTATCTCTTGCCTAGCTCTGTGGCTGCCTATAGCTCTGCAACCTATCTTTGCTATATGGACTAATCCCTCTTGGCCCTGAGCTGCTCCCTCTCGACCCTATCCTAATCTTTCTCAATTGTCATAGCCTGGATCTGAGCCTACAACTATGCAATCAGTGCATCCCAAGGATCTGCCTGTCCTGTCAGCTGCACTTGGGGCTGTACCTGAGGCTGATCCTCATCTCATGGTGGTACACCTGGTGGCACCTGCTGCTGGTCTGACATCGAAACATCACCCTGCCTTGGCTGAACTGGAGGCGCAACTGGCTGCTCCTGTCGAACATCAGCCCTTCGTCCTCATCCTTCCCCTCTGCCTCTAACTCTCCACATATTTGAGACTGCTCCTGGAATGGTCAATCAAAGTGAAGTTCAGAACCAATCCCTATAGGCCTATGTAGTGCCTGGGTCTATAGGCCTTTGATGATAAGCCCACGGTTGAGCTACCAACTGTCTGAAGTTGTCCACCACCTCCGAAGCAGGAATATACCAGCCCCATGAAACCTGTGTCATGGTGTGGGTGAAGATGGCTACGTAATCATCATCAGGGAGATCCTGCGGCTCCCTGAACTGATGCTGCACACGCCTGGGCAAGTACCTCTCAATCATGGTGTGCTCCCGCCCCTGCATAAAATGGTCCTAGCGGCAAAAGAATAATTGATCAATATCATCAGCCCATCTGGGCCGACCTGGGTATGGTCGCTAGGTGAAAACCTGCATCTCCTCAAGAACCCTCCTCCAGTAGGGGATCCCATGCTCACCGGTGTGTGTAAAGGACACACCACCTCTGTATTGCCACATGAGGGGATCATCTGGTAGTATCAGAACTGAAACAACATGTGGACGCAACACAACAATGTGCTCCCATGCCCAGACATGAAGAAGTGTCACCCCTGCTCCTAGTTCTCTACCGTATATGTACACATACTCGTGCAAATCTCTGTATAAGGATGCGAGAAGCATAGGCCTCCATGCAAAATGAACTGGCCTGTCTCAAACCATCCACTCCCAGCAATATCCCCAACTGAGACTGAAGTATTGTCCTTGTTTGTGAGGGGCAATGAGACCCAAAATGATGGATGCAATCACTCAGTAGAAGGGAGGTGCAAGATCTTGTGCCGCTTGAGCTCTATCTGTCCCTCACAAAAAATGATGTCCTGTGTGGCAGGCCTCGTGCCCCTCGTCCATGTCAAAAATGACCCGTCGGCCATGAATCGACAATCACAAAATACGCCAAACATCCTCTAAGGTGATGGTGGCCTCGCCAGTGGGAAGATGAAAGGAAGAGGTCTCGCTGTGCCATCTCTCGGCCAACATTGACAATATCCCTAGGTGAGTGCGAATGGGTGCTGCATAGGCAATGTACCATAACCCTACAATCTGAAGTCAATCCTGGTCCCTGTCACTCAAGTCCCACAAAAAGCTAGACAAATCCCACGACCTGTGCTCTCGAGAGTAGAGCTCCCTCGCCGTGTCCTGCATCAAGGAAGGTCACCATGTTAAATTTTTTTGAATTTTTTTCATCGATCATTCAAAAAACTTCTCCAATAGTGCAACCCGTGAAGGCGTCACAGTTTGATTTCTAATCAAACTCCGATGCTAGGGCTTAAAAGAGAAAAATCTCATTGCTGTGGTGCACTTTCTCATCCAGCGACGCACTTTGGGAAAACACAAGACTGCCGCGTCGCACTTTGCAAACTGCCCCACCAGCCTCGAGCTCAGCGTTGGAGTTTTCAAACTCCAAACTGCACCACCGCGATGCAATATCACATTGTGCGGCACAATTTGATTTCCGAGCGACGCTATATAGTGCTGCTGCAGATGGACCAACCTTTAAAAATTAAATGAAGCAATAAATGAAAAACAAAGCTTAGGTAAGGGTCACTTACTGGTGCCCCGATGCCAGGTGGCCGCTGGTACATCCGAACTCAGTCAGAAATGTGCAGGGGAAGCTGTCGTTGCGCCATATCGTCAAGAGGTCAGAGCTCAAATCTGAAGGTTGCAAATGGAAGTGTATGAAAATGACTTGAAAGTGACCCCTTGTGCCCCTTTTAAGCCTAAAAATTAGGGTTTTTTTCACCCTAATTGGCTATCCTGCTAGGGTTTTGGACCCCCGAGCCTGTTTTACATCGTTTTATTACATTTAGACATGTTTTTGGCCTCCTGGAGCCTTTTTGGACCTATCGGGTATGTTGTCCTATTTTTTCGCGAGATAACCCAAAAATTAAAATTTTCGTCCAATCTCTTGAGGGGGCATTATGATGGCATGTTTTCTCTCACTAGGCAGTAGTGGGGCAAGTTTTAAATAACAATTTTTTTTGGCTTTGATCGAGATCGTTTATTCTTTGAACCAATGCAAGAAGTGCATTGCTTCAAAGAGGGGAAAAATGTAGACACGTAAAATATACCGATTGACATTGTGCATCTGATCCTAACTACTAACATCGTTTCTTCCTAAATCATCCCTCAGTCTAACCATTTAATCAAATCTCCTTATCTGATTAAATTCATCAAATATTCCTCTCTTAATTAAATAAATCATTTTATCTAATTAGGTCAATCTTTTTTGTTAATTAAATCAATCCATCTGATCTAATTATGCCTATTCAATTAAATAATTAATTTTATTTGATTACATCTCTAAAGTCTATCCATTAAATTAAATAAATTAAAACCTTATTTGATTTAATCTAACACCATCCCTTTTAATTAAATAAGTCAAAATCCTTATTTAATTATTCTCTTATCATATTCCTCTCTTATTTGATTTAAATAAATCCATAAATTTGAGTCAAATAGGTCACATCATCTAATTTCCTATTAAATTAATTAACCCTTGATTAATTTAATTCTAAATCACATCCCATCCTCTAGATTTTGCAAGTTTCACATGAAAATAGATTTAATTCATTTATTAAATCTCTATTTTCCTCACAAAGCATCTTTTGGAATATTCACCAAATTTGAATTAAAAAATTCCAAGTCAACATGTACATCCAACAAGGCAATAACTTCATCTTACATGTCCTTTTTCTTGAGCCAAGTGGAATTTATTGCATTTTCCCTTCCCTCTTACAAGTCATTTCAACAAATTTGAAATTCAAAAATATGCATTTATTGGCACAATCCCCAAATCTTGCACATCCTCCATCCACTCATAGATTGAAAAGTGGCATCATGCCATTGGATGAATGTTAGTCCCACATTGCTCAAATTTGGACATTCATCCATCTTGGCATTCTATAAATAAAGTGCTCATACCCTCATTTTATCATCCACAAATTATGCAAAGTTATTATGCTAAAATATTTAGCCATTTCCATCCATCACCATCGAGTTCTTAGTTAGGTTTTTGCAGATTTTTGGCTTGGAGCTCTCATCCCTCATCAACAAAGTGGATTAATCATCATCAACATATCAAACTTTCATCTTAGGAATTGGGAAAGGGCCAATTTTCACGTCAAATTGGCACCAATTCCCCCATGGGATCATGTGTTTGCTATTCTAATTAAGATTGAATCTATATTTTCTTGTTTCATTGTGTTATTTATTGATTTCTTTCTTAATTTGAAGTTTGTAAATGGATTTCATGGGGAATCCTTGTTCATGCTTGCAATATGTAACTTAATGTGTTTATTCTCTTTGTTTTGTAGGTATTGGGATTGGGGTTTAGACAATGTCTACTAGACAATATCCAACTATAACATCTGATAAAAATTCCCCTACCATTATGCTTTGGTGCATGTTCATAGCCCATCCCAAATCTCCCATTTTGGCATAGGCAAGGACTCTGGAAAAAAAATTGGCTTTATACCTACCAATTGCATTCATTTGAATGTTTCGAAAGCCTTTTCAACAAACAATTTTCTACAAAACCTACAATCATTGCATTCCATGAGAAGACATCTCTTTGAGGCATTCTGTCAAACAATTCACGTGCCTTGCCTATGGTTCCACATTTTGCATGCATATCTACCATAGCATTTCCAACCATAATATCTGACAAAAATCCACCTTCTGTTATGCTTTGATGGATGTACATACCCTATCCAAAGCTCCCATTTTATTACAGGTAGAGAGTATGCTGGTGAAGGTTGTGGAATCTGGCTTTACACTTACCAATTGCATTTGCTTGAAAGTTTCTAAAGCCTTTTCAACAAATCCATTTTGTGCATATCCTGCAATATTGCAATCCATAGACAACATTTCTTATAGGGATACTGTCGTGTATTTTCTATGCATTAATGGATATTCATATCTTGTTTCAAAGCTCCCATTTTGGCATAGGCATGGAGGATTTTTGCAAAGGTTGTGGAATTTGGCTTTACACCTACAAATTGTATTCTCTTGAAATTGTTTAAAGCCTTTCCACCAAATTCATTTTGTGCATATCTATTGGAGATGTCCTTAAGATATATGAAAAAGGTGTATATACAATTTTAGATCAATTGTAAAGATGAGACATGTAATGTTGATTTGATTTACATTTTACTTAAGATATAATTTCATTGCGTTGCTAAATTTCATAGTTCAATAATTGAGATTCTCAATGATCTTATATGCCCAAAGTGTATGTGATAGAAATAAATTAGGTAGTCATGTCGATTAGTTTGTCAATTTTAATGATCTTGAGTTCATAAGTACATAGTGATAAGTTTTGACAAATAATATAATTTCTTGTTGCATTTATCACAAAAACAAAGGCCTCTTTTGATTGTAGCAGAGGATGTAGAGAGTGAAGCATTGGCTACTTTGATATTTGAAATTGACAATTTTTTTACTAAATTGATAATGTTTGAAGTTTATTTTTCTTTCTTATATGTTGAGTCTAATTAATAAGTTTATTATTGTGTTGTAACTTGTAGGTGAGTATGTTGATATGATAAAGGCTATCATTGTCAATCCTCTAAAAGTTATCAGAATTGCATTAGTTGATGTAGAAAGGTAAAACTATTTATCTTTATTCTAATTAGTGGAACTTGTAGCTACAATATCTAATAAAAATATACTTTCAAATATGATTTTAATGGATGTTCATACCCTCATCCAAAGCTCCAATTCACACACAAGCAAGAAGGACACTTTCAAGCATATCAATTACAAATTTACAATCAATAATCAAGCTATTGATAAGTTGTTTAGGAATAAGGAAGTTGTATATCACTAATTGAATATTGCCTATTTGTTTGCTATCTTGCATGAATTCATCTTTTTAAAAATTGTAAGAGATAACTAGGAAACATTATATCTAGCGCCTAAGTTTACCGTGCCATAGTTGGAAAAGAAAAAAAATGTTTGAATTTTATCCTCTGTATTATTCAACTTTTCTAAGTTTTTGATGTGCAAATTTTGAAACCTTATTTTCAAGGTGCAACTCCAAATTGGACAAGTGAAAGGTGAATACTAGCGAGGAGGAGTTTGGAGGAGCCGAAACCAATAGCGGCGAGAAAGTTGTGGATTTGCAAGGGGATTAAATGGGTTGAGCCCTTATAGGAGGTCACTGCCCTTCCAAAATGATTGTAGTTAAGGAAGGGGAAAATAGTATAATTATATGAAAATATGAGTATTTTGTTTATATAGTGTCTGTAAGTTGTACAGTGTCACTGAAACATTGAATTTAACCAATGCGGCTTAATGAAGTAAATTTTTAGAGTGGTTTTTTCTTCACTCATAAATACTGTGTTGGAGCTCCTCTTGATTTGTAATCTGTTTGTGTTTGTGTCTGATCAATCATATTTGTTCAAGCATTTTAGTCTTCATTTCATGGTGCTTCTTCAACATTTGAATATCTATGATATTTGAAGTTTATATGCATAAATTTGTGAGGATTAATTAAGTTAGATTTGATTTGTAATGACTAAATATATGACTAAAGTAATGACTAAATTCATGACTAAATACATGACTAAATACATGACTAAATATATGAATAAATATATGACTAATTAATGACTAAATATATGGCTAAAGTAATGACTAAGTATATGACTAAAGTAATGTTTAAATTAATGACTAAATATATGAATAAATTAATGACTAAATATATGAATAAATTAATGACTAAGTATATGACTAAATATATGACTAAATAAATGACTACCATGACTAAATAAATGACTAGTTAACAACAATCAATGATTAAATTAATGACTAAATATATGACTAAATTAATGACTAAATATATAACTAAATTAATGACTAAATATACAACTAAATCAATGACTAAATCAATGACCAAATCAATGACCAAATCAATGACTAAAAATCAATGACTAAATAAATGACTAAAATAGTTTAGTCATAATTTTTGTCACGTTATAAACGACTACAAATAAACTACTAATGGTCATGTGACAAAAATTAGTCATTTATATATGAAATTTTTAGTAGTTTATTTAGTCATATATTATTGTTTGTGTACTAGTGAAAGTCACGCCTATGGTCGAATCCCATACATACTAACCATACCAAAGCTATACCTCCTACTAACTTTGATAAGGCACCACAAATTGAAACTTCAAGCTTATGAACAATATGCAAGTAAAAATTTGTTCACAGGGATGTTGCTTAGTTCATGTAAGGTCTCCTCTTAGGGAACATCGAGCCTAATGTCTCCAAGAGAGAAAAAATAAAAGAAATATCACACTCTCTGAGGAAATCAAACCTAATGATAACACCAAGAAAATGACACATCACAAGAAGAAAGAAGATCACATAATGAAACATGAGAAATGTCAAAAGATAATGTCAATGTATGCCCCCATTTTAGAGCAATTGTTAACACTGTTGTTGTGAGAAATTTGCTTTAAAGTAGCTAATGAAGAAGACATGAGAGATTATTAAGAAAGCCCTATGCCAAGTCATATGTTCCTGAATGAAACTATATCATGAATAATAGGTTTCCCCCAAAATACAATACTAAAGATAACTCAGTACATCACATGTGAGTCAACTTAAGGCATGTTGTCCACATCCCAAGCTTGCTCTTATATATACATGAAAGGTGGTTAGCTAGCCAAAAGAGGCAATGACAAGTTCCATATGAGGATAAGGCTACCTAACCCCCTTGCCCCAACTTAGTGCAAGATAGGGATGAGCCGAGATGATTGATGAGAAACATAAAAATTAGTATTAATTAGAGGAACTAGGTGCTTCAACACAAGGAAGAGTACCACAATCCTTAAGATATTGAATTTTATTACTCAATGTAGTACATTCATTAGTAGAATGACCATGAACTATATGATATGCACAAAATGAACTCTTGTAGTAAATTTATTTTTTGTCCATGGAGGGAGAGATATCAAACGATATTGGACGAGTCTCAACAAGATACTCGCTTGATCAGTAGTAGAGGATATTTGTTTATTTTATGACAATGATATCTCTTGCTTAGTACAAGATGTCATACTTACACAAGGCTCTTTAGATTGTGAGATTTTGTTCTCTCCTTGAAATGAGGGTGTGAAAATCTAACGAACTCCAATCATTACTAAGACATGTCCTAGGAGTTATTTCTATGATGACATTAATGTTAAGAGAAGAATTCTTTGTTTCTTTCATTTCTTTCGAAGGACAATAACCAAGACCACTAGTTTTGATCAATTCAGGATGCACTAATGTTAAAGTTGGATTTGAAGAATCTTTTGTAATAGTGTTGGTATTGAGTGAAGGCTTGTTTGTTTCTTTTGAGGGACAATAACCAAGACCATTAGTCATTTCTTACATGCGAGTCTCTATAGGGACACATATACCTTCTTCTCTAGCATCACATTCTTTTCCACAGTAATCAAGTTGTTTCATAAGTTCATAACCTCTTCCATAAATCTTTTTCATTTCTTTTGAATGTGGTGGTTCCTCATAATCAACTTTATCAATGTTTGTTGTGTAATTTACTTCTTCTAAAGTGGTTGATGTGGATGCTTTTGAATTTTGTGTTGACATTACCACTTTTTCTTTTCCCTTCTTAGAATATTTTGTTATGATCTTGTATTCTCCCATGAATGTAGGTGTGAAATCTAAGGAACCCCAATCATCTTCCAATAATTTCGTAACTTCTTCAATGCACTTGTCTTTATCTTTTTCTTGCATGGGTTCCACTTGTGTAGCTGGTGTCAATGTTTTCAAAGGATTTTCCTTGTCTTTTTCAAGTTGTAAAACACTGTAATGATTAGGATTAGCTTTGATCATATATAATTTTTTGTTGTAGATATACTTCATTTTACAATGAAGAGTTGAAGGAACCACATCATCTCATGAATCCATAATCTTCCTAAAAGGAGGTTGTATGAAAGATCATGAGGCATAACATGCATTAGGGTTTGTAATGAAACTTTGTCAACTGTAATAGGTAATGTGATCATGCTCCAAGTGTTTTTTTTACTATAATGTCAAATCCTTGAATTGATATGGAATCAGGTTCAATTCTCGATTTATCTATGCAAGGCTTATCCAAAAGGGTTACAATACACACATTAAGGGATGATCCATTGTCAAAAAGGGTTCGTTTTATCCCCATCCTATTGAAAATATCTATTATCATGAAAGATTCATTTTGTTTTTTCACTTCTAGTGAAGGTAACTCATCTTGATGGAAAGTAATGTCTAAGTTGACCAGATTTATTACTTGAATTTTGGTTGCTACATCATTTGATTGCATGTTAGGGGGTAGGAACTTGTTGTAAGGAACTTTGAATCATGTTATGATAATGAGGGGAAGCTTGAATAAGATCCCATAATGATATCTTAGCAGGAGTGTTCTTAAGTTGTTCAACAAGATTATACTCATTTTCATTATGTAAAGGAAAATGAGGGGAACTAAGAAAGATAGGGTTAAGAAATGGAAGGGATATTGAAGGATTTTTAATTGGTTGTCGATTGTTTCTAGTGTTATATGTATGAACTATTGTTGTGAAACATTATCCTTAGGTGGTTCGAGGATGAGGACAGGTTTGGTTTGAGTTTGTGGTTGGTTTGAGGGTGGGTAAAGGATAAGTTTAGGCTCAAAAGAGTACTTCAAGGGACATATAATGTGCATAACCTCAAAAGAATGATCCTTATTTTCATGATCTCTTAGTGAAGGGGAGTCTAATGTCACTTCATCGTCTTCATCTAAGGAAACCATATCACTATCGTCAATGTTGTCATTTTCTCACACCATGATATCTTCCTTAGTAGGAGAGATTTTAGGAGAGGAGAAAATAAAAGGTTCATTGCATTCCATGGTTAGAATTTGTAAAGTAGCTTCATCATAAATAGGGGAGGCATCAAGAGAAGGAAAACTATGATTTTCATGTTCAACAATGATTGTAATTTTTTGTTCAAATAGATATTTCCAAATGGTAGGAGCATTAGGGAATGGAGGAACAAGATTCTCATGACTCTCAATAAGTGTATATTCTAACACCAAATTATCATATTTGCATCGAGGAGGGATATTAGAAGGATAAATTTGATTGTCATGGTTATCTACAATTACTTCCCCATGTCATATAATGTCTTCCCCAGTAGGAGAGGTAGGATTGTCATAGCTCTCAATCATTGGATCTCTTAACACCAACATATCCTCCTCACAAATGTTATTTTCATGATTTTTTATGATTATATCCTCTTTCACTAAAGCATTCTCACAAGTAGGGGTGGTGTGGGGAGATGAATGAAGACTAGGAAAAGTAGTGTAAATGATAATATATTACCACGAGGGAGGAGGAGAGGGACAAACAATACTTTCATGATTCTCAATGATTGTATCTTCCTTCACCAAGATACCTTCATCATGAATAGGAGAGGTATTAGGAGAAGCACAACTATGCTTATCATGATTGTATGTGCTTACATCCTCTTTCACTGGAACCTTCTCACAAATAGGAGAGATATTAGGGGATGAAGGGATGATGGGAGATTTGGTAACATGGAATATGTCAACAACCTCAATCTATTTCATTAAGATATTCTCATGGCTAACATGCTTGCTAATGCCATTTTCCTTTGTAAACTTGGAAAAGAAAGATACTAAAATTTGTGAAAAGTAATCTATGCAATGCTTGGAGATGCAAACAATTATCGAACAGGTCAGATGATTTTCACTACTAAAATAAGTTTTTCCAGAAACACAAGATAAATGATATGCTTTAATTCCAATTCAAATGCACTTGAAATGAAACCAATTGTGAAAAGATTGTAAATGATAGTAATTATGCAAACTAAAATAGTGATCCAAAGACAACAACCAAAAGAAAAAATGACAAGATTTTAATGTTGTAAAATGCAGATTCAAACTTGATTCAAGACTAAATTTCCTAGACGGGTGAATGAGTCCCAGATTAGGGTTTTTGAACCAAATTCAACAAATTTTGAGTTGATTTTAAGGTTTCTAGGTTGTATGTTGACTTGACTATTTGCAATTATAGATTTCTAGTGAACTTTGATGAATCAAAATACAAAAATGCAACCTATATGCACTTTTCACTAATGCAAGATTTAGAAGCCCTAAATGAAATTCAACTAATGCAAATCTAATGCAAAGTTAATGCAACCTAGATCTAGGGCTTACAATGTTCTCCAAATCAAAAATTCAAGGGTCCAACTTAGGTTGGGTTCACCAAAATGAGCCAAAGGAAATAGGGTGTTGACCTTTTGGGGGATAAAACATAGGGACCTATTTCACTCCTTAGTTCGTTAGGAAACCAAGATCCCTCAACCAAGTGACTTAATTATGGGAAGGGCTAAGGGTTTCCTTGGATGATAGGATGTGGGTTCATCATTAAGCAATGATTTAAAAGAGGAAATTGAATGAACTATGAAAATTCACTATATGACCTAGGAATTTGAAAGCATGAAATCAAATTGACAAATACAATGAAACAAAAAATTACCTAGAGGAGTGGAGAGGCCAAAACAAGGTTTGTAAACCCTAGAAATGGTTTTCTCATACTACAATGGGACTGATACTCCAAGTTGGGCATATGAGACCGATTTTAGAGTTTCCAAGGTAGAATATGGAATTCACTAAAATGTGATCAAGATCTACTAAACGATGATAAGAAATTGTAACAGGACTAATACGCTAGGTTGGGCATATGATTCCCACTCTAGATTTTTTTTAGGATCTTTTTGGATCTTCTAAACCCAGATCTGTCACTATCGAATGCTATCAAAATTTTATATCAAGGAATAAATCACTAGGTTGGGAAAATGAGTCCCATTCATATAAATTTGCAAAATGCACATCACAAGAGAGTAAAAAAATGCTATTTTGTTAGTGGATGGGGGTCTACCTCAGTCAAATCCCATTTGAGTAATTAAACTTTGAAATGAATTGAAATAACATGAGGGAATTATGAATGAACAAATGAATGTAACAACTCACTAAACCTTATTGAATCCTTGAAGTTTAGATTTGCAACTTGTATGATTCGGCTTCAATGGATGTAGATCTTGGTCATGAAACTTAATATGGATTTTAATACTTGAACTTGGATCACAAATGCTACATCAACATGTTAGCTCACAAACATACATAATGCATGAAGACCTTGACATGATGCCAAAATTTTGAATTGATGCTCCAAATACTTGATTATTTTCTCTTGAATGAACACTTGAAGGCTCCTAGATTGCTTGCTTAGCTTACTTGAAATTTCCTAGATCTTTTTAGGTGAAATTATGGGTATGTGCAGGATCATGATGGGCCAAAAAGTGGCAATATGATGGGTATGTGGCTAACAATTCTTTTTTACCCAAAATTGATGAAACGAAGGGGTTTTAAAGGAGATTCTCAGCTTTCCACCAATATAAATTATACTTTACTTTGAATTTAATAATTTATTATTATTCATTTTCTATTTGAATTACGACTAAAGTCCTGATTGATAGGCTGATTGAAAAACATCTATAGCTTTCAAGCAAGATCACATTTTTGAATCCAAAACATGTGTCACATTCTACACTTCGCATACTATAGGATTAACAAAAATAAAATTGAATTTCATGATTTTTTTACCAAGTTAAGGTGGTTAGACATATGAAGTTTTATATTTTTTAAAAGTTGTAATAAAAAATTCATAATTAATTATTTACTTAGAAAAAAATTACAAAAAAATATGCATCGCGATCAGGACATGAGTCCTCTACTTATATCTAAAATCTTATAAAAAAATATTATCATTTTATTGTGGTTAGGGTGGTCAGAAAAACACCTTCTTCTTATTTTTTCCCTGAAATTTATGTACTATGCATTGAAATTTCAAATTTTCACCAAATGGATTTTTTTCCTTTAGACAAACCTAGTAGTTTAGAAACTACATTCAATTTGCTATAGATTCTATTCTTACTTATTTTTGAAATAATATAGATAACTTATTCAAATTTTTATGTCAAGTTTCCTAAATCTTATTTTTCTAAATTTTTTGCCACTTAAGGGCCTGCTTTTTCCATGATGATCCTGCACATACCCTTATGTGAAATAACCTTTTTTTTTTACTTGTTTATGCCTAATTTCCCAAAATTACAACACTACAAGCTGACATCAGATCTAGGATAATAAAATCGCACCAATTATATGAATTATAATATGTCCAGGTTAAAGCAGGACTCATACACCAAGTTGGATGTATGAGTCCCAATGGCTTAAACCTAGGAAACAAATTCTAAGAACTGTCATGTTCAATGTGTCATTTGAAACCAGACCCCGAGACCTAGGTGGGACCCATATTGATGCAAGGGCATCAAGATCCCCATAGCAAGAATGGTTGTTATGTATTTGTTTTAGGTTGATAGGGTGTTTTTGGAGTAAAATAAGGTCATACATGACCATTTGGGATCATTTGGATCCATTTTGGCGTGTTTAGGGTCTTTTGGTTAAAAGTTGTAAAAGTTGCTAAAATGTTGTTAAGCATCATTATCAAAAAGGTGTCAAAATGATGTTTTGTTAACAAAATAATAAAAAGGTGGTAAAAAATAGTTGGAAATAATTGTAACATGTTAAATATGCCTTGTATCATTGACCCAAAGGGTTGGAGAAGGTTGGAGAGAAGTTTGAATGAGAAACCAATTCATTTTGCACATTTTTTTATTACATTTTTTGTGAGGAATGACTGTAATTCACCTGTTACAGACTAGCACAGATAGGTATGGTCATAAAAATAATTGGAGAAGTTGAAGGACAATATTATCTTTTAAATGCAATTGGTTTGCTAGATTTTCATTGAGTTTTGTGCAAGATATTACATTTTTGGTGAGTGTTGGTCTGAACCCTGCCTAGGGTTTCTAGCAACAATTAAAAATTCATATCTTCTGTTTTAACCATCCAAATTTGCTAAAGATTGGTGAAAAGTTTTGTTTTGATATTTTATAAAAACTATTTAAAGTAAAATTTATATATTTCATTTTTTATGGAGATATTACAATATGCTCACATTTATGTGTAAAAAGTGCAAAAAGACCCTAGGTTCATTGTTGCTTTGAACAATCTATACATTACTCATTGATGGAAGGGTATAGAACCATGTTGGGATATTGTTGGGGGCTTGTATAGGTCTGATAATGCATGTGACAAGTTTTCTTTCCTTGTTTGAAGTCATTTCCTTAATACACCTAAGTGGAAGCAAGACCTAGTTTGCATGATTCATGGTGTCAAGCACTTGAGCTGAACTATGTGTGTTTGGAAAACCTTGAAGCATGTTGAAACAAGCCTATATATACTAGATGAACCTCATTCTATTTTTAAGTCAATGATTGAGTGCATTTAGATTGTTTCCCCCATGTTTTAGGCTTATAAACACATTGCCAAGAATGAGCAAGAGTGCATATTTGAATCATTTGTATTGAAACCTTGTTTGGGAAGTTTCAAATTGTGTTAAGTGAAGGATTCTCCACATAAAATTGGTATTAGAGCCAAAAAATATGGGAAAGGAAGTTTTGAGAGTTTGTGTATTGTCTTCTTTTTATAGGTTGAAGGAAGAACTTAGATACCAAAAGACTAGGCTAGGGGAAAAGAAAGGGGCCTAAGGTGAGGTATCATGAAGACAAGAAGAAGCATTGAGAAGAAGCAAGGTGAAAAAGACTTGATTGTAAAAGGAGAATGGAAGTGTTGAGGAGAATAGTCCATGGAGACTTGCAGAGTAAGGAGTTACCAAGCAAGAAACAAGTGATGCGAAGAGAGAGAAGTGAGATGAAGAAGAAAGATGAGAAGGAAAAAGAAGTAAATATTCAACAAGAGATAATAGGGCTGAGGCAAGCTTTGGAACAAATGCAAAAATTTGAAGAAAGAATACAGAGTATAGGAACAAGTGTGTGGAGTTGGCACATCACTATTAAAAAAATTGTCAAGTGGCCCATAAAGAATATTATTCAAAAAGAAGAAAGCAATGGATGATTGCTTTGAAAATTGAAGATGCACTACAGTTTCATGAAGCCTTGGAGAATGCTACAGAAGGACATGTAGCATACACAAAGAAGGATTTTACAAGCAATGAAGTTAGAGAAGAAAGAAAATCCATGTAGTAGACCATTGAATAGGTAAATGGAAGTGTAAATCTTGGTTTTGATCATCTATATGAAAAAGAGAATGTAGATATATAGGTTGATAGGGAGGAAAAGAAAAAATTGTCATTACAAGAGGCATGCATTCACCTAACTAATACATATTCAGATTTGCATGAACAAGAGGAAATCTATTATCTAGATGGTTTAGTTGAGGCAACACAGACCTATTTTCAAGACAAAGCACACAACAAATCTGAGTTTGATACTTCAATTGCACAATTTGATGATAATATCCTAGTTGTTGCAGCCATGTTTCTAGAAAATCTCAAAGATGCAGATAATGTAGCATGGTCAAAGGGAGAGCAACTTTTGGAAATGAATTCTAATTTGTATGCCATGTGGAAGAGAAGTAAGGGTCATTACAAAGCATTAGGGAGACAAAGGTAAAAATGAAATAGGTACTAGGAACTTGTTTGAAATAAGTGCATGGAAGCATGGAAGATAACTTCACAAATTACAAGATTCCAAGATGGAAGACATTGCAAACCTCTACTCAAGTGGACTTGAATCTTTTCTCTAGGGAGTATGATGCAAGGGCATTAGGAGCCCCATAGCAAGAATGGTTGTCATGTCTCATTTTTAGGTTTATGGGGTGTTTTTGGAGTCAAATAAGGTCATACATGACCATTTGGGATCATTTGGATCCATTTTGGTGTGCTTAGGGTCTTTTGGTTAAAAGTTGCTAAAATGTTGTCAAGCAACATTGTCAAAAAGGTGTCAAAATGGTGTGTTGTTAAAAAATAATCAAAAGGTGGTTGAAAATAGTTGGAAATAATTATAAAATGTTAAATATTCCTTGTATCATCGACCCCAAGTGTTGGAGAAGGTTAGAGAGAAGTTTGAATGAGAAACCAATTCATTTTGCACATTTTTTATTGCATTTTCTGTGAGCAGTGGCTGTAATTCACGTGGTATGAATAGGTACAAATAGGTATCATCCTCAAGCCAATTGGAGAATTTTAAGGATGGTATTATATTTAAAATACAATTGGTTTGGTATATTTTCATTGAGTTTTGTGCAAGATATTGCATTTTTGGTGAGTGTAGGCCTGAACCCTGCCTAGGGTTTCCAACAACAATTAAATATTCATATATTCTGTTTTAACCATCCAAATTTGCTAAAAATTGGTGAAAAGTTCTATTTTGATATTTTTAAAAATAATTTAAAGGAAAATTTATATTTTTCATTTTTTATGGAGATATTAACGACAATATTCTCACATCTATGTGTAAATAGCCCAAAAGACCATAGGTTCATTGTTTCTTTGAACAATCTATACATTACTCATTGATGGAAGGGTGTAGAACCATGTAGGAATGTTGTTGGGGGCCTACATAGCTCTGATAATGCATGTGACAAGTTTTCTTTCCTTGTTTGAAGTCATTGCCTTAATACACCTAAGTGGAAGCAAGACCTAGTTTGCATGATTCATGGTGTCAAGCACTTGATCTGAACTATGTGTGTTTGGAAAACCTTGAAGTATGTTGAAAAAATCCTATATAAACTATATGTCCCTCATTCCATGCTTACTTCAATGATTGAGTTCAATTAGATTGACACCCCCATGTTTTAGGCTTATAAACACATTGCCCTTGGAATGAGCAAGAGTGCATATTTGAATCATTTGCATTGAAACCCTATTTGGGAAGTGTCAAGTTGTTTTAAGTGAAGGCTTCTCTACATCACATATTCCAAAAGGGGTGTATGAGTCCCAAATCCCTAGATCTGGAACACAACCAAAAACAATAAATTATGATTTGTCATTTGTTAAATTTTAGGATTATCCTTAGAAAAATGTATTTTAGTAGGCTTGTGGATGCAAAATAGGTCCAATTAAGGCATAAAGAAGAAAAAATTTAATGAAAAGGGCCCAAAACATAATGTGAATATGTAAAACATATTACAACACCAAATTAAGGCATCATTTAGCTCATCTTATCAATTATTCCCAAATTAAGTGAGGAAAAGGGATACTTTTTTCGTCACTACATAACTATCCCTATTTCTTGGTTGATATAGAATTTATCTAGAATATAGATACATATACATGTTCCATGAGGATATCCTTGAATGATTATTTGATCTTTCTAAATTTATATATCTTATTTGTGTCCTCCCTTCTCTATTCAAATACTTCACTATATTTATCTCCATTCAACCTATCAAGAGAGTACATTGTATGATCTATAAATTATGTTGATAGTCATAATATTATCCTTTGTTCTATTTCTCATTCTATTGAAAATATTTCTTCTACTTTGACTACCTCTCTTATAGTCTATGATTCTAACATGTATTTTCCCACTTCTCTTCCTATATTTTCCACATTTTCAAAATCTATGGATTTCTCACAAAATATAAGGCCCATTTATCTTCCCTCATAAAGTGTCAAGATCTTATTATAGTTATTAATATTTCTTCACCATATGGATGTCATAATTATTTCAATAATTTTATTTTCTTATTTCATTTGACGAATCTTCCTTAAGTGGCAATGGGAATAATCCTTATTTCAATCCTTTCTCTTTAAATTATGGAATCTTCTCCTATTCTTCCCCTCCTTGTATTTATTTGGAAGATGAAATCTCTCTTGTAGATAATATGAAGCATGCTATCATCTTTCATTACTCTTTAATGTTATATTGGTTAATTGTTTCCTTCAATAGATATTGATACTTCTCATGATTCTTTATTTACTATTTTCTCTCCCATATTTGAGCCATCTCTTCTACACCTAGACCCTCACCATTATATGTCTTCACCTTTTTCTTCTACTATAACTTCTATACCACTAAATTTATTATCAAGGTATCATCATCTATTTTTTTGTGAGATACCTCTATATAACACTATTTCGGTTGCTCCTTTTACACTAGATATGAATATGCTATCATTTTTCATCTAATATTATCATAAACCCAGGTCTCTTGTTGGTATTTATGGAACCCTTAATTTTTTTTTTGGTTTCAATCCTAAATTATGCAATTTTCAATGAGTCTAAAATCTCTAGACTTTGGGTTTTGCAATGTTGTTATTTTTGTTGTCACAATATTTTCTTGGAAACTCTTAAGGAAAAGCCCTTGTTAAATCTCTAATTCATCATTGACCTTCTGTTGCCTATTTCAGGTAATTTTAAAACATCTTATGTCATTGGAGTTCGTGGAGTAACCAACCCTCATGCCTAGGTCAAAATGTTCTTATATTTTATAAGGTTAAGGAATTGATTTTATTTGGCCTTTACATCCTTTGAATTAATATTGATTTAAATTCCTTTGAGGCCTTTTATACGTCACCCTAGATGGTCCCCTTTCCTAGAACAACTTGTCAGCACATGCCAAATTGCTTCACTTAAGCCCCACTCACTATTTTCTCCCATCGCTCATTGCAGATGGCCTTCTGAAAATAGACTTGCATTAATGATTAGCGATGAACGACATTTATTTTATTTCACACATCATGGATAGGTTGTTGGTTTTGAGTTTTACATTAGTGATGCACAATATTTGTGTTGCTTTCGTTATTGTTGGGATCTCTCTCATCGCTAATTTCTTATGAATTTCATGCTAAGAATTAGCGATGCGTGATGGCCCTTGGTGCTTTTGTATATTCTCTTATCGCTCATCACATATTTATTCCCAGTTATGAGTTTCAAATGGGTGATGAGTGATAACCTCAAGGCTCTCTAAATTTCTTTCTGTGTGAACTCCATTCCTAATACCTGCAAAATAATAAGAAGAAACACATTAGAATATAGAATGCAAGCAAGAACAAGGATTCCCCATGAAATTCATTTACAAAGCTTAAATTAGGAAAAGAGATGAAGAACACAATAAGAAAACAACAAAATAGAGATTGAATCCTAATTAAACTAGCAAACTCATGATCCCATGGGGGAATTTGTGCCAATTTGATGTGAAAATTGGCCCTTTCCCAATTCCTATGATGCAAGCTTGATGAATGTTGATGAATGATCCACTTTGATGAAGGATGGTGAGTGCTCCAATGGAAAAATCTGCATAACCTAGCTAAGATTCAATGATAATGGATGGAATTTGCTAAATATTTGAGCATAGTAAGTTTACTCAAATTGTAGATGATAAAATGAGGAATGAAGCCTCTTATTTATAGAATTCCAAGATGGACGAGTGTCCAAAATAGAACAATGTGGGACTAACATTCATCCAATTGAAAGATGCCACTTGTCAACCTATGAGTGGATGGAGGATGTCCAAGTTTTGAGGTTTGTGCCAATAAATGCATATTTTTGAATTTTGAATTTGTTGAAATGACATGGAAGAGGGAAGAAAGAATGCATTGAATGCCACTTGACTCAAGGCAAAGGACATGTAAGAGAGAGTAAATTCCTTGTTGGATGTACATGTCAACTTGTATTTTGAATTCAAACTTGGGAGAATATTCCCAAAAGATGCCTTATTGAGACAAATAGAGATTTAATAAATCAATTAAATCTATTTTCATGTGCAAGTGGTAAAAGCTAGAGGATGGGACATGAGAGGAGATTAAATTAATCAAAATTAATTAATTTAATGAAGGGGGTTAAATGATGTGACCTATTTGACTTAAATTTGTGGATTTATTTAAATCAAATATGAGAGGAATGTGATAAGAGATTAATTAAATAAAGATTTTGATTTATTTAATTAAAATAGATGATGTTAGATTAAAGTAAATAAGGTTTTAATTTATTTAATTTAATAGATAGACTTTAGTAATTTAATCAAATAAAATTAATTATTTAATTAAATAGGATAATTAGATCAAGATCATTAATTTAATTACCGAGAAGAGGTGACTTAATTAGATAACTTAATTATTCAATTAAGAGAGGAATATTGAAAAATTTAATCAAATAAGGGTATTTGATTAAATGGTTAGACCGAAGGATGATTCAGGATGAAACGATGTTAGTGGTCAGGATCAGATGCACAATGTGAATCGATACATTTTACGTGTCTACATTTTTCCCCTCTTTGAAGCAATGCATTTGTTGTGTTGGTTCAAAGAATAAACGATCTTGATTAAATCCAAAATTTTTTATTAAAAAAAATAAAAATCATGCCCCACTGTTGCTTGGCGAGAGAAAACATGCTAATATATTTCCCCCTCGAGAGATTGGACAAAAAATTCAATTTTTGGGTGATCTCGTGAAAAAAGAGGACAAGGTTCCCGACAGGTCCGAAAAGGCTCTAGGAGGCCAAAAACATGTCTAAACATAGTAAATGATGTAAAAAAAGCCTCAATTGGACAAAAACAGGCTCAAGGGTTCAAAACCCTAGCAGGATAGCCAATCAGGATGAAAAAACCCTAATTTTCAAGCTTAAAAGGTTCTGAGGGGTCACTTTCAATTCATTTTCACACACATCCATCTAGCAACCTTGAAATTTGAGGGCTGACCTCCTGAAAATATGGCACAATGATAGCTCCTGATGCACATTTTCGACTGAGTCTGGACATACCAGTGGCCACCCGACATTGGGGCACTGGTAAGTGATCCTTACTTGAGCTTCATTTTTCATTTTTAGCGTTTATTTATTGCTTTCAAAGTTAGTCACTTTGTAGCGACGCTATATAGCACCACTCAAAAATCAAACTGCGCCACTTGGTGTTAGATTACGCCACGACGGTGGAGTTTGGAGTTTGAAAATAAATTCCAAACTCCGATGCTGAGGTCATGTCCGGCGGGGTCATTTCCAAAGTGTGACGCGGCAATGCGTTAATGAAAGAAATATTTTTAAACTGCATCGTTCAGTGGGAAAGTGCACCACGGTGGTACACTTTCGGCATTTTGCGCCCCAGTGTCGTAGTTTGATAAAAATAAAACTGCGACACCTTCACGGATAGCGACACTAGAGTGGTTTCTTGGACACCCAAAAATTTTTTTTTTCAAATTTTTTAACATGATGACCCTTCTTGATGTAGGACACGACGCGGGAGCTCTATTCCCAAGAGCACAGGTCATGAGATCTCTTTGGTTACTTGTGGGACCTGAGTGACAGAGACCAGGATCGACTATGAGACATGGGGTTGTGGTACATCGCCTACGTAGTGCCCATTCACACCCACCTTGGGATGATGTTAGCACTTGCTGAGAGATGGCACATCGAGACCTCTTCTTTCCACCTTCCCACCGGTGAGGCCACCGTCACCTTGGAGGATGTTTGGTGCATCTTAATATTGCCGATTCATGGTCGGTGCATTATTTTTGATATAGATGAGAGGCGAAATGCATGTCACACAGTCCTTGCCATAGAGGACATTGTCATTTGTGAGGGGCAGATCAAGCTTGAGCATCATAGGGCTCTAGCCCCTCCCTTCTGCTTGGTTGTTGCAATGATTATTTCAAGTCTCCTTGCCCCAAATCGACGAGGCCAGTACTTCATTCCCAGTTGGGGACTTTGCTAGGAGTGCATGGTGATGCATGACAAGCCTACTCATTTTTCTTGGGGGCCGGTTCTTCTTGCATCACTATACAAAGATCTTCATGAGTACATCTACCTGGATGGTAGAGCACTCAGAGTAGGCATCACACTCCTCCACGTATGGGTGTGGGAGCACATTGCTGTCCTTCAGCTGCAGGTTGTTGCAATTCTGATGGGGCCTGCTGATCCCCTTGTATGGCACTATAGAGGTGGTGTGTCCTTCACACACACGGGCGAGCACGAGATTCCCTATTGGAGGAGGGTCCTACATGAGATGCAGGTGTTTATATGGCATCCTTACCTTGGTCAGCCCGGATGGGCCGAAGATGCACATCAAATTTTCTATGCCTGCCAGGACCGCTTCATGCAGGGGTGAGAGCACACGATGATAGAGAGATATCTACCCGGGCGCGTTCAGCTCGGTGAGCCTCAAGATTGGCCAGATGATGATTATGTGGCCGTATTTTCCTGCACCATGTCACAGGTTTCATGGGGGTGATACATTCCTACTTCTGAGGCCATGGACAACTTTAGACACT
Organism: Sequoia sempervirens; assembly: GCA_007258455.2. Lineage (NCBI taxonomy): Eukaryota > Viridiplantae > Streptophyta > Pinopsida > Cupressales > Cupressaceae > Sequoia > Sequoia sempervirens. Next base: position 47,110,415 of record VDFB02058242.1, read on the forward strand.
TGTTGGCTCGGTCATGGGCTTATGATCAAGGGTGTGCGGATCCAAGCATCACACAGGCATACAGGGATTGGTTCTAGCCTCCCCTACGTTTGAAAGTTACAGGAGCAGTCCCTGATCAATGAAGGGTGAGAAGCAGAGGGGGTGGACAAGGATGGAGGGATGGTGTGCGACAAGACTAGCCGGTCGGGCCTCTAGTTCAACTAGTTCAACCAGGTTAGGCTGATGTGCAGATGCAGGATTAGTAGTAGGTGTTGGCTAGGTAGCAGGGGCAGGTAGGTGCACCACCATAGGCTGGGGGTGAGGATCAGCCTCAGGTATAGCCTCCACGAGCACAGCCAATAGGGAAGCTAGGAGGGCAGGTGGATCCCCATGATACATTGATTACATAGCTGCAGGCCTAGGTGTAGAATTTGACAGGGGAGAGAGGTCAAGCGTAGACTGAGAGGGACTAGGTTAGGGCCAAGAGGGACTAGGCTATACTGCAGAGATAGGTCGTAGAGCTACAGGAGGCCACAGAGATGGGACGGAAACAATAGTTGGAGAGCATGGTAGCCTTCTCCTCTCAGAGCACAGTGTCCATTAGGTCCTACAGGGAGTCCGTCTGGGAGGCGGATTATTACCGCATGTACTATCAATAGGCCGTACCCAGAGCAGCACGGATCCCAGAGTACTCGCAGCGGACTAACCACAGACCAACAAAGGGTCATGGTGATAGTGGGGAGGGAAACATACAAGAGGATTAGGTCTCCTTTTGATGGAGATGATGTCATTTTGTTGTGCCTTATGGGCTACTTTTTGATAGCCCGATGGGCCTTTTTGTACTGATTGACATACATGTATAGTGATCTGATTATTTGTACTATGACAATTATTTGATGATGATATATATATGAGATGATGATTTTGATACGATGTGATGTGTATCATTTGTTTATGCATGTATGGATGATTCTATTTCTATATGTTGTGCAATGATGTTATGGTGTTATATGATGTATTTATGGATGCCTTTATTTTCGATGATATATGCATTATGTAATGATTATGACTAACAAATCTATATTATGTTATTGACTTATGATATGTAGATGTATTTATGTGATATGCGATGATGCTGGAGTCTATATGATGTTTTGAAATGATATGATATGTAATATGCAATATGAAAAATGATATGGAAATGATCTATGGTGTATACACGAAATGATGCGAATCATGCTTATATATGAAATGATTATGGATGGATGTACGTTTTGCATATAATGGATTTTTATGTTCCTATTTATGCTTATAATGATGTGGAATGCTTAGAATAACAAATATTCTCCTAAACATGTTAAATGATAATGTAATGTATGTGATGCATTTACTGTGATGTACTATATGCAATGATATGATGATGTTTTATGCAAAATGAACGTAATGTGTAAGATGACTTTATGATTTTAAGCGAGTATGTATGCAATTGATTATCTATAATGCTTATGTACCTATTGTATACGTACAAAAATGGTCATGTCTATAATCCTGACAACTAATTAAATATTTATTATTTAATTAATTTTTCTAAAGTCCTCTACATATGATTAAATTTAATTAATTTAATTATATTGTTCATTCATCTTATTTCTCTTCCATAATTAAATAAATTTATTTTATTTAATTATTTTCATATGTCCACTTAATTATTTAAATAAATACATTCTATTTATTTAAATTAATTATCACTGTTTGAATTTAATTAAATCTTTTGATTTAATTAAGTTTAAATATCTCTCTTTCTTCTATTTTAAATTCTTCTTCTAATTAATTAAATGTTTCATTTAATTAATTTCATAAAAGTGATTTAATTAAATAGATCTTATTTAATTAAAAATGTCTTATGCTTTCTTTCTAAAATCAAAATTAGGTATTTTAACCTGATTGTGAAATCTTCTCATGTCATGATTAAATATTTTATTTAATTATGAGATATTCTGCTTTTTTCAATAAAACATGATTAAAGCTCTTTTCTTATCACCACCTTTCTTTTGCTTTTAAAAGCTTAATTAAATATTTTATTTAATTAAGAAAAGCTGAATGTCCCCCACAAATAAATAATTGAATTTTTAAATTCATTTATTTATCAGCTTTTAATCTTTCTTCTATTCTTATCTTCTCTTCTTTTTCCTCTTTCATAAAAAATAGAAAAATCTTGTTTTTAGGTTTCTTCTATCTTCTCTTCAATTTCATCTTTCTTCAACCATTCAATCTGCCAGGAATTATCAAAACCGTTAATCGAGACAGCCAATCAAAATCATTCAAAAAACTCTATAAATACCTGTGTGAATCCAAGCATTGATAATAGGCAATTAATTAGAATTCATGCACTTAAGTCATTTAGAGTTCATTTATCATAGCATCATGTTTATTTCAAGTTTCTTAGCTCAAATCATCATCATAGCTTACTCTTGCATCTACATCATATCAAATCTCGTTCTTTAGGAGGACAGTTTGTTGAGCCTAGCCTACAAATCTGAGAACACAAAGCTGGAATCGACAAAAACACTAAAGATAGAGGACAATAGGACGACAATGGAAGCAAAATAGAGTTTGCACTTCTTTACTCCTTTTTATATTCTGTTTTATTAAATGTCTTATTGGTGTGTTTGAATACTTCATTTTAAATTCATTTACGCATCATATTTTCATACACACATTAAATGGCGCCCACCATGGGGCCTATGCCCCTATTTTAGACTTCTTTCTTGCAGGTTTTTCTTGCAGGTTTGCTTACAGGTCTTCTGACATTTGGCAACGCATCTGGAAGATTCAGAAATTTTTATTTTGCAAGTATTTCAGTGCATCTAAAGACTATTTCGGCGCATCTGGGCATTTCTGTGGTGCATCTAGGAAATAGAGTGGCGCATACGTGCATTTCTATAGCGCATCTAGGGGTTTATATACTGCATATAGGATTTTTTTTAGCACATTCAAATATGTTTCAGAAAAATTAAAAAAAAATAAAAATTTGCATAGGAGATACATAATAGTGCATATGGGGTTTTAGCGCATATAGGAAACAGTTTAGCGCATAGGAGAAAAACTTTAACGCATACGGGTTTTTCTGTAGTGCATATGGTGTCTGTTTTAGTGCATACAGGGTCTTTTTCAGCATTTTCATAGGAAATCTTAAAATGGCCATATCTTGCTCATTTTTTGGTCTTTTTCAGAGATTTTTTTTTGAAATGGGGTATAATTTCATAAGCTATCTAATGGTGTAAGTATTTATCAGATTTGAAAAATTTATAGCTTTCAAATTCTCACATAGTTGAAAATTTTTGCATGTTTCGAGATTTAATCACACTTTTTATTGCATGCATGTGTTTCTTCTTGTCTTGGTGACTTTTTGGTGAATCATATGGAGCTAGAAAAGCATTGGAATCAGTCACAACATCAATTTGGAAAGCAAAAATAACCAGGTGCACTCATTTCATCCTTCATCTCTTAATCTTGTTTGTCACATCTTTTAATTTGGGACATAAAATCAAATCTTGTTTAATCACATCATTACAATTGGTTTTAAAAAAAAAAAAATCTTGTCTTCAATCACATTTCAAAAATTGGGTCTAAAATTAATCATTGTCTTCCATCACATCTTGATTTGGGATCTAAAAAGAATGAGTGCTTCATTATTTTCTTCTAAACATTTCAATTTTCTAAAGGGAAATTAATCATTGTGAGCGTGAATCAAGTGTGTGTGTCTTCCAAAACACCTCACTTGGTTCACTTTTGTCATACCCTTTTTAGGAGGCCTGCTTGGAGCACACACCCCTCCAAGGGACGACCTCAATCAAAATGTGAATCGAAAGACACGCTTGTTTGGAAGTTGGAATCTTGTCACTCTGAGCTAAGCCCCAAAGAACTTTATACCTTTGGGAAGTGAAGGTGAAGGGTGGGTTACCCCTTTCTCCCAGCTTATTGGCAAAATTTTTCTTTCAAATCATCCTTAGTCAACCTTGTTCAAACTAGTTTGAAACCTAATTGGCCATACCCCACTTGACTAGTCATAGGGCTTGTTGTTGTGTATTCAAGTGTTTGCTTAATCATAACATTTAATCTTCAAATAAAAAATTATCATTGTGTTTGGTGTGTGTGTTCATGCATTTACATGTGAAATATTGTGTTTGATAGTGTCCAAGTCAAACTTCCAATAAACACTTGCCACATCATCCAAATCATATAATCTTTTCATTCCACATCATATCCTAATCATCATCATCTCTTTAATCCAATCAACATCATTTTACACCATGCCAACATTAGAAGACCTAGTATCTAAATTCCAAGACCTCCTCCAATCACTTTATCAAGCACCACAACCCTTAGATGAACAAGCTATACATGGGCTCCAAGGTGTCATCCAACAATTTCAACTTGAAACAAACCAATCACCTCACCTCCAACACCTCCTAGCTCAAGCCAATCATTTCATTGATACTTGTCAAATTCAACAACCACAACATCATCCCCTATCCATTCATTATCAACCAATTCCACCTCAACCTAAGGTGTCATCCCCTTCCACCTCATACCAATCTAATCCATCCACTTCTTTGCATGTCAATGCCACATCAACACATCCACCCTTATCACTACAAGAACATAAGAGCCCAAGTCCACCTTGGCAGCAAAATCAAGAGCCTTTCAATTCTCATGTTCCATTTGACAAGGGGAGCACTAATCTAGTTCATGCACCCTCTGAGTATATCATACCACTATCCAATCAAAAGCCTATCCTAAAGCCACCATGTCCTAGTCCTAATCCAATGGTCCCTACACTTTCCAACCCATTAACCCCTTCATTACCCTTACCATCCTCTAATCCACTTGCCAATATATCAACTCCATGGTACAAAATTTTCATAAGTAAACCCATGGAATTGCCTAAATCCACCCCTACACCTCCAAAGGATGTGACCCAAGGGCTACAAGAAAGGAATCAACTATTGCCATGTCATTCAACACGTATACCTGAACATACAAAAGAATCCTCAAACATCATGCCAAGTCCTTCAAGCCAAACATGTCATCCACAACCCCTTGAGCCAATTCCAGAGTCTCCCCTCATAAGTCCAAGCCACCCTCTATCATGCTCCTATGTTGTTGACCATCAAGAATATGACAAGTCTCTCCATGAGTCATCCCCTTCCACCTCCATTCAAATAAGTCATGAGGTATATCAAGAGCACAATCCTAAACATGCAGAAACATTACCCCCTCATCCACATAAAGATCAACACCCTCCCAATGATTCCATTCATAACATACCTAATAATTTTCATAATCAACCTTCCATATTTGATCAAGACCCCTTTTATGATCAAGAAGACCATGATGATCCTCTTAGCCAACTTTATACATTCCATGGTCAAGAGCTTTCCACCTCAACCATCCATGATGCACAAACATCCACTTCCCTTGATGAGACATATGCCTCCCAAGCACACATAGAAGATCAAACAAATACCTTGGATCTAAGAGAACACAATGCTAATCAAGATCCTAATGATCCTCCATCACCCACAATTGACCCCATTGAAAGTCCTCCATCCTATCCTATTGATCTTTCCACCCTCATTCATGAATGTTCCTCCTTAGAACAACAACAACCATTATCTTCCCTTGCTTCATTTTCTCCGTCCAGTAAGGAACTTGTGTCTAGTGTTCCACCTAAACCTAGTCCCATTGTCCATTGCACACTCCAAAACATGAACCACCAAGGTAAAGTTCTAGACCTTCATGAACGAGATGTTTTGGAGCCCATCCATGTCAAAGTCCCTCCATGCTCTTATGACCTTGACCTACACCCCAAGGACAACAACCTAAAGATGTCGGTACTTCTTCCATGCATCCTAAGTCCACTTTCCATCATAAAGCCTATCGTATCCCTAAAACATATGTTGCCATTCCCCCTCCATCATCCTACAAATGTCAAAAGCATGTGACCATACACCTTCCACCATCAAATCTTCCACCATTGCTTCCAACTCCTAATATCCTTCCATCTAATCTACCTCCACTTCTCCCAACACCTAATATCCCTACCATTCAATCCTTTTATCCATTTATCCATAAATACCCTAACATTCCTAATCATGACCAACAAATGCACACATTGTATAAACATGAAGCTTCCACCCATTCCACCAGACCCATGGGATTCAAAAATAAAAACTTGGATGTCTCTACACATAAAGTCAAAAATTCTAAAGGTCCTAATGCCTTAGCATACAATTGCAAAAATTCAAAGAAAAATACATCCAAAAAGTTATATAAGCTCATACCTCCAAAAGTAAAGACCAAAACTAAAATGGTTTGGGTACCTAAGAAAAAAGAAATCAAGTTAAATGAGGCATTCACATCACAAAAATCCCAACCATCCACTTCCATTCCACATTCTCATTCCATTCAAAAGTCTCAAATTCCTAAAACCCACAAGAAAAATAAAAATCATAGAAATACTAAGTCTATGTGGGTACCAAAAGCACTACATCCTCCACCTCCTAAGCAAACATCTCCATTGCTTCCTACACCCCATCCACGTCAAAAGCTTCAACATTTATCACAATGTGTGCAACCATTGGTCATGGTTCCCTTCCATTTTACAACAATCCCACATACCTCCATCTCCCCATCCTTCAACTACTATCCTACATATCTTCCCAATCACCTCCCTATGGTCCATGCTTTTGCATAAACCTTTCAACCATCTTTTTTTTACAAGTCCTATTCAATCCACATCATCATCCACTATTCCCCATCCATTCTTGTACAAGCCTTTCATAATCTACCATCTACCTACTCCATTTCCATTTCACGTCATCACTTACCAACATCTATGAGCATAATGACATTTGACATGGTCCATGCAATGACATCCATATCTATTGGGACTATCACGTTTCATGAAACTAGAAACTTGAGTCCCTCCTATCCATATTCCCCTTCTCCTATCCAAAAGTTGAAAAGTCAAAAAATCAAAAAAAAAATTCAAAAGAGAATGTCATAGGGTGAAAATTTGGCAAGCAGGCAGTCTATTGACAGAAAAATACAAAAAAATCAAAAAGAAATCAGAAAAATGCAATAAATAGAGATGGTGAAAATCTGGCAAACAGACGCTATCCGTACCTTTCCATCTATTAGTTCCTGTTTTGCACTTTTTCTTTTCAACGCTTCCCTTTTCCACATCTTTTTCACATCTTAAGGTCATTAATCGCATCATCCTGCCACCATCTGCCTAAAGGCTTAAAACATCTTACCATGGCTTGATCATTTGTACATATTCCTTTCCGCAAGTTGTGTCAATAAAACGGGGCAAAACTCAACTGGGGGCACTTAACTTTCAGAGCATAACAAAACAGCTAGACTATGATATAGAATCTGAGCATGCAAACAAACAACAAACTCATGCAACAACTTTATCCGATAGTGAAACACTTTTTCAGCGAGATATCATATCCTTGTCTATTGGATGATCCAGAAATCTGAATAATGCATGAAATAATAGTATTACATGTTTGACCAAAAGTTGTTTGATTTTCGATATCATTACTCTGGAGCACACTCAAGGATGTACTGAACTAGAGTGGAAAGGAATGAGAATGATTTTTCTTTGTCTGCTGTCTTGAGGTTAACAGTCAATCTGATGCACATATGTCACAGGACATTACGGTCACAACAATATCATCGGTGACAGTTCCACATTTGCATCAGAACGGTGGTTAATCTTTGTCTGTTTATGCAAGCAATGCTTAGGTCATCTCGGTTCAATTATACCTCGATGCTTGTGTTCACTTGCTATATCAAAATTCATGAAAGTTGTACTCTGGTCATCATTGGCGCTAATTTCCCCTCTAATGCTTGTACATACTTCCAACATTTCAAAACGTTCTATGATGATTCAAGAAGGCTTGAAGTAGGCTCAACAAACTGATTAATTTCATGTAGTTGCATATTTATTAGATCATTGTATATATCTGCATATTGGATTCACATCGGTGTTTTGAAAGACTGAATGAGTGCATCAACGGTTGTCATACAGTTTTGAGCTTTTGTGGAGGAAATTTGGACATTTGACTCATTGCATCCGTTCATTATTATCATTTATCATCTTTATCCTTATTATCATCATTCTTATTCATTACACTCGTTCATCTATCATTTCATTCTCGTTTTTCATTATCGTTCATCATTCATCATCTTATCATCCATTTATCATTCATCTTTTCACTTCATCATCATTATTTATCATTCGTTACATCATTCATTTATTCTTTCATTCCTTTATCATTATCATTTCATTGTCATCATTATCACTCATCATTTTACCTGGTCATTTATTCATTTTATCAAATATCATTCTTATTTTACCATGATCATTATTCATTTATCATTTATCATTTATCATTTCATCATTCATTTATCATTTATCATTTATCATCTCATTATTCATTTATCATTTCATCATATCATTTACCATTTAAACACTTCATTTATCATTTATCATTTATCATTTATCACTTCATTTATCATTTATCATTTATCATTTATCATTTCATCATTCATTTATCATTTAATCATTTCATCATTACCATTTTCATCATTTTATCATCTCATATCATTACCATTCGCATTTTATCATCATTGCATTATCATCATATTACCATTTTACATATCATTTATCTTCTCTTCATTATTCATACCACATTCATTATATACCATATCACGATGCATTTCATACATGGAAAATCCACAAATATATTAACATCTCACATATATACATACATCATCACAAAATCATTGCATACACATCATAATCACTAGATCATCCTGCATCATAATGATTAGTCCGCAAAAATAATAACAAAATCCATCTCATATCATACATGCATATAAATAACATCTATATCATATCACAAATGCATAAACATAACATCATCAGAAACATCGCCGCTGCATATCATCGCTCATCAAAATAATACAAATGTCCAAATGTCCAATGAAGCTAACAAGGTCAGAACATCATACATAAGACATGATCAAAACTCAATATACATAATAAATCAGCCCCAAAAATGGCTAACTGCTGGATGCCCCCGAAGGAGCTGGACCGGAAGGAGGTGGCCTGCCACTCGTACCCGCATCAGGATCCCGTCGAGGCCCTATAACCTCTCTGCCATGAGTCGATGTCCGGGATCGGGTCCTTGTCCTGCTATGCGATTTGGGATATGGCTCTCGCCGCTCAGGAGGGCATAGCTCCTCGTAACGAACTCTATAATACTCTACCTCTCTGGCTGCCTCGAATCCCTCTGCAATGGCCTCTCGTAAGGAGGTACTCTCTACGGTACCCATTAGCCTCTGTGCTACACCCTTAGCCTCCTATGCCCGCCGTCTAAAGGCATCCCTCTCTGCTACCAACTGTGCCACCTGGGGATCTGGGGTAGGCATCTGAACTGCACATTGCTCGTGCGAGCCTGTGCTTGTGCCTGAGCCTATGCCTGTGCAAGATGTGCCTGTAACTGCACTATCATACTCTGAGCCTGCACTAACTGACTCTGAAGCTGTGCCTGCTGCCCCTGAAAGGTCTGCACCTGACCTTGCAATGCATCTATCTGTGCCTGCTGGGACGAGGATGTCACCCTAATCACTGTCTGAGGCCTAGCACCGGATCTGGACTGATGAGGAACCTGTACTCTGCCCAGGCTATCTAGTCTCTGCTGCCTCTGCTCATCCCCGTCATCTCCATCATCTCCATCATCTGAGCTGTCCTCCTCCCCATCTCCACTCTCCTCACTCTCCTCTCCCTCCTCCTCCTCTCCTCCACCCATAGCCTACTCTCCTCCTCCCATAGCCTACTCCCCACCGGCCACACCTCCTTGTATCCCTGCTCCTGGCTGTGGTGCTACTCTGATCGCCCGTGCCTCATCTGGCACTGTGAACCGTGGAAATGGATGTGTGTGAAAGTACTGGGCATAGTCATCTGTCATCCCAGCATCCAATACCTCTGGCCTGTCCACCCATACCTCGGGCTGTAATGCGGTGTACTCGGTATACGCTACCTGGTATGGAATGCATGGCCCCCATCCTACATCCCCCTTACGCCGCCCATAATGAGCAATGCCCTGGGGCATGCCCTGCGTGAAACCGAACTGTCTCAAAACTTGTAGTGCCAGAAACCTCTCAATAATAAAGGGTGTCTTCCCTATCAGGTACCGTGGTCTGCACACAAACGGCATCTCTAGGTGATCAGTCGCCCATACCTCGCAGTTTGTGTAGGGCCTCCATATCACTGCATCCACATCATCCAAAACTCACCACCAGTACTCTACCTTGCCCAGCCTCTGCTGGAGAACTGCGCCAGAATAAGCATACACATACGGCCTCCCCGCTAGTCTCGCCCTAGTACAAAGTGGTCTCGTGACAACAATGTGCTCCCACGCCCAGATCTGCAACAATGTAACTCCACTCGCCAGGCTGGTGGATCCTCTGTACACAATCCGGTGAAGATCATGGTACATGTCCACTAGGACATAGCTACCCCAGGAAAAGCTCCACGGCTGAGTGATCATCCACTCCAACATCCTCCCCCAACCCACGGCAAATCCCTTGGACCGATGGTCTGGTCCAAGAAAACCTCCAACAAATGCTGCCAACACCACAACCAGAGCCGGATACCTGCTGAAATCATCCCAATCTATCCAGTACCCATAAATACTAGGATCGCCACATATCCGCTGCAGCGCCTCAGTCCCACCAATCTCCTTATGGTCATAAACCACAAGGGCTCCAACAACTAGAATCCTCAGAATCCGATACACATCCTCCGGTGTCACACTCATCTCACCCGTCGGCAGGTGGAAGGTGTTATGCTCTGAGTGCCATCTCTCGACCAAGGCCGTCAACAGTCCCCTGTTGGCCCGAATGCCTCGCGGCATGTCCAACAAGGGTCCTAATCCACAGTCTGCTATCACCTGTAGCTCTGTAGGAGTTAGCTCTCCTATCCGCTCCCAACATAGTGGGAACCGCTCTCTGATCTGGAGGCTTTTGAAAGCCTCCTATTTTGTTCAACCATCACAACAAATCCCTCAAATCAGCATCATCTCACATAACATATCAATGACCCATATCAAGTGCTACATCAATCTAATCAGCATGTCAAATCAATCTACTCTATCTTCATTTACTATTTTTTTTCTTTTCAGGAAAGCAAATTTATCAACATACATATCATTTTTTATTTGTATTTCAATCATGAATGCAAATTTTTATCTCCATTTTTTTACTATTTGTTTTCTATCGCAGAATACAAATTTATCACCCATCTACTCTTTGTTTTTCAATCGCGAGAAGCAAATTTCTCAAAATCAAATCAATCAATCAATCATTTTACTCTTTGTGGTTTGTCACAAAGTTATCAGCTATCTACTCTTTGTTTTTCAATCGTGGAAAACAACGTTATCAGTTCTCTATCAGATTTTCTATCCTATCAGCATGATGGTCCTATAATTCATCTATCTATTGACTAAAGAAGCAATTTTCATCATCATTTTTCATCACACAAGCTTTTTTGGAATATTTTCCTAAAAGCGTAGTTCTGTGCCCTATATGCGCTAAAACACCTACCTAGCCGATTTCGCCCTAGATGCACAACTCTAGCATTCTTAGACCAAACCCTAAAAGCGCAGTTCTGTGCCCTAGATGCGCTAAAACGTTCTACAAAATTTTTTATCCAACTTAAAAACGATTCAAATTCGATCTAAAAAGCAAAATTTGACAACATAGATGGTTCGAATCACTCACCGGTGGTCCATACGCTGCTGGTCTCTGATATCATCGCGCTCGCTCAAACCTATGTCTGTGCACGGGGATCACCATCTCGCCAAGTCACTCTCTGAGCTCAAATTTCACTGTAGCAGCAGGGTGAAAATGACACTTCATTTTACCCCTTTTACCTTATAAGGGTCCTTTTAGTGTGGGCATTAATGGCATTTTCCATTTTTCATCCTCTTTTTCACTGGGGCATCGACCACATCATCTATCGGGAGCTAAATCACTGTTTCCCTGTCACTATCAACTTCTTCTTCCATGATTTACCTCCCGAGGGGGCATCATCAACATCAAAAATCAGAAACATATTAGGGGCAAATTTTTTTTTTAATTTTCTTTGAAGCAATGCGTTTCACACATCACTTCAAAGAGGGGCAAAATGTATACGTACAAAAATGGTCATGTCTATAATCTTGGCAACTAATTAAATATTTATTATTTAATTAATTTTTCTAAAGTCCTCTACATATGATTAAATTTAATTAATTTAATTATATTGTTCATTCATCTTATTTCTCTTCCATAATTAAATAAATTTATTTTATTTAATTATTTTCATATGTCCATTCTTAATTATTTAAATAAATACATTCTATTTATTTAAATTAATTATCATGTTTGAATTTAATTAAATCTTTTGATTTAATTAAGTTTAAATATCTCTCTTTCTTCTATTTTAAATTCTTCTTCTAATTAATTAAATGTTTCATTTAATTAATTTCATAAAAGTGATTTAATTAAATAGATCTTATTTAATTAAAAATGTCTTATGCTTTCTTTCTAAAATCAAAATTAGGTATTTTAACCTGATTGTGAAATCTTCTCATGTCATGATTAAATATTTTATTTAATTATGAGATATTCTGCTTTTTTCAATAAAACATGATTAAAGCTCTTTTCTTATCACCACCTTTCTTCTGCTTTTAAAAGCTTAATTAAATATTTTATTTAATTAAGAAAAGTTGAATGTCCCCCACAAATAAATAATTGAATTTTTAAATTCATTTATTTATCAGCTTTTAATCTTTCTTTTATTCTTATCTTCTCTTCTTTTTCCTCTTTCATAAAAAATAGAAAAATCTTGTTTTTAGGTTTCTTCTATCTTCTCTTCAATTTCATCTTTCTTCAACCATTCGATCTGCCAGGAATTATCACAACCGTTAATCGAGACAACCAATCAAAATCATTTGAAAAACTCTATAAATACCTGTGTGAATCCAAGCATTGATAATAGGCAATTAATTAGAATTCATGCACTTAAGTCATTTAGAGTTCATTTATCATAGCATCATGTTTATTTCAAGTTTCTTAGCTCAAATCATCATCATAGCTTACTCTTGCATCTACATCATATCAAATCTCGTTCTTTAGGAGGACAGTTTGTTGAGCCTAGCCTACAAATCTGAGAACACAAAGCTGGAATCGACAAAAACACTAAAGATAGAGGACAATAGGATGACAATGGAAGCAAAATAGAGTTTGCACTTCTTTACTCCTTTTTATATTCTGTTTTATTAAATGTCTTATTGGTGTGTTTGAATACTTCATTTTAAATTCATTTACGCATCATATTTTCATACACACACCTATTATGTATGATTATGCAGTAGGTGGTAATGTGAAATGGTTATGAAATTTTTATGCAAATGAATTTTATGCAATGATTTATGTGATGGAAAAAAGTGGATGCAATGTAATAAAAAATGGATATGCCTATCTATGAAAAATGCTTCTAATAACATATTTATATGATGATGAAAATGCAATGCATGTGTTTCCTGTATGATATGTTTATGCAATATGCTAATGATTTGTGGATGTAGGATCGATGATGATGATGATGGTAATGATGATCAACCGTCATAGTACCTTGTTAGTGCGATGAGCAAGAAAGAATGAAAGAGAAGAAGTCATTTCAACAAGACACAAGATAATGAATATGCAAATGATGATGATTACTTGCCAAGGAGTTGGGATTTTCAAAGGGCCAGTTTCCTTATGTTTGATGACACATGTGGTATGATGCATCAAGGTATAGAAAACTAGGATGGTGTTGTACCTAGTGTGATGGAATTTGACTTGACAAATAGATAGGAGCATTTTTGTTCACACTTGACATACATAAACCTTGCTAGGATGTACTTTAGAAGTTTCAAACATCTCAGATGAAAACACGGAAAGGTATAACCTATCAATGCAATAGTCAACAAGCTGCCCAAAACCTCCTCCATACATATCTAACAAAGAAAGTATTTGGAAAGTTATATTACAAGAAAGTCCAACAAGCACAACAGGAAAAAGATAATGATCATTTCCCCATTCCTATTTCTCTAAAACCTCTGCTCGGATATCATCGAGAGGTCCTTGGAATGAGTGCAATAAGATAAGTCAAAAGGATAAAGACAAAGTAAACAAACAAGTTGATGTTCTTCAATACCGCTAACCAAAAGGGGATGTGTTTTTAAGGATAAGAACCGAAACTATTGCCAAAAGATAATGCCCATTGTAGGAAGGATACATCCTAGGACATGTTAGTGGATGGCAACACGCCATTTCGTTTATCCAAAGTGTTCTTTCAAATGATTGATATGGGACCAATTGGATGATGGGTTATCAACACAAAGAGTTGACCAACTTGTTTACGTACTGACTTAGACCGAAGACTTGACGTTTTGAGTCTTCACTTTTAACCTACTAGACTTGTTTCCAATTGTTTCACCAAAGGTTGAGGATGGCGATTGTTTATTATGAGTGATGTTATTGCGGGTGAAAACGAGATGAGATGGATGGATTTTTTCAAATATTTGGATGTTTTTGATGTCTTGCAATGTTTTGAGGCTGTTTTTGGTATTTTTTGAGATTTTCAAATGTTTTGATTTTTTGATTTTCCAATGTTTTGGAGTTTTCTGAGATTTTGACCAAGAGACTAACCTAAGGACCTATCCTAGGGGCCTTGGGGGCTGATCAACAGATTAGCCTTGCCTATGTTATACACATAGAGACCGCGTAGTTTGACTAACGACTTGACCGATTTACAAATGATGATATATATGGTGAGATGTCAGTTTATTATGATAGACTCCTAAAGGATTGACCTAAGTGTCTCGGGGGATGATCAAATATCAAGCTTGCATACGGTCAAGGCTCAGATACTCGTAGTTCGAGACAAGATGACTTTTTTTTTTACTTTTTGACTAATTTTTTGACCTATTTTGGGGTTTTGATATGTTTTGATGTTTTTTGGATTTTCTAATTTTTGATATTTTTGGATTTTCTGATTTTTTGGACTTCAAGAATATACACAAATCCGATCTGATAAGAATATGCCCCTAGCGTGATGCAATAGACTAATCCGATAAAGGTAGGACAAACTGATCTTGAGGATGGGCCTAGTAGTACTATGAGAGATCATGATACAAACTCAGGACCAAGCTATGGTGCGGATGCAGGTGGATGAGTGATGGATGGAGATCTGAATGCGATGGATGATGGAAACATAATGGATGGATGATGCCGAACAAGCCGTAAAGATCTTTGTGGAGGGAAAGTGCTTATTTATAGAAGGTTCCTGTTTGCTAGGTTTTCACCAAGGTACTTGCCCAAAGTGCCACCGAAGTGGTTTTCACTAGAAGACGATTTTTATCTTTACTGTTTTTAATCCTTTTTTTGATTTTTTTTGATTTTTTTCTTTTTTGATTTTTTTGTTGTCACCAAGATGGCTATTTGCTAGGATTTTGCCGAAGTAACCATTTTTTCAAGACATTTTCTATTTTTTTTTCGATTTTTTGGTTCTATACCTTGAAAGATTTAGGCATAATTTTTTTGAGATGAGAGCTATTCATGGGCTCTTGTAGAGGTTCGCTTTGGTTGTTAATAACTGATATGCCCCTGACTTATAACTTGCTGTGATGACAAATGGTCCCAACCAATTGGGTTCAAATTTTCCTTTGTTGCTTGGATTTGGTATATTCTTCTGATTCTCCTTTAATACTAGTTCTCCGACTTGGAAAGTCCTACTTATGATTTTCTTATTATGGCTCCTTTTGAGTCTATTCTGATAGACTTGCAAATGATTCAAAGCATCTGTATGTCGCTCATCCAGTAGCTCCAGCTCATTCAATCTTGATACTCGGTACTCTTCATCCGTGATGAGGTTTTGCAGTGATATCTTGAGTGATGGGAGCTCGATCTCAATGGGGAGTACTACTTTTGATCCGTAGACTAGGGAGAAAGGGGTGGCACTGGTGGGTGTGTGGATGCTAGTTCAGTAGGCCCAGAGGGTGGGATTAAGCTACAAATTACCATGACCTCCGTCAACTGTTTTCTTGGAGGATTTTCGTGCTGGTTTCGTTTTGTAGCCCATGGCCATTGCCTTGGGGATAGTATATGTAGAGAAGCGATGTTGGATTTTTAATTTTTTGCATAAGTCGCAACCTCCTGATTCTTAAATGGTGTCCCATTTTGAGATAATGGCTTGTGGAACACCATGCTAGCAGAAAATGAGATAGTTCAGGATGAACTTTGATATCTGCTTCCTAATTATATACGTCATGGATATGGCTTCCACCCAACTTAGTAAAGTACTCCATTGTGGTTATGATGAATTTGTGGCCGTTAGATGAAGTGGGTGTGATTTTTCCAATGAGATCGAGTCCCCACTGTGAAAAGGGCCATGGTGTGACGATGGGATGAAACTCTTGAGCTGGAGCATGGATGAGGTCCCCATGTTGTTGACATTGTAGACACCTTCTGACATAGTCATGTGCTTCTCTTTCCATTGTGGGCCAATAATACCCCATCCTCAACAATTTCCTGGCTATAGTCATTCCACTCGAGTGTGAACCACATATACCATTATGTACTTCAGTTAGCGTGGTCAAATCCTCCTCAGCGTTTAAGCAGCGTAGTAGGGTTCCTTCTATGCTTTTACCATATAGGGTGTCTCCTAGGATGACGAATCAGGATGCCTTTTTGACAAAGGTTCATTTTAGGGTTGAAGGTAGGTCAGTGGGTATGACTCCTATTCGAAGGTATGTATAAATGTCATGGTACCAAGGATCATCGGGATCAACGATTTCACACATAAATTCTGATTTTGGTACCTCGAATGCAGACACGAGAAGTTTCTCTATCAGGAATTCATATTTTGGAACGTTGCGGGGGATGTCCAGTAAGGACCCAATTATTGCCATGGCATCTGTTGCTCTATTGTTGGCTCTAGGAATCTGCTCAAATGTAATCTCAATGAAGGATTCTTTGAGAGTCTCCACCAATTTCTTGTATGGAGTGAGCTTGTCGTCTTTAGTTTGGTATTCATCATTCACTTGGTTTATTATCAATTGAGAATCTTTGTATACTTTGAGAGCTATAATGTTCCATTGCACTGCTATTCTGAGACCTATGGTTAAAGCCTCGTATTCTGCAATGTTATTGGTGAAGGGAAATGCCAGTTTGTAGGACCTTGGTATGCAGTCCCCTTGTGGGGTGATAAAGAAGACACCGGCTCCTGATCCAAGTTGTGTGTATGAGCCATCAAAGTAAAGTTTCCAGTGGTCGGCTATGTTGAGATTGAAAATAGATTTGTCTAGAAACTCTGAGACGAGAGGATTCTCTAAATAGATTGGTGCTTTTGCAAGTTGATCTACGATGACTTGGCCTTTGATTCCATTCCGCTCCACATATTCAATGTCATATTCTGACAGTATCATCACCCATTTGACCATTCTTCCTGTGAGAATTTCTTTTGACAATAAGTACTTGAGAGGGTCGATTTTGGCGATGAGTTTTATTTTGTGTGCCAACATGTAATGTCTGAATTTATGTGATGCAAACACTACTGCTAGGCATGCTTTCTTTATGAATGAGTAGTTTAGCTCATGCCTAAAAATTGTTCTACTAATGTAATAGATAGCCCTTTCTATTCCATTTTCGTCATGCTGAGCTAGGAGAGCTCCAAGGGCTGCTGCTATTGTTGATATGTAGAGAATTAATGGTTTTCTTGGGATTGGTCGCATTAAGACTGGTGGTGTAAGTAAATATTCTTTGATTTTATTGAATGCCTCTTCACACTTGTTATCCCATTTGTATGCTACTCCCTTGTGAAGTAGGTGAGAGTATGGGTTTTGTTTGTCCGCTAACTATGCTATGAATCTTCGAATGGATTGGAACCTTCCTTGGAGACCTCTCAATTTCTTTAATGTTTTTGGTGCCTCCATTTCAAGGATTGCTTTTACCTTTGCTGGATCTACCTCGATACCTCTCATTGACACTATGTATCCTAGCAGCTTTCCTGATTGAATGCCAAAGATGCACTGCTTTGGGTTTAATTTGATCTTGTACTCTTCCAGCCTGTCAAAAATGGTAGTTAGGGTTGCTATGTGATCTTTTCTCTTTCTGGATTTGGCTAGAATTTCATCAACATAATCTTCGACCGTCTTATGGATCATGTCATGGAATATCAATGTCATGGCCCTTTTGTATGTTGCTCCTACGTTCTTTAGGCTAAATGGCATCATATTCCAGCAGTAAGTCCCCCATGGACAAGTGAAAGCCATCTTATGTTGGTCCTCTTTAGCTATCATGATCTGATTGTATCCTGAGAATCCATCCATTAGTGACAACATTTCATGTCTAGCTATCATATCTACGATCATGTCAATGTTTGGAAGTTGGAAGTCATCTTTCATACATGCTTTATTCAAGTCTCTGAAGTCTGTGCAGATTCTGATGCCCCCATCAGGTTTTGAGAAAGGTACCAAGTTTGACACCCATTTTGGATAATCTATCGGTCGGATGAATCCTGCATCTAATATCTTTTTTAGCTCCATTTTGACTAATAAGGTGATCTAAGGGTGCATTTTTCAAAGCTTTTGTTTAATAGGTTTTGCTTTTGGATATACTACTAAGTGGTGAACCACGATCTCTAGATCAAGCCCAGGCATGTCAACATAGCTCCATGTGAAGTTTATCTATCTCTCTCTTAGGAAGGCTGCTAGGAGCTCTTGTTCCTCTGATAGTAATGACTCCGCATAGAATGTGATGTGCGGGGTTTCCTCTATTCCTAGATTGACCGGATTGCATCTTTGTGCCAGGACTGTTGATTTTTCTTGATGAATAGATCTACAAGGAAGATTGAATCCCCCATCCTCAGGCACCTCAGAGAGGTTTTCACTGTTGGATGTGCCCTTTCTTTTTACTTTTTTCTGGTCAGAGAGTGCTACAGTGTGGTTTTCACTCAAGGACTTAGATATTATTCTTAATTTTTCACTTTTGCGACTAAGGGATTCAATCGTTTCCCCATAATAGGCATGTGTATCTAGCTCGATTATGAACCCTGCTTTGTGGTCCCCACATGAAATTTTATTTTGTAGTCCCATGAATTCCAAGAGTGCCTCAACGTTTTTGAATGTATCAAGAATTGGTGCTCCTCATTGGTCGTAGTCGATGAGTTGGGGATATACTAGGTGGATCTCATGATTTTGGTGGTCTGATTCAAAAGATAGGGTACTAATCATGCAAAGAGTGGTATCCTAAAATAGCCTAGGTAAGTTGGTCATTGGATCCTCATCATCACTACTACTACAGACGTCGGTTATGTCAAATGTGAAGTTATCTATGATGTGATCTGTAGATACTGGTAAGCATAGTTCTGCCGCGGTTGGATGAGGAGGATTATTAACCTTTTTAACTGGAGGACCTCGACCATGTATGGTTATACTCGGAGGGGTACATCCAAGGCCAATATTTATTATCACTCGCTTCTCTGGAATGATAGGTATTATAAGCCCATTGTCATTTTTCTCAAGCCTTTGATTTCTGTTGTAGCCCATTGCGAGCATCATTTGCAGACCCTTGCTTCTATCATCCATTGGTAAATCAACTACTGGTCTTTCATCTTGATATAGCATATGAGATGGATTTTCCTCAATAACTTCTTGGCCAAGATCTCCCCAACTTGTAAAGTTGGGATAGTCTTCAGGATATGTTTGAGATGTGGAGGCTTCATTTGTTTGCAGATGTCCCCGTGATCTAGGAGATTGTGGTAACTCTCCTACCAAAAAATAATTTTTAGGGATCATGTAGTTTCCACAACCGTTATCTTGGATGATGACCTAAATGTCAGAGATGGTAGGAATGGCGGGAGTGACGAGTGTCTCCGTCATAGAAGTGGATGTGAGAGTGGCGGGATCAATGTATGGTGTAGATGGACCCTCATCATTTTTTGGTACTTGGGGGATTTTATAGTACTTTGCTTCAAGGATTTTGCAATAGGAAAAGGGTTCGGGATCTCCATGGATGGTAACTTCTTGTCCTTCATGTGTAAATTTAACACTGCCTTCATTGCATGAATCCATGGATGTCCTAGGAGGATGTTATACGACAAGTCAAGGTCCAAGACTTGACAAGTAGTTTCCATGATAGATGGCCCTACTTGAATAGGGATTTTGATTGTGCCCTGAGACACTCTTTCCTGATCATCATATGCTCTTATTGTGATACCCTTTCCTTTGTCGATAGAATCTTCTAAGATCTTTAATTGTTTGATGAGCTTGAGAGAACAAATATTCAAGCCCGCACCTCCATCCACCAAGACCCTTTTGACTTTTCTTTTCTGTACTATGAATTCCAAGTGGAGTGCACGGTTGTGAGATGGTTGAGTGGGGAAATCCTGGTCGGAGAATGTGAGGAGATTTGGCGTAATGATATTGCCGACCATAGCTTGGAATTGTTCCACATCAAGATTTGTGGGGATAGTGGATGAAGCCAATGCTTCCTCAAGGATTTTCTTATGGGAAAATGAGATTTTTAGTAACTCCATGATGGAGATTTGCACTGGCGTTCTTTTGAGCTAATCAAGGACGTTATATCCATTAGGGAAAAAACTAGATGCAGGGACTCTGTTTGGCTGGGATGATCCTGTGATGGTAAATTTTCTGCCTCTTGTGGTGACTCCACAATCGGCATGGGTGCCTTTGATGGTGATGATTGTGCAATATTCATCTAGGGAGGTGATGACAGTTTCATACACATGATTCACGTTTATGTGGGTACCTTTCCCCTTATTAGTGTTATTATTCTCTTTATTTCCATGGTTAGGCATCAGATTAGTGTATATCTTAAGGTCTTGGTTTCCTATTGGTTGTTCCACATTTATAATTCTTTGATCAATGAGATCTTGAATTATGTTTTTTAACCTCATACAACTATTTTTGGTATGCCCTTTGATTTTATGGAAGTCACAAAGTTGATTCTCATTATACCAAGGAGGTTTTACATCCGGTTCTTGGTAATTCTCATAGGTGGGTGCTTTGATGATTTTTTCATTTATCAGCTTCTTCATGATGACTTAAAGTAGTTCCCCTAGAGTGGTGTAATTTCACTTGGGATAATTCTTGTTTCGTTGGGGTGGTCCCCTTTGATCATTGAGATTATTGATTGCCTGATTGTTGTTTGGTTGTTGTGTTTTCCGATGATTGTTTTGGTGTTGGATTTGTGGTGTGGGTGTATTTTGGCATGGGGCATTGATGACCACTTTGGCGTCAACAACACCATGATTAGTAACATTTTTATACCTTGCCCACATGCAAGGGTTATCGTTGTAATTAGCGGGTGGGTGGTTATTTTGTTGTTCAGGGTATGAAGTTGATCCTACAGGTTGTGTCATAAGGGCTTGTTCGATGCTGGTCGCCTTGGAGATCAATTGGTCATATGTGGTGATCCCTTGTACCTTGAGAGGAAATGCCAAGAGACCATCAAGGTTGGATATAATGGTGCAAACTTGTTATTCCTCGGGCATGGTCCATTTGCTTCAATTGGCCTTGGATCGCCATCGTTGTAGGAATGAAGCGAATGATTCATTGTTTCCTTGTTTCAGAGCTGAGAGTTATTCTAGAGTAACATCCATTGCAATATTGCATGCATAGTTTTAAATGAATGCATCTATAATTTCTTGGAATTTTTTGATGCTTGTGGGTAGGCGAGAGAACAATTCCATAGCATGGCCAACCAAACTCCTAGGGAATAGCTGCATTAGATAAGTATCATCATATGCGACTTCCATACAATGAACCTAGAATTCCCTTATATGATCTTCAAGGTTTCTCGTCCCACAATATTTTTCAAACTTGGGGATCTCAAATCCCTTGGGGAATGGTTTCATCACAAGGATCCTGTCAAATGGATAGGGACACAAGTTGCTTGGTGTTTTTGTGGTTCACCTTGATTGAAGATCGAGCACTTGTTGCGAGAGCAACCTAATTTGTGTCGTTACATCATTTTGTAGATCAGGGGGTGGGATGAAGGTGTTCTAGGGTGTTTCGATTGTGGGTTGGATGGGTGGGTTTTTTGGTGTGTTGTTTAATGGTATTTGCACATTCTACTGAGCTAGGTATGCTTGCACTTGGTGCTATATAAACAACACTTGTTGCTGCGCTAAGATTGCCTGTTGTTGAGCTTGCTATTGTGCTTGTTGATCCAACAACGCTTTTTGTTGGGCTGCCAATTGGTCTACTTCTTACTGCTCTTGATATTGTTTTATTGCTTGTTGATATGCTTATTTTTGTGCAAGAAGTTATGCTTGTGCTTTTGCTTTCTATGCTTGATATTGGGCATGCACTTGAGCTTGAGATTGTGCTTGCGCTGCTTGTGCTTGGGCTTGTGCTTGTGCCACTTGTTGTTGCAATATAATTTGGGCTTGGGAAGCCTTTTGTGCTTGTAATGTGGCTTGGGTTGCTTGAGTAGCTTGTGTAGCTTGAGCGGCTTGTTGTTGTTGTTGCAATAGGGCTTGGGCTTGTGCGGCCTGTTGTGCTTGTTGTGCAATTTGGGCAGCTTGAGCATTTTGCATTGCTTGTTGGGCAACTATTTGTATGGCTTTTTGCTTTTGTACTTGTAGGAATTCCTTTTGATAAGCAGCTTGGTGAACAGCTTGCAATGCCATGTTGTATTGGCTTGATAAATTGAAGCTTGGTGGTGGTGGGGGTGGTGGTAGATTCATAATGGCGTTTGTGGTGGTGGTGAGTGGTGATGTCATGTTGGTGATTTGAGTGGTGGATGGTGTTTTTGTGTTGATGGTTTGAGTGGTGGATGGTGTTGTTGATGTTGTTGGTCCTTGAGAGACCATGCTTTGAAATGTTAGGGGGGTGGTTGATGATGTTGCAATTGCTTGTGTAGTTTTCATCTGTTGTTACGATATCGATGACAAGTTTTGAGAGTTTGGTGTGATGTTTTGATTGGTGTTTGGAATATTGGTTTGATTGATATTTGGTAAAGTTGGAAGCCCCAAGCCAAGTAGAGGTGTGGATAATGGTGGTAATGGTGGGAGGGGTGAAAATGTGATGGGTGTGAGTTCTTGAGAAAATGATGTGGTGTCAAAAATTCCCCCAGGTCCAAACATGTCACCTTCTTCTTGCGAATTCATGAGGATAGAAGTTTGAGGTGTTGTGTGGAAGGATGATGATGATGGATCATTACGGAAAGTGAGAGGGACATACTTATGTAATGGATTTTGGGGTATATTTTGTTCCAAAATGGTATTTGAATCCAAGTCTTGATTATTAACAAGGGGGTGTGTTTGAATAGCATTAAGAAATGTATTTCCCTTATTGACATTAGGTTGACTTGGAGCAAAAGATGTTGTGATTTGTGAAATGTTTTGAGTGATGTTTTGGGATGGGGTGTAGATGAGATGGGGAGTGTGGATGAAATTAGAGGCATAACCTCCAAAGATGGTTCCACTATAGAGCTTACATCGAAATCATAAGGTAATTTGGCCCCTTGCTTTGCTAGTTCAAGCATGTATAGTGAAGGGTTAAGCCTCATCATGATGTTGATGATCTTATGGTTTTTCGAATTTTGGAGCATTTCAGTTATTTCTTCATGCGACATCCCAAAGGTAAGATCTTCTTCTTGAATTTCCTCTTGTGGGTTTTGTGATGATGAGATAGTCAAAGGATTGCTTGATTCGACTGGATTCATTTCAACGTTCGTTTGGCTTAGGTCACTTGAAGCTAGTGTTTCTTTGTCGGCTTCCATGTTCTTCTTGTATTGAGATCTAGTTTGAACCATAAAACAAGGATCAATTTTCAAGAATATGGGAGATGAATCTCTTAATTCCTTGGATTGATCTTTACTTTATGCACAAAAAGAGAAAATTTTAGGATATCTTGAGGATCAAAAGGTGATATGATGATGATGCAAGAGATGGATGATGTGGATGTTTTGATCTTTTGATAAATCTTGAGGGGTAATAATAGAATTTTTAGGACTTTTGTATATGTTTTGGATTTTTATTTTTGATTTTCTTTTGGGATTGTCATTGATTTAATTGATTTCGGTTTGCTTTGATTGAACAAATAGACCCTAAGATGTTGGATGATTATCTAAGGGTATATTTCCTCAAAGGATGATAATTTGAATATGTGTAGGGAGAAGGATGCATCTACCCACACCTATTCAAACAAGATGATAATTTAACCAAGCATATGAAGAAGGATGCATCTACATATACCTAGCTAAACAATATGGTTTGATAACTTTGACTAAGTATATGAAAAAGGATGCATCTACACATACCTAGCCAAAGATGATTTGAAAAAGATTTCAAGGATTTTGTCTCAAGGATTTGATGATTTTGATTTTTGCCAAAAAGCCTAGCATGAAGGATAATTTCAAGATTTCTCAAAAGGTGATGGTGAAATTATTTTTGGTTTGATGTTTGAAGGATGGATGAAAAAATATTTTGATTTCTTTTGATCCTAAGATGAACCTAAAAAAAGACACCTTGTTTACCTAAACCTCGGTATTGAAGAACATGCAATGCTTCTATAGACCTTTATAACCAAGAAGTGGTTCAATTTGAGCATACATTTCTAGATTTTGAATCAAGGACTTTCATTTTTGGGATTTTACTTCTTGGGAATCGTGAGGTTTCAACACATGTGAGAGTTCATTTTGTTATCTTTGCTTAGTGGCTTTATTTTACCACAAACACTTCTTTGATTAGGTTTCCAAACTAGATGTCCAATGTCTTAATTTCTTCGAATCCCACAAAGTATGTTATGTGGAAATTTGATGAATTCAAGGCAAGGGTTACCTATTGTTTAACTTTAGTAGACAAATTGAGAGGTAATCCAAGTGTTTAGAAACCTCTAAGGATAGAATCCCAAGGGCAAGCAATAACACTTGAATTGGGTCAATTGTATTTGTCTCCTAAAGGGTTTGAAATTTTGATGATAAAGTTTAAGTGTTTGTTTCCAAGATGTTTTCGAACAAGAAAAACATTTTGTAACCAAGAATAAGTACAACCCTATGGATATGGAAGACAATATTTGTTGAGTCCCCACTTGAACAAGTCTAGCTATGCTTATCTTTAGCGAATGGTTAGATGCTTGACCCCACTAGCTCCCCTCCACGACATTCACTTATATGGGGCAACCAAGCATCAATACCCATGAAACTCCCATGGCATGCTTTCCATTTCTACTAAAAGACCATAAAAGTGTGGGGTGGCTTCAGAACGACCGTTCTTGCACCAACAAATAGATCAAAGATTTTGGCAATTCTAAAACATGGGTTTTAATTATGACTTTCCATTCATGGAGATTGACCCATATGGCGAGAGTCCCTTTTTCAGATCCATCTCATTGGAGCCAAACGCGTGATATTGGCATTTATTCCAATACCCACATTTATATCCCGGTTGGAAATACTCTTGGCTTTAGAGTGTTACCGGCTGAGTCATTCCCTTGGGTGTGTACTTTTTCCCCAAGGCAGGCCCTCTAAGATAAACAAAAGCAAGTAAAGACAATATCCGTAACTAGATCAATCTTTGTTTGCAACACAAAGAGAGAGAATGTATGCAATAATTCTCTACTCACACTCGCACAATGTTTTGTTCAATTTTAAACCCAAAATGAAATGTGGAGGTGATTGCTTTATCTCAACCTAAAATCACAAAAAAGGCCTTTTGATTCTCAAGATCTCTATAAAGTGCGAGAGAAGTGCATACGTCCTTTTTCAATGAAGTTAGTTTAAGTAAGCCATCATGAAGAAAAAGTTGAACTTGCTTTTTTTAGAGCTACAAAGAAATTATGAGTTCTTTTTAAAGCACCAAAGGACAAATGAGAGTTGTTTTGTTCAATTGTTAACCAAAAAAACAAACTCTAGTAAGTTGTAGTCCTAATGTTCATTTTAAGCCTTTGCAAAAAAATTGAAAAGGTTCTTTATAAAATCCCAAAAGAAATTAGTATCCTAAGCAAGAAGAAATAACAATTTCCTAAGAGTGTTAAATAAACACTAAAGTGTTTAAAAACACTTTGATTTTGTGAAATACCATCATCATGCTTCTCCTTCTTTTGTTTTGTTTTTTTTTGTTTTAATTAATCCAACCTACAAGAAAGAAAATCAGTCAGATTCTACAAAACACAGAGGTTAAAAAGTAGAAAACAAAAGATAAACTTATCATTTGACAAAAGACACGTGCTAAAATGAAATTCCATTTTTTTACTCCCTACCAGCGGCACAACCCCAGACTGTGTCGCAATTTGATTTCTCCAGCGGTGCTATATAGTGCCGCTTACCAGTCAGTGGTGCTCTATACCCGAACTAGTGATCTGAAATGCGTCACCCTTTTCACCAGCATCGCTATTTAAAATTCAAATTCAAAAATTTTAGGCGGGAAAGCTAAAGCGTCACAGTTTGGACTTTCCAGCGGTGCTATATGGCGACATTGGAGAGCCAACGGTGCTATATGGTGACACTGGAGAGCCAAAACTGCTATATGGTGATGCTGGAGAGCCAGTGGTGCTATATGGCAACGCTGAGCTTCTAGCATTGGAATTTTCCTGTGCAAAAAAACAAAAATGCAAATTTTTTAGAAAAACATGATTAAAAACAAGATTATGCCCTCCTTCTAGCACCAAATGTGCGAACCCCAATCCTAATAGTTGCAAAACAATAAGAAGAAACACATTAAAATATAGAATGCAAGCAAGAACAAGGATTCCCCATGAAATCCATTTATAAAGCTTAAACTAGGAAAATAGATGAAGAACACAATAAGAAAACAACAAAATAGAGATTGAATCCTAATTAAACTAGAAAACTCATGATCCCATGGGGGAATTGGTGCCAATTTGATGTGAAAATTGGCCCTTTTAGAATTCCTATGATGCAAGCTTGATGAATGTTGATGAATGATCCACTTTGATGAAGGACGGTGAGTGCTCCAATGGAAAAATCTGCATAACCTAGCTAAAATTCAATGATAATGGATAGAATTTGCTAAATATTTGAGCATAGTAAGTTTACTCAAATTGTGGATGATAAAATGAGGAATGAAGCCTCTTATTTATAGAATTCCAAGATGGATGAATGTCCAAAATAGAACAATGTGGGACTAACATTCATCCAATGGCAAAATGCCACTTGTCAACCTATGAGTGGATGGAGGATGTGCAAGTTTTGAGGTTTGTGCCAATAAATGCATATTTTTGAATTTTGAATTTGTTGAAATGACATGCAAGAGGAAAGAAAGAATGCATTGAATGCCACTTGGCTCAAGGCAAAGAACATGTAAGAGAGAGTAAATGCCTTGTTGGATGTACATGTCAACTTGGATTTTGAATTCAAACTTGGAGAATATTCCCAAAAGATGTCTTGTTGAGGCAAATAGAGATTTAATAAATCAATTAAATCTATTTTCATGTGCAAGTGGTAAAAGCTAGAGGATGGGACAAGAGAGGAGATTAAATTAATCAAAATTAATTAATTTAATGAAGGGGTTAAATGATGTGACCTATTTGACTTAAATTTGTGGATTTATTTAAATCAAATATGAGAGGAATGTGATAAGAGATTAATTAAATAAAGATTTTGATTTATTTAATTAAAAGAGATGATATTAGATTAAACTAAATAAGGTTTTAATTTATTTAATTTAATAGATAGACTTTAGAGATTTAATCAAATAAAATTAATTATTTAATTAAATAGGATAATTAGATCAAGATGATTAATTTAATTATCGAGAAGAGATGACTTAATTAGATAACTGATTTATTCAATTAAGAGAGGAATATTAATGAATTTGATTAGATAAGGGTATTTGATTAAATGGTTAGACCGAAGGATGATTCAGGATGAAACGATGTTAGTGGTCAGGATTAGATGCACAATGTGAATCGGTACATTTTACATGTCTACACTTTCCATCGCTCATCGCAAATGGTTGTGTGATTGATTTTTCCAAAATAGCGATGAGCGATGTAGTGTTTTATTCAAGGTTTTCTTTCGCTGATCTAAATTGTTCTCGTGAGCGATGTCTTTGGTGCCTTAGATTTTCATACAGGTGCACGTGGCCTAATATGGTTTCATCGCTAGCTTCAATCCGTCACTGATATGGTCTAGAATTTCAAACACGAATAAATGACATGTGATGTGAGGAGGAGATTGTTGAAAAGGGGACAATGATCCAACAGTCAGGGTTTCATCGCGTCTATGCTCGCATCGCTGATTGAACTCTGGAATGGTGGGGAGAATTTGTGATGAGTGACAAAATGTTTAAGGGAATATTCTCTTTAAATGCTGGCTCTGCATACTTTGCTGATATAAATGAAAGGAGCATGGATTGGGTTGGCGATGCATGTTAATTGTCAGATCACAGGTGACTAATAAAGGTTAAGGGTAGACATGGCAACTTTATGAGGTGGTATCACTATTTCTTTATGAACAAGTTGTAAAAGGTAGAAAAAATGCTCAAGGTTGCCATTGATGGATTTTTTAATCCTAAAAGATCAATAGTCCATATTCAAAGCTGAGCTACTAAGTTATTAGCTCCCTTGTGCGAGGATCTCTTCAATTATTAATTGCTAGACACTACAAATTGTCTATTTAATGCAAATTGCTTGCCATTTGATCTCACCATTTTTTAGTCTTCAGAAAATGTGAAGTGTGGGTCATAGAAGAAGAGTGCGAGTGTTGAGATTTCAATTGCAGAGGTGTTGATGTTTTCATCTCGGGTGAGTTGGTTTTTCACATGAGCTCTATTTAATTCATGCTTTAGTTTGTTTGGGAGTTTCATATTTCTGCGGGTAGTTGAAGTTGTTTGGGTTTGTGGGTATGTTTTCCTGCAAATTTTATTTACGAGCTCAAAGTTGGTTAGTTTCCTCTCAATTTAGATTTGCTAGCTTTTACCCCGTGTTCTGCAAAAATGGGTAGGTCGAGTGTGTCAATTTAGCCAACTAGGTGGTCTAGATGACTTAGTGTGTTTGAGTGTCATATGAAGACTCTGACAAGGAAGGAGTGATGGTTCCTCCAGTTGCATCACGAATAAGGAGTGGATGAGCATACTCTAATGCTAACGACTCAAAGTAGCATCTCCACCATATATTTTTTTTTATGACACCATCACTACTACATCAGGATCATCCATCTTAGCTTATGTGTGGTTTTGTCCCTTATGCATACATGGAAGTCTTCCGGCTGGTATAATGAAGAATCTTTTTGCTTGATATGGACACTACAATTTAATGACTAATGGTACCCTGTGGGTGATTTTGTTACACTCTAGCGACAAATCATGAAGAATTTTGTTGTTTGCTTTCCCCTATTATGCAAATGATTACATATAACTTTTTGGAGAATTTATCGAATTCGGGTGAAAGTGGTTTTGAAATGAAATGTGAAATGTAATTGGAATTCAATCGGATGCTTGTTGCTCCCTTGTTCTACAAAAGGTATTTCAACGTTGATTATGAGGGTTCAAGTTTTAAGTATTAGAAGGGTCTAGGTGAAAATATAAGCTTAGAAAGGAGCATAATGTAAATAGATAAACTGATGAATATATCAGGAACAAGTTCAGGGTATGAGTCATAATGTAATAATCTTAAAATGGTTTTATAGTAACATTAGTAATAAGAAGAAAGTATTAGTTCTAAAATATATGCTCTCGTGTGTACTTTCCTTACAGATTATGAATGAAATTTTTAATAATAGTTTCATTTTTCTTTCGTTATTTAAACTGAATGAATGAGTTTATTTATGCTTCAATTCAAGGAGTTGATTTAATGCTAAAATAAGGTCATGGGTTTTTGAGGAAAGGATATAGGATTTGTTAAGAAGATATGTTTTAAACACAATAAGTTGAATGCTACAAAGTAGTATACCAATAGTCCACGAATTTTTGAGTTGAATTGTTAGGGTATTACCGATTAATTTCAAAGGTGACTCCATTATCCCCATGGATGGGGCACTGGTCTTCTCATTGGATTATCTTAGAGTTAATTGAGTTAGTAATGCACCTAACTAGAGGCTTGGAATGAGAATGAAATCATAAAAAAAATCAATTATAATGTCCCAATCCGAAGTAGCACCTTATTCCTTGCAATGGATAATAACTTTTTAAAAGGTTAGGCAAACCTTTGATGAATGTTGCCTATTTTAATTTTAGAGGAATTCATTTGTGTGTTGAAATTCTTTTGAATGAATGAGTATCTTATGAGCATGAATGGGATTACCCTCTTGGGTTTCACAGAGCCCAAAGAGTAGAAGTAAGGGCCTTAAAATACTTGTGTGTTGGTCAATCCTTACCCTTGCTAATAATTGAATTCTAGCATTTGGATATGTAAGGGATGAGATCAAGTTTGGTTCATAAAAAATTACCAACAAAAATAGTGACTCTACTAGGGAAAACTTGAGAAAAATTTGATAGAAGACCATCTTTCCTTAAAGAGTCAACTATTTGCTAGGGGGTTATATTTTCAAGCCTAGTTTTGTGTCAATGAGTCAATCCTCTGAAATTTTGAAGGAGTTTGATGCGTGTCCTTTGAAAACTTGCACATGCTATCAAGATTTGTCACAATTCCATGAATATTTGTACATATTCTCACTAGAAGTGGGTGGCGACTCCAAAAATCTCTGTACTAGTATGAATTGTTTGAGAGACTCCAGTAAAATGGAATGAAAAGCTGCTGGAAATAAAATAAGGAAGTGTAAAGGACTCATGTGTGACTTTGATGATTAAGGAAGCTTGAAGTGAAATTTATTGGTAAGAGAAACTTCATATTTTGGAAGTTTGTTCCTCTATAAAGGAGGTGGAAACTCTATGCATAAGAACTTGATGAAAACGTGAAGAAAATTCTAGATCTGTAAGGTTTTCTAGTTAGGGGCACGATTCAAGAATAGTTGTAGTATATCCAAGTATTTTTCCCTGCTCTAGTTTTCAAGAAGAAATAAATCTATGAGAAAACCATGTTGAAATGGTTTGGTGAAAATTTTGTTTCCCTATTATGTGAATTAAGCACAAGTAGAGGTATGGTAGTTATTTTACATACTTCTAAGGTGTAATTTGTAATATCTAAATTGGGTTGAAGAAGTATGCGTACTCTTGAACTATGCATCTTAGAAAGTTTTAAAGCATAGATATGTGTGAGCTTTAAAATCATGATTAAAATTAAGGAATGAGGTAGTGGATAATTGACTGTGAAGTTGATTTTTGAAGATTGAATAAGGGTACAAGAAAAATGTATCACTCCCCTCTATCTCCTTGTGGAACATCAAGTAAAAACATGCAAGGAGTGCAACTCTTATTGTGCCATCAAAAGAAGTTATTTATTGAGAGATATAAGCCATTAAGTTTTAATGGTATTCTAGGTTTCCCTGACAAGATTCCAAATGATATTGAAACACTTACCTAAATTTATAGGGCACAATTTGGAGTTAGCTTCTAAACACCTAAATGCATTCATAGATTTGATAGGTGATTTTGAGATAGATCATGAGGATGTTGGCATGAAGCTCTTTGGTTAGTCTTTAATAGGAGATGCTAGAGACTAGTTCTAATATTTTCCAATCTGTTATG
Source organism: Sequoia sempervirens (assembly GCA_007258455.2). Taxonomy (NCBI): domain Eukaryota; kingdom Viridiplantae; phylum Streptophyta; class Pinopsida; order Cupressales; family Cupressaceae; genus Sequoia; species Sequoia sempervirens. The sequence continues at coordinate 47,142,138 of VDFB02058242.1, forward strand.
TAGCTTCGTGGGATGATTTTATGGTAGCATTTATAGAAAAATTTGGTGAAAGGGTTAATCCTAGCTTGGTAAGGAAAAGATTTATCAAAATTCAAAAGGATGAAGATGAGTTGGCTCCTACTTTTAACCTAAGATTTGTACAAGCAATAAGAAATATTCCTAAACACCTTAGACCTAGTGATGCAAAGTGTTTAATTGGGTATCTAGGTGCATTTTATAATTATATGAGTTAATTGATAAGTGATAAGTAACCCAAAACATTAGAACAAGCATGTCACATTACTATGAATATTGAAAATATTATGAAATATTCAATGATGAGAGGATATATGGTTGCAAGTGTTTGTTGTCCTAGTACACATCAAGTGAACGAAGTTCCTAAAGATAAGAGAGATGGTCAAAGTGATGATGCTTTTGATACTTCATCTTTTTCACCCTCACAACATGTTAATCATGGACAGTTTCAAAAGGAACTTCAACTATAAAGTTTGAGTAACAATGATCAGCTGCTATTTGTTCAAAGACTATCTAGTATGAAGAGACATGAGGGGGAATTACCATATGAAATATTAGCAAGGTTCTTGGATGCCTTGCTAGAAATTCCTAAGAGATTGAGACTTGATGATTCAATATTTATTAAAATATTTTGTGATATTTATGAGCCAGGGCTTAGTACTTTTCCCAAAGAATTGAAACCTCATAATTTTGATTAGATAGTTGGTTGGATCAGAATTGTTGAGGAGGCTAAGTATGACTATGGACAAAAAATGAGGTCTTATAATGACAATGTTTCTCACCTTATTGTCAAAAATCAAGTGTTTAGCCAAGAAATGGATGAGGATGTTTCAGAAGGAGAATATATGTCTAGTGATGAAGATGATGACATTGTTACAATTGCAAGTACTCCTGATGTACTTGTGAGGGTTGATAACCAGGATGATGGACATGAAAATTATGACTATTTTCATGAGAAATATGAATATTTTCATGAGAGTGACCTAAAGGTCTCCTTCTTATTTGAAGAATGTAACACTATCAATACTCATGAGGTTTTTCCCACATCGGTGAATGAACAAATTTCATGTGAGGGATTCTTGGAACACAATTTAGTTATATGTCATAATTTGAATGTTTTGGAAACATGGTTGATAATGAATTTCAAGATAAGAATGTCCATGTTTAGTGTCTTGAACCTGAATTCAATATAAGGGTATGTGCAGGATCATCATGGAAAAAAATGCCCTTAAGTGGCAAAAAATTCAAAAAAATCAGAGTTAGGAAACTTGACGTAAAAATTTGAATAAGTTATCTATATTATTTAAAAATTATGTAAGAATAGAATCTGTAGAAAATTGAATGTAGTTTCTAAACTAGTAGGTTTATTTAAAAAAAATCTATTTGGTGAAAATTTGAAATCTCAATGTAGTAGTACTTAAATTTCAGGGAAAAAATAAGAAGTAGGTGTCTGTTTAACTACTGTAACCACAATAAAATGATAATTTTTTGTTATAAGATTTTAGATATAAGTAGAGGACTCATGTCCTAATTGATGCATATTTTTTTTGTAATTTTTTTCCAATTAAATAATTAATTATGAATTTTTTATTACAAATTTTAAAAAAATAAAATGTCGACCACCTTAACTTGGTCAAAACTTCATGAAATTCATTTTTTTAATCCTATAGTATGCAAAGCATAGAATGTGACACATGTTTGATTCAAAAATATGATACCATTTGAAAGCTATAGATGTTTTCAATCAGCCTATCAATCGACTTTAGTTGTAATTCAAATAGAAAATGAATAATAATAATTTATTAAATTCAAAGTAAAGCATAATTTATATTGGTGGAAAGTTGAGAATCTCCTTTAAAAACCCTTTTCATTTGATCAATTTAAAAAATAAATTGTCAGCCACATACCCTACACATACCCATCATATCGCCACTTTTTAGCCCATCATGATCATGCACACACCCATACGAAATGATGGGGTTTATGATGCTAGCCAGCAGGGTTATGTTTTTGAATGCTTGCATGAAACAAGAATGGATGTACACGTTTTATCTAGGAAATGGACATAATAGTTTTTGACAAGGAATTTGTTGAAGAAAGGAGTGAAGACACTTGCTTGGGTGAAAGCAAGAAAATTTCAAGTTGCAATGAGTTTCACACATATGAATCCACAAACCTATTAGTTGATGATGCACCTAAATAGGTGTGTATGATGATCACATCAATCCTAAGTTATTTGACTCATCCTTTGAGACATTTTGTATCAGTTTGAGTAATGATTTGAAAGGAGGATTGGAGTATGTTAATGAGCCTGAAACAAAAGTAATTCTTTATTCTTGGAATGGCATGTATATTTCTATTTATGGGAATCCTATGGAATTTGATGAATCAATTTCCCAAAGAAGTGGAGCATATGGTAGCATAACTGGTTTATACTACTCTAATGAATATGAGCACCAATTTGAACAAAATCCCGTGTATGAACATTTCTTGTTCATCAAAAAAAGTGAATGTGTGATTAATGTGGTATAGAAGCTAGATGATATGACCTTGAAATTATAGAAGTGAAATTGCAGTATCACTTCAAATGGTTAGAATATATATCCTTGAATGGAAATCCTAAAAGGAGTATATATGAGGATTTCTAGTTTGATGAGAAAAATGAATATGATATCAGTTTGTATGATGATAGTGATCAGATGGATTATGAGTGTTTCACTTTCCCTGTAAGGTTGGATGGGCATCTAGTGAAATATGGTTGTAAATTGAGTTAGATAGAATGCTACACTAGTTGTATGTCCCAGTTAATGCTAGGTTGTAGATTTGAGTTGGACATGAATGGTAATGATAATAATAAGTTTAGACACATGTTCATAATGATTGATTTCAATAGCTGTAGCATGATCAACATGTGGGCAATTCATGAGAATATTTTTAGCCTCGACATTGTGCAAATGGTAGAAAACATGGTTTTTGACAGGGGCAAGTGCTAGTTCTAAGTTTGGAGGTCTGGGGCCACCAAGTAAAGTAATGGAGATTGAATCTCTGGGTACATTCTTGTTACTCATGTAAATATTGTAAATATGTTGCTCGCTTGGGTTTGTTTTTCCTGCCTAGTCCTGGCAGGTCCTTAGTTTTTGGGTTCTTTATGCTTAATTTGCTTCACCTGAGATACTAGAATCTCACTCTATTCTAGAGGAAAAGATGTCCTGTTGATGGTCCAAGTGGCACAGTAGTAGTTAAACATAATATTACTATCATGTTCTCTTGAAAGAGAAAGATGATCACATGGATATCTTAGCTCCCAAGGTCTTTGTAATCAGTTCTCGACTGTGCTGATTTCACTTAGTGATTGATGTGAACTATAATGTTTAAGGGGCCTCCTGGTGTTGAGCTTCTGGATTGTTCTAAGATCAAGCATAAATTCAAACCTATTTTAACTAGGGTTTTAAAGAAACAAGAAAAAGATAGATCAAAGTTTGGAACTAAAAAGAATAATAATTCATCCAACTTAACTAGACTTGTTCCCTTCCAAGGAATTGCTAACTAAAAGTAGAGAACAAAATCAACTTGTGATTGACACATAACTTCATTCATTCACAGTGCTAATTTTAGCAACAGGGGGTAAATCACTATTTAAACAAAACACAAAACAAAACTTCATTCCTTCAAATATTTTCAAATCAAATGATTAACCCAAGATGAACACCATTCTGGAACACAATATGAAATAGATTTTATATCTGGTTGCTTCTACTGTTAGTGCAACAAGTAAGCAACATTTACAAATCTTGCACAATCACCAGTGTACAGAAAACCTATGTCTTCAGATTGTTTCCATCTATACTAAGAAAAACCAGAAGTATACATTACTATCTATGCTGGATCTAACTCCTATTCTATTGCTATTCTTAAAATTTTATCTACCACTACTTAGAAGATTACTACTATTCTTAAAATCTATTTCTCTATGTCTCCCCCTTTACAAAGAGGCAAAAATGACATATATACAAGATGTGCCCAAAAGAATGAGCTGGCCCCCTATTTTTAGGGTTTACAAAATATCTGCTAGTTGCAGGAGGGTCAGCCCTCAGATATTTTGGATAAAGTTGATTCTGCATTAAATGTGTATCCCTGTTGTCCCTGTTGGTGAATAATCACCCTCAGGAGAAGCCTTCAGATCTTTTACAAATACAACATTAAATTCATGCCTCCATGTCCATCTTCGAACTCCCTTGCATAGCTACCTTGAATGCTCCAATGTATTTTTTTTATTCAAGGGGTAAACGCTTTTGACCGGAGCTATGAACCGGATACAACCATTCAACAATACCACCCCAACGGGGTTTGAACCTTGGTGGAAAGAACAACAATGCCACCTATAAACCATTACACCATGCCAATACCGGCTTGAATGCTCCAAAGTATTACCATTAATAATGATCTGCCTTTTTTCCAGTAGACCCTAGCTGTTCTTGACACTTGTGGTTGTTTCTTTCCTTCGGCCCCCTTCCTAATCTAAACCTTTTTGCACATTGACCGTCCCCTGGAAGCAACACCAGATTCCTCTTGGTAGATCTCCATAGCAGTGTTCACCGAGCTACTCTATCGCTTATGGTCTCAGAGCGAGTCCATGTTGTTTATGTTCTATTGATCTTCTTCATAGGGGTAGTCAATTAGTCAAAGGGCTAATGGGCCACTCCTTTAGCTTCTTCTGATTGGTGGAACATAGGCCATGCAAGATTCCCCGGTGGTCAAAGGTCATTCAAATGGAATCACATGTTGGTGAGACACTAATCGTGTCTCCCCGATGCGATTATACCTCATAGCAGCCATCAGCGTAGCATAAGATAGTCAACAAGACCTCACATCGAGCTGCGCAATTCATATTGATACTGCAAAAACCATCGGCAAGACAGTGGTTATCAGTCAAAAGTCACAGTGAGCTCCCATTGGTCACACCGATATCCCTTTTCTACTTGCAAATCCATCGCTATCGGCAAGACTGTATTCCCTCGGCAAGACCCCACATTGAGCCTCTCTTCCTTTGGCAAGCACACCCATCTCGGGGAGACTCCTTCGTGTTGGGAAGACCTCACCCCAAACTCACGCCCTATCGTCGAGACATCTCTGGGTCGGCAAGAACTTTCATCGAGCGCATTCCACTACACCGAAGGGAGAAAACATGTTGACGAGACCACCGCTAGTCGGCATGACCTTATGTCAAACCCCTCCATTCTCCTCGAGCTAATTCTGTATCGGTGAGACCCTCTCAGGTCGATAGGACCTCATAGCTAAGCCGGCCTGTTTCGGTGATGAACTCATTTCAGTCGAGAAGCCCTTGATTGGTTGGTGAGACCTTTTTCCAAAACCACAACTTTTTCGGTGACACCATCGCACTCGAGAAGACATCTCCCCAAGCCCTAATCATCCGCTCAGAGATTCTCTGAGCTCATTCTTATTCCCTGAACTCGAGCCCCCTTTTACTTTGGCAAGACACCATGTCGAGTCGGTGAGACATTTTGCTAAGTTCAAGATCTTTCGGCCAGCTCATCTCACCTTGGTGAGATTCCATCTTGTTGGCAAGAGGTCGTAGGGATATCGTGTCATGTCAGCAAGACTCTCCGTGGTTGGGGAGACCTTATGCCGAAAGTAAACCACTCTCCCCAAACTCAAAGTTGTTCCACTTTGGCAAGAGTCCACTGGGTTGGTGAGACATTTTGCCAAAGCCACCCCACTATTTCTGAGACTTCCATTTGTCGGGAAGACTTCTCCCCGAACCAAAATCCTTTCGCTGAGACCAACAACCATCAGCGAGACCTTTCGCCAAAGACACTCCATTTTTCTGAGACATCTCATAGTCGTCCAGACATCACACCGAAGGGAGAACCTTTCGGCGAGACCTTTACCCTTCGGTGAGACTTCATGGCGAATACATCTTTCTCCCCGAAGGTACAACCTATCGGTGAGAAACTACTTAGTCACCGAGACCTCATAGAGATGATACCTCCTTTTGCCGAGACCTCACCCTGTTGGTGAGACCCTTCAGTGAACACAAACCACCCTCCCCGATGCCATTTTATTTCAGCAAGAGTTCACCCTGTCAGTGAGACTTTTGCCGAAGCCATCTCTCTCTTAGCAAGATCCTTCTGATGACATCTCCATTTTGCTGAGACTCTGACGGATCGGCGAGACCTTACGTCGATATTATCTCATGTTAGCGATACTTTCTTCTTTCACGAGACATTACACCGAAGTATCCCTTTCGCCGAGAGCTCATTTTACTTCGGGGAGACTTTGCTTGGTCAGCGAGACTTCATGCCGACGCTACCCCCCTTTGTCGCCGAGACATCACTCTGATCGGCGAGACACATAGAAACTCATAGTGACCAAAATGTCTCGGTGACCCTTTGGATTTCAAATGAATAGAACCAAACTGCCAGTCAGCAAGACAATAGGAGGGTGTCAGCGACCTTTTCCTTAAGGAGTTTTATGTTGAATGGGACTGAGGCATGCTTTACAGCTGACTTCGTTGAGAGATATCTTCAGATGAGTGATTCAATCATGCAAAAAAAAAGCCTCAGTTAGTCCTTAGAGCATATAAAATGCATTATCATAAAATACACTATTGCTTATGATTATTTCATTCAATTTTTAGCAAGAAGAAAACCAAGTCAAGGTGAGACATAACCAAAATCCGATAAAACAAAATACAGACCTAGGAGGAAAATGAAAGAAATTCCCAAGACCAAAGCCAATAAACAAAGGAAACAAAAGCAAAAAGAGAAGGGGGACCCATTTTGTTCCAGAATAAAATGGGGTGGTTATGCAAGGCATAACAAATGGCGACTCAGCTGGGAAAATGGTTTAACCATTTTCAAGAAACTGAAGGATTCAGCTACCCAAAACTCCTGGTTTATGAACATCACAACTCCAATTGGGTCAGTTTTAACAACCAAGGCTAAGCTAGAATTTAAAATGTAAATCAACAATGTCTACCCAATAATCTATGTGTGTGCTTGATTGTGCATCACTCTTTTATAAAGTTTTCTTCATCTTTCGAACAACAATGTGCAAGATTTGAGGTACATGAGTTGATTCCCTTTAGCTGTCATACAATGACGTCCTAGGCATTGCTCCACTGCCAGTCAGGCATCCATAGCCCTGATGGAGATACCTCTAGTTTTCTCATAGCATTTCTCTACTGCCAGCCAGGCGTCCATAGCCCTGGTAGAGATACTAGAATCACCCATTCATATTGAGTCTTTTTTTCTCTTTAAATAGTTCTCTCCCTTTTGTTTTTTTTTGTTCTCATAGAGTTTCAGATATTTCATTCAGTTTTTTCTCAATATGTCAAATGTTTAACATCTGTTATGGGTTGAAAACTACCATGGACCTCATAACAACACTTGGGAGATCGGATTTTTCACTCAAATCTTACAACACCACAGTCCTAGGACAAATATACCATTACAAAGGAAGATGATCTTGAAGATTTGTGACAGATTCAAAGGAGCTAATGAAGGTTATTTACTTTGCACCACATTTTCAAGACTTTCCACAACTCTTGTTGACAATGGGCATAAAGCAAAAAGTTTAGGACAAAATGACCCAATCAACAAACCTGCAAATATCTAAACCACTTCCGTCCTAATAACCAAAGCATATTTTAGATAACAACCCACTATTCAAAGATGGAAAGAATAGAGGAAACCCCAAAGAACAACAAGAAAGAGACCAAACAACAAAGGAAATGAAAGGACATAAATAAAGAACCAACAAATAACAGCAGAACAATTTACAAACAGAAAAAGCACATTATTTACAAACAGGAAACAAACAAATTATTTACATAAAGAACAACAAACTATTTACATGTAGAACAAAATTAGCAAGCTTTATGACTCAAAATAATGCTTAAGAAATTTCCCATTGACAGGCAAGGGAACATGTTCTCCAGTTAAACTACTCAATCATAAATCATTTTCTCCTAGGATCTCAACAATCTGATAAGGACCCAACCAGAGCTCATCGAATTTCTGGTGACTGCCCTTCTTTTCACTAGATTTATCCCATAACAACACAAGGTATGATATCCTGAAAGCCTTGATTTTGGTACTTTTGTCAAACCAACGTTTGACAACAGCCTGATGTCTAAAGAATTGCTGCAAGGCGGCATCTCTATGCTCTTCTAATTTCAACAAGGCAGCTAATCTTACCTCTATCCTATCATCACTAGAGTAGAATTTCTACATGAACTCAAGGATAGGTATTTTCAAATGAATAGGGAACAAAGGCTCTTTCCCATACACCAATTTAAATGGTGAAGTCTTTAAAGCAGCCTTAATCCTAGTCCTATCTACCCATAATGCAAATCTTAGCTAGGTATGCTAGTCCCTATGGTTGTTCTCTAACAATTTTTTAATTACCCCTAGGAGATTCTTATTGGTTGATTCTACAACTCCATTGCCTTGTGGGTAATAGTTTGAAGAATATTTTAAGACAATTTTATGATCATAAGCCCACGAAATGAACTCAATAGAAGAGAAGGAAGAGCCATTGTCACATACCAAAGCGAAGGGTACCCCAAACCTAGTTGTGATGCATTCGGTGAGGAATTTGATCACTACCTCTATTGTGTTGTTCTTGCAAGGTATAGCCTCTGTCCATCTTGTGCAGTAATCAGTAGCAGTCAAAATAAATTTGTGTCTTGTAGAAGAATTTGGGTTAATGACCTCGATAAAGTCCAGCACCCATTGGGAAAATGGTCTTACCTCATAAATAGGTTGCAATGGCATGGCCGAATGGCATTCTTTTGATGCAGAAATATGACATATGTGACATGTTCTTGTATGCTGATGGGAATCTTTGAACACACATGACCAATAATAACCAGATTTGAGGATCTGGTGTGCCAATGAGTCTGCAGAACTATGACCTGTGCCGTGTTTCCCATGAAACTCAGTGATCACGTGTTTAGCCTCTTGCTGATCAAGGCATCGTAGTTACACTCCCTCAAAATTATTCCTATATAGTAATCCTCCTTTGAGCATATAATGAGAGCTCTTCATTCTCAGTGCTCTCCTTAGAGTGGTGTTCATTCCCTCTAGACATCGATTGTTGAGGATGAAATAGATGATATTAGCATACCAAGGGTCGTTGGAAAAGGACCGAGTAGTGTATTACTGGCAAATAATGTTCTCACCAGCATTCACCATGGATTTAGATAGGCTTGTGCCTCTGACAAGTTTCATAGGGTGTATCTCTAGATCGAACTCTTGCAAGATGGCCATCCATTTCCCTCTTCTTTCTCCCAGCTCGCTCTGCATAAGTAGAGACTTCATAGCAGCGTTAGGAACTACAACAATGATTTGGCTTCAGAGAATGTAGTGCCTAAAATTTTTGACAGCTTTGACCAGCACAAAATTTTGTTTCTCAAGAGGCGGGTATTTGATCTCAGCATTCTTAAATGGAGAGCTCATGAAGGCAATTGGTCTCTCCTCTCCCTCTTCTCTTCGTTGAGTTAAGATAGCTGCATAGGAATGTTCAAAGGCAAAAGTGTAAATATAAAACGGCCTCAAGTAGTCAGGGCTAGTGAGGACTAGCGCTTCCAAAATGGATTGCTTGACCTTTGAAAATGCGGCCTTCGCCTCATTACTCCACTCTATCTTGGCATCTTTCTTCATCATTTCATTCAGTGGTTTTATGATTTCTGCAAAGCTCATGATAAACTCTCACAAATTTGATCTTTCCAAAGAAAGACCTCATTTCTTTCTTGCTTCTTGGCCTGGTGATCTTCAGAATGGACTCAACTCAGTTTGGATCGATTGATATTCCTCTTTCAGAGATTATGTGTCCCAAAAGCTTCCCTTCAGAAACCCCAAACACACACTTTCTAGGATTCAAGGAGACACCATACTGGATACATCTTTGAAGAACTTTGGCTAAGTCTACAGCGTGGTTTAGTCTATCCTTGGAGAACACTATCAATTCATCCATGTAAAAAATAATGCATTTACTGATTAAGTCCTTGAATGCTACGTCCATGGCACGCTGAAAAGTTGCTCCAGCGTTTATTAGACCGAATGGCATCCTTCTGTATGCAAATGCTCCCCACTTTGTAGTGAAGGTTGTCTTCATTCTATCTTCATAGTTAACCATTACCTGATTGTATCCAGAGTAATCATCCAGGAATGATATCATCTGAGATCCATTTACAGTTTGCAATACTTCTAGAGAAGGGAGTGGGTAATTGTCATTTTCTGATGCTCTGTTCAGATTTCTGAAGTCCACACATAGCCTAATCTCTCCATTTTTGTTATGGACTGGAACTAAGTTAGCCACCTATGTTGAATGTTGTACATGGAAGATTGTTCTTGCAAAAAGCAATTTTTGAACTTCTTTAAGGATCAGTGGTTCAATCAAGGCATTGACAAGGCATTGTTTTTGTCAAAATGGTTTAGCTTCGGGCTTCAGAGGGATAGTATGGGTCATTACAAAAGCATCAAATGTCTTTAGATCTTCATATCCCCAGGCTATCACAACAATATATTTCTTCAGTGCCCTCAGTATATCTTTTCTGATTGCTTCAGGGCAAGCTTTCCCTATGTAAACACTTCTTTCAGGGCTAGAATTAGCTAGGTTAACAGTTTCATATTCGCCTCCTTTATCTTCAACTGATATCTTCTCTCGAGCCCTTGGGTCTGAATAAATTTTTTTTTCCAAGGCCACCATTCCCTTGGGAATACTATTGCTTTTTAAATTAAGGACCCCTTCTGTATCACAATCTTCAGGGTTCCAATCTCCTTGATCCTTGTTGGACTCATCAATGATCTATCCTTCGAAAACATCTGAGCTTGCTAGAAAAGCAAGAATATGTTGATCATCATCAAAGACTTGAAAGTACCTGACATTATCAGGAACTGCAAGGGTGGAAATCAATTCCACTAAGAATCTCTTAAGCTTGGATCCTTGCATAGGTTCCAGGGTGCTTGCAGCAACATCTAATGAATCAGCTATCTGATTCTCCTCTCTTGGGATTAAGCTAATCCCAAAAGCATCGAAGTCTTCAATCAAGTTCCATACCCGATTTCTATAAGCTTCCAGCCTTCTATTGTGACATGTGTATTGGTTGCGCACTTCCTTGATAACAATTTCTGAATCTCCTTTGACCATCAAGGTTGTGACTTTCTTCTTATGTGCGAACATTAGCCCTCGAGTTAGAGCTTCATATTCTGCTACGTTGTTAGTGCATCCAAACTGCAACCTATAAGAAGCAAAGAAAATTTTCCCTTTTAGGCTGGTTAATTCAATTCCAACACCACAACCTGTTTTGGATTTGGATCCATCAAACATAAGGGTCCACAGCTGATCATGAGCTGGGGTTGATCCTTTGGAGGTTATTGTGGGCATTTGGATAGGATGAGCCAGAGGTGGGGCTGCTTGATCTTTTGCATCAGATATAGGGAACGGGTGTTCAATAGGTTCTTTAGGTACACTTTCCAATTCCTGCATAGCTATATCATATAATATGTGGCTATGCTTCTGACAATCACTTGTGCTTTTGGTTAACCCCTTGGGTTTTGGTATACTCATGAGTGCAGGGGTGTTGAACAAACCTTGGGGTTGCTCCTCATCAATATGCTGATTCAGAAATGTGTCTGGGGTAGGTTCAATTTGAGAAGGAACTTCCTTTGAAGGTATCTTATCCCTGGTTAACATTATTGCTTCTTTGGCTTCAAATGAGAAGTGATCTACAACAGTCTCAAGGTGACTTAAGCTAGTTTCCTCAGCTTGGGAAACATGATTTAAAATTTTAATGCAAGGTTGGCAAGTCAATTAAGAATGATTTTGGTAATGCACCCTGCACCAATTAGGGAGTAGAAGACTCTGTAGATCAGTATCTTCCCCTAAGACCAGCTGATCCTTTTGTAGCTTCCTGATCAATGCTTGTTGGTTTTCATTAATCATAGAATCAGGGAACTTTTGTATTGGCAGTTCTTTAGGATCAAGAACAGAAAAGGTTAAAATTTCCTCTCTTTTATAAACCCCTATCCCAGTTTCAAAGTAAGCTACCTCATTGGGGCAATCATACTCAGTGATGACATGCTTGAGGCGAGGTTCACTTTCAACCCTAATCTGCGTAGGCACTCCCATCCATGGTAGCCACATATGTGAAAAGTCAAGGAGAGATATCCCCCTATACCTTTCATCAAATCTCTACTCAACAACATACCATAAGTCTTGGGAATGTCTACCACTTGAACATCTATATTGGTTTGAATCCTAGGGTCTAACCCTACTAGCACATGTATGTTTCTCAACTCTCCCACTACATTAACCTCTATCTTGTCAAGTTGGATGATGTTCTTGTTTGTTTGGACAGGGTTCAATCCCAATTTCTTGCATATAGAAAACGGCATAACATTGCCAGAAGCCCCTAAATCTAACAGAGAATTATGTAGGTTATTTCCACAAATTATTAAACTTAAAAGAAATGGTGGAGTACCTACCTTGCTTCTGTACAAGGTTGCGTTCATGTCTATAGCTGTTGCCACCTTGTTGAACTTTTCTTTTGATTTATCAGCTTGCTCCAAAGCTTTCAGCACTATCTCCCATTGGGCAAGGCACCACTTTAGGATCTCAAAATATGACAAAGAGATTTTTTGTTTCTGCATCTCAGAAACAATATCAAATTCCGTATTATAACTTGCATTAATTTTGACAACCCCAAGTGAATTACCTCTATTATGGAAGTCAGGTGGGCCTTTTGGTGGAGGAGGATTGTTATCAACACTTTGATTTAGAGACACCGTGTGATTAGGTGGTGTTGATGTGGTAAACAGACCCTTATTCTGATTTCTTAGGAAGTGTCCTCCCTTTGTCTGAAAAGCTTGGGCGTCATACATATCTTCCTCTAGCTCATTCTGATCTTGCCTTGGGAATGAAGGTTCTTCCTCGAAGAGGTCATAAGTCATTGTTGTATCTACTGATTCACCTCCTTTACTTGAACTCCATTGGAATGTTTGGGCATCTGCCTATGCCATCTTGACCATTTTTTCCACTTTAGGGCAATTTACCTCAGAATGGGTTGCAGTATCATGCAACCTGCACCTGTTAGTCATAAAATTGAGGTCAGCCACATTTGCAGTATGTGACCTCTCCTCATTATCTTGATAGTTATGAGAAACTCCACCATTGTTTGGCCTTGTATTCCATTGTTGGTTGTTATTTGGCCTCTGGTTATATCCTCTATTTTGATTTTGATAACCTTGGTTAAGGGAGTTTTGGCCTTGATAACCCCTCTGGCTGTGATTGTTGTTATTCTGATAATTACCCTGATTGTTGTTGTTTTGATTCGGGTAGTTACCTTGGTTTTGGGAGGGGTTCAATCGAAGATGAGCCATGTCATTTGTGACTTGGGACAACGTCTTCTTTAAGGTCTCTACCTCATTTGTGAGTTGAACTATCTTTTCACTTTCCACACTCTTAGCAACAGGTGGCTAACCACCATGGTTTGGTGTTCCAATTTGGTTATGATGACCATGGGGACTTTGAGGAACTTGTGATTGTTGAAAGAAGTCAGGAGTTCCATTAGCAAATAATGGAATAGGTGGTTGAGTTTTCAATTCAGACATAGGCCCATAATGGGAAGGAGACATCCCTGGGACAGTATTGAATAAAGGGGTTGGGCTATGCATTTGATACCCCATTGAAGGAAAACCCCCTCCCAAACTTCCTTGTTGAGAACTAGTTTGTTGTTGCAACTTGATAGCTAGATGATAAACTTTAGATGGGGAATCAATGTCTGCGGGTTGATAAGTCCTTTGTAGGAACAATCCAAGTAAAGGGTCTATAACCCTAAATTATGCTTGAATGGCACTATTTATAGTAACTAGATAGGGGTCTTGCAATCTCCTATACATTCGTTGAAACCTGGTATTGAATAAAGGCAAGGATTCACCTGGCTGCTTCGTGATGGTAGCGAATTAGTGGTACAAAAGGGATTGATCCACATAAACCCTGAACTGATTGATGAAAGCATTCTCCAAGTGCGTCCAGGTCAGAATGGAACCTTGCGGAAGATTAAGATACCAGTTGTATGCCATGTCTCCTAAGGAATAAGGGAACAACCTACAAACTACATCATGGTGAGCTATTTGAGCTCTGGTACAAGCATCCTTAAAAGCTTGTATGTGCTCTTCAACACTCCTTGATTCACCATGAATGTATTTGGGACATAATTTCTCAGGATTCTTAGGCATATCATGAAAACCTCATAGAATAGTCCCTAATGGAGAGGGATTATTCTGAAAAAATGCCATTGATAGTGGTGGTGGTGGTTGAGCCAGCTGTTGGATGGGTCAAACCAGCTGTGGTGGCACTTGAGATGGATTCGATGGTGGATTGATGGGTACCCACTGGGGTATAGGTGAAAATCCTAGTGGAGTGAGTGGGGCTGACAAGGGTGGTATGATGGTTGAGCTAGTATTATGAATCTTGTGTCTTATTAGGGTCTTAAGTTCTATCAAAGGTGGTGGTTTTTTAGCTAATCGAAGAACTCTATGGGACCTTTCTGGTGAGAAAAACCCAGTATTATCTAGCTTTCCCTTCTAGGCCCTCCTTCTAGCGCTAGTTCTCTGTTGATGGTCCAAGTGGCATAGCAACAGTTAAACAGAATATTACTATCATGTTCTCCTAAAAGAGAAAGATGATCACATGGATATCTTAGCTCCCAAGGTCTTTGTAATCGGTTCTCGACTATGCTGATTTCACTCAGTGATTGATGTGAACTATAATGTTCAAGGGGCCTGCTAGTGTTGAACTTCTGGATTGTTCTAAGATCAAGCATAAATTCAAACCTATTTTAACTGGGGTTTGAAAGAAATAAGAAAAAGATAGATCAAAGCTTGGAATTGAAAAGAATAATAATTCATCCAACTTAACCAGACTTGTTACCTTCCAAGGAATTGCTAACTGAAACTAGAGAACAAAATCAACTTGTGATTGACACATAACTTCATTCATTCACAGTGCTATTCTGGATCTAACTCCTATTCTATTGCTATTCTTAAAATTTTCTCTACTACTACTTAGAAGATTACTACTATTCTTAAAATCTATATCTCTATGTCTCCCCCTTTACAAAGAGGCAAAAATGTCATATATATAGGATGTTCCCAAAAGAATGCGTTGGCCCCCTATTTTTAGGGTTTACAAAATATCTGTTGGTTGCAAGAGGGTCGGCCCTCAAATATTTTGGATAAAGTTGATTCTGCATTAAATGTGTATCCCTGCTGTCCCTGTTGGTGAAGAATCGCTCTCAGGAGAAGCCTTCAGATCTTTTACAAATTCAACATTAACTTCATGCCTCCATGTCCATCTTTGAACTCCCTTGCATAGCTTCCTTGAATGCTCCAAAGTATTACCATTAATAATGATTTGCCTTTTTTCCAATAGACCCCAGCTGTTCCTGAGACTTGTGGTTGTTTCTTTCCTTTGGCCCCCTTCCTGCTCTAGACCTTTCTGCACGTTGACAGTCCCCTAGAAGCAGCACCAGATTCCTGTTGGTAGATCTCCATAGTAGCATTCGCCGAGCTGCTCCATCGCTCATGGTCTCAGAGCGAGTCCATGTTGTTTATGTTTTGTTGATCTTCTTCACAGGAGTAGTTAATCAGTCAAAGGGCCAATGGGCCACTCATTTAGCTTCTTTTGATTGGTGGAACATAGGCCACACAAGATTCCTGGGTGGTCAAAGGTATTCGAATGGAATTGCATGTCGGTGAGACACTAATTGTGTCTCCCCAATGCGATTATACCTCATAGTAGCCATCGACGTAGCATAAGATGGTCGACAAGACCTCACATCGAGCTGCGCAAGTCATACTGATACCGCAAAAACCATCAGGAAGATAGTCGTTATCAGTTAGAAGTCACAGCGAGTTCCCATTGTTCACACCGATATCCCTTTTCTACTTGCAAATCCATCGCTATCGGCAAGACTGTATTCCCTCGGCAAGACCCCACATCGAGCCTCTCTTCCTTTGGTGAGCACACCCATCTCAGGGAGACTCCTTTGTGTTGGGAAGACCTCACCCCAAACTCACGCCCTGTCGTTGAGACATCTCTAGGTCGGTGAGACCTTTCATTGAGCGCATTCCACTACACCGAAGGGAGAAAACATGTCAGCAAGACCACCGCTGGTCGGCATGACCTTATGTCAAACCCCTCCATTCTTCTTGAGCTCATTCTATATCAGCGAGACCCTATCGGATCGGCAGGACCTCATAGCGAAGCTGGCCTGTTTCGGCAATGAACTCATTTCAGTTGGGAAGACCTTGATTGGTCGGCGAGACCTTTCATCAAAACCACAACTCTTTCGGTGACACCATCGCACTCAGGAAGACATCATCCCTGAGCCCTAATCATCTGCTCGGAGCTTCTCCGAGCTCATTCTTATTCCCCGAGCTCAAGCCCCCTTTTACTTCGGCAAGACACCATGTTGAGTCGGTGAGACATTTTTCCGAGTTCAAGATCTTTCAGCGAGCTCATCTCATCTCGGTGAGATTCCATCCTGTCGGCAAGAGGTCATAGCGATATTGTGCCATGTCAGCAAGACTCTCTGTGGTCGGGGAGACCTTATGCCAAAAGTAAACCACTCTCCCTGAACTCAAAGCTTTTCCACTTCGGCAAGAGTCCACCGGGTCGGTGAGACATTTTTCCAAAGCCACCCCACTGTCACTGAGACTTCCATTTGTTAGGATGACTTCTCCCCGAACCCAAATCCTTTTGCCGAGACCAGCAACCATCGGTGAGACCTTTTGCTGAAGAAACTTCATTTCGCCAAGACATCTCGTAGTCATCCAAACATCACACCGAAGGGAGAACCTTTTGGTGAGACCTTTACCATTCGGCCATACTTCATGGTGAATACATCTTTCTCCTTGAAGGCACAACCTGTTGGTGAGACACTACTTAGTCGCCGAGACCTCATAAGAGGGTCTTAGCGACTTTTTCCTTGAGGAGTTTTATGCTGAATGGGACTAAGGCATGCTTTACAACTGACTTCCTTGAGAGATATCTTCAGATGAGTGATTCAATCCTGAAAAACAAATGCCTCAGTTAGTCCTTAGAGCATATAAAATACATTATCATAAAATACACTATTGCTTATGATTATTTCATTCAATTTTTATCAAGAAGAAAACCAACTCAAGGTGAGACAGAACCAAAATCCGATAAAACAAAATACAGACCCAAGAGGAAAATGAAAGAAATTCCCAAGACCAAAGCTAATAAACAAAGGAAATGAAAGAAAAAAGAGAAGGGGGACCCATTTTGTTCCAAAATAAAATGGGGTGGTTATGCAAGGCATAACACATCCCTAATTGGAGCCACTGATGGAACCCTTAATTTTTTTTTTTGGTTCCATTCCTAAATTCTGCAATTTTCAGTGAGTCTCAAATCTCTAGACTTTGGGTTTTGCAATATTGTTATTTTTGTTGTCACAATCTTTCTTTGGAAACCCTTAAGAAAAAAGCCCTTGTTAAAGCTCTAATTCATCATTGATCTTCTGCTGCCTATTTCTAGTCATTTTAAAACATCTTATGTCATTGGAGCTTGTGGAGTAATTGACCCTTATGCCTAGGTCTGAATGTTCTTATATTTTATAAGGTTGAGAAATTGACTTTATTTGGCCTTTACATCCTTTGAAATAATAATGATTTAAATTCCTTTGAGGCCTTTTATATGTTGTCCTAGATGGTCCCATTTGCTAGAAAAACTTATGATCACGTGCCAAATTGCTTCACTTAAGTCCCACTCACTATTTTCTCCCATTGCTCATTGCGGATGGCCTTCTGAAAATAGACTTGTATCAACGATTATCAAAGAGCAGAATTTCTTTTTTTGGCGCATCGCAGATAGGTTGTGGTTTTTGAGTTTTACATTAGTGATGCACGATATGTGTGTTTCTTTTATTATCACTGGGATCTCTCTCATCGCTCATTGCTTATGAATTTCATGATGAGAATTAGTGATGCACGATGGAATTTGGTTATTTTGTATCTTCTCTATTCCTCATCGCGGATTTATTCCAAGTTTTGAGTTCAAATGGGCGATGAGTGATAACCTTAGGGTTCTCTGAATTTCTTTCCATCACTCATTGTGGATGGCTATGCGACTGTTTTGTCCAAAATAGCGATGAGTGATGGAGTGTTTTGTTCAAGGTTTCCTTTCGCTAATTTGAATTGTTCTTGTGACTAATGTCTCTAGTGCCTTAGATTTTCACGTAGGTGCATGTGGCTTAATATGGTTTCATCGCTAGCTTCAATCCATCACTGATATGGTCTATAATTTTAAACATGAATCAACGACATGTGATGTGAGGAGGAGATTATCGAAAAGGGGACAGTGATCCAACTGTCAGGATTTCATCGCATCTATGCTCGCGTCACTGATTGAACTCTGCAAGGGTGGGGAAAATAAGTGATGGGCAATAGAATGTTTAAGAGAATATTCTCTTCAAATGTTGGCTATGCATACTTCATCGATATAAATGAAAGGAGCATGGATTGGGTTGGTGATGCATGTTAATTGTCAAAGGTTTGGTGATGCATGTTAATTGTCAAATCAAAAGTGACTAATGAAGATTAAGGGTAGACATGACAACTTTTTGAGGTGGTATCGCCGTTTTTAAGGAACAAGTTGTAAAATCCAAAAACGATGCTCAAGGTTACCATTGATGGACTTTTAAATCCTCAAAGATCGACAGTCTAGACTCAATGTTGAGCTACTAAGTTATTAGCTCTCTTGTGTGAGGATCTATAATGCAGATTGCCTACCATTTGATCTCACCATTTTTAGTCTTTAGAAAATGTGAAGTGTGGGCCATAGAAGAAGTGTGCGAGTTTTGATATTTCAATTGTAGAGGTGTTGATGTTTTCATCTTGAGTGAGTTAGTTTTTCATATGATCTCTTTTTAATTCATGATTTAGTTTATTTGTAGAGTTTCATATTTTCAAGGCTAGTTGAAGTTTTCTAGGTTTGTGGGTGTGCTTTCCTAAAAAATTTATTCAGAAGCTCAAAGTTGGTTAGTTTCCTCTCAATTTAGATTTTCTAGCTTTTACCCTATGTTCTGCAAAAATGGGCAAGTCAGGTGTGTCAATTTAGCCAACTAGGAGGTCTAGATGACTTAGCGTGTTTGAGTGTCAAGAGGATATATCTATGGATGAGTAGGGAGTCCCTGGGAATTTTGTGGCTCCAAAGGGTAAAAATAATGCACATGGTCAAAAGAAGAAGGTTGCTGTTAAAAGCACATATAGTTTAAGAAACATGACCGTTTTAGAAGAATTGGTCAAGAAGAAACCAAATGAGCCTAAGAGGAAGGAAAAGAAAAGAAACAAGTATCACAAGGCCTACATGGGGAGACACAATTCTCCCATTGTGCCTTTTGATAATCCCTCAGATGATGGAGGTGACATTGACTCAGGATATAACCATTACCTTCTCTCTCTGGTGTTGTATGAAGAATCTAACAAGGAAGGAGTGATGGTTCCTCTGGTTGCATCATGAAAAAGGAGTGGACAAGCATACTATGATTTTGACGACTTAGAGTAGCATCTTTGTCCTATTTTTGTTTTTGATGACACCATCACCACTGCATCAAGATCGTCCATCTCAACTTATGTGTGGTTTTGTCCCTTGTGCATACGTGGAAGTCTTCTAGCTGGTATAATGAAGAATCTTTTTGCTTGATGTGAACACTGCAACAATGAATAACAGTACCCTGTGGGTGATTTGGTTACTCTCCATCAAAAAATCATGAAGAATTTTGTCTTTTTCTTTCCCCTATTATGCAAATGATTACATATAACTTTCTAGGGAATTTCTCGAATTAAGATGAAATTGGTTTTGAAATGAAATGTGAAATGTAATCATAATTCAGTCAGATGCTTGTTGCTCCCTTGTTCTATAAAAGGGGTTTCAAGGAGGATTACGAGGGTTCAAGTTTTGAGTCTTCAAAGGGTCTAGGTGAAATGCTAAGCTAAAAAAGGAGTAGAATGCAAATAGATACATTGATGAATATATCGGGAACAAGTTCAAGGTATGTGTCATAATTTAATGATCTTAAAATGGTTTTATAGTAACAACAGTAATAAGAAGAAAGTATTAGTTCTTAAATATATTCTCTCCTCTGTACTTTCCTTACAAATTATGAATGAAATTGTTAATAATAGTTTCACTTGTCTTCCATTGTTTAAATTGAATGAATGAGTTTATTTATGCTTAAATTCAAGGAGTTGAATTAATGCTAAAATAAGGTCATGGTTTTGTGAGGAAAGGATATAGGATTTGGTAAGAAGCTATGTTTTAAACACAATAAGTTGAATGCTACAAAGTAGTATACCAATAGTCCACTAATTACTGAGTTGAATTGTTAGGGTATTACTGATTAATTGTAAAGGTGACTCCATTATACCCATGGACGGGGCACTGGTCTTTTCATTAGCTTATCTTCTAGAGTTAATTGGGTTAGTAATGCACCTAACCAGAGGATTAGAATGAGAATGAAATCATAAAAAAATTCAATTATAATGTCCCAATCTGAAGTATCATCTTATTCCTTGTAAAGGGTAATAACATGTTAAAAGGTCAGGAAAACCTTTGATGAATGTTTCCTATTTTAATTTTAGAGGAATTCATTTGTGTGTAAAAATGCTTTTGACTAAATGAGTATCTTATTAGCATAAATTGGATTACCCTCTCAAGTTTCATAGAGCCTGAAGAGTAAGGGTCTTAAAATCCTTACTTGTGTGTTGGCCAATCCTTACCCTTGCTAATAATTGAATTCTAGAAAATTCATAGGCAAGGGATGAGATCAAGTTTGGTTCATAAAAAAATACCAACAAGTATGTTAACTCTTCTTTCCTTTCATAAATAAAATGTTCATGGTGATTCATTCCACTAGATGTAAAACACTTCTCCACCATCTAATTGACTCACACTTATGATGAATATGTCTTGGAAAATCTATTTCCTATAACATTGAGATATATTTCCTTAGAGTATTTCTACACTTATTGTAGACATGTAAAATTGGCCTAACACTTATCCTACACCTTAAATGACATTCTCACATCATCAACATCATTATCATCGAATATCACTACATGTCACATTAATTACATTAAAAGCCATAAATTCCTCTATTAATTGGATTAAGCAACATTATTTAATTAATTCACTTTTTCATTATTTTTGACTAATTAAATAAATTTCATTTATTTAATAAAGTCCTAAAACACTATTTCTACTATTAATTGAATAATATGACATTATTTAATTAATTCACTTTTCATCAAATCGACCAATTAAATAAATTATATTTGTTTAATAAAGTCCTAATCTCACTTTATTTCATCCTGATTAGTTAAATAACACCAATTATTTAATTATGTTGCTAAATCACTTTATTCCCCTAAGTTGATTGAATTATTAAATCATAATAATTTAATTAAATCACTTTCCCTCCAAATTTGAATAATTTGAATAAACTATTCAAAACATAATCAAAAATCAAATCAAACTATTGTAACTTTTGTTTGCAAAAGTCAAACTTGATTTGCACATTCAACTCCAAAATGAATGAATGAATTAAATCAATTAATTAATCATTCTCAACCACTTTCCTCATTGATTAAATTATGATCCCTAATTTTTCAATCTATTCCTGACGATCAATCTATTTCCTAATAGATCAATCTATTCTTCAATCCCATCGATTTCTCTATTCTAATTCCTGATGATCAACCTATATTCTTGACTGATCAATCTATCTCTTAATACCACCAAATTATTCAATCTATTTTCTCAATCATGTAATCTATTTTGTATTGATTATTATGTTAGGGGATCTCTTCAACAATCCTTTCACCGGAAGCCGATTTGATCTCAACATTGTTTAATCTTTGATCGGCATTTGAAATCATTAGTTTTATAGTATCAGTCCTTTTTTCCTCACAAAAGGACGAAGAATTAACATACCTTATGCAATCTAGTGGTCGTTAAATATTATTGTAAGCTTCAACCAACATCTTTGATCAAAGATGTTGGTTGAAGCTTTGTCAATGGTGATTTGGCATTACTTCATTGCATAAGGTATGTTGATTCTTTGATCTTTTTTTATGAGGAAAGAGGTTTGTTATAGTGATTTGAAATGGACGATCAAGATTAAACAATGTTGAATCAAGATCGAGGGTTGAATGTTGTTGAGAGGATCTAGACATGAATAATCTATGAAAAAAAGATTACATGATTGGTGTAATTGAAGAAATAGATTGAATATTCTGTGTGATTGAGAGATAGATTGACCAATTAGGATTATAGATTGATCAGTCAGGAATTAGGATAGAGCAATCAGTTGGATTGAAGAATAGATTGATCTATTAGGAAATAGATTGATTAGTCAGGAATAGATTGAGAAATAAAAAATCGTAATTTACTCAATCAGGAAAGTGGTTGAGAATGATTAATTAATTCATTCATTTTGGAGTTGAATGTGCAAATCAAGTTTGACTTTTGCAAAAAAAAATTGCATTAGTTTGATTTGATTTTTGATGATGCTTTGAATAGTTTGTTCAAATTATTCAGATTTGGAGGGAAAGTGATTTAATTAAATTATTATGATTTAATAATTCTATCGAATTAGGGGAATAAAGTGATTTAGCAACACAATTAAATAATTGGTGTTATTTAACTAATCAGGACAAAATAAAGTGAGATTAGGACTTTATTAAATAAATATAATTTATTTAATTGGTTGATTTGATGAAAAGTGAAATAATTAAATAATGTTGTATTATTCAATTAATAGAAATAGTGTTTTAGGACTTTATTAAATAAATGGAATTTATTTAATTAGTCAAAGATGATGAAAAATGGATTAATTAAATAATGTCATTTTATCCAATTAATAGAGGAATTTAGATTTTTTGATGTAATTGATGTGAAATACAGTGATATTCGATGATAATGTTGTCGATAATACGATAATGTCATTTAAGGTGTGTGATAAGTGTTAGGTCAATTTTACATGTCTGCATTTTCCCCCTCTTTGGTACAAAGTATGGGTTGCTTTGTTTCAAAGATTCAATGTTAAGATCAAGATTTGAAAATATTTTGATACAAAGTATGGGTTGCTCTATTTTGGTTCGCTATATAAATAAATTATGGGTGTGAGGAAAGTTAATCACTCACTAGGTGTTGTTGTTCTATACTGACGTTAGTCTCCCCCAGTATCTGTGTGATACATAAAAACCCGCAAGGGCTGGGAGGCCTCTTAATTGAGAAAAATGTCCCATGTATAGAGATCGAAAAATAATAATCCCAAAACAATAATAAGAGCCAAATGTTTGTAGAAGCTACCCTTTTATCCAAACACATTCTTTGAAAGTGGTGCATTAGAATTTACTTTTGAGAAGTTACTTGCCATGTCCAACTTCAGGCCCACGCCATAAGTTGCAAGTAAAATCATCCCTTTGGGGCATAAGGCATGCCTACCTAAAAGAATGGTTTCTATCTCTAGGGTTGTATTGTTTGTTTATGTAAAAATTTTCAAAAACATTCAAAACAAATTTTGACATCAAACATTGTGCTTGAGCTAAAAAGAACATATCGAAAGAAACACTAAACATGATGGTTGAATCACAAACCCTTTGAATTAGTGTGTGATTTTAATAGAAGCCCTATATTTGCACTCCTTAAAGGATCTCCTTAAAGGTTTTTGAACATTTAGGCTTTAATTTTAGGCTACATTAGCTCAAAGTAAATGTTGGAAACTATGGATTGGGTATCAAGATTTCACAACTTAAAGCAATAGACATACATGTCACATAAGTACATGCTTGTTGAGCCAATTAAAGTTGTTATATCACTTGCCACATCTAGAAACAAATCAAATACATCTGAAAGTTGCAAGAAACATCAACACTACTACCAAAAAACTGAAACTGGAAAATGAATTTATATAGAGGTCGTTTATGCTATTGTTACTAGCACACTTGATCCAAAATTGGGCACACTTGCTTGAAAAAACCCACTTTTTCTCTTTGTCCTAGAAACTTCACTGATGAAAATTAGTTGCATTTGACATAATTCGTGCACTTGATGCAAAAATTAACACACTTGGTTCCTTTTGTTTGCACTTGCTTCTCAGAAACTAGCACACTTGCCTAAAATATGCTCGCCATTGCCAAGAAAGCTCGCTTTTGACTGAGTAATCACCACATTTGATAGAAACATATAGAGGTCACACTTGACATTTCAACTCACACTTGCTTCTTAGAAACCAACACACTTGACAAATTTCAGGCCACAGTTGATAAATCTGACCGCTTTTGCTCACAGTCTGTTAGTTTTGCTAAAAACAAATTGCTTCTACTCTATCCTACTGACAATCAGAAAAATGAATCAAATCTACTTATAGGATCATTGTTAGAAAAAAATAAATGGAAACCCATATGAGTCATATGGTCCTTCATCCACTCTCAACATTCCATCCTACTTTTAGAAATTAAAATCAAAACAAACAAACCTAGATTATTCCCTCACTCACACTTCTAAGATATCAATAGTTACTTTGAACTCAAGGCTAGTTCAAGTAAGCTTTTCCACAACATATCCTCTAGAAGGAGAAGTGAGATATCAATCTAGGTCTTCCAGTATTTTGACTTCCAAGAATTGTGCCACCTACAAACAACACTCAAACCTTAGGGTCTTGAGCTTCATAAAAAACCATATCAAAACATCCATACTTTCACCATATGGCCATTTGGCGTCTGAGTGCTCCCATTTAACAACCAAACCTTATAGCACCAATCCTACAACAAAGTCTCACACACATTGAAGGTGAAAAAAATTGATATCATTAGCAATTTAAGGACCTTCATATTTGATTAGAATGAAACACCCAACCAGTGGTGAAACACAACAAACATCTTAGATAAAGAGGAAGAGAAATTAGACCTAGCAGCTGGAAGACCCGTGTTACCACCTTGTGCATGGTAATAGTACCTATCCTTCATGATCTCTGGAAAGAGAAAAATTCTTAAGCAAAAATCTATATTACAACTTTCAAAGAACTATCCTACTCTAAAATTTTAAAAAGGGTACAACTTGAGAAGATATTACACTCGTCAAAATTGACTAGAACATTTCTATTTACGCTTTTCAATGGGCGAACCACCCTTATATCTTTAATAGAGAATCCAAAAATAAAAGAAATTTCATTTTCCTTAACACAAAAAATCCAAAAAGAAGAACAATTTCATTTTCCTTAAAACAGAATATCCACCAAAATAAAAGCATTCTTTTTCCGTAGCTAGGAGTCATGAAAACATTCACAAAATCTTTGTAGTTGTTCATGACAACTACAAGATCCCTACATAGGAAGAACATGGAAGTAGACAAGAACAACACCAACATACCACCAACAAACACCATGAATGACGATGGTGGCCCATGGGGCTATAGGCCAGGTGACCTTGAAACACCCCAAAAGAGACCCATGTATAGAGACACATTCAATGAGGAAGAGCTAAACCACAAATGACAAGAAGTGAGAGAACAATCCTACTAGGACCTAGAAAGAGTAGTCATAGAGGAGGTAGATGCTAAGGAGGAAATAAATGCTGAGGAACTATTTGAGTATTCCAAAAATCTCAAGGTGCTCAATCTAATGGAAAAATTGTTGAGAAAGGACCCAAATTCGTACTTCTTTAAGTTAGCACAGAGTGGTGTTAAACTACTAATAGATTTTAACGTTAAGGCTCTCAAAGATCCTAATTTTATTCCCTTAGGGGATAACTCAATTGTGGGATAGATATCCAAACCCACGAAGATTCCAAACATGCCACCTATATTCTCACAAAACAATGGTCAACCCATGGAAAACCAATTGTATAGAAAACCAACTTAGATTGAATAAGTAGTAGTGGTACAATAGTATCAAGGAGGTCCATCCCAGTATGTACCGAAAAGCAACAATCCACCCCCAAGACAATATGTACCTCAAAACACTTTGAATGTGAACCCTTCCCAAAACATGCAGTATCATCAATAAGGTGGACCACAGGGTCCCCTTCCAAATCAGTAGCATCAACAAGGTGGACCATAGGGCCCCCTTCCAAATTAGTACCATCAACAAGGTGGACCATAGGGTCCCCTTCCATATCAACACCAACAAAAAGGTGTGCCACATTGTACCCTTCCTAGTATATCCCATCAAAAAGGTAACCCACCAATGCACTATCAAGGAAACCTTCAGTATAGTCCATCCCAACAACATGGTGTGCCATAGGGAACCCTTCTTTAGTCATCTCATGAACAAGGTAACCCACCAATGCACCATCAGGGAAACCTTCAATATAGTCCGTCCTAGCAACAAGGTGTGCCACTAGTACCCTTCTTCAGTCGTCCCATCAACAAGGTAACCCACTAACACACCATCAAGGGAGCCTTCAGTATAGTCCATCCTAGCAGCAAGGTGTGCCATAGGGCACCCTTCTTCAAACATCCCATCAACAAGGTAACCTGCCAATGCACCATCAAGGAAACCTTCAACATAGTTCATACCATCAACAAGGTGTGCCACATGGTACCCTTCCCAATTTGTCCTACGAACAAGGTGTCCCACTAACAAATCAATGGGGTAACCTTCAATATAATTTGTTCCAACAGAAAGGAGCTAACCCTCCTTTCATCCAACAAGGAGCTCATCCTCCTTAAATCCAATAGGGAGTTCACCCTCCTTCCACCCAACATGACTACCAAGGTCTCATACCTTCACAATACCCAATCTATGACCAAAGCATGGTAGGGACATAAGGCTATTACACACAAGACTTGCAAACAAAGGTACCGAAAACTAAGATGGAACTACAACTAGAGGTGATGAATAAAAAAATATTAGAAATGTAGGTAGGGAAAAAAGAGAAGACCTACACCCTTCAAGAAATATGTCCATTCCCATTCAATCACTCCATCACTACACTACCTTTCCCAAAAAACATTGAAATACCCAAGTTTGACAAGTACAAAGGAAAAGGATATCCAATAGAGCATGTATGAGACTTCTCTGTGTCATGTATGGAGGTACAAACCAAAAATGCTTACCTCATGAGACTCTTTCCATGTCGCCTCACAAGTCATGCGATGGAGTGGTTTTCCTATCTATCACTAGGAATTAAAACATTTAATGAACCATCTAGCAAGTTCATAAGAAACTTCTCATTCAACTTAGAACAATATGTCACCATCAAAAATTTGTCCACAATCAAATAGAGTCAAGGAGATTCATTTACTTCCTACCTACAAAGATGGAGACACAAAGCTAGTCATTACAAATGGCCCATTTCTGACAAGGAATTGGTAGATATCTTCATCTCAAATGTCCTACCTGAGATCAACTACCAACTCACTATGTTATGTCCTAAATTTTTTGAAGAAACTATTGAAAAAGGATTACATATTGAGAGATCCATCATCTCAAGGGGAGTCCTTAAATTGAACAACTCAAAAGATAGTCTCTCTAGTTCAAACAATAAACCTAAGATATGGGAAAAGAACAAGAATGTTACAAATGATAGAGTAGTTGACGCTAGAGCACTATGGCATGCCCAAAATGTACCTCAAAGAAAACCTCAAGTGGCACAAACGATCTATGTTCCAAATAGTGCATAAAACAACTAATTCACCTATCCCAAGAATAATTGAAGGTAGTCAACCAACAAACGAATCAAGGAGGATGATAAAGGAAATATGATCAAATCAAGAGGTAGTTCAGAGTATTAGGAGAATCACTTGAAACATTCATGCATAAAATAGTACAAGAAAACCTCATCAAGGTCAATGATCACCCAAATTATGAGGAGCCCAGTTTTAAGATGCCATGGTATATAACAAGAAAGACTTGTGTGAATTCCACAAAATAAAAGGACACACAACATAAAATTGCATGAGACTCAAACACCTCATCCAAGATATGATAGACAAAGGAGAAGTGGATGTTGAACATTGTCCCAAAAACAAGGACCTTCAAATATACACAAACCCAATCCCAAACCACACTAAAAGGAATGGAAAAGGAAAGAACCAGGATTATCATAATGCTAACTATACCTATGGTGACACAGTTCTAGGAACCCTCTTGCAAGCTAATGACAATAGGGAAAATGTAGTGACTATATGAGGTGGAGACAACAAATTCAATGTGACTACCTATTGAGGGAGAGTTACAATAGAAGGAGCCCCACCCAAACACATAATTTAGTCATCAAATGACTACAACATTGTGGAATAGTTGAAGAAGACTCCTACCCTAATCTCAATCTTAGAGTTGCTAAAACTGTCACCCGCACATAGGGAGATATTGGAAAAAGCATTAGTCCCTAAAAACCTTAATCCTAATAAGTCCCAATCCATGGTTGGAAAAATCACAGCCAATAATCATTTAGTCTTTTCTGAGAAAGATGTCCCCAAAAGGAAATTCTACAACCAAGCTCTCTACATAGAAGTTGGTGTCCACAAGAACATGGTCAAGCGGGTGTTGATAGATAATGGTGAAGGTCTAAACATTTGAACCTTAAAATTCATCAAACAGTTGGGGTATTCTGACAATGTGATAGAAAAAGGAAAGAGTATCACCATAAGGGCATATGATGACCTTGAAAGGAATTCAGAGGGAATAGTCAGGATACCAATACAAATAGGTCCAGCCATCACAAAAAATACATGTCAAGTGCTTGTCCTTGAGTTATCGTATAACCTACTCCTGTGATGCCCTTGGATCCACGTGTTACAAGCAGTCCCTTCAACATTCAACCAATTCCTAAAGTTCCCCCAAGAAGGAAAAGCGGTGACCTTATATTAATATGTTGATCTTGAACCTTTGCACTTTTGTGCAAAGTTGGAGGAGAAGTATAATAAAATCCAATGCATACCTAGCAATGATCCCATCAAGTTACCATCAACCTCAACCAAGATCACATCAAGTGAACAATCAAAAATGGAAACCAAGGTTCAATTATTGGATAGGCGTAATGGAAACTACCACTTCAACCAAGCATTTTGCATTGGGATGCTTCCACCAACACTTAAAGGCTATGGAGGTCCAAAAGTGATCAAGCCTGCTCAGACAGTGCAAATGATAGAAAAATCCATGATTTTCACCAAGTGGGGAGACATGAAAGAAGAAGAGATATTCAGAGGACTTCTCATCCATGATTTACAAAGAGGACCAAAAAGAACCAAAAAATCCACAACCCAGCCTAATTGATCCTAATAGTAGAGGTTATCAATTAGCTAAACAAATGGGATATTAAGGAATAGGTGTCCTTGGGCTACACAAACAAGGCCAATGGGAGCCTATCATAGTGGAACAAAGAGAAAAATATGGGACTAGGTTATAAGCCAAAAGACACGGTTACTCCAAAAACCAGATAGAGCTCTTTTAAGAAACAAGAAAATTCTGCTAGTGTTAAGGCACTAGATATCTACCATATCATGGACAACGATTTACTCATCGAAGACTTATTTGAAAACTTTAGCATCGATAGGTTTCTTGTCCAGTTTATCAAAACCATCCCCAATGTCTATTATTATTCTGAAATAGATTCTAATGAATATGAATGGGATTGCCTTTCCTTTATCATTGGATATGGTTCCCCCACTTCTAATAATGATGACCTAGACACCCAATGTGAAAAAAATACTAGAGCCATACTAACCATCTCAACAACCTCTATGATATTTGTGGATAATGATGATATCCTACCCCTCTACTACTCACAACTGATAAATTGGGGCCAACAACAACATACACCTGTTTTGAATCAATTCTAGAATGATGAGGCAATCACAAAGTTCATGGGACTTCAAACAGACATACCAAAAAGGGATCACAAAGTAGGGTTCGTCATGGAACTTGAACATGATGCATACTTTGGTGGAGAGATTGAATCTTCTAGTCACAAAAATGAAAGAGAAAATATAAAAATAAAAATGCGATCCCCTAGAGAATACTACAATGTGGCTCTATCAGATCTGAAAAAGAAGAAAATAAAGGACACATCTAAAGGTGAAAACCTACTTGAGGCACCCCAAGATGGAGGATTAAATCTCCCCATATCAGAATATCAAGAAAGATCAACACTCTTAGTAGAAGAAGCAAAGTCTGTAAATATTGGTACAGTAGATGACCCAAAGATAACATACCATGCAACGTCACTTGATCCTAAAGAGAAAGAAAATTTCACAACATTCATCAATGATAGGAAGGTAAAATTTGCATGGACCTATGTAGATATGCCTGGACTAGATCTAGCACTATTGGTACACCATTTGGCCATCTCCTCGGGAGAAAATCCTATCAAGAAAAAACTCAAAAAAATGCATCCTCAAATACCATTATTGGTAAAGGTATAACTAAAGAAGTTACTAGATGTGGGTTTCATTAGACCCAATATCGACTATCCATAATGGATATCAAATCTAGTACCAGTGTCAAAGCCTACTGGGGGAATAAGGATTTGCACAAAATTTAGAGACTTGAACAAAGCCTTCCCAAAGGATAACTTCCCCCTCCCAAGTATTGACATTATCATGGATCTAAAAGCAAGGAATGATAATATATCCTTAATGGATGGTTTCTCCAAATATAACCAAATAAAAATCTCTCCAGATAATCAACACAAAACAACATTTACTTGTGCTTGGGGGAAATTTTGATCGAATGTAATGCCATTTGGTCTAAAGAATGTAGGAGAAACATATCATAGAGCAATGATGACCATATTACATGATATGCTACATACAATCATGGAAGACTATGTGGATGACATTCTAGAAAAGTATGTCAAAAGGGAAGATCACTTGGCCAATCTTGCAAAGGTGTTTGATAACTTTAACAATATAACTTGAGACTCAACCCCAAGAATTGTGTGTTCAGAGTAACATCTAGAAAGCTATTAGGGTACATAGTGTCAAGAAGGGGGATTAAAGTGGATACTGTAAAAGTAAAAGCTATACTAGAGATTCTTCCACCAAAGATGTTAAAACAACTAAGGATTTTACAAGGGAAGCTACAATCCATCAGGCGATTTATCACACAACTGGTAGAAAAATGTTACCCTTTCCTTAATCTCCTACACAAGGACATCACCTTCAAATGGGATGGGAGATGTGACCAAGCATTCTAGAAAGTCAAGGAGTACCTACTTACTCCTATACTCATGCTTCCTATTCCAAACAAGGAAATGGTACTCTATGTGTCTACTACACAAGCAATGTTGGGAGCTCTCCCTGCCCAACTAGATGATGATAAAAAAGAAAGAGTGGTCTACTACATCAACCGAACACTGGTGGGCTACGAGTTGAACTACTCACCCATAGAAAGAGCATGTCTCTCAGTCGTATTTGCGAAACAAAAGTTGAGACACTACATCTTAAATAGAAAGGTAAAGTTGATTTCAAAAGTAGACTGACTAAAGTACCTACTAACAAAAGCAGCCCTAACAGGCTGAATTTCCAAATGGGTGATGATCCTAAGTGAATTTAATATAGAGTATGTGGATAGAGGATCCATCAAGGGACAAGTCATAGTGGACCAGCTAGCTGAAGCACCCATAGATGATCACATGCCTCTCATAGTGGACTTTCTAGATGAGAGTATCTTGATGACGAAACATACAAGCCATTGGATTTTGTACTTTGATGGGTTCCACACTCAACATGGCTTTGGAGCAGCTATTCTATGTATCACACCATAGGGATATAGTATACCCAAGGCATGCAAGATCATTTTCCCATGCACGAGAAATATCTAAGAGTATGAAGCTTTAATCATAGGGCTCAAAATGGCTATTGAATGGAGAATAAAAGAGCTATTGGTCTTTGAAGACCCTCAGCTAGTGATCAGACAGGTGAATGATGAGTACCAGACAAAATATGACAAGATGACATACAAAAGGATGGTGGATAGCTTCAGGGAATATTTTTTCACTCTAACCTTTGAACAAATTCCTCAGATAAAAAAAAGAGTTGCCAATGCAATTGCAACAATAGGCTCACTGCTTGATATTCCATAGAATGTTCCTAAGTATGAGTTCCTCATCAAACAACTACTTGCACCTGCATTCAACATCCTGAAATCAATTCTGGTATGTGTTGTTGTTTGTCCTAACTCCCCATGGTACCAAGACACCTTTGACTACATCCAACATGGTATCATACCACTTGACCTAACGATAACTCAAAATAAAACCTTCACTTGTAGGACTTCCTGATTTACAATCTTAGGAGATACCAGGTTACCATCGTAGCCTAGATGGTATGTTACTCTGACATCTTAACACAGAAGAAACACAAATGACCTTACAAGAGGTACACAAAGGTGTTTGTGGGTCCCACTCTAGCAGACCTAACCTAGTACAAAAATTGCTCAGAACAGGGTACTATTGGCCCTCCATGGAACAATAATACCTTCAGTATTCTAGGTGTTGTCAATGCCAAAAAAATAGTGACCTTGTTCATGCACCAACATAGGAATTGAGACCCATCACAACACCATGGCCTTTCTTGCAATAGGGATTAGACGTCGTAGGTAAGATTTCACTGACTTCATCTAATGGGCACAAGTTTATTATCACAACATCAAAGTATTTCACTAAATAGATAGAGGCAATTCCATTGACCTACATCACTGGTAAATAGATATCAAAGTTCATTTTGAATTATTTGATTTTTAGGTATGGAATTCCCTAGACAATAATAATAGACAATGGCACCGCATTTAAGAATCAATACGTCTAAGAAATTTGTTCCAAATTCTCTATCAACATAGATTCTCCATGCCCTATTACCCCTAAGGAAATGGTCAGGTTGAAGCATCTAAAAAAACCATACTGAAAATACTAAAAAATACTATTAATGAAGCCAATCGTGTTTGGAATTTGTAGCTTATCCCAACCCTATTGGCTTATCGAACAAAAATTTGAACACCTATAGGTGCCACACAATTTTTCTTGGTCTACGGATAAGAGGTTGTCTTACCTATCAAGGTCAAAATACCCTCATTGCGAATCTCATTAAAAGGCATGGTTAGTAGCAAAAAATATCAGGTATCTAGGTTAAATGAATTGAAGCTCCTAAATGAAAGGTGTTTGAGCATGTTAAACCATCTTTAGGTTTATTAGAATCGGCTCAAATGAAGCTAAGACAAGAAAATCAAAGAAAAAATTTTAGTTGGTGACTTGGTCCTTAAGGAGAATCACAAGGTACAACTAAATCAAGACAGAAAAGGAAATTTTGAGCCCAACTAGTTTGGCCCATTTATCATCACAACAAGCTATGGTACGAGGGCCTATCAGTTGGCTACTCATGAATTTGAACTTTTAGTTGAACCAATGAACAACAACCATCTCAAAAATTTCTACACATAATGCACATCAGAATACCCCAAGCAAAAGGGTAAAACTCCCCCACAAAAAAAAGGTAAAAAAGACCAAAAAATCAAAAAGCAAGAAAATAGTAAAGAGAAATAAAACATTCTTTGAGTAAAAACCACTTTGTGGTGCTCCTAAAATAGGTACCGTAGTGAAAACCTGGCAAACAGGCGCTATGTTTGAATAAGACTTGCATCATTATCTATCGGTACTATCCACAACATTCACCCATTCATCCCATAATAAAGCATGTGTCCAACCATGACTTGATATTGATTTAGGAAATTCATCTTGTCACAAACTGGGGGAAACTTCCTGAAGCTGGTCGTGGATTAGATCTTTGTCCATCCTATCATGGTCAAAAACAACAAAATAAAAAAACATCCAAAAACAACAAAATAAAAAAAACATCCAGAAACAACAAAAATAAAAAAACATTTGAAAACTTAAAAAAAAAACATCGTTGGATTATTCCTTCATTCAAAAAGTCTAAGATATCAACATTTTCTTGAACCTCATAGCTAGTTCAATTAGATTTCCTGCAACATATCCTCTAGAAACAGAAGTGGATCAATCCAAGATTATTTATCCCAGAAAAATTATGCTTTGAGTCAACTCGTCGAATTTCGTGGTCTCTATGTGTACAATGTAGGCAAGGATTAATAGTCCCCAAGGCCTTAGGTTAGTTCCCTTAGGTTTCTATCATGCTTTCATTCAATTTAGTCAAAAAGGACAAAAATAAAAAAAATAGTAAAAAATACAAAATCCAAAATCATTCAAAAACATTCAAAAAAAAAATGTTCACAATCAAACCAAGTGAACTACGAGCCTCTATGTGTACAACATAGGAAAGGCTTATCTTTGATGACCCCTCGAGGTCTTCGGTTAGTCACATGAAAAAAACAAAAACAACATTGTAAAACTCCAAAAATAAAAAAGTCCTATCTTCATTGAATCACAATCCACAATAAAATTTTCCACCCATAATAAACAAATCATCACCTTCACCCTTTGACAAAACATACATGTACAAAAACAAAGAAAACATCAAAAGCTAGAACTTTCAAGCAAACAATAAAAAAGATTTGATCGTAAAACAGATGAAAGCAATGCTGAAGTACTACATACCTATCTGTTGAGAGATGCACCAACAACATCCTGAGATATGCCTTAATGGATCCATTCCTATGATAGACATGATCAACAATGGACGATAGCCCCACCTAAAAAGATATGGCAAGTGATACTACAACTTTTTTTTTTATCTTTTTATAGTCTTATCTTTATGATTTATTTTACTGACTCATTCCTAGGATCTCTCGAGGATGTCCATAAGTATTTAGAGAAGAAGGAATGGGGAAATTGAGTATCATTTTGGTTTTGTTGTTTGTAAGGTATTTTTGTAATACTACCATAGCGAATAATTGCTTTATTGAGTGTGTGAAATTTTTTTTGAAGCATTTCATGAAGTAGTGGCATATTAGGTGCTTAATACCTCTTGTGTTACTAGTTCGACATGTTTTAACACAATCCAACCATATACTTTAAACAAAGTTTTTGTATGTCTGGTATGAACAAGAATATTCTTTGTATGTCGAGTCAAAGTGCACACAATAAATATGAAGTTACCTTGGTTATTAATACCATAGTGCATCGTATCTATTTTCTACATCAAACAAGATATTTCAAAACTATGAATCCTCCAAGAAAAGTGAAAGCAACACATCAACAACTAACAACATCAAATTTCTATCCATCATCAAATATTTCTTCTAACTAACATCCATCCTACATCACAATATCATTAGTACCATCCTACATCCACAATGTCATCAATACATATCATGATGATAATAAAACGATGAAGAAATCATGTATAATGTATAAGGCATGCATCCATCATATATCAACATCATATAAACATCATATACCAAAACGATATATTGATCATCCATAATAAAACATCAATGATATAAAATATGATCCATCTATCCATGCCATATGCATACATCAACAAAGTACAAAAACATATATAAACATACATCATCATACATAGTCATCCATGATCATTACATAAACATATAAATGAGTCGAATCGAAGAAGGTATATCTCATATATATCATCATAAAAAAGGAGAATGTCGTAGTACACCATCACCATTTGAAAAAAGTGTGATAAGATAATACAAAATAATACATATATATGAGGCCTCAACTGGTCTGATGAATATATATATAAAAATCATGTCTGCAATATGTCTCTGAACAAACAACATGATAAAGATCAAGTACAACTATAACACTGCCTGAAAGGAAAATGAAGAATCTATAGACTAGGCTATAGATCACCATACAGATTTGGCTATCTAACAGAGTGCCCACCTGACTCAGCACCACCACCCGTGACACTAGGCTCTTCGAATCTCGGTTGTCGCTGTGCATGATGAACAAAAGAATCATATAGAGTCTTCTTGTGAGTAGATCTCTATAATAACTAATCCTAATTAGCATGAAGACTATCTCGCTCTGTCCTCAGAATATCCCTCTCTGTGGTGATAGCCTATAACTATGTCTTGGCAACAACATGACACCCATTCTCTGTGTCTCTCTCGACTCTAAAACTATCTCTCTTTGCTATCATAGTGGAAAGCTATTCCTTTGTGGCCTATCGTTGCCCTATCTCTTCAACCAACTAAGCACCTCCATCCCTAGGTGGTGGAGGGGGACTTGGAACCTGAACCTGAGGCATCTGATCACCCTGACCACCCTGTGCCCCATCCCATCGGGCCTGGCCAAGTGACTTAGCTAGAATATCAAGACATTGTCTCTCTTTGCGCTGACCTATAATACCTACCCTACCAACTATGAGATCACCACCAGGATCTGTGAATCTCAATGGCACATGTTGTGCCCACCATTGATCAAAATCGAGAGTGGTACCTAGATCTGCTAAACCCACTGGCCAATCCCATCCGACTGGGGCAAGCACTCTGAATGCAACAATAGCAACATCTCTGCTAGCTGGATGACCCCATGCACAAACCTCTCTAGTGGTTTGATTGAATTGAGCCTCATATGCATCATGAAACTAGTCTTGTTTCTCTCCAAACTACTTGCATACTCTGTCAGGTAAATATTGCTTTAGAAGAGAGTGAGAGTGACCAATAAACCATCTAGTTTGTTGACAGTATACTAGCTGCTCTTGATCCTTGGGCCATGCATCACAATCCATATAAGGCCTCCAAACAAAACCTGACATGTCATCAAAGACATGGTGCCAGTACGAAAGATCCCTAGGCAGGGTATAATGTAGAAAATATCTATAACAATAGGAGTACAAATCACCATCAGTACAATCCTATATACCATTAGGTCACATCACTGTAATGTGCTCCTAGGACCATACATGTAAAAGAGAGACGCCTATAGAAATGGATTTCCCACCCGATATGCATCCTCATGCATATCTCTATATAGGTGGGTGAGAAGACATGGTCCCCATGCATATCTAGTCCTATGCTCAAACATCTCCTTGATACATATACCCCATCCAATAGTGAACTAATAGACTCTCCTATTAGGAACAACCAACCCTGAAATCAAACCATAAAGAATAAGGGAAGTAGGGTTGACACTGTGAAAAAAATATGATAAATTTATCTCAGACTGTCGAACCTCCAAGTTTCTGACACCAAGCACATGTTGCATAGTGTGGGTACCCCGTCGAATGGAGTATGTAACGAGCTCACCATGGATAGGTATGCAGAGAATCCTCCACACATCCTTAAGGGTAATGGTGGCCTCCCATAAAGGTAAATAAGAGGAAGTCTCTGAATGCCATTGTTCCATGAGCACGGTCATCATCGCAGTGTGACATTGGATGGGAGGCAAGTAACAAATGTGACATAGCTTGACTGCATCTAGAAAGTCTTGCACCAAGACATCAAAATCGACAATCAAATAAAATAAATCTCGGGGTCATCACTCCCTCCACTACATTGGTTTAAGGACCACCTGCAACCATTCAACCCATGATGTCAGGGATTCACTCTGAACATGCAAAACAAAATGAAAATGATGAAGAAAATAACTTAGGATCCTAAAAAGTCAAAAGTGAAAAGATTGAAGAAAAAGCAATGAAATCTTTGAAAAAAGCAAAGACAAAAGGAAAATGCGAGGAACTTTTTGCAAAAGCGAGAACCATCAAGAGTGCTAGGATCAAAAGCAAAAACATTTTACAAAAGTGCAAAAGTATCACAAAGGCGAGAAAATAGGAACAAAGTGATCAAAAGCAAAAAAATAGGTTAAGAGTGAAATTCAAAGACGAAAAACCAAGTCAAAGGTGCAAAAGCAAGACAAGTGCGAAAATTCAAAGAAAAAGTGTCAATTTCAAACTGGCAAGTTCGTTAAAACTGATGCAATAGAGCTAAAACCCTAAAAAGCTCACTTTTGACTAGTTTGATTTTATGCACAGATTATGAGAACATGGAAAAGCAAAAATGAGAATTGAGAGGGTACATACCGGGGCATTAATACCCGTGGGTCATCCAAACTCTCAAACTGCATCTGTGCGATGTGGGGCTCCCCGAATCAACACCATAGCTCCTCGACAACTGACAAAATGAGAAATCTAGAGACAAGAATTCACCATAGGTTCAAAGTGCAAATGAGGTAATTAGAACCCTAACTACCCATTTTAACCCTCAAAAACCCTATTTTTTACGTAGGGAACCTTCCTACACTCAAATTAGGACTTCTCAAAAACATTGGAATGAGCAACGGGGGACCTATAGACC
Source organism: Sequoia sempervirens (assembly GCA_007258455.2). Classification (NCBI taxonomy): domain Eukaryota; kingdom Viridiplantae; phylum Streptophyta; class Pinopsida; order Cupressales; family Cupressaceae; genus Sequoia; species Sequoia sempervirens. The sequence goes on from VDFB02058242.1 coordinate 47,180,446, forward strand.
TAATTTTTTTCTCTATACATCGAAACTAAAATAGAACAATGTCATGAGCCTAACCTCAAAAGTGAAATTTTTGGCCGACCTCTCGAGGGGGCAACACAGAGGCCTACCATCATTCTGCTGACCGCCAAGGCATAGTGAGGCATATTTTTTTTCAAAATCTTGATCTTAACATCGAATCTTTGAAACAAAGCAACACATACTTTGTATCAAAGAGGGGGAAAATGTAGACATCTAAAATTGACCTAACACTTATCGTACACCTTAAATGACATTCTCGCATCATCAACATCATTATCATTGAATATCATTGCATTTCACATCAATTACATCAAAACCCTAAATTCCTCTATTAATTAGATAAAACAACATTATTTAATCAATTCGCTTTTTCATCACTTTTGACTAATTAAATAAATTCTATTTATTTAATAGTCCTAAACTATTAATTGAATAATACAACATTATTTAATTAATTCACTTTTCATCAAATCGACTAATTAAATAAATTATATTTATTTAATAAAGTCCTAGTCTCATTTTATTTCATCTTGATTAGGTAAATAACATCAATTATTTAATTACATTGCTAAATCACTTTATTCCCCTAAGTCGATTGAATTATTAAGTCATAATAATTTAATTAGATCACTTCCCTTCCAAATCTGAATAATTTGAATAAACTATACAAAACATCATCAAAAATTAAATCAAACTAATGCAAGTTTGTTTGCAAAATTTAAAATTGATTTGCACGTTGAACTTCAAAATGAATGAATGAATTAAATCAATTAATTAATCATTCTCAACCACTTTCTTGATTGAGTAAATTATGATCCCCTGATTTGTCAATCTATTCCTGACTGATCAATCTATTTCCTAACAGATCGATCTATTCTTTAATCCCACCGATTGCTCTATTTTAATTCTTGACTGATCAATCTATATTTCTGAATGATCAATCTATCTCTCAATCCCATAGATCATTCAATCTATTTCTTCAATTACACCAATCATGTAAGCTATTTTGTATATATTATTCATGTCTAAATCCTCTCAATAACCTTCAACCATTGATCTTGATTCAACATTGTTTAATCCTAATCATCCATTTCAAATCACAAACTCTATATAAAAAACCTTTTTCCTCACAAAAAGGATCGAAGAATCAACATACCTTATGTAATGAAGTAATGCCAAATCACCATTGACAAAGCTTCAGCCAACATCTTTGATCAAACACATGTATCGTTCTTCAAAGCTCTTGCACACAACAATAGAGGCTTCACAGTGATATGAAAAACCCAACATCTTGTGAATACACTCTGACACGGGATGGTAACACTATTCTTTTTATGAGTTCTTCTATGCTTTTATCTTTTGATCTTGTTTCTTGAATTCAATAATAGTTTAGTTTCATTTTGTGAGCGAAGGAATAGATCTAAATTAGTGTTTTTTATTTAAAGATTAGCTTCTATTTCATTTGCATTTGTAAGATTGTTTACACTCTATGATTTTCCCCCTCACACACTTACATACTAGTTCAATGAAATCATATTATGATGAACATTACTCATGCCTTTGTATCCCATTTTTAGTATAATTGGGAACCTAAAGTCTCTCATATACACTTGGTACAATGCAAACAAGGTGTTAATGAGTTTGTTTAGGGATTTTTTTTCTTATTTATTTTTATTTCTTATTTGATGGAATTTCTATCTTCTAGATGGCCTTATTATGAGAACTTACTATTGCATATCTAATAGTCTTTGATTTTTCACTAGATTTTTTCTCTTTCTAAATTAGTTTCTCCTACCATTGAGTTTGATCAAATTCTTCTAGACCATCCTCACCTCAACTATGATGAATCCTCTATTACACCTCCACACATAGACACTATTGTGAATTGTTTCCACTTACCAAACCTTATTTTGATCCATCTAAATCTAAACTAATATTCTATACACCTCTTAACCCTCTTGAGTAGGCCTTACCAATTCTCCTAAAATCCAAGCTTATAAGTCTATCACTTACCCAATTCATCCATCCTCCTAAGCATGGTCCCCCATCCCTTCTTTCATGTGCATACCATATGATATTTGGAACTCTATTTATGAGGGTGCTATCACTCTCTCTTATGATTCAACTCTAGCATCTTCTCTCAATGAAACTACACCATTGGTAGATGAGACCAAGAACACTATTTCTGTCTATAAATCCCCTTCCCTTAGTGGGTTTGTAGCTCTTATTGTAGCTAATACACTTATCCCTTAGATCCTAATGAAACTTAGTTGTAAATTATTTCCAAAATTCCTCCTAAATTCTATATTCACTTGTACTACACATATACCTTTGAATATCTATATTCTTAATTTTCTTTGTGAAGTGTACTTGGCTAAGTTAACATATCACTTCACCTCTATAATTGGTTAAATATGTTTATACATTTATTCTCTTGGTTATGTTGGTACCTATCATGTGTAACATAAATTTCTCTCTTATTTTGTTTCCATTTAGATTGGTGGGGTAAATGTTCTAAGTTGTGTCCCACTTTTATAAAGGAAATGATCAAATATTGATCTATTTTTTAAACTTGAATCAATAGAATGAGACATATATATATTGAATTTTGAAATGATGTAGACTAATAAAATGTACATTTTTTAGTTTATTTTATGTAACTTATATTTATTTTTAAATAAAATAACTATTTAAAATTAGTTTTTTATAAAACTAACACTATAATTTAGTTGTTGATAAAATATTAAAAAATAAGGTTAAGTGGGATGCAACCTCTTATATATAGTAAATTTTATTTTATTTTTCATTTTTTATTGTATTAATAAATAAAAAATTTTGTGCATGGATTAATTTTCTCACATTTTGATAAATATATATTTTTAAATAATATTGAAAGTTAAGTATACTAAAAATGTATCTATTTTAATGGTATGCAATTTTTTTCCTTTTGTTTTCAAAATAGAAAATGTTGTTTTCCCCAAACACACACTCCAATCTCTCTTTGATTCATCAACTACCCATCAAGATCAAAAAGATTAAAAAAAATGGGATTGAACTAAATGTAAGCTCCTAATCAAGTATCCCCTTTCCCTCTAGCTTATATTGCCACTATTTAGAGGATCTTGAATGGACAAAGATTTTATATTTCTCTTTTTACCATCTACTATTTTAGTCCTTCATTTAAATTTGTTAGCTTAGAGGAATTCTTGTACTTTTGCACATTTTTGGTATACCTAAAGGTCATCTTTTACTATTTTTTATGTGTTGGGTGTAGAGTTGTATGTAATTCTTTAATTTTATACATTTTTTAGTTTTTTTATCAATTTTTGATGATAACAAGCATATTGGACTCTAGCACACAAGCTAGATAATACTATGCCATTTGTATGATAGTGCATCACACTCACATCTTAGCCATGAGCTTCCTGAGTCCTCTTATAGGTTCTTTATCATTTCAACATTTCAATTCTATAATTAGTTATTTTTTATGTTTATATATCTTCTAGTTTTTTCAACTTCCCTTATTTCTATAATCTACCTTATTTAATCTACCTTATTTAATGTAATATAGGAATTTAACATAGTATTTAATTTTTACATTATGAGTTTATTGCATATTTTATATTTAGGGACATGAAAATTAATTACTCCATGTAAAAGTAAGCATTGCTTTGTTCATCATATATTTCTTGAAAATAATTATTTAGACATAAAATTATAACTTTGAGCATGTAGTGCTATAATGTTGAGCTAATTCAAATCTCTTTAATTCTTATTTGACATACATAATGATTGATAAAATAAGTTTGGTACTCTCTTTTCCATTTTATAGTTTTTGGTATAGCTAGTTCAACTATCGTATCCTCTATATCAATAGGTTGGTGCAAGGTAGTTTGGAATATACATAGAATATTCGTGCCAGGAGGATATTGTGTTGGAGAATTTCATTAGCACACTAGTTACTTAATGAAAAGAATATCAAGATATTTTTATTTGTCAAATAAGTAACTATAGATGTTATGGTTATATATAATATAGAGTGTTGTAGAACTATTACAAGATAAAATTTTGATTGAATAAGAGGTTCTCCTATTAGTCCATGTGCTAGGTCAAGTTGGGTTTAAATAAATAACTAAGCATTAAAGAAGTCTACTTGGGTTGTTGGTAGGAAATTATTACAAAAGAAGTTGACAATGAATTTCTTGCATATCTTGATGTACCATTTAATTGTGGGACCTATTTATTTGAGTGAAGGATGTGCGACAAAAGGATCTATATAGAGAGATGTGTCATAAAGGGGCCTATTTCTAATGTCACAAAGGATCTAGTGCTACATAAACCATGCCCGAGCTTATGCATTTTTGCATTGATTTAAAATTTGAATTTAATTGTTACAACCATGTGGTGGAGAAACATTATGTTTTTTAGCTATAGCCTATTAAAGAATAACTAGTAATCATTGTAAGGAGTTGGAAACCAAATTCACTTAAAGAATTTTTTTCAAACTTCATTATTTCCTTTATTCTGTTGGTTTTCAAACACGAGCAATACTATTTTGATTTTGTTTTTGTAATTTAACATAGAATTTTGTGAATTCTACCAAGAGTTTCATGATATATCATTCTAATAGGATGTTGTAAGAATTTATGTATTCAATTTATGCATGAATATAGTGGTTGCATTCATTTTTCTTCATGGTTAAGTTATCCCTAGACATCTATACAATCTTGTGTTCTTGATCATGTTACTATTCAAGCAAGATTAGTTTAATATAAGTCTCCTCTTCAATTGAATTAGATTTGACATGTACATAGAATAGACTCATTTCTTTTCTCCCTCAATCTTTTATCTTTTTGTATTCTTAATAAATTAGTTAGATTTAAGAGTGGATTTAGTGCTAGATCACTTGGACTAGACTTTTTCTTGTGATCTATGCATACAAGATTATTTTGATTTTAATATAAATGCAAAATAGGAAACATTTTGAAATATATTTGAAACAATTTGTTCAATTATAGTTGTGGCTTTTTGGTTAAATTGAAATTGCTCATCTTAATTTTCTTGTTCGTTAAATTGGAATTGCTCATCTTAATTTCCACCTAATACCTCTTGATGGAGTCAACATTTGTATTTATCTATAAATTATCTTACATAACTAATATGTACTAGTATAAGTCTTGGAAAGATAGCAAATTCCTACCCTATCAAAATCGGTGTGTCAAAAGACCTATCAAAAAACAACACTATATTTATTCATACCCCATTAAAAAAATTCATGGCCTCTATATATTTTATTAAACTAAATTTAAATATATTTTATATGGGTTGACTCTATCTGCCTTAAAAAAACCCGTAATATATTTTTGGTGATTAAAATATTTTACCTAGCATAGTCTTTGGAATTTGTTTATCTTTTACTGACATCCCATACATTTACTTTTTTCGGGCAAAGTTTAATATCAAAGCCAAAGTTTTTTATTTAAAACCATATTCCCATGGTTTCAGATCTTTTTCTTTCACGAAAACCAAGCCTTAGATGCGGCTCCGTTATATTTATGGCCGCGGCCGCGAACTCTTTCATAATATGTGGGCTCCACCACCTGAGGTCGCCTATGAATGACAAGCAAGCTGTTTCCGATCTAATAGGTATACGTCCATCAACACCTTCAAACCAACGGCAGCACAGTATTTTACTCCTCCCATGTGTGGAAAGCTCTTTCATTGTTTATCATTATGATTATCTGTACCATGCTGGAAGTAGCTTATGTTTTACTGGCGGCCCTCTCTACTTGGGCGAGCTCTTTCACCTATGCAGGTATTTCATGCTATCTCCACGTAGGCCTCCCTAAATTTTGCTCAGGCTGCTTACATTTCTTTCTCTTCCCAAGATGCTGGTTTTCCCACGCCAAGTCATCAAATACAAATGTGGGCCTTTGAAATACAAACAATAGGCCGCTAAAAACTTCTGAACAGGCCGTGGGTTTTAAGAAAACCCCAAGCCATGCTTTTGAACTGCTATCTGTGGGCATGATTGTAGCTAATGTGAGATTTGATACTAGTTGGTTTCTACATTTCCTTACATATAGTATTGGGGTATGGTTTAGAGTTATAGGAGGGGATATCTTTCTTGTGGTATTAATCCTTCCTTGTTCAAGTCAGATTTGGTTGTAGTTGAACTTATTCTATGATATAGTTATGATATATATAGTTATGATAAGCATTTCTAGAATGGAGGTGAAGAGGTTCAATGGAACACATTTTGAACTTTGGATGTTCAGAATGGAGGATATGCTTATCATGATAAGTGGGTTATTAATGATATTGCTAGTTTCCTTTGAGTCATCCTTATATTATTGTAGTTTGCCATGTGGTAATTTAGAGCTCATGTTTGGAATTATGGGATAAGTCCTTGATTGCATGGAGTTTGTGTCATTGATCATATGGTTACTTAGAGCTCCTAGACATCCTCCTAGCTTTTCTAGCTACATATACTTGATCAAAGAGTTGGTTATGTGACAAATGTTGTCCTAGAGTTGATCATATGGTGACTTAGATATCCTAGAAAATCCCTTGGTCCTTTTAGACACTTGCACTTGCATGTTGTGGATTCATTGTGTTTTAGAGCTACATGTTACAAATTTATGATATCTTGTCATTTAAAATGTTAATCAGTTTGTCCTATAATTTGATAGTGTTTTGGATGTGTTAATAGATTCAAATTTGCATGCACACTTCTATCATATTTGAAATCTATGATTTTGTGTAGACTTATGGAACATCATTTTTCAAATCATAATTCTTGAAGGTTTTGTAGATGGTAACAATTTTGTATTTACATGTATGATTTTAACATTATTGGTTTTGCAAGTTTTTTATTTAAAATTTATGTGGATTTGTGGAAGATTATTTTTTAGATCATAATTCTCAAGGGTTGACAATATGGATATAGTTTCAAATTTGCTTGCATGCTTTTGAGCATGGTCATAGGGTTATTCATTAGTTGTTGGTTTTTATCATGTGGTTGTCTTATAGTTGTAAATTTTTAGCTTTTTAGATATGAGGATGTTTTAGATCTTATGCATGCCACACAAAGACTATGCATGATGTCTCATTTATATCATTACAAGTGGAGGTTTGATCTTCATGGTTTTTTCGATCTACATGTTCTGGTGGATCCAAGGTAAAATTATTTGAAGATTTATAAGTTTTATTGTTTAATCCCGTTATAATCTCTAATCTTTGACCATACTTACAATGTTAAATTTCTTGAAAATAGCATTTATAGACTATTATATTGTGGATGCCACATTTATATATCTACAACTTAATTTTTATAGATTATGCTTATAACTCATCCACCCATACAATTTAAATTAAATTAAGCAACTAATAACTTACATTTATAAGAATATCTTATGTTATTGTTATAATCAAGAATGAGCATCACACAAGTAGTACTTTTATCAACCAAACATTAAACAAAAGCATTAGCAAGTACCATCACTAGTGTTTCCAAATGTTTAAGAAGAATTTTTAAGGTAATCAAGAATGTAGATTCCACAACCACAACAAATACACTTTCAACTTATCCCACCTCCTAGTACTAGTGCTCGATGTAAATAGGTTTGGCCCACCCAAAGATGTGATTCTAGGTCATTGGGATAGCGTTTAAACCATACATTGTTTGTCCAGCCTCAAAAAACCATGGTGCATCTTACAAATGTTATGTTGCAGTTCCCGAAGAATCAAAAGTACTAACAGTGCAAGAGAATTAGTGCTATGTATTCTCGTATTGCATGCGCAAAGAGTTGAGCATTAATTTTTTACTTGAACCAGATATTAGACCCGGTCATTAAAGGCCAAAGGTGAAATTGAATTTGTCATTGTCTGCTCAACTACCTATAAACACATGGTAGAGTGACAATCAATCAATAAAAAAGTGATAAGTAGGAGGTATTTTTCACATTGTGTCAAATTATGATGTGTCAAACTCATTGTCCCATATTTTATGAGTAGTTGTTCACAAGAACCTATCTCTCATGTCAATGTACGGTCCCTTTAACATCCATTTCATCTAGGTGATGCTCACCCATCCTAGTACTACTCCAATTCAAACGTGTTGAGTTTTCTCCAAGATTAAGCCCACTTTGCTTACAACCCCATTTGCAAAACCTTCGACAAACATACAAAAGTTTCTTCAGATGAAATGACTTTGAATCGAAAGATGTACTTGTTCAGAAACTCAACTTAAGAGCTTGGTCATATAAATTTATAACAATACTGGTCAGTTGTTGGAACATTTGTTTCTGCATTAGAAGATTATCACCCAGCCTTCACTATTTATGTTCCACTTAGGCATTGACATCAGGTTTAAACCCAAAAAGCTTTGGCCTATCCTTTCTTTTACTTTACCTGCATTTATATTTTAAAAAATTAAATTAAAAAGGAAGAATCAATACTGGTGGAATTTAGAAAGTGAAGTTTAAATAAGAATCATTATAACCTCCGTATGAACTGTCTTCTCCTCATGTGAAAGTAAATATAAGAGAATTGAACCTACGAAAATCATTTATATTTTTAAATGGCTTACTGTCGAGTCTACCCCCGAGGGCAAACTTACTTTATCAATTATTATCATCTCAACGTAAGCCTTTTCTCCCTACCTTCCCGTGTTTGCAGGTAATGCAGGGTAGCCTTGGGAAACATGAAAACATGATGCTCAGTTTGGGTCTGTGAAGTGATAAGAGTAACACTTACTACCTTGCCTGATGCATCGCATGCTCAAAACTGATGTCATAAAATATTTTACACAAATCTTTGAGGAATTAAAACATTGAAGCTCGTTCATTCCATTCGAGAATGCTTGTACCTGAAGTTAAAAATAAGAGAAACCCCAACTTTCAATGAATACTTCGGAGGGCTCTGGCCATTCTCTTTTTCACTAAAATGAAACCTATAGTTAACTCCTACACACTCTCCATCAAGATCATTTTAAAATAATAGTTTCGTAATTCTAACAGCAATTGGTTATTGAAGTTTTGTTTAATTTATATCATCCATATCTGCTGGAAATATGGAAGCATTGCATTATACATTGTTCCAAATAAAACTTGATCTTTTAGAAATATGAATGCATCACATTATACATTAAACAAAACCAGATCATCTTATCCATATCTCTTTGAGGTATGAATGCATCATATCATACATTATTCCAAACAAAACCGGATGGGAAAGTGAAATGCAGCCTAACTTTCCAATGACTGATATAAACTATGAACTCTAGATCTGGAGCTTGATAACATTCTCCTGGAAGACAAGAGTTTAGAGATCTTTTGAATAACTGCAGTTGCAATTGCTGTCTTCACTTGACCTCGTTTGGGTAGAGGCTTGCCTTCTCCTTTGCTTTTAGTTTTGTCACCACCATGTATTACAGACATTTCATGCCCTGTGCAGCCTGCATGAGCACCCATTCTTTCTACTGTTTTCTCTCCACCTGGAAAAGGATAAAGTTATGGGAAGGGGTGGAGTAGGTCCATGTTTGTAGATGTATATTTTTATAAGCACTATGAAGAAGGCACAAGCTGTATTGACTTCTGCATACAAATCAACAACTAAAGTCATTAATAACTACATATTGCTCATAGTGCAGACATGACAGCCTGTAGATTCCTTTGTCGACCACGCTGCATGTCAGATGGGTTATGGGTTGAAGCAAGGAAGCAGAATTTCTATTTTATATGTTTATGAATGTATCCCAAGAATCACTATTTTGTTAGTTTATTTACTAGTAACATTTTGTTAAATTAGCATGGATGCTTAAATGGCAAAGCCAGGCATGCAAAATTTGTCTTTTATGTCATCTTTTGGCAGCATCTCAGTAGCATTATTGCATAATTAAGAGTACGAGGTCAAATAGATATACAATGATGCAAGCTTCTTTCAAAAGACAAATTTTGGTCTTCTTTCATATTTTCACAAAATCTAATGGAGAGATCATCTTCCTTTTTAAAGTCAATCACCATTAACAAATTTAATAGGGGAGAGGATTTATAGCAGTAGAGCATTCTAGTTTTGCACTTTTCAAAATTATATTTAGTGTTTTTAAATTATTTTCAAGTTTTTATACGTCTTTTGTTATATTTATGTTTCAGCTTCTATTTAAATATGATGTCACATTAATATAACTTTGTTATGGTATCCAAAAAGATTTGAAAATATAGTAGTTTAATAATTGCACATTAAGCTATAATAGTTTCTTATTAAGTCATTTTTTGTCGTGCACTAATGTCACATCACATAAATTGTTGATTTTTATATATTTAAATAATACATTTCATTCAATTATGAGTATCAATGATCAACACTAACAACTTTAAAGTTACTACTAGTACTACTATACTATTACGACTATTTGAACATGCTCAACTATAAAGTCCTCTCTCCTCTACACAATTGCTAAAATTCCTTCTTTTTTCTTTTTTATTTATTTACAGTTTTAAAAGAAATTCAACCTTTAATTCAATTATAATTGTTCTTGCTTGTTGTACATGATTTAAAAAATAATTTTCTTATATGTGGGGAATTATTCCTAATAAAAACAATTTAATTCTAGAAAATACATTTGGGTAGTTGAAATTTTATTGGACTTTATATATAGAAAGAGAGGCTTAATCTATTGTATTTCTTTTGGTAATACAATTATATTAAATATAATAATATTAGTGTAACATTAAAATTTGTATATTTATGTTATTTTTATTTATTTAAAAAAAATAATTTTGATACATGGATATATTGATAATTGGTGCAATCTTCGGTGAAGTTAGACTCATTTTCTTAACCTTCACCTAGTATTATACACATTTATTTGACACATTTAGCTTCCACCTTATTTGTATACATATATTCACCATATCTATGCATTTTTTAATACTTATTTGCTCATACACTTCCACCTTGTTGTGAGCCACATGGGTTGACCATTTGATTAAGTAGGGTCATTTATGTGGCTATAGATTTGACCTTTCCTTTTCAATATTCAAATTCAAAATTTGGCCCTTCATTCTCCTATCCTAAGTTTTGATTGGAGGTAAGAAATGGATTTTGAAGGGGCCCGAAACCCTTTACATAAAAAAGTAGCTGATAAAGAAGATAACAACATAAAGCAACAATCAACCTGATGACAACCAACCAATGCCAAAAAATAGCCAAAAAGAAGGAAACCAGACAACAACACTATGGATTGTTTAGAGTCTCCACAACTTCCATTTCACTAGCAGCCAACTTCTGCACATTATCCACAGTATCAGACACCTCAATACTCGAGGCCCTGACCTGAGCTTTCATTTTGTTTCTAGTTCTGGCCCCTGACCCACCAGTTTTACCTCACCACTCGAAACACTACTTTTCACATCACCTTTCTCAGCAGCACACCCCACATCCATTAGCTTACCCTAGCAGCAGTATCCTTAGTAGACACATTCTCCTTTCTCTTTTTAGCAGCAGTCATAGGGGAGATCACCTTGACAGAGTCTGAGATAGCCAAGACCTTAGAGGCATCTCCACCCTTCATCACAACATTCTACCTTCCAGATTTTGATTTAGATTAATGGTTTCCTTCACCACAGTATTAGCCACAATATTAAGAGAATCCATGATATTATCAATTTGTCTTTGGATAGAAGGGTCCTTAGCCTTACTAGCAACATCTCTAATTATAACATTGGTCATATTAATCTGTTGGAAGAACCACTTAAAAATTTTAAACAACACATTGACACTATCACGGGCCGAGCCCAACACATTAGACAATTCCTCCCTATCAAAGTTCTCAATATGTTTTCCCACAACAACATCCTCATCAAAGGAACTAACATGAGCCTTTTTAGTAGAAATTTACTATCAACACCTCTAATTCTCCTATCCTATGTTGACTACACATGTGTTTTATAAAATTGATGATATAAGCCAATATTTAAAGACATTAATTAACATTTATTTTATGATTCAAATATCACACCTCTCAAACATCCTTTCTCATCCTAGAGCATCAAAGGAGTAATCAATAGTGAAATATTTATATTTAGTGCACTAAAATGAGTAATGGATTTGCATATGCCATCTTAAGAGGCTCATATTTTACTTGATAATTTTTCTCCATGTGGTAGAATGACACCCCTTCTAAATTATTTTTAATACCACAAGCCCTCAAATTAATACAATCAATAGTGCTAATAATGACTAATCAATTGAATTAATAATAAAGAGTAGACATTTGCATATGGTCAAGTTCAAATCCAATTAAAAAATATTTGAATTTGGACCTAATCTAGACCATTAGACATGAACCTTGATAGACTATAGGATTAGTACACATCCCAAGACATTCATCTAACAAAGAGATGAATTGTTCAAGAAATAAATAGAGAATATTTTATAATCTTCATCAAAGACACACATTCTTTATTATGTTCTATAATTACCCCTATCCTCTTCATTTAATTTTCAAAAATAGTTAGTACAATCATCAAATTTATCAATCATACCTATCATTATTTAATCCCAAAAGACCCCAAAAGATGGTAGCTTAATAATTATGCACTAAGTTATAATAGTTGCTTATTATGTCATGTTTTGTCAATGCACTAATGTGACATCACATTATTTGTTGCTTTTTACATTTAAACTAAACATTTCATTCACTTATGAGTATTAATGATCAACACTAACTTTAAAGTCACAACTACTAGTACTATGCTATTAAACATATTAGAAATTAAATAAAAAATACTATTACAACTATTTGAATATGCTCAACTATAGAGTCCTCTTCCCTATACACAATTGTTATTTTTTTCTTTTCTTTTTTATTTATTTACATTTTAAGAGAACTTCAATCTTTTCTTCAACTATAATTGTTCTTGCAGGTGTTGTACATGATATTTTTTTAGTTGTGGGGAATTATTTGTAATGAGACCAATTTAAATTGTGAAAAGTACATTTAGGTAGTTGAATTTTTATTGGACTTTATATATAGAAAGAGGGGCTTAATCTAATATAAGGCTATTGTATGATTTTTTTAATATAATTATATTAAATATAATAATATTAGTGTACTGGTAATTTTTTATATTTATACTATTTTTAATTTGTTTTTATATTATTTTAAAACATATTTTGATACATGGATAGATTGATCATTGGTGTGATATTGGGTGAAGTTAGACTGATTTTGCTAACCTTCACCTATTATTATACACATTTATTTTGATGCATTTAGCATCCACCTTATATGTATACACATATTCACCTTATCTATGCATTTATTACACTTATTTGCACATACACCTCAACCTAGATGTGAGCCACATGGATCTGGCCATTTGATCAAGTGGGGTCATTTATTTGGCTACATATCTTTTCCTTTCCAATATTCAAACTCAAAATTTGGTTGATTGACCCTCTTTATTCTCACATATTAAGTTCACCAAACACATGTTTTATTAAATTGATGCTATATTCTACATTTAAAGACAATTAACATTCATTCTATCATTCAAATATCACACATCTTTCAAATGTCCTATCTCATCCTAGACCATCAAAGGAGTAATCAACATTGAAACATTTAGATTTAGTACACTAAAACGAGTAATGAATTTGCATATATTCAATCTTAGGAGGCTCATATTTTACCTTCTTAGAACTTTGTACATATTTTTAGAGGTTTGCCTAGGAGAAATTTTCTCCTTGTGATATTTAATGACACCGCTGGGTGATCCCACAAAGCTGGTTTACAATTTTCGAGAGATCTTGATTTTTGCTGAAATCATATATTCTTAGAAAATATAATTGTTTAGGCCTTGAAAAGTTCCATTTAAAGGATTCCAATAGAAGAGGGTTTGATCAAACCACCTTAGATCAAACCCCCTTGGATAGAACTCCGCTACTTTTAAACCATACCTATAACAGAGTCTCCTTTGCACCTATCAAAATGCTGATAAAAAACCACTTTTGATTTACCTTTTGAATGATCAAATGAATTCATTTAAAATTTATTTTTGTAAGTATGCAGTCCTTATTATAAGCTTCCTAAAAAGTATAATTTTAAATAAATTTAAATTATTATTATTATTTTTTTATTTCTTGTGAATGTAGGTTTTTCACTGAAAATCAAGCTCTCTATTCTGCACATGTGAAAAAATAGCAGATTATAAAAAAAAAGTGAAAAATATGAGGCACACTAGATATTGAAGTCCTTGATCCAACAAAAAAAAAGAATTTCGATACATACAAAAAAAGTTATGTGTTATATATTTTCCTATGTATGAATTGTAATTGATTTGACTTCGAAACTTGATTAAGGAAAAAATATTCAATAAAACACTATGAAACTAATTGGAAGCACTATATATCACAGTTACAAATCTAAATTCAAAAAAATTAGAATTTTATCCTTCATGGAAAAAAATTTATGCGTTATACAGTGTGTCACTCCTTAAAAATGTTGTTTATTGAAAAAAAATAGTTTTTGAAGGAGATGGAAAAAGAATTGCAATTGAATTCCAAAATTTTTGAAAAATATATTTAGAATCTACAACAAAAATGTCACAAATCACTAGTTTGCATCATATTCAAATTCCTCATGGTTTAGCCGCTATAGGTGCCTGAAAGTGAAGATTTAGTTAGAAAAGATTATTTCAGTGTGTATGGAGTTTGGCCAAAAATTGTAAACCAGTATTGTGGGATCACCCCACTTTTAAAGTATTTTTAAATACCCCAAGCCCTCAAATTAATACAATCAATAGTGCTAACAAATATCAATCAATTGAGTTAATGATAAATTGTAGACATTTACATATGGTCAAGTCCAAATCCAATTAACAAATCTTTGATTGTGAGTCTAAGCTAGACCATTGGACTTGAACCTTCATAGAGTATATGATTCGTACACATCCCAAGGCTTTCATCTAACAAAGAGATCACACTTTTAAGAAATAAATAGAGAATATTTTATAATCTTCATCAAAAGCACACATTCTTTATTTTTTATAATTACCCCTCTGCTCTTCATTTACCTTTCCAGAAATAGTTAGTACAATCATCAAATTTATCAATCATAACTATCATTACTTAATCTAGGATGATTTTTTCTTAGTTGATTATATTTACCTAATTATCCTAGGTCAAATCTATGAAAGATAAATATTCTCCTTCACATTTTTGGTGAACTCATTCAATCCTAGACAACTTAGTTTTATGTATAGGTTTTTTCATGATATTAGTGTTTTGTAAACCTCTAATTTATGAGGTTAAATATTATTTCCAAATCTAAACCACCTTTGGATTAATTATGCATATTTGATATATCTTTCTTTTAGGGTTTGGTGCTGATTTATATTTCCTATCTATTGATGTCTTACCCACCCTTACATTGTCATTAGGGGTTGTGTTTAGTTTTAAAATTTACTTTACCTCTATTTCTCTTAGTTGAGATTGATTTATCCATTTGATAGTATTTTTTTATTATAATAGCAACTCATTCTCATAATATTCCATTGAGAAGGATATCTCTTTAAAACCCTAATATGGCTACTCAATCTAGTAACAATGAAATATTGAATGCTAGTCATATGGAGATAAAATTAAGTGACAAGAGGATTATGATCATTATGCACAAATGGATCAAAAAGATATTCATTTAATGGGGAAATATTTGATAGATGCATTACAAGCTAAATCCCATCATCAATTGGAAAAGATCTAAATTATAAGAATTTATTGGGATGTCCTCATGGAATGAAAATTTTGTAAGATCTTGGATAATTAATTTGATTCTTCCCAATGGTGTGTTAGAATTGTAAAATTCTGAAAATTTTACTAGTTGTTTCATACCCCTGAGTTTCCAAACAAGTCCTCATTATAAGCACAAAAGCCTCTCTTCATAACATTTTTACCATATTTTGCCACATGTGGTTCCAAAAAATCCATCTAGTCTTGAATATCTCATTGAATTGTCCAAATCGGCAAGAGATGGTCAAGGTCTCCCCGACCCATAATGCATTTTTCTACTGATATATATTTATTACTATCTATCAACAAGACTTCTGGAATGTCACACCGATTGGAATTCATCTACAAGTACCTATTGGCAAGACACAACGCATTGTTTCAGCGATAGAGGAATCACATCAGCAAGATGGCTATCGTCAGGATGAGGTCTTATCGATTGCATTATGTCTTACCGACTGGCAAAAGAAGGAACATATTAGTGAGAGATCTTTCATCGGGAGGAGTCATAGAGAAATCATATTGTCATACCGATCGGTGCTTGAGTAAACATTTAGGCCAAACCAAATGTCTTTGGTATGAGGTCTTGCCGAATGCATTTTGTCTCACCGACTAGCACACCGAAAGACTTATCGGCCAAACTAAAGGCTATCAGAATGAAGTCTTAGCGAATGCACCCAATCTTGCCGACAAAGCATAAAAGGATTCAATCAAATGACTATTGGGGTAAAGTTATATAGTCCCGCTGACTCATATGTCAGGCCGAATGTTTTTTCATCGGTGAGAAAGCAAATATGTCTCAGTGACTAGAGAACATACCAATGGGCATATCTCGGTGAGACAAAAAGTAACCTATGAGACATCTCCCTAACTCCGAATTGTCATAGTGACACATAAGATAAAAGGATGACTGTTGGCAAGACATTGAGGGTCGGTATGACTGTAGGATGTCTCAACGAGTGTTCAATGAATGTTAATAGAAACCCGAATACAACTAATTGCCGACATTTGAATATGAAAGGACACATCCTTTCAAATACTGGTGTATAAATGTTCATTTTTGATTGTAAAAATAAAGGAGATGGTAGATAGAATAGAATAGAATATAGAGTAGATAATATACAGTTGGATAAAAATTTCCACAGAACAGAGACTACGATGTATGATACAAAATGGAGATTTTAATGAGAATCAGTTGATGTGGTAGTGTATTTCTGGTGTCAATTTTTTTGTTGTGTTCATTGAAAGTATTACTAAAGTTGTCTCCAAGATTGATTCTTTCTGATTATTTAAATTGATGTAAGAAGTTTATATTCAGTTTATTAGTGTACATTTGTTGTATATGCGTGGTTGATTGATCGGTTCTTTTAAGGAAAGATTAAATCCTTTTAATTGATCACAGTAATTAGGGAGATTCATCTGGATCATTAAGAAGAACTTGGTAGTCACAGTCTTGCATGTTTATACAAGTTATAAACAAAAAAATATGCCAAAAATTTGAGTGTTTCCTAGAAATAAGTTACCCTTTTAGATTTCATTTGACTCTGCATACCCAATAAGGTACTAGTCTCTGCACTTTTCATCATTCAGTTTCATTCATTTCTTACATCTATTAACTGAACATATTAGGATTTAGTTTTGAATATTGCTATACAATTTATACCAAATTTAGTTTTATTTGTCCACTCCCATCTGCCATTGTGGGAAAAACATTTCAAGAGAGATAAACACAAGTCGAGTCTTCCTCACTCATATAGGTACACACGCCTAGGTTTGGCAGCACCTGAAGAGTAGAAGGTTCAATTCATTTGGCCTTGTATGTTACCCTGAAATTTTGTGAAAGCTTGGCAACCTTTCATGGTTCAAACTTGCGTTTTTGAGAGCTAACAAATTGGCGACTCTACCAGGGAATCAATTCAGAATCAGGGCCTTAGTCATGGAGTCAGAAATCTTATATAGACTCCGCTGGGAATAAGAAATAACAAACACTTTCTCACTTTTAAGAAAGTCACTTTTAAGAAAGTGAGTGGCAACTCTGATAAAAAACATTACATCTATTCAAACATGAACGGTAGAAGATCTCAATAAAGAGGAGGTCATACTAGGGGTCATGCTGGCAACAGTAAGTGGACACACAAGGATGATAAGGCTGATAAGGGTAAAGGGATAAATGAAGACATGTGCATGACGAACAAAGACAAAGCATTGAGACCACATTGTGAAACATATGACCGGTATGATACATGGAGAGATAATTCAAGTGCAGAACCTTGTACCCTGGAGGAAAAAAGAAATCCTTTTTATAATCCTCAGAAACAACCAGAGTTTGATGCTAAACTCGAAGTAGAAGGACTTAGATATCAATAGGAATGCGAACAAAGGATGGAGGGTAACCAAAATGAGTTCAATGATCATGAAACCCCTCAAGAAAATTATGAATCTTTAACTTATGAAGAAGTAAAAGCGCGGTTTGAATCTTAGAGAAAGGAGATAGAAGAACAGGAGAAACCTCAGATGATACAAGCAATGAGAGACTTCAAATTGCAGAAAGCTCAAAATATTGCTCACACAGCTGGTTTCCCAAAGCATGTACCACCTCATAAGTAGGGTAATCATAGTGCAAGGACTTTTGATCCATCAAAGGTTCCTCACCATCAAATAGGGAATCAATATAGACAGCCAAATCATCCACCACATATTCCCTCACAAGATACAAATATACATCCACCTCATGGTCAACACTATGTGCCACATCATCATACACAATATAATAATCTGATGTATCAGTATCAGTACCCACCTAATCCTCCCCCTCATCAATACACAACAATGATCAGGCAATTTGACTTGGCAGGGTTTCAATTATATCCTTACCCAATGGATGGCAGTTGGAGAAGTCTTGTTTTGAAGTTTATAGGGAGTAGTGCAATTATTGCTGAAGATCATTTGAGGAGTTTTAATGATTTCATCCAAGATTTGGATGTGCCTTATGAGGATTTGCATATGAAGCTATTTATGATGTCACTTACTAAAGAAGCTAGAGATTGGTTCAACAGCCTAACAACAGCCTCTATTGATTCTCTCCAAATATTTCAGGACTGATTCCTTGAGTAATATGGGAATCTAAGTGCACCAGATGCTGCTCTTCATGAATTGATGCGAATTCAGAAAAATCAGAATGACTCAATTTATGATTTTAACCAGAGATTAAATAAACTATAGAACAAAATACCTCCTGGATCAAAGTTGCTAGAATCTATAACATTGAGTGTTTATTTGAATGCATTTGATCCAAAAATAGGGTATGAATTGAGAAATAGATTTGCAAGAGATTTGGCTGAAGCACAAAAGATAACATTAACAATTGAAAACAATAGGAAGGCTACTGGGATAATCAGTAAGAGAGACAATCCTAGGGTTCCTCAGCAAACCAATAATTATCAGTACAAATAGGAGAACACATATAGAAATGAAAGGCTTAGGCTACATGACATGCCCTATAATACAAATTGGAAGGATGGAAAACTTGTAATAGATAGGCATAGAAACAAGGAAACTCTTGATCCATTAAGGAAGAGGGGAACCTATATGGTAAAAAACAATTATTTCTATGAAGTTTGTGATAAGCCATATTCCCCAGATTATTGTGTTGTAGCCTAAAGAATTCAAGAAGAAGGAATGTTGATGGGAAACAGTGGAGAAGATCACACAATGTATTTGACTTCAAGTACTTTTCACCACTTTTAGGAGAGGTACTCATCTTCAGAGGATGAAGGTTATGAGTACGATGTTTCAAATCAAAGGTATAATGTCCACATGGCTGAACAACAGGTTCTTTTTGACTCTAAAGAAGATTATATAGAACCACATTCTATTGAGGTGCCTACTCAGTGCAGTATGAGGAAACTCACCGAAGAGGAGATAGAGAAATTAACCATTGCTGTAGTTGAAGCAACAAAGAGTAAGTACTGGTTGAGAAATAGGATAGTGAATGAGAAGGAAGGTGTCACCAAGGGAATCTTTGTGAAGGATCAAAAGGCGACACAAGGAATTGTGAAAAAAGCAGAAAATAAACATGATAAAAACGAACAGAAGCTAGTCCAAAAGGAGGAAGTTAAAGAGTTATGCAAAGAAATGCAAAAGACTGATCAAAAGGAAGAAATCAAAGGAGAAACATTGGAGCCGAAGAAAATGATTAAGGCAGAAGGTTCCTCTTTTGACTTCACTTAGGCTTTGTCCTAGGTAAAAATGTTTGTTCCACTACTTGAGATGATGAAAATTAAGGAATATAGAGACAATACTGTTCAATTGATAACAAATTCTGAGAATAAGATGGCTACTAAGACTATTAATAAGCAAGAGAAAGTGAATATCCCAAAAGTGTGCCTCAATAATGCATTGTTAAATCCCCCACAAGTTGATCCTTTTTTCACTACATTACTCATAAATAACAAACTATTGAGGAATTGCATGATAGACTCTGGCGTTGCCATAAATATTATGCCAATAGAAGTTATGAAACAACTTGGCATGTGGGTGGATACTAATGGAGGGAAGTGCTATGCAATGGATAACAAACCTATTCCTGTGGTAGGTATAATGAAAGATGTTGAGGTCAAACTGGCTGTGTATCCACATATGGCTTATAATATAGATATAACAGTAATTGATACCCCTCCTCAGTTTGGGATGCTTCTGTCAAGATAGTGGATAGTAGCAGTTGGGGGAAATGTCTAGTTTGATTTGTCTTATGCAACTATTCCAATGAATGGTCAGGAAGTCAAGTTGTATAGGGAGCCAAGGATGAACCAAGTTGTTGACTGTGTACCTCAAGATCAAATCAATTATTTCTATGATGTGGATCTTGGGAATTTCAAGATAGAACCAACCCAGCCAAAATTAGTCAATGCCGATCCAATTGAAAAACATGTGGCACAAGATTGCAATGGTGTGTGGAAAATGTACTTTTATGGAGCATGTAGCCAAGAAGGTAATGGTGCAGGAATAGCATTTGTCTCACCTAAAGGTATTACATTTAAATATTCACTTTTTCTAGCATTTGAATGTACAAACAACGTGGTAGAATATGAAGCTTTATTAACAGGCTTGAATATAGCTGTGAAACATACAATCAAGTTACTAGTTGTTGTGAGGGATTCTGAGTTAGTTGTTTCACAAGTTAAATAAAAGTATGCAGCAAAACACAAAAGATTGAAGCAATATAGGAATGCTATATGAGACACAATAGAGCTATTTGATGCATTTTCTATTGAATGGGTAGATTAGTCAAATAACATAATGGCAAATTTTTTAGAAAATGTAGCTCTGAGAAGGGATGACATTACACTGGCTGGGGTGTCATAGATTGAGTTCAAGATGAGGCCTACTGTGCCTGATAATGTATACAGTTGGCAGGTTTTTAATGATGATGCTGACCTTTTGAAATTTATTGAATGTATAGATCAATATGAAGCCCAAGAAATTGATTTCAATTCCTTTGTTGAAGAAGTGGATGGGAAACATATAGTATTTGGGAAGGAGATCTTACAACTTAAAACTAATAAGCTTCCTAGAGGACTTGTGGCATTGGAGAGAGTGTATAATGGAAGTGATCGGTCCCTCATGAAGCAAACACCAGTCAAAAGGGAGGATATTGAAGAGATTAACTTGGGGACTGAGATGGAACCAAGAAAGGTGTACATAGGGAAGAAAATAAGCCCAACAATTAGAAGAATGGTGATAGCATTACTGAGAAAATATAAACATGTGTTTGCTTAGTCTTATGAAGATCCAAAAGCATATAGGGAAGATTTGTTTTAGCATGAAATACCATTGAAGCCAGATGCAAATCCATTTAGACAGAAGCAAAGGCCCATTAATCCAACATTGGAGACCAAAATGTAGGAAGAATTGACAAAGCTCAGGGATGGAGGAATCATCAAACCAATCAGGCACTCAACGTGGGTCTCAAACTTGGTCCCTGTGAGGAAGAAAAATGGAGACATCAGGCTATGTGTAGATTTCAGAAATCTAAACATGGCATCCCTCAAAGATAATTATCCTCTACCCAATATGGAGGCTATATTGCATAAGGTAACAGGGTGCGAGCTGTTTTCTATGATGGATGGGTTTTCAGGTTATAACCAAGTCAAAGTCAAAGAATTTGAATAGTATAAGATGACTTTTACAACCCCATGGGGGACATATGTTTATCTAATAATGTCGTTTGGTCTCACAAATGCAGGAGCAACCTTCCAAAGAGCTATGGACGTAGCATTTGCAGACTTAATCAATGCTATCATGGTGGTGTATCAGGATGACCTCACTGCTTATTAAAAAAAAAGCTGAAGATCATGTAGAACATTTGGAAAAAATATTTATAGAGGCTTTAGAATATGGTATTAGCCTAAACCCTAAGAAATGTCATTTTGCAATCACAGAAGGTAAGCTCTTGGGACATATTGTCTCAAAGGAGGGGATTAGAATAGATCCTAAGAGGGTTGAGGCTATAGATAAAATTCCTGTCCCTAAAACTATTAAGGCTATCCAGTCATTCTTTGGATAGATCAATTTTGTTAGGAGGTTCGTTTCTAATTTTGTTGAGATCATTAAGCCCATATCGAAGATGTTGAGGAAGGGACAAAAAGTAGAATGGATTACAAAGGCCTTGGAAGCTTTTATATCCATCAAAAGGGCCATCAAGGAGGCTCCTGTCCTTAAGTCCCCAGGTTTTTCAAAACCCTTCCAAATATTTTTATTTTCCTCATTACACACCATAGCTATTGTCATGTTACAAAAAAATGAGGAAGGCCATGAACAACTTGTGTCTTTTTTCAGTAAGTCATTGCAGGGGTCAGAATTGAAATATGATATAATGAAAAAATAGGCTTTTGCATTGGTAAAACCTACAAAGGCTTTCAGGCCATATCTTGTTGGAGCTAAGGTGATTTCCTATGTCCCTCATGTAGCTGTTAAGGACATTCTAACACAATATGAGGTAACAGGGAAAAGATGCAGGTGGATTAATAAAATCTGAGAGTTTGATATGGAGATACAAATCACTAAATTGGTGAAAGGCCGAGGTTTGGCTAGGTTAATGGTAGAAGTGAATATTCAAGTAAATCAAATTTGCAATGTAGAAGAGGAAGGGAATGCAATTGTGAGCATTGAGCATACTCCTTGGTATACAAATATCATGCATTACCTTAAATACATGAAGTGCCCAGAAGGATTGAGTGACATCCATAAAAGAGCTTTGAAGCTGCAGGCATCTAAGTATGTATTCATGGAAGGTGATTTATTCTGGAAGAACAAGGACGTGACATTGTTGTTCTATCTAGATGAGTCACAAGCTAAGCATGTTTTAAGTGAAATGCATGAAGGGGTCTGTGGAGGCCATTATTCTACAAAGACAACTGCACATAAAATTCTCAGGGCAGGTTACTATTGGCCAAAAGTTTTTAATGACTCCTTTTCATATGTAAGAAAATGTGAGGCCTGTCAGAAATTCTCTAGGAAAATGAAGTATCAAGGAGCTTTACCACTTCGAACCTTGCAGGTTGATTCCCCTTTTCATCAGTGGAGAATTGATTTCATTGGGGAGATACAAGAGAAATCAAGTGGAGGACATAAGTGGATACTGGTGGCTACCGATTATTTTACTAAATGGGTAGAAGCAGTCCCAACCAAGCAAGCTACAAGTAAAGTTGTGATTTTTTTTCTAATGGAGAACATTATTACCAGATTTGGTACACCATTAATACTGATTATTGACAATGGGATGTGTTTCAGATATGATGAATTCAGAAATTTTTTCAGCACATATGGCATTACCATTTCTTATGCAGCTCCTTACCATCCACAAGCTAATGGTCAAGCATAGTCTAGCGTTAAAATTCTTCTAAAGATTATTAGGTGGATGCTAGGTCAAAACAAGAAGGCTTGGGATTCAAAATTGAGATTGGTTGTTTGGGCTGATAGGATCACTGTAAAGAAGGCAATTGGAAAATCCCCATTTGAATTGGTGTATGAAACACAAGCCAGGATGCCTTTACAGAATTTGTTACCAGTCTACAAGTTTATTCTTCAGGAGGATATAGATATTCCAGAACCTATGGAGGAGAGAATGGAACAACTGGCTGAACTTGATGAGATAAGAAGAGTAGCTCAAAATCAGAACATAAAGTTGTAGGCACAGATGAAGTATTTGTTTGATAAAAAAGAAAAAGATAGAAAATTCAAGGAGAATGATCTGGTACTAATGTGGAATGCAAGGTGTTAGGAGAAGGGCAAGCATGGGAAATTTGAAGCCTTGTGGATGTGACCTTTTGTGATCGTTGGTAAGAAAGGAGAAGATTCATATTATCTGTAAAACATGACTGGTGAAGATCAGGAGTTTCCTATACATGGGAAATTCTTGAAGCATTTTTTCTCTTGAGAAACACAGAGGATTAAGGGTTGCTAGTGCATGGACAACTCTTGATAATCCTCTTAAAAATTCTTTTCCATGCATAGTAGTTTAGGGTTTTGTTCATCTCCATTTCACAGTCATCTCCATTTCAATTTTTTTCACTGGTCCATCAATTTGATTAATCATCTTGAGTCTGGTTTGCTCACCCAGAAATTTGGATCCTTGCAATGATTTCACAACCATTCATCCCCACATGGAGCCACTGTTAGAATTGTAAAATTCTGAATTTTTTTTACTAGTTGTTTCATACCATCGAGTTTTCAAACAAGTCCTCATCATAAGTACAAAAGCCTCTCTTCATAACATTTTTCCCATATTTTTCCATGTGGTTCCAAAAAATCCATCTAGTCTTGAATATCTCACTGATTTGTCCAAATCGACAAGAGATGGTCAAGGTCTCCCCGAACCATAATGCATTTTTCTACTGATATATATATATTTATTGCTATCTATTAGCAAGACTTCTGGAATGTCACACCGATCAGAATTCATCTACAAGCACCTATCAGTAGGACACAACACATTGTTTTGGCGATAGATGAATCACATCGGCAAGATGGCTATCGTCGGGATGAGGTCTTACCAATTGCATTATGTCTTACCAACCG